>CM033469.1:396835103-397090103 GCA_019447015.1 Hymenochirus boettgeri | reverse complement strand
CTCTGGAAATAATTGGAATTGGAGGAAATCCATATATAAATGGGTAATCCCATTGGATTGCATGTTAAAACACTTTGGTGTGGCCTAGTCCTAACTGTTTAATAATGTCCTGGTTGGTGGTTGAATCTACACTTCCCATTATCCATTATCAAAAAGGTGTATATAAACTGCATCATTCAGGGCAGCGTGTAATAAAGGGGGTGTTGGTTAAGAGTGGGAGGAGGGATACAAGCCTTATTACTGGATTGAAGACATGCATTAACACCCACCTCAGATTGCTACTTACATAGATTCATTTATAGATAAATGAGAACTAAACCCAATTTTTCATACTCCAGAATCTGAAATAACCCCCTAAAACACCAATAAGCTATAAAATATCTCACTTCAGTAAATTGTATTAAAGTAAATGTAAGCC
This sequence comes from Hymenochirus boettgeri, assembly GCA_019447015.1. Lineage (NCBI taxonomy): Eukaryota > Metazoa > Chordata > Amphibia > Anura > Pipidae > Hymenochirus > Hymenochirus boettgeri. The sequence continues at coordinate 397,089,685 of CM033469.1, read as the reverse complement.
TTGTAAGAACTGGATGAAGTATCTGGTGTATATGCAGTGTCAGACCACACCTCCGGCCTCAGTCACATGCTTCCTTGCTTTATCTGTCCTGTAAAAGGATTGGCTAGAGATTATTAATGGGTGTGACCAACTGTAACAAGTTTCTGCCATAGCTAAGGACTGAGCATGTGCAGAACATAATGGTCGTTGACCAAACTGTGTCATACTAGAATGCTGAGAAGTAAAGCACAAACCATATGTTATTTAGGTAAATTTCCAACAACCGTATCTAAATGACAGGTAAGATGCAGATTACTGGTTTATATCAAGGTGTTTTGCCTTCTGGTTCAGTGTTGTTCTTGTGGCTTTATTTGTCCTTAAGATGAGTGATTTTTTTTTCTGTTACATACCCTTTAATGATGTTTAGGGTTGGGTTGGATTAAGTGTTTTAGATTCAGACAAGACCAAGAGGGATTATGAATGTCTGTACGAATTAAATATTCTTTTGCGTCACTTTGTATGACCATGTGAAAGTAGTTTCTTTTGTCTCAAACACAATGGAAGTTTTTCACTTGAATTGCAATTCTTGAGATGACTCTGGGAATCTTCCAGCAAGCACAAATGGGTGAAGCCTGATTAGCAGCTTGGCGTGCCACTGCTAAAGATTAAAAAAATAAAATAAAAATTAAAATCCTCCTTCCCACAACATTTGATTTCAACCACCAAGGAGGCTCACAACACTGAGTTTCGTTCTTATAGGAGAAGTAAAGTGGCAAACAAATAGACAGTAAAAGTTTTATAATTAGTAATAGAAGAATAGAAAAAAATGTATAGTGCAGGAGACACCTTTCCAGGACTCACCACTATGTCTACTCTTGTAGTGGGTGGGACTGAACACATGGTGCCCACAGACACAGTCTGGAGGGCTGTTGTGCCATTTTATGTGCTGCTTGGGCCCTATTACTGTGTAAATAGGAATGATGGGAACTGGTCAGTGGAGAAATGTTTAGTTTAATTAACCCTTCTGTGTGTAGTGCGTCATTCTGTTGTGGTTGTGTCTGTTTGCATTGTGTATGTTCCTGTCTGTATACTTGTGTGTCTGTATTCATGTTTGCCTTTTTGATGCATTGATGTTGTCTGCATGTGAGCCTGTCTGTATGCTTGTGCATGCCTGTGCATGTATGCAGTGTGTGTGCTTGTATGTATGTGTGGCCTGGCTGTATGTGTGTGCATGTCTGTACGCATGTGGGTGTGTCTGTATAAATGTGTGCTGTCTGTATGCATGTGTATTATTGTATGTGTGTATGTCTATGCTTGGCCTTTCTGTCAATGCATGTGTCTGTCGGTATGCACTGTGTGCGTGAGTGTCTATGTAAATGCCTGTCTGTATGTGTGTGCATGTCTGTACACGTGGTGTGTGTTATAAATGTGTGCCTGTCTGTATACATTGTCTGTCTGTAAGCGTGTCTCTATGTTTGCCTTTCTGTCCAAAATGTGTCTGTTTGTATGTCCTTGTGTGTATATCTGTGCATGTGTGTGTCTGTCTGCCTGTCTAAGCATGTGTGTATTTGTGTGTCTGTCTGTATGCAATTGTGTCTGTGTGTCTGTCTATGCATGTATGAGCTGTCATGTGTGTATCTATACATGGGTCTCGATATACATGTTCGTGTTGCGTATCTGTATGCATGTATGCTCATCCTCATCTGTATGTGTCTGTATGCGTGGGTGTCTGCATGCATATCTGTATGTGTGTATTATATGCATGTGTCTGTTCATGCGTGTGTCTCTGTATGTGTGCGTCTTTATGCGTATCTGTGTATCAGCATTCATAATGCTTGTCTTTATGCATATGTGTCTTTTGCATGTGTGTGTGTCTGTATGCATGTCGGCATGCGTGTGACTGTATGTATGTCTCTGTATGCATGTGTGGTGCATGTGTTTCGGTAATGCATGTGTGTGTATCTATATGTATGTATGCCTGTCTGTATGCGTGTGTCATTCTGTATGTGTGTGTGTTTCTGTCGGTATGCTTGTGTCTGAGTGCGTGTGTGTCTGTATGCGTTTTTGACTCTTGATGCTTGTGTCGTCTGTATGTATTACATCTCTCTGTATGGCGTGTGTATGCATTTTGTGTTAAATGTGAAGGGCAATGAGAGGGTGGAGAACGCCATCATTTTTTTTCCCTTTTAAAAACTGGCAGGGTGATTCAGTGAAGTTCTTATTGGCCCAACCAATCAGATCTTATTTAACATTTGAAAGCTAACATCTGATTGGTTAGGGCAAATTAGTACCATTTTTAACGATAATTAGGGAGATTCACCCAGACCGAACTGCCTGGGTAAATCTCACAAATGGGATTTACCAGAGGCTGTGCGGCTCTGGGTGAATCTCACCCGCACGTAAGTTTAACGCCAGCTATAGCTGGCGTTAAATACTTACATGGTAAGACTCGTGCAGCCTCTGGTAAACCGATTTGGCTACGCGAGTGCCTCTTCAGGGATTTGCGCAGTCGCCACAAAGCAGGTCTTAAAGGACAATTATACTCACCTTCCCTCCGCTCCTCTTCCTCCTACCAGAGCACGTTGCTCTGAGACCTCTGCTGTGGCTGCGCGAACCCAAGGTTGAGGACTTAGTTCGGTCAGGTACTCACCCTTGGTAAAAGCTAAGGAAGAGGAGCGGAGGGAAGGTAAGTATAATTGTGCTTTAAACGTTGTGCGATGTTAAGGGAGAAAGGATGGCTTGCCCGCGAATAACTTTTTATTGAAAAACCCTGAGGGATCCTTATCAGTCATAGAGCATAATTTGTTACTGATTTAGTTTACTGTTTGGCCTTTTCTGACACTTTCAGGGAAATTGTATGTGAGCCAGTATAAAAAAAAAACCTCAGGCTTCCCAATGTATTCTTTGCGGGGCCTGGTAATGATGCCCATCGTGACTGGTATAATATGCCCGAGTGACTGGTAAATGATGCCCACAATGACTGGTAAATGATGCGCAATCACCTGTTTAAAAAGACCGGAACGGTACCAGTTGATCATGGACCTCTGGGGAGTGGGGGGGGGTCAGGACCCCCAATCAGTCTCTGCAGCAAACTTCACTTCAAGCAATCTTCCGCTTGCTTGAAGATAACAAGAAAGAGGGCACTGAAAAAAAGATTTTCTAAACAGCATGCGCACTGGTTTAGAAGATTCCCCCATGTCAAATCCAATCAGAAAAATCACTCCAATCTGCCTTGGCAAAGGCCAATACTAAATAGCAAAGACAATCTAGATTTGTGATTGGATCTCTATGATGCATTCACAAATACTATAGAAAGCTTTTAGTGCAACAGCTTACCATATAGCAGTTACTGAACTGTGATCAACAGCAGATCACAGAGCAGTACTTCCACTCAACCACCAGGTGTTCCTACTCTATTTGTAAATGGATCTCTTTGATCCATTCACAATACTTAGTAAGCCAGTGTTCAGTTTAAAACCGGTTTACTAAGCAGGAAGTTCACTTCCTCCACTAGACACCAGGTGGTTTGAGGAAAGGCCAGGGGGTCTCCAGTGTCAAAGGAAGTCCTCTGATGTCATGGGGACTCCCTTAAAGGGCAAGTCCAGCCCAAAATGAAAACTTACATACAGGTAATCACCCCCCCAAAACCTAAATGGTAAACACTTTAAATCTGAAATATATAAGTCTAACCTGAAATCCTGCAAAATGTTCTGTTTCCCCTGTTTCTGCTTCCTGGTTATTCCAGTTACACTGTCAGTTATGGATTTGACAGTTGACATCACAGCCAATGGCTGAATGTTAATCCCCTGTCTGTCTCTTCTGAGCATGCCGGCTCGTACAGGTTTCTAAATTGCTCAGTTTCCATAGGCATCCAGAATCATAGCAGGCTACATTAATGAATTCATAGACAAACTATGATATATCAACATATTTTAAGAGGGCCATTCTTTCTAAAAATGTTCTTATGAGGGTGGAGTTTTCCTTTAAGGCTGCAGCTCTGCTCTCCCTATACGATCTAGTAATAGAGGGGGTTAAATATCTGATCCCCACATTGGTCTCGGGCGAAACTGATAGGGATCAGGAGGGGCAAAGGGGGCACTTAAATGGTGTCCCGAGCGCTCCCAGCAACAGGACTTTTTGCCAGTGGCATCTGAGCCCCAGGCACATGCCTTGGTTGCCTTGTGCATAATCTCGCCCTGAAAATAATTCACCTCTCATGCATACATGAATCCCTCCTTATCATTCTGGGTATTTAGATAGATTTTTTGGACGAGAAAACAAAAATCACTACTAATAAATGATAGGAGCTAAACATCTAATGTATGTCACTATATGCTATATGCTATAAACCTCGTGAGTCGAGGTTTAGGCCATTTGCTACAACATAAAATCTTAGTTTGAGGGTTGGACTTGCCCTTTAAATTTCAAAACAGGACTGACCATTCAACATGTATTTTTAAGTTTAGACATCCTTTGACATTTCTGCTGAGCTAATAATCCAATTATACAGTCTCCTCCTTTTTATCCCTCATTCTTTGAAAGATAGAATGTCAGTCTCATTCGTTTTATGGAACTGTTATAGACAACTTGGTAGCACAGCTCTACACTAAACCCTCTTATTAACAACATAATTATATCAAATTAATAGGCAACAATGTTCTTTGGAAAACAAACATGAACCAAAAGGTAGTAAACACTGAGCTGGTTGGGAAGTAAACACTGGGATGGTTGGGCAGTAAACACTTGGCTGGTTGGGTAGTAAACACTGAGCTGGTTGGGCAGTAAACACTTGGCTGGTTGGGCAGTAAACACTGAGCTGGTTGGGGAGTAAACACTGAGCTGGTTGGGGAGTAAACACTGAGTTCCCAGAGGGGTAGACATTCCCTTTAAAAATGTGGCCATTAATAATAAATATGATTCTAAACACCAATCAAATCAATATTTACAATTGCATTGTTAATTTATGGACCATATCTCGTTTATTCAATTAGATCAACTGACTGGAAATGTAGTTCTTGAAGACGTTTCGCTAGTCATCCGACTGGCTTTCTCAATTCAGAATGACTTGTACAAGAATCTGTGGCAATTATGTACCCTGGGAAAATCCCAATTAGCATATCACAGCCAGGTTGTTAGGGGTGTGATTGGATAGTGGCTAAGAGGTGTTATAGAACGCCCAGAATAAGGTGTTAAAACAGCATTGTACATGCAGACAGTTGGTGTCGAACCCCCCCACCTCTATTTAGCTTGGTTTCTTTATTTTCACATAAATGGCCTCCTTAACACCTCTCTTGAACCAGTCACTTCCTTCGCCAATATGTTAACATTACAATCTTCAAAGGTATGTCCTTATCCTTAAGATGCAGGTACACGGCTGAGTCCTGACCCGAGAAATTGCCTCTTCTGTGCTGGGCCATGTTGATGCAGTTGCTGTTTGGTCTCCCCCACATACAAATCAGAGCATTCTTCACTGCACTGCACTGCATATATGATTCGCTCAGAGGCGAAGGACTAAAAATGAACATCTCAGAGGAGCCCTTAAAACTTGTGGATATCCAGACTGGGCCTGTCAAAAGAAGTAGAAGGAAGAAAAAACACAAATACCAAGTGAAGGGGAAAAGCAAGACAGGAGGAAGAACATGGTCATCCATAGGTAGCAGGGGTCTCCGAGAGAATAAGAAGAATTTTCAAAAAACATGTATCCCTGTCTGCTTTAAACCGAACAACACACTGAGGCAGCAATTGGTACATCCGAAAGACCCAATACCAAAACACAAAGCGACATCATATATGCAGTGCAGTGCAGTCTGACACACACGGGCACGTCCATATTAAGTGCCAGAAGTCTGCCTGAGGCTTGCGGCACTTGGGACACTCGGAGGTGTTTGGTGGCGACATACGTGACAGTCTGTATGGGGAGAGATATACCGGTGCAGGATGTAAAACTGCATGACTCTGTGATTGGCTGATGGTGGTACCCGGGTGTGTGACTGAGCTATTCATTCCAGTCGGATTCTGGAGCGTGGGGATATATTTTATTCCATTTTTGTGTAATTTGGTCTGAAGATTCTCATTATCCATAGATAGTATGTAGATGTATATAGTCTTGAGACTAAGTGTCTCTCTGTTCTGTCCTTCAAGATTGTGATGATGGGGTTGTGGAGGTGAGAGTGATATTTAAGGTATGGAATTCTGATATAAGCAGTAACGTAGCTGAAGGTATCTAAATAGTGGTAGATTTAGTAGAGAAAGTTATTGTTGTAGGTCCGAAGGAGGTGGGAGTGTGTTATGAATAATTTGGCAGAAATAATGTATTCCTTGTTTTCCCAAAAATCTGATGCCCCAAATGTTGCCAAGGTCTGGTATTTGTCATAATGCTACAGAGGATGTTCCCCAAGTATCCCAGAGATGTCCAGGTGTTTGGAGGTTACTTGCCAGACTCTGTACAATTGGTCGTTAGGGCAGTGCCCTTTCCTGGTAGTGTATTTGGGGGCCTCTAGGAATACTATGGGTAGTGTTGGTAGGTATGCATGATATTTGAATTCTTGGACTATGGGTACTAGGCCTCGTGTTCTCGGGGGTAGGGTGATGTTGGGGTCCAGTGGGAATAATGGGGATTTATTCCAGTTGATGTATAGGCCGGATATGAAGCTGAATTTTGAGATTATATTGTGGGCTGTTGTGAGGGATTGGTGTGGGTCTGCCAGGTAGAGAATTAGATTGTCCACATAGAGGCTGAGAAGTCAGGTCCTGAGTGAAGCCCTTGATGGATTGATGTGATCTTAGTTGTATTGCTAGGGGTTCTATGGCTAGTGCAAATAGATATGGGGAGTGGGCAGCCCTGTCTTGTGCCCCTATATAGATCAATGGGTTTAGAGCATGCTCCATTCACCAAAATTGAGGCTTTAGGGTGGGCATATAATAGTTGGATCCAGTTATATATTAGGTCCGAAGCCAAGTGTGCATACATTGCCATAGGTAGGCCATTCAACCGAGTCAAATGCTTTTTGGGCATCTAGAGAGAGCATTATACGGCTGCCGGCATAATCATGGTCCACCTGACAATGGATCAGGGTTTTTCTTGGTGGAAGTAGATTTCCCTGGGATGAATCCAGTTTGGTCCGGGTGAACGAGTGTTGAAATTGCTTTTTTGATTCTGTTTGCTAGTATTTGTAATCAACATTGAGTAGTGAGATAGGTCTGTATGAACCGGAATCGAGTGTGTTTTTGCCGGGTTTTGGGATCAGTGTAATATGTGCTTCGTACATGGAGGGTGTAAGTGATGATGTTCAGAGATTTCTTGCATTAAATTTGAGAAGTTGTGTATCAGCCATTCATATCTTTTATTATTTCGGTGGGGAGGCCGTCAGGGCCGAGTGATTTGCCGTTGGTTAATTCCCCTATTGCTTCCATGACTGGCATGGTGAAGGCTGCTTCTAATTGAGTTTTTTCTTGATGGGTGAGTAGGGGGAAAGTTATACCCGTGAGGTATCTTAGTTGTGTTGGTGTTGCAATAAGTTGCGATAGATATAAGTTCTGATAGAAATTTGTAAATGAATGTAAGTTTCTGGGGTGTTTGTTACTAGTCCTTTGTCAGGGTCCTCAATTGCCAGGATATTATTAGTGTCTTGTGGGCCATGTGCTACTTGCGCCAATAATTTGGCCGATTGATTCCCATGCTCAAAATATGTTTTGATAACTTAAAAGGCACCTATAGTGGGAAAAAAACTTTTTTTCTTTCTTTCCATGTGATCTATAATTCCCCATAACCCCAGATGTCTTCACCTTTGTTCAGATTCCCCCTGTCCTGAGATACACCAGTTAGGCTGGGTACACATGAGGAACTTTTTGTCCCGAGCGAGCGCTCGGCCGGGACAAATGTCCGTGGCCGAATTTGCGGGCAATCGATGTGCGGTCCCATAGGGAACCGCGCGATCGATCGGAATTTACCGACACGTCCGATCGTTGATTTGGCCGAATGAACGATCGATGACGGTCGTGGCCCCCCCCCACACCAGCCAATATTTCGGTCGAAATTGCCGGGAATCGGTCGGTCGGCCGAAAATATGACTGGTGTGTACCCAGCCTAAGAAGAATAGTGATTGCATTCCTCTACTCCTACTTGGACTGTCAATCAAATCCCTGTGACATGATCCCCACTCCCTGCTCTGTAATAAACATACAGATAAGAGCATTAGCAGGGGGAGAGAGGTAGCTTTGACACCGATAGAGGGGGGAATTTGAGGACCAGACAGCGGGAGTCAAGCCAGGCCCATGCTTCTGCAGGATTCTCAAAGAATCTGACACGTCCTCGGCCACAACTCTTAAGCGTGCTGGGTAGATCATAAAATATGTGAGTCCCGCCGATGCAAATTTTTTTTTTATTTCTACGAAGGTAGCTCTGTGTCGCTGTAGATCTAATGAGTAATCCGGGAAGATCTTTTAGTTTCTTATGAGTTGTCATAAGCCAGGTCTGCGGTGGTAATTGCTTGCCTCAGTATCCAGTCCCTGTCTCGGGCGTTGAGGAGACCTGACGATAAGGGGTCTTGGTGAGGCTCCCGAGCCTTAGCTGGGATGCGGTGGGCGCGTTCTATCGCAAACTGCGCTGAAAGGCTCTCCGAGCTGAACTTTGACCCATCCAGGCAGCAAGAAATTGAGCGGGTTGTTGACCCTCCACTCCCTCTGCAAATCCCGGAATCACAGGTTTTGGAGGCAGGACCTGTTTTCCAGGTCGTCCAGTTTTGCCCCTCGTGGCCAGTAGTTCCTCCTGCGGGAAAGTGTATCGGGGACAGGGCGGATCGTGTCCTCTATGGCGGAGATTTTGTCTCTGACTCTCCAACAGCTGCCTAACTTTTTGCTTGTCGTGTCTAAGGAGAGATGTCTGATCTTGTTTCCTCTATCATATTTGCCAGGGATCTTGAGAGTCCTGGATGGTTCCGAGGAGGTTCTGCTGTACCTCGGTAAGTGAAGGCTCTTTGCTGGTGGATGCTGCTGTTACATGGCTGTATCCGGTGCATCCTGCATAGGGCCTGCGGTTAGCGCTTTCTTTTGTGGGGAGGGTGTCATGGTGGCCTGGCTGTTGGCGGCTCCGTGCCACTCAAATTGTTCAAGTTTTTTTGAGGTGCTCGTCGATTTTGGATCCTTGGCGTTGTCTTCTGGGTTCCTGGGAGACTTGTATAGAGTTTGGGTGAGTTCTATGTGTTTGAGATGCTTAGGTTAGCCATGATGTATTGTTGGTGCCGAACTGCTCCAACACGCGTCCAACTCCATCAGACCTCAAGCTCTGCCCCCCCCGGCTGAAATTTACTTAAGCACCTTCATTCCTTTCCACTGCAGACCAGCAGCCAGCATCCGTGATTGTCTGATTTTCAGCCAATCACAGACACACAGCTGCTGTCCCACCTCCTCTGCTCTTCCGTTCCGGAAGAAACAGAAAGGCTGAGGGCTAAAAGGTTGCTAAGTAAATTTCCCAATTTTAAGATATCAATATAGTAAATTGGGGGGTGAGATCTGACCTTGAGTCCTGCATCAAGTCAGGTTTACTTGATTTGACCATTGGATTAGGGTTTACCACAGGGAGTTTGAATGGGTTGCAGGTCGGGTTCAGGTAGGAAGCTGCAGATTGCAGGTCTTTTTAAATTTTAGGTGCAGGTCGGTTACCAAGTCTGACTACTTGCAGGTCGGATCAGGTGCATTTACGGAACCCAAACAGCAAAGCGGGTGCAGGTAACTGTTTTGCAGTGTGAGGCGGGTTCACGGGGTACTCATTTAATTACAATATACACTGTAAAGTGCATTAAATATGGGTAATTACAACACTAAGCCCAATAAATATGTGCCACAAAAAAAAAAAACTTTGAGAACCCCGATCTATATAGTACAGACCCTATCTTTAGGTCTTGTTAATTCAGACCCTACCTTAGGTATCGTACATCTAAATTTCGTACACCATTTCACATGCAATTGCAGAATATAATCTGACCTTTTAAACTTGCATAACAAGGTTTCATAGTGTCAGGTTACTTGTTTAGCGAGAAATGAAACCCGGCAGGCTGCTCATCACGCTTCAGTAACGGTGCTAACAAGGTAGAGAGAATGAAAATTCACTTTCTCACATGCTGTGAATTTCTATCACATTCTGAGCGCTTTGTTTTAGGATTGTGCCCTCATTGCGTGGAGACAGGACAGATAAGTCTCTTGTGAGCTACGTTTAGATTGTGTTAATGAGAATGAGTACGATCACACCTGCGGCACAAAATTAATCTGAATAATATTCCAAATGATCTCGATTGTTTAAAGGAGAATAAAAGTCTGATAATAATTAAGTTCAGATGTTTCCCTGTGTAATGATCTTATCGTTTTCAATTTTTGAATGCCAAAAGATACAATGCTGTTTTGACACCTTACCCTGGGCAGTTCCCATAACACCTCTTAGCCACAATGCAATCACCCCTTGCATTCAGAAGTTGATCTAACTGAATACAACAGATTATACCATGACCTGGATGAATGAGAACCTTCACAAGCTAAAAGATACCCTCAAAATAATTTCCCATGATCCTTTGCTGCGTGATGTAAGCCCTATTCAAGTCTATAAGGCTGGTGCCAATAAAGATTTGAATCAAAAGTGTTACCAGAAGCAGACGATCTGGAAAGAAAAGGTGCAAGTCAACAAGCAATTCCATATTTAAAGGACAACTCCACCCTCATAAGACATCTTTTAGAAAGAATGGCCTCTTTAAAATGTTGATATATCATACTTTGTCTTATGAATTCATTACTGTATGCCTGCTATGCTTCTGGATGCCTCATGGCAACTGAGCAATCTAGAAACCTGTACTGAGCCTGGCATGCTCAGAAGAGGCAGATAGGGGATTAACATTCAGTCATTGCTGTGATTCAACTGTCAAATCCATAACTGACAGTTGCTAACTGGAATAACCAGGAAGCAGAAACGGGGAAACAGGACATTGTGCAGGATTTCAGGTTAGACTTATATATTTCACATTTCAAACTATTACCGTTTAGGGTTTGGGGGGTGATGTACCTGTTGTAAGTTTTCATTTTGGGGCTGACTTGCCCTTTAAGTAACCACTAGAATTTCTCAATTCAAAATTACAGAAGATAACTATTAAATGGGGGCTTTCATTCTCCTTTAAAGCACTGAATTAGCAAATCCTGGATTCAAACCCAATGTAGAAATATTTCGGCATTTTTATTCTTAGGCAACTCACAATATTGTTATACAATGTTCTATTGTGCGTTCTGCGTATAATACAACACTACGAACATTATTGTAAATACCCCCAATCATCGCCATTGTCAGGTTGTGTCTCTATAATGTAAACAATAATTGTGGAGTGATATTTCCAACTTTCCTGAAAAATAGAGTTTATTCTTATCTAGGGACAGTTACTGGTATGTTTCATTGAAAAAAGGAATGAGATATTAAAGCCAGTATGCAAAGTGTAGAGGTTTCTTTTCAATCTTTCAGTAAATTCAATTCACGGAAGAGAGCTATACACATAAAGATTACAATTATTCCTGACCACTGCCCCTACAGATACTGTAATTTCCCCTAGCTATGGGATGCATCACTAACTTTATAACAGCTACTGGACTGCTATGTTCTTTTCCCCTTCTGTTCCATTAGTAGCATTCTTCAGGGGATAACCACCTATAGAATTTGATATTATTGATAGTAAGCTCTAGAGAGTTACTAGGATGATAGACACTAGTCAAAGACTGGGTTGGGGAGGCTGTAAACACTAGCGTGTTAATTGGCTGGTTGGATTACCGAGTGACTGGGCTGGGTGGCAGTTAACACTATCAGTGGCTGGGAGGGTAGCATACACTAGTAAGCGACTAGACTGGGTGAGTAGTAAACAATAATGAGTAACGGGGCTGAGTGGGTAGTAAACACTACTGAGTGACTATGCTGGGTGGGTAGTAAACACTACTTAGTTGGTTGTCATACTGAGTGACTATGCTTGGTGTGCAGTGAACAATAATACTTGACTGGGCCATTTTGATAGTAAACATGGGACTCGGTGGGTAGTAAATACCACTGATTAATATGCTTGGTGGGCTGTAAACCTTAATGATTAACTGGTCCAATTTGGTAGTAAACACTGGGCTGGGCTGGGTGAGTAGTAACAATGGGATGGGATAAATATTACTGGGATGGGTATGTAGTTAACACTGGGCTGGTTGAGTAGATGACACAGGGCTTATTTGTGCCATTGCTAATGCTTACTACCCAACCAGCTCAGTGTTTACTACCCAACCAGCTCAGTGTTTACTACCACAACCAGCTCAGTGTTTACTACCAACCAGCTCAGTTTCTACCCAACCAGCTCAGTGTTTACTGCCCAACCAGCTCAGTGTTTTACTGCCAACTAGCTCAGTGTTACTACCCAACCGCTCAGTGTTTACTACCCAACCAGCTCAGTGTTTACTACCCAACCAGCTCAGTGTTACTACCCACCAGCTCGTGTTTACCCAACCAGCTCGGTTTACTACCCAACCAGCTCAGTGTTTACTACCCAACCAGCTCAGTGTTACTACCCACCAGCTCAGTGTTTACTACCCAACCAGCTCAGTGTGTACTACCCAACCAGCTCAGTGTTTACTGCCCAACCAGCTCATGTTTACTGCCCAACCAGCCAGTGTTTACTGCCCACCACCAGGTTTACTGCCCAACCAGCCGTGTTTACTACCCAACCCGCTCAGTGTTTACTGCCCAACCAGCTCAGTGTTTACTGCCCAACCAGCTCAGTGTTTACTGCCCACCAGCCCAGTGTTTACTACTCAACCATCCCAGTGGGGTAAACATGGGCTGTTTGGTAGTAAACAATGGCTGGTTTAGTTGTAAACTAGTAAACTCTAGGCTGGTGGGGTATAAACACTAGGCTTGTTGAGAGATAAAAACTGGGCTGGTAAACACTGGGGAGGTTGGGTACTAAACAACAGGCTGTTTGGTAGTAAACACCGGCTGTTTGGGTAGTAAACACCGGGCTAGTTGGGTAGTAAACCCCGGGCTGTTGGGTAGAAACACTGGACTGCTGGGTAGAACACTGAGGCTGTTAGGGTAGTAACACTGAGCTGGTAGGGTAGTAAACACTGAGCTGGTTGGGTAGTAAACACTGAGCTGGTTGGATAGTAAACACCGGGCTGGCTGGGTAGTAAACACCGGGCTGGCTGGGTAGTAAACACTGGGCTGGCTGGGTAGTAAACACTGAGCGGTTGGGTGTAAACACTGAGCTGGTTGGGTAGTAAACACTAGGCTGGTTGGGTAGTAAACTGAGCTGGTTGGTAGTAAACACTGGGCTGGTTGGGTAGTAAACACTGAGCTGGTTGGGTAGTAAACACTAGGCTGGTTGGGTAGTAAACACTGAGCTGGTTGGGTAGTAAACACTGGGCTGGTTGGGTAGTAAACACTGGGCTGGTTGGGCAGAAAACACTGAGCTGGTTAGGTAGTAAACGCTGAGCTGGTTGGGCAGTAAACGCTGAGCTGGTTGGGCAGTAAACAGTGACCTGGTTGGGTAGTAAACACTGAGCTGGTTAGGCAGTAACACGGAGCTGGTTGGCAGTAAACATGACCTGGTTGGGCAGTAAACACACTGAGCTGGTTGGGTAGTAAACACTGAGCTGGTTGGGTAGTAACACCTAAGCTGGTTGGGGTAGTAACCACTTGGCTGGTTTGGGCAGTAAACACTGAGCTGGTTGGTAGTAAACACTGAGCTGGTTGGGAAGAAAACACTGGGATGTTGGGCAGTAAACACTTGGCTGTGGGTAGTAACACTGAGCTGGTTGGGCAGTAAACACTTGGCTGGTGGGCAGTAACCCTGAGCTGGTTGGGCAGTAAACACTGAGCTGGTTGGGGAGTAAACACTGACTGGTTGGTAGTAAACACTGAGCTGGTTGGGCAGTAAACCTGGGCTGGTTGTGCATTAAACACTGGGCTGGTTGGGCAGTAAACACTGAGCTGGTTGGGTAGTACACACTGAGCTGGTTGGGTAGTAAGCATTAGCAATAGAACAAATAAGAAATGATCATATACATGTTGTAATGTAATTGTTGCAGCTCTATTAATCCTATTACATATCTGCCTGCTCGTTAATATGAAACAAGACATTGCTTTGTTGTGATAAACAAGTCATTAAAATAAACACTCTGCAGAACAGTAAACAACCCTAATAATGTATTGTAAATATTCTCATTTATATGTCTTTATGAAAAAACTAAATGTAATTTGGCTATTATCCATCTCTTAGGGCAACGATAATGAACTGAACCATCGCCAACGCATAATTAGAGTTGCTCAGACAGTCATCAACATCAAAACTGGCCACCAGGACTCACATACAACTAATTATATCATTACTGGTACCTGCCCAAGGGATGTGCAACCTCAGCTGTTGCTGTTCAATATCTTACAGCATCCCTGACAAAGGTTGGATATCTTATTTACTGTATGTTGCTTTGGTCAACATAATCCCTTAGTACATTTTTCTCAGATTTTAAAATCCCACTATAGAAGTTGTAATCACTTTTGATTACAAAAGGACATTTGAGGATGAGTGCAAAAACTTACGGGGAGATCCAATAACTGCGCTCCCGTAACTTACCTTAGCCCGATCCCACGATACAATAACTGACGTAAACGAGATTACGTCAGTTATTGCATTGCGGGATCGGGCTAAGGTAAATAGCGGGACTTTAACGCTCCAAAAGCCGTAGCGTTAGGTTTTGCGCTACGCAAAACTTAATGCTACAGGTTTTGGATCGTTAGCACAGCGCTATTTCCAAAAACATTCGAAATGGCGCTGAGCTCTAAAAGCCGTCTAAAACGTGGGTTTTAGACGGAAATGGGCCATATTGTATCTCCCCCTTAGTGTCCAACATATTACATTAATATATTATAATATTCTCTAATTATTAAAGCCTTACCCTCTAAATTTGACCAGGAGAATAAATGAGTGGCACGTATTAACCCTATTTACCCATATTGCCTTGTCCACTAAATGTCACCAGGAAATGCATATATGCCGATAATGCACCCAATTACCCTTATAGCCTCACCCACTAAATGAGACCAGGGGATGCAAGAATGGCCACTATACACCCTTATAGCCTCACCCACTAAATGAGACCAGGGGATGCATGAATGGCCACTATACACCCTTATAGCCTCACCCACTAAATAAGACCAGGGGATGCATGAATGGCCACTATACACCCTTATAGCATCACCCACTAAATGAGATCAGGGGATGCATGAATGGCCACTATTCACCCTTATAGCCTCACCCACTAAATGAGACCAGGGGATGCAAGAACGGCCACTATGCACCCTTATAGCCTCACCCCCTAAATGAGACCAGGGGATGCAAGAACGGCCACTATACACCCTTATAGCCTCACCCACTAAATGAGACCAGGGGATGCATGAATGGCCACTATACACCCTTATAGCCTCACCCACTAAATAAGACCAGGGGATGCATGAATGGCCACTATACACCCTTATAGCCTCACCCACAAATGAGACCAGGGGATGCATGAATGGCACTATAACCCTTATAGCCTCACCCACTAAATGAGACCAGGGATGCATGAATGGCCACTATGCACCCTTATCACTCACCCACTAAATGAGACCAGGGGATGCATGAATGGCCACTATTCACCCTTATAGCCTCACCCACTAAATGAGACCAGGGATGCATGAATGGCACTATGCACCCTTATAGCCTCACCCACTAAATGAGACCAGGGGATGCATGAATGGCCACTATACACCCTTATAGCCTCACCACCTAAATGAGACAGGGGATGCATGAATGGCCACTATGCACCCTTATAGCTCACCCACTAAATGAGACCGGGGAGCATGAATGGCCACTATGCACCCTTATACCATCACCACTAAAGGAAAGGGATGCATGAATGGCCACTATGCAACTTATAGCCTCACCCACTAAATGAGACCAGGGGATGCATGAATGGCCACTATGCACCCTTATAACATCACCCACTAAATGAGACCAGGGGATGCATGAATGGCCACTATTCACCCTTAAAGCCTCACCCACTAAATAAGACCAGGGGATGCATGAATGGCCACTATACACCCTTATAGCCTCACCCACTAAATGAGACCAGGGGATGCATAAATGGCCACTATATACCCTTATAGCCTCACCCAATAAATTAGACCAGGGGATGCATGAATAGCCACTATGCATCCTTATAGCCTCAGCCACTAAATGAGACTAGGGGATGCATGAATGGCCACTATGCACCCTTATAGCCTCACCCAATAAATTAGACCAGGGGATGCATAAATGGCCACTATGCATCCTTATAGCCTCAGCTACTAAATGAGACTAGGGGATGAATGAATGGCCACTATGCATCCTTATAGCCTCACCCACTAAATAAGACCAGGGGATGCATGAATAGCCACTATGCATCCTTATAGCCTCAGCCACTAAATGAGACCAGGGGATGCATGAATGGCCACTATACACCCTTATAGCCTCACCCACTAAATGAGACCAGTGGATGCATGAATGGCCACTATGCACCCTTATAGCCTCACCCACTAAATGAGACCAGGGGATGCATGAATGGCCACTATGCACCTTATAGCCTCACACTAATGAGACAGGGGATGAATGAATGGCCACATGCACCTTATAGCCTCACCCACTAAATAGACCAGGGGATGCATGAATGGCCACTATGCACCTTATAGCCTCACCCACTAAATGAGACCAGGGGATGCATGAATGGCCACTATACCCCTTATAGCCTCACCCACTAATGAGACCAGGGATGCATGAATGGCCACTATGCACCCTTATAGCCTCACCCACTAAATGAGACCAGGGGATGCATGAATGGCCACTATGCACCCTTATAGCATCACCCACTAAATGAGACCAGGGGATGCATGAATGGCCACTATGCACCCTTATAGCATCACCCACTAAATGAGACCAGGGGATGCATGAATGGCCACTATGCACCCTTATAGCATCACCCACTAAATGAGACCAGGGGATGCATGAATGGCCACTATGCACCCTTATAGCCTCAGCTACTAATGAACTAGGGGATAATAATGGACATATGCATCCTTTAGCCTCACCCCTAAATAAGACCAGGGGATGCATGAATAGCCACTATGCATCCTTATAGCCTCAGCCACTAAATGAGACCAGGGGATGCATGAATGGCCACTATGCACCCTTATAGCCTCACCCACTAAAACTATCTTCATTTTAGTGGGTGATGCTATAAGGTGCAAGTGGGCCATTCATGCATCCCCTAGTCTATTTAGTGGGGATGCTATAAGGGTGCATAGTGGCCATTCATGCATCCCCAGTCTTATTTAGTGGGTGATGCTATAAGGGTGCATATGGCCATTCTGCCTCCCCTGGTCTCATTTATGGGTGATGCTAAAGGGTGCATAGTGGCCATTCATGCATCCCCTGGTCTCATTTAGTGGGTGATGCTATAAGGGTGCATGGCCATTCATGCATCCCCGGTCTCATTTAGTGGTGATGCTATAAGGGTGCATAGTGGCCATTCATGCATCCCCTGGTCTCATTTAGTGGGTGGCTAAAGGTGCATATGGGCCATTCATGCATCCACTGGTCTCATTTAGTGGGTGAGGCTATAAGGGTATAGTGGCCATTCATGCACTCCCTGTCTTATTTAGTGGGTGAGGCTATAAGGGTGCATGTGGCCATTCATGCATCCCCTGGTCTCATTTAGTGGGTGAGGCTATAAGGTGTATAGTGGCCATTCATGCATCCACCTGGTCTTATTTAGTGGGTGAGGCTATAAGGGTGTATAGTGGCCATTCATGCATCCCCTGGTCTCATTTAGGTGGCTGAGGCTATAAGGATGCATGTGGCTATTCATGCTCCCCTGTCTTATTTAGAGGGTGAGGCTATAAGGATGCATAGTGTCCATTCATGCATCCACTGGTCTCATTTAGTGGGTGAGGCTATAAGGGTGTATAGTGCCATCATCATCCCCTGGTCTCATTTAGTGGGTGAGGCTATAAGGGTGCATAGTGGCCATTCATGCATCCACTGGTCTCATTTAGTGGGTGAGGCTATAAGGGTGCATAGTGGCCATTCATGCATCCCCTGGTCTTATTTAGTGGGTGATGCTATAAGGGTGTATAGTGGCCATTCATTCATCCCCTAGTCTCATTTAGTAGCTGAGGCTATAAGGATGCATAGTGGCCATTCATGCATCCCCTGGTCTAATTTATTGGGTGAGGCTATAAGGGTGCATAGTGGCCATTCATGCATCCCCTGGTCTTATTTAGTGGGTGAGGCTATAAGGGTGTATAGTGGCCATTCATGCATCCCCTAGTCTCATTTAGTGGCTGAGGCTATAAGGATGCATAGTGGCCATTCATGCATCCCCTGGTCTTATTTAGTGGGTGAGCTTTAAGGTGAATATTGGCCATTCATGCATCCCCTGGTCTCATTTAGTGGTGATGTTATAAGGTGCATAGTGGCCATTCATCGCATCCCCTAGTCTCATTTAGTGGGTGATGTTATAAGGGTGATATTGGCCCATTCATGCATCCCCTGGTCTCATTTAGTGGGTGAGGCTATAAGGGTGCATAGTGGCCATTCATGCATCCCCTAGTCTCATTTAGTGGGTGAGGCTATAAGGGTATATAGTGGCCATTCATGCATCCCCTGGTCTCATTTAGTGGGTGAGGCTATAAGGGTGCATAGTGACCATTCATGCATTCCCTGGTCTCATTTAGTGGGTGAGGCTATAAGGGTAATAGTGGCCATTCATGCATCCCCTGGTCTCATTTAGTGGGTGATGTTATAAGGGTGCATAGTGGCCATTCATGCATCCCCTGGTCTCATTTAGTGGGTGATGTTATAAGGGTGCATAGTGGCCATTCATGCATCCCCTGGTCTCATTTAGTGGGTGAGGCTATAAGGGTGCATAGTGGCCATTCATGCATCCCCTGGTCTCATTTAGTGGGTGAGGCTATAAGGGTGAATAGTGGCCATTCATGCATCCCCTAGTCTCATTTAGTGGGTGATGCTATAAGGGTGTATAGTGGCCATTCATGCATCCCCTGGTCTTATTTAGTGGTGATGGCCTATAAGGGGTGTATAGTGGCCATTCATGCATCCCCTGTCTCATTAGTGGGTGAGGCTATAGGGTGTATAGTGGCCGTTCTTGCATCCCCTGGTCTCATTTAGTGGGTGAGCTATAAGGTGCATAGTGGCCTTCTTGCATCCCGGGTCTCATTTAGTGGGTGAGGCTATAAGGGTGAATAGTGGCCATTCATGCATCCCCTGGTCTCATTTAGTGGGTGATGCTATAAGGAGCATAGTGGCCATTCATGCATCCCTGTCTTATTAGTGGGTGAGGCTATAAGGTGTATATGGCCATCATGCATCCCTGGTCTCATTTAATGTGGGTGATGCTATAAGGGTGCATAGTGGCCATTCATCATCCACTGGTCTCATTTGTGGGGAGGCTATAAGGGTGCATAGTGGCCATTCATGCATCCCCTGGTCTTATTTAGTGGGTGATGCTATAAGGGTGTATAGTGGCCATTCATTCATCCCCTAGTCTCATTTAGTAGCTGAGGCTATAAGGATGCATAGTGGCCATTCATGCATCCCCTGGTCTAATTTATTGGGTGAGGCTATAAGGGTGCTAGTGGCCATCATGCATCCCCTGGTCTTATTTAGTGGTGAGGCTATAAGGGTGTAAGGTGGCCATTCATGCATCCCCTAGTCTCATTTAGTGGCTGAGGCTATAAGGATGCATAGTGGCCATTCATGCATCCCCTGGTCTTATTTAGTGGGTGAGGCTTTAAGGGTGAATAGTGGCCATTCATGCATCCCCTGGTCTCATTTAGTGGGTGATGCTATAAGGTGAATAGTGGCCATTCATGCTCCCTGGTTCTCATTTAGTGGGTGATGTTATAAGGGTGCATAGTGGCCATTCATGCATCCCCTAGTCTCATTTAGTGGGTGATGTTATAAGGGTGCATAGTGGCCATTCATGCATCCCCTGGTCTCATTTAGTGGGTGAGGCTATAAGGGTGCATAGTGGCCATTCATGCATCCCCTAGTCTCATTTAGTGGGTGAGGCTATAAGGGTATATAGTGGCCATCATCATCCCTGCTCATTAGTGGGTGAGGCATAAGGGTGCATAGTGCCATTCATGCATTCCCTGGTCTCATTTAGTGGGTGAGGCTATAAGGGTGATAGTGGCCATTCATGCATCCCCTGGTCTCATTTAGTGGGTGAGGTTATAAGGGTGCATAGTGGCCATTCATGCATCCCCTGGTCTCATTTAGTGGGTGTGTTATAAGGGTGCATAGTGGCCATTCATGCATCCCCTGGTCTCATTTATGGTGAGGCTTAAGGGTGCATAGTGGCCATTCATGCATCCCCTGGTCTCATTTAGTGGGTGAGGCTATAAGGGTGATAGTGGCCATTCATGCATCCCCTAGTCTCATTTAGTGGGTGATGCTATAAGGGTGTTAGTGGCCATTCATGCATCCCCTGGTCTTATTTAGTGGGTGAGGCTATAAGGGTGTATAGTGGCCATTCATGCATCCCCGGTCTCATTTGGGGTGAGGCTATATAGGGTGTATAGTGGCCGTTCTTGGCATCCCTGGTCTCATTTAGGGGTGAGGCTATAAGGGTGCATAGTGGCCGTTCTTGCATCCCCTGGTCTCATTTAGTGGGTGAGGCTATAAGGGTGAATAGTGGCCATTCATGCATCCCCTGATCTCATTTAGTGGGTGATGCTATAAGGTGCATAGTGGCCATTCATGCATCCCTGGTCTATTTAGTGGGTGAGGCTATAAGGGTGTATAGTGGCCATTCATGCATCCCCTGTCTCATTTGTGGGGTGAGGCTATAGGGTGTATAGTGGCCATTCTTGCATCCCTGGTCTCATTTAGTGGGTGAGGCATAAGGGTAATTGGGTGCATTATCGGCATTGCATTTCCTGGTGACATTTAGTGGACAAGGCAATGGGTAAATAGGGTTAATACGTGCCACTCATTTTTCTCCTGGTCAAATTTAGAGGGTAAGGCTTTATAATTAGAGAATATTATAATATATTAATGTAATATGTTGGACACTAAGGGGGAGATACAATATGGCCCATTTCGTCTAAAACCCACGTTTTAGACGCTTTTAGAGCTCAGCGCCATTTCCGAATGTTTTGGAAATAGCGCTGTCTAACGATCCAAAACCTGTAGCATTAAGTTTTGCGTAGCGCAAAACCTAACGCTACGGCTTTTGGAGCGTTAAAGTCCCGCTATTTACCTTAGCCCGACCGCAATGCAATAACTGACGTAATCTCGTTACGTCAGTTTATTGTATCGCGGGATCGGGCTAAGGTAAGTACGGGAGCGCAGTTTATTGGATCTCCCCTAAGTTTTTGCACTCATCCTCAAATGTCCTTTTGTAATCAAAAGTGATTACAACTTCTATAGTGGGATTTAAAAATCTGAGAAAAATGTACTAAGGGATTATGTTGACCAAAGCAACATACAGTAAATAAGATATCCAACCTTTGTCAGGGATGCTGTAAGATATTGAACAGCAACAGCTGAGGTTGCACATCCCTGGGCAGGTACCAGTAATGATTATAATTAGTTGTATGTGAGTCCTGGTGGCCAGTTTTGATGTTGATGACTGTCTAGGCAACTCTAATTAGCGTTGGCGATGGTTCAGTTCATTATCGTTGCCCTAAGAGATGGATAATAGCCAAATTACATTTAGTTTTTTCATAAAGACATATAAATGAGAATATTACAATACATTATTAGGGTTTTACTGTTCTGCAGAGTGTTTATTTTAATGACTTGTTTATCACACAAAGCAATGTCTGTTTCATATAACGAGCAGGCAGATATGTTAGGATAAATGAGCTGCAACAATTACATTACAACATGTATAGATCATTTCTATTTGTTCTATTGCTAGATGCTTACTACCCAACCATCAGTGTGTACTACCCAACCAGCTCAGTGTTTACTGCCAACCACCCAGTTTACTACTACCCAACCAGCTCAGTGTTTACTGCCCAACCATCCAGTGTTTACTGCCAACCAGCCCAGTGTTTACTGCCCAACCCAGTGTTACTGCCAACCAGCCCAGTGTTTACTGCCCACCAGCTCAGTGTTTACTACCTAACCAGCTAGTGTTTACTCCCCAACCAGCTCAGTGTTTACTGCCCAACCAGCCAAGTGTTTACTGCCCAACCGTACCACAGCCAGTGTTTACTGCCAACCATCCCGTTACTCCACCACCAGTGTTTACTCCAACCAGCTCGTGTTTACTCCCAACCAGCTCAGTGTTACTACGCCACCAGCCAAGTGTTTACTGCCCAACCACCAGTGTTCTACCACGCCAGTGTTTACTGCCCAACCATCCCGTGTTTACTACCCAACAAGCTCAGTACTGCTCACAGCAGTGTTTACTACCACCAGCTAACTCCAACCACTCAGTGTTTACTAATACTACCCAACCAGCTCAGTGTTTACTACCCCACCAGGTCACTGTTACTGCCCAACCAGCTCCGTGTTTACTGCCTAACCAGCTCAGTGTTTACTACTACCACCAGCTCAGTGTTTACTACCCACCAGGTCAGGTTTACTGCCCACCAGCTCAGCGTTTACTGCCACCCAGCTCAGGTTTCTACCTAACCAGCTCAGTGTTTCCACCTTTTACAACCCCACCAAGCCCATGTTTTACTACCCAACCAGCTCAGTGTTTACTACCCAACCAGCCAGTGGTTTTACTACCCACCCCTCAGTGTTTACTACCCAACCAGCTCAGTGTTTACTACCTCTACCCAACCAGCCCAGTGTTTACTACCCAACCAGCTCAGTGTTTACTACCACTATACACCCAACCGCCCAGTGTTTACTACCCAACCAGCCCGGTGTTTACTACCCAACCACCTAGTGTTTACTACCCAACCAGCCCGTGTTCTATCCAACCACTCAGTGTTACTACCAACCAGCTCGTTACTACCCTACCAGCTTACCCACACCAGCTCAGTGTTTACTACCCTACCGCTCAGTGTTACTACCCAACCAGCTCAGTGTTTACTACCCACCACCCAGTGTTTTACTACCAGCCGTCCCGTGTTTACTACCCCCCGCCACCCGGGGTTTACTACCCAACTAGCCCGGTGTTTTACTACCCAAACAGCCCGGTGTTTACTACCCAACAGCCTGTTGTTTAGTACCCAACCTCCCCAGTGTTTACCAGCCCAGTTTTTACTTCTCAACAAGCCTAGTGTTTACTACCCACCAGCCTAGAGTTTACTAGTTAAACAACTAAACCAGCCCATTGTTTACTACCAAACCAGCCCAATGTTTACTACCCAACTGGGATGGTTGAGTAGTACACACTGGCTGGTGGCATAAACCTGGGCTGGTGGGCAGTAAACACTGGGCTGGTTGGGCAGTACACTGAGCTGGTTTGGCAGTACCACTGAGCTGGTTGGGTAAATACACTGAGCTGGTTGGGTAGTAAACACTGAGCTGGTTGGGTAGTAAAACACTGATCTGTTGGGTAGTACACGGAGCTGGTGGAGTAAACACTGGCTGGTTGGGTAGTACACACTGAGCTGGTTGGGTCGTAAACACTGAGCTGTTGGGCAGTAAACACTGGGCTGGTTGGGAGTAACACGGACTGGTTGGGTAGTAAACACTGAGCTGGTTGGGTAGTAACACTGGGCTGGTTGGCAGTAAACCTGGGCTGGTTGGGCAGTAACACTGCTGGAGTCAGTGGGCAGTAAACATGAGCTGTTGGGCAGTAACACTGAGCTGGTTGGGAGTAAACACTGAGCTGGTTGGGTAGTAAACACTACTGTTGGGTAGTAAACACTGAGCTGGTTGGGTAGTAAACACTGAGCTGGTTGGGTAGTAAGCATTAGCAATGGCACAAATAAGCCCTGTGTCATCTACTCAACCAGCCCAGTTGTTAACTACTACCCATCCCGTATATTTATCCCATCCCATTGTTTACTACTCACCCAGCCCAGCCCAGTGTTTCCTACCAATTGGACCAGTTAATCATTAAGGTTTACAGCCCACCAGCATATTCAATCAGTGGTATTTACTACCCACCGAGTCCCATGTTTACTATCAAATGAGCCCAGTCAAGTATTATTGTTCACTGCACACCAAGCATAGTCACTCAGTATGAAAGTCAAGATAGTAGAAGTATTAATCAGCCCGTTACTCATTATTTTTACTAATCCAAGAAGAGATTGAGCTAGACAGAGTTGTAAACTGACAACCAGAACATCAGGTAATCCAAAGACAATTAACACCACTAGTGTTTACAGCCTAACAAAAGTCTTTGACAGTGATCATCTAGTAACTCAGAGTATATCAAAATATATCAAATATAGGTGGTTATCCTGAAGAAGATAAAATGGAACAGAAGGGGAAAAGAAATAGCAGTCCAGTACGCTGTTATAAAGTTAGTGATGCATCCCATAGCTAGGGGAAATTACAGTATATCTGTAGGGGCAGTGGTCAGGGAATAATTAATCTTTATGTGTTAGCTCTCTTCCGTGAATTGAATTTACTGAAAGATTGAAAAGAACCTCTACACTTTGCATACTGGCTTTAATATCTCATTCCTTTTTTCAATGAAACATACCAGTAACTGTCCCTAGATAAGAATAAACTCTATTTTTCAAGGAGTTGGAAATATCACTCCACAATTATTGTTTACATTATAGAGACACAACTACAATGGCGATGATTGGGGTATTACAATAATGTTCGTAGTGTTGTATTATACGCAGACGCCCAATAGAACATGTATAACAATATTTGAGTTGCCTAAGAATAAAAATGCCGAAATATTTCTACATTGGGTTGTAATCCAGGATTTGCTAATTCTGTGCTTTAAAGGAGAATGAAAGCCCCCATTTAATAGTTATCTTCTGTAATTTTGAATTGAGAAATTCTAGTGGTTACTTAAGGGCAGTCCAGCCCCAAAATAAAACTTACATCAGGTACATCACCCCCCAAACCCTAAACGGTAATAGTTTGAAATGTGAAATATATAAGTCTAACCTGAATCCTGCACAATGTCCTGTTTCCCCTGTTTCTGCTTCCTGGTTATTCCAGTTAGCAACTGTCAGTTATGATTTGACAGTTACATCACAGCCAATGACTGAATGTTAATCCCCTTCTGCCTCTTCTGAGCATGCCCAGGCTCAGTACAGGTTTCTAGATTGCTCAGTTGCTTGAGGCATCCAGAAGCATAGCAGGCATACAGTAATGAATTCATAGGACAAAGTATGAATATCAACATTTTAAAGAGCGTTTCTTTCTAAAAGATGTTCTTATGAGGGTGGAGTTGTCCTTTAAATGGAATTGCTTGTTGACTTGCACCTTTTCTTTCCAAGATCGTCTGCTTCTGGTAACATCTTTTGATTCAAATCTTTATTTGGCACCAGCCTTATAGACTTGAATAGGGCTTACATCACCACAGCAAAGGATCATGGGAAATTATTTGGAGGGTATCTTTTAGCTGTGAAGGTTCTCATTCATCCAGTCATGGTATATCTGTTGTATTAGTTAGATTCACTTCGGAATGCAAGGGGTGATTGCATTGTGGCTAAGAGGTGTTATGGGAACTGCCCAGGGTAAGGTGTCAAAACAGCATTGTATCTTTTGGCATTCAAAAATTGAAAACGATAAGATCATTACACAGGGAAACATCTGAACTTATTTATTATCAGACTTTTATCTCCTTTAAACAATCGAGATCATTTGGAATATTATTCAGATTAATTTTTTGCCGAGGTGTGATCTGTACTCATTCTCATTAACACAATCTAACGTAGCTCACAAGAGACTATCTGTCCTTGTCTCCACGCAATGAGGGCACAATCCTAAAACAAAGCGCTCAGAATGTGATTAGAAATTCACAGCTTGTGAGAAAGTAGAATTTTCATTTCTCTACCTTGTTAGCACCGTTACTGAAGCGTGATGAGGCAGCCTGCCGTTTTTCATTTCTCGCTAACAAGTAAACCTGACACTATGAAACCATTGTTATGCAGTTTAAAAGGTCAGATTATATTCTGCAATTGCATGTGAAATGGTGTACGAAATTTAGATGTACGATACCTAAAGTAGGGTCTGAATTATACAAGACCTAAGATAGGGTCTGTACTATATAGATCAGGGGTTCTCAAAGTTTTTTTTTTTTGTGGCACATATTTATTGGGCTTAGTGTTGTATTACCCATATTTAATGCACTTTACAGTGTATATTGTATTAAATTGAGTACCCCGTGAACCCGCCTCACCCCTGCAAAACAGTTACCTGCACCCGCTTTGCTGTTTGGTTCCGTAAATGCACCTGATCCGACCTGCAAGTAGTCAGACTTGGTAAACGACCTGCACCTAAAATTTAAACAGACCTGCAATCTGCAGCTTCCTACCTGAACCCGACCTGCAACCCATTCAAACTCCCTGTGGTAAACCCTATCCAATGGTCAAATCAAGTAAACCTGACTTGATGCAGGACTCAAGGTCAATCTCACCCCCAATTTACTATATTGATACTTTAAATTGGGAAATTTACTTAGCAACCTTTAGCCCTCAGCCTCTTCTGTTTCTTCCAGAACGGAAGAGCAAGGAGGTGGGACAGCAGCTGTGTGTCTGTGATTGGCTGAAAATCAGACAATCACGGATGCTGCTGCTGGTCTGCAGTGGAAAGGAATGAAGGTGCTTAAGTAAATTTCAGCCGGGGGGGCAGAGCTTGAGGTCTTGATGGAGTTGGACGCGTGTTGGAGCAGTTCCGGCACCAACAATAACATCATGGCTAACCTAAGCATCTCAAACCACAAGAACTCACCCAACCTCTATACAAGTCTCCCAGGAACCCAGAAGACAAAGCCCAAGGATCCAAACTGACGAGCACCTCAAAAAAACTTGAACAATTTGAGTGGCACGGAGCCGCCAACAGCCAGGCCACCATGACACCCTCCCCACAAAAGAAAGCGCTAACCGCAGGCCCTATGCAGGATGCACCGGATAACAGCCATGTAACAGCAGCATCCACCAGCAAAGAGCCTTCACTTACCGAGGTCCAGCAGAACCTCCTCGGAACCATCCAGGACTCTCAAGATCCCTGGCAAATATGATAGAGGAAAACAATCAGACATCTCTCCTTAGACACGACAAGCAAAAAGTTAGCAGCTGTTGGAGAGTCAAGACAACAATCTCCGCCATAGAGGAGATCCGCCCTTCCCCGATACACTTTCCCGCAGAGGAACTACTGGCCACGAGGGGCAAACTGGACAACCTGGAAAACAGGTCCTGCCTCCAAAACCTGTGATTCCTGGATTTGCAGAGGGAGTGGAGGGTCAACAACCCGCTCATTCTTGCTGCCTGGATGGGTCAAAGTTCAGCTCGGAGAGCCTTTCAGCGCAGTTTGCGATAGAACGCGCACCACCGCATCCCAGCTAAGGCTCCGGGAGCCTCACCAAGACCCCTTATCGTCAGGCTCCTCAACGCCCGAGACAGGACTGGATACTGAGGCAAGCAATTACCACCGCAGACCTGCTTATGACAACTCATAAAAGAACTAAAAGATCTTCCCGGATTACTCATTAGATCTACAGCGACACAGAGCTACCTTCGTAGAAATAAAAAAAAATTTTGCATCGGCGGGACTCACATATTTTATGATCTACCCAGCACGCTTAGAGTTTGTGGCCGAGGACTGTGTCAGATTCTTTGAGAATCCTGCAGAAGCATGGGCCTGGCTTGACTCCCGCTGGTGCCCTCAATTTTCCCCCCTCTATCTGGGTCAAAGCTACCTCTCTCCCCCTGCTAATGCTCTTATCTGTATGTTTATTACAGAGCAGGAGTGGGATCATGTCACAGGGATTTGATTGACAGTCCAAGTAGGATAGGGGAATGCAATCACATATTCTTCTTAGGCTGGTACACACCAGTCATATTTTCGGCCGACCGACCGATTCCCGGCAATTTCGACCGAAATATTGGCTGGTGTGGGGCGGGGGCCACGACCGTCATCGATCGTTCATTCGGCCAAATCGCCAATAACGATCGGCTGTCGGTAAATTCCGATCGATCGCGCGGTTCCCTATGGGACCGCACAATCGATTGCCCCAAATTCGGCCACGGACATTTGTCCCGGCCGAGCGCTCGCTCGGGAACAAAGTTCCTCCATGTGTACCCAGCCTAACTGGTGTATCTCAGGACAGAGAGGGAATCTGAACAAGTGAAGACACTGGGGGTTATGGGGAATTATAGATCACATGGAAAGAAAGAAAAAAAGTTTTTTTTCCCACTATAGTGCCTTTTAAGTTATCAAAACATATTTTGAGCATGGGAATCAATCGCCCCAAATTATTGGCGCAAGTAGCACATGGCCCACAAGACACTAATAATATCCTGGCAATTGAGGACCCTGACAAAGGACTAGTAACAACACCCAGAAATCTTACATTCATTTCAAATTTCTATCAGAACTTATATCTATCGCAACTTATTGCAACACCAACACAACTAAAGATACCTCACGGGTATAACTTCCCCCCTACTCACCCATCAAGAAAAAACTCAATTAGAAGCACCTCACCATGCCAGTCATGGAAGCAATAGGGGAATTAACCAACGGCAAATCACTCGGCCCTGACGGCCTCCCCACCGAAATATATAAAGATATGAATGGCTGATACCACAACTTCTCAAATAATGCAGAAAAAATCTCTGAACATCAATCACTTACACCCTCCATTGTACGAAGCACATATTACACTGATCCCAAAACCCGGCAAAAACACACTCGATTCCGGTTCATACAGACCAATCTCACTACTCAATGTTGATTACAAATACTAGCAAACAGAATCAAAAAGCAATTTCAACACTCGTTCACCCGGACCAAACTGGATTCATCCCAGGGAAATCTACTTCCACCAAGAAAAACCCTGATCCATTGTCAGGTGGACATGATATGCCGGCAGCCGTATAATGCTTCTCCTAGATGCCCAAAAGCATTTGACTCGGTTGAATGGCCCCACTATGGCAATGTATGCACACTTGGCTTCGGACCTAATATATAAACTGGATCCAACTTTTATTGCCCACCCTAAAGCCTCAATTTTGGTGAATGGACATGCTCTAAACCCATTGATCTATAGGGGCACAAGACAGGGCTGCCCACTCTCCCCATATCTATTTGCACTAGCCATAGAACCCCTAGCAATACAACTAAGATCACATCAATCCATCAAGGGCTTCACTCAGGACCTGACTTCTCAGCCTCTATGTGGACAATCTAATTCTCTACCTGGCAGACCCACACCAATCCCTCACAACAGCCCACATATAATCTCAAATTCAGCTTCATATCCGGCCTAACATCACACTGGAATAAATCCCCATTATTCCCACTGGACCCCAACATCACCCTACCCCCGAGAACACGAGGCCTAGTACCATAGTCCAAGATTCAAATATCATGCATACCTACCAACACTACCCATAGTATTCCTAAGGCCCCCAAAAATACACTACCAAAGGGCACTGCCCTACACGACCAATTGTACAGATGTCTGGCAAGTAACCTCCAAACCCTGGACATCTCTGGGATACTTGGGGAACATCCTCTGTAGCATTATAGACAATACCAGACCTTGGCAACATTTGGGGCATCAGATTTTTGGAAAAACAAGGAATCATTATTTCTGCCAAATTATTCTAACACACTCCCACCTCCTTCGGACCTACAACAATAACTTTCTCTACTAACTACCACTATTTAGATACCTTCAGCTACGTTACTGCCTAATATCAGAATTCCATACCTTAAATATCACTCTCACCCTCACACCCATCATCACAATCTTGAAGGACAACAGAGAGACACTTAGTCTCAGAGATACTATACATCTACATACTATCTATGGATATGAGAATCTTCAGACCAAATTACAAAGGGGATGCATGGTCACATAGCCACTGAAAATTATAGTCCAAAAGAAAACCTCAAAGTCCATAGAAATAAATTCCATAGCGATAAGTAAAATACCTTATAGGTGTCAGTTAGCACATTGACACCTATAGGATATTTTACTTTTTAGTTGACTACCCCCCACCCCACCTCAAATGGTAATAGTCTTTCCCTAGGCTTTTCATCCTGTAGAACAGTCAGCCTGATGATACACAGGCTCTAATTCCTAACTCTCCAAGTTTTAGGCCTGGAGGGACTATTTGTCCCGACTGAGCTCTCGGCTGAATTTGCATAAGGAACCGCATGATCGATTGGAATTTACCGACACGTCCGATCCGGACGAACGGATGATTGAGGGCGGTTGTGGCCGGCCACCCAACACCAGCAGATATTTTTGGACGACCAACCTAAAGTGCAGTGAATCGGTTGGTCGGACGAAAATATCCTCTGGTGTGTACCCAGCCTTAAGGTAAAAAGGACATGTCTACCCCCAAAATAAACATTTTAGGGCACACAGCCCAAAAAGGCTCATACACACATGTGATGGCAGGTGCCAAACTGTGACGCACGATGTGTAAGAACGGTTGTTTTGGCTGATGATCATGGCATGTATGGGCACTTTCTCAGGCA
The DNA here is from genome assembly GCA_019447015.1 of Hymenochirus boettgeri. Taxonomy (NCBI): domain Eukaryota; kingdom Metazoa; phylum Chordata; class Amphibia; order Anura; family Pipidae; genus Hymenochirus; species Hymenochirus boettgeri. Next base: position 397,059,017 of record CM033469.1, on the reverse strand, counting down.
AAATGGACGCTCGTTCGAAGATCCGGCCAGTCGGGCAACAATCCCCAACTGAACGGCCGTTTTGGCCGAGAAAGCGCCCATACACGCCACAATTATAGGACAAAACAGCAGTTTAAACACATTTTGCGTCGCGGGTCGGCACTCGCGCTCGCACGTGTGTACGAACTTTAAGTGCTGCTTAACAGATAGCCTTCCTGGTCTCTGCCGCATCCTAACAGCAGCTCCCAGACTCTTTCAGGTAAACTCTTCAGTCACAGCTATGAAGGATGACACAACATCAAAGAAAAAATGCCGAGCAGCCCGGAAACACACGGAGGCCAAACTCCGCTGTGAAATCTAAACAAGTGTTTCAAACTACTAGCCCTGCCTGAGGCGTTTCGTGCCGAGATGACACTTCATCAGAGGCCAGATGAACAGAGACTGCATACGTTTATAGTGCACCTTAAACACAATAACGAAGAAAGGGCCTCTCCGTTAAAGAAATACAAACCCTTTAACATTATCTTTCCCTATACTGTTAAAGGGTTTGTATTTCTTAAATTTATACTTTAGTTTGTTAGCCTGTCCTACGTGGATATGTCTTCTACTCTATTTCCTGTTATACCAGCAAACCCCCAATTCTATAAAGTCTCACTGGCGCGCACCCCAGCGTGCACACACCACCTGCGGCACGCACCTCCCCCGACGGGCTTTCTGGACCCACCTGTGGGCATCACATGGCCAGAGCGAGCATATGTCTGTGCATATATACGAAAATATTCAGAACATTATTATATGTAATATTAACAACTATTGCCCCCATTCAGCAGAGTAAGCTGGCTCCTCCCTCCATGCAGTCAATCAAGGCTGGGACTGCTGACATCACAACCAATGACTGACTGCCTTTTCCCTTCTGCCGGCAACCTCTGCTAGAAAGGGAAAGAGCATAGGGGCAATACTTCATTTTAAATATCTGGTTAGAAATGTATGTAATAAAGTGCTAAAAATAGCAGTTGGCAATTAGGGGCAAAGTGACAACCCCCCTTTTTTTTAAGGGTGGACATGCCTTTTAAAATGTGTCTATTGTCTGGTTATCACTTGACTTAATAGTCCACCTGGTTCCTAGCAGAAGGAACACCTAACATTACTGCAGCTTCTTCTCAGCCCCTACCTAGTCGGCACCAGGCAAACAAATTCCTCCCCAAGACTAAATGATAATGAAGACCGTGTGTGATAGCAGAAGAATTTTAATAAGCGTGGACACACAGTAACGATAAAGCACCAATACCGCTGGATACGATGGTATTGGCGCTTTATCGAAACATGCAGTACTGTGTATATATAGGGAGAACGCTCTGGTCTGTGTGTATCCTGAGAAATGACAGGCAATATCTTGCAGGTCCTGTCTGTGATCTTTCAAAGATCTGTGATGTGTGTACCCAGCTTAAGGCAGGGAACTAATAAAACATGGAATACTGCCAGATCTAACTTCAGCTAGCAGACAAACTAAAGGCACTATAGGCATCCCAGGTTTCTTACAGCCTGAACTGAAGCAGAATAATACAACAATTAATCCCTACAACAGCTGAGAAAAGTCAAATTAGGAAGTTATTAAGAAACACAGACAACTAGCACAAGTGGCTAGTACAGGACCTGACCAAGGCACTCCATTACCATGGACCTGAAAAATATATATATATATAAAGTTATGTGGTTGGCCCTAATGGCAAATAAAACACCACACAGCTAGATAAATAAAGTGCATTTATATATATATATATATATATGTGTGCAAAACAGGACAATTGTACCATAAAGTGCAAGTAGTGATCACATAAATACTATAAACAGTAGGCGAACACATACAATGCCCATATAATATAAATAACCCCAAACAAATATGAACCCTCCCTGCAAATGGACGGAATAAACATCCAGTCTCAATAAGGGGGTACCACCATATGGTGGATAGTCCACATCCCCCAAGGCAAGGGTGTAAGATATAAAGAAATGGGTAGATCTCACCCCTGGAAAATGCCACACAGATCCAGTCCAAAGTCCCGCGTGTGGTAAGAACAATCCGGGGGAAGAAGTTATTAAGGATGAGGCCACACTAGCACTATATTGCCCGGAGTGTATACAATCTGCAATGAAATGGTGATCGCTCTTAAAAATGGGTCGCAGTGAAACAGACACCAGTGCACCTGGTGTGGCCAGACCAATTGGCCATCACTAGTGTACGCTTTATAACGGATTGGTGTAGCCTGGCCTAAACCTTTAAGACATCAGGGGGCTTATTTAATAAGAGGTGCAGATTTTGCCTGTGCTGTTTCTCTGCAGCAACCAATCGGGTATTTCCAAATGTTTTCTAACTGTTGTAGACAAGTAAAAAGGTAAAATCTGATTGGATGCTGCAAAATAACTGGCAATGTTTGCACCTCTTATTAAGTAAGACCAAGTTTGTTTTTAGTGTCAGAGCTTTGGCTCTGCATTTCACAATGAATAATAAACACCAATAGGGAAGCAGCCATGCTGATGGAAGCTGGAGGGTTTTTAATGTTTTTTCCATAATCCATTTTCATTGTTAATCTGTTTTAAGGGGCTGTAGTGCAAGTCACACTGGGGAAGTGAATTTAGTACATTTGGCATTAGTGATCAGACTACCGACACCCGACCGAATGTCCATGCATGTACGATTATTGTCTGAAGCGGATGTTCACCAGTCGCTCGTTCATTGGCGGTCGATCGTGGGTCGATTGTGGGTCGCACGTGTGTACAGCTAGAGATGAGGCTGCGCTATTGTGCAAAGATCCTTAAACTATGGCCCTCCAGATGTTTAAAACCTCCAACTCCCAGCATTCCCTGGCTTTCCTCTGTAAGTGCTGGGAATTGTAGTTTTCAGGAGCCCTGCTCTTGTGTGTAGTTGGTTTCGACAGACCAATGGCAGTTTAATAGAAAACTAAAAGGTCATTTTTCATATACATTTTATGCAACATATAGCCTACCCTTGAAGGACAACTATAATGTAAAAAAAAAAAAAATCAAAAAAATGAAAAGTACCTGAAAAGGGTAGGTAGGATTGATTATCCTACCTCCCAATATAATTTATTTGAAAGAGCACCAGCATGTACAATTTTCATCTGCCAGGTTAGTCTCCTGGGCATTTATGTATTAAAGATAGTGCTGAAGCACCAAAAGAGACATGGCAGAAGTTTTATTAATGCTGGTGCTCCTCACAGAAATAATAATGCGAGGTAGGATTACCTACCCGCCGAAAGAACGATGGTACAGTAAGTTAACTTAGGAGCTGATTTTGGGGTTTTAAACATAGTGTTTAGGGTTGGGGGGATTCCCTACCTTATCAGAGGTTTTGTTTTTGCCTCAGACCAATGCAGCCCCCAAAGGGATCCGGAGGTAGGAAGGGAAGAGCTCCACTGTGCATGCCATAAACCTCTTAGAGGAGCAGGAAGTGGCAGATACTGTTTACACAGCGAGAGGCTCCTACTCTTCAGGTTCCTGGACTTTGTGGTGGATCGTGTAGACAGATTATTGGGTGGGGCTGGGAGTGACCCGGCGGTCTTGGTTCACATTGGTGCCAATGACAAAGTTAGAGGTGGAGGTGAGGTCCTTAAAAATGATTTCCGAGAATTAGGGGCCAAGTTAAAAGCAAGGACCTCCAGGGTAGTGATTTCAGAAATACTACCGCAGCCACGTGCTACGCTAGGGAGGCAACGGGAGCTCAGGAGTATAAATGCGTGGCTAAGAGAGTGGTGTAAGGAGATGGGGTTTGGGTTTTTAGAGAACTGGGCTGACTTTTCTGTTGGCTACAGGCTCTTTAGTAGTGACGGATTGCACCTCAATGGTGGTGGTGCAACTGTTTTGGGGGGAGAGATGGCTAGGGGGTTGGAGGAGATTTTAAACTAGGTATGGGGGGGAGGGAACGTTTAACTACACAGGGGTAGATAGAGAAGTTAGGGATCTGGGGGCTAGTAACACAACGGAGGGAGGAGAAGGAGGAGGGGGGAGCATAGATGATAAGGAGGCATGTACGACCATGTATGGAAGTAAAACAATTGATAATCTAAAATGTATGTTTACAAATGCAAGGAGTCTGGCTGGAAAAACCGGCGAACTTGAAATAATAGCGTTAAAGGAAAGGTATGATGTAATTGGTTAGCAGAATCATGGCTTAATGATTCACACGACTGGACAGTAAATATTAAGGGTACTCCTTATTTAGACATGACCAAGTTAATAAGAAAGGAGGAGGAGTAGTATGTATGTTAACAGGAATTGAAGCCAAATTTAAAAGATGGAATAGATGGGGACGGCAGAAACATTATGGGTGGAACTGTGTACAGGAAGCAAGAAGGTAGGTAAATTAATTGTTGGAGTGTGTTATAAGCCGCCAAATGCCGGGGAAGAGGTGGAAATGAATCTCCATATGCAGTTGGCGAAGGCTGCTGGTATGGGGCATGTTCTGGTTATGGGGGATTTTAACTACCCTGAAATAGATTGGAGTAATGGAACTGCCAGCACCTCAAAAGGTATAAAGTTCTTAAATTTCCTATATGAGCATTTTCTTTCACAGATGGTAGAAGTTCCTACTAGAAAGAATGCGTTGTTGGATCTGGTGATATCTAATAACCCAGAGCTCATTTTGGAGATGAAGGTAATGGGAAGCTTAGGGAATAGTGACCATGATATAGTGTCATTTAATATAGGTTGCAGAAAACTAAAGTGCACTGGCTTAACAAAAACTTTTAACTTTAGGAAAGCTAATTTTATGCTTTTAAAGGAATTGCTCCTGCTCATAGACTGGGGGGAACTGTTTCTAGGTAAAGATACTGAGCAGATGTGGACCACTTTTAAAGGGATATTAAACTATAACATTTCCAAATCGGTACCTTTAGGAAACAAGTGTAAAAAAATTAGGTCCACTCCTGCATGGCTTAATGCTCAGGTAAAAAGGGAAATGGAAAAAAAGAAAAGGGCTTTTAAAATTTTGAAAGCAGAAGGCACAGAGCAGGCTTACAGAACCTTCAAAAGTTGTTATAAAGACTGCAAGAAAGCAATTAAACTAGCTAAAATAGAAAATGAAATACGGATTGCCGAACAAAGCAAGTCCAACCCCAAGATGTTTTTTAAGTATATAAATGGTAAAAAAATGAGGACTGAGAATGTGGGACCATTAAATAATGGAGCTGAGGTGGTTGTAGAGGATGCCGAAAAGGCTAATCTGCTAAACCGTTTTTTTACATCGGTTTTTACTGTTGAGAATCCTTACAGTAGGAATTGTAACAATGTGCAGGGAGGAAATGAAGAGTTTTCACATTGGATAACAGAGGATATGGTACGGAATCAATTAGACAAAGTTAATATCAATAAAGCGCCAGGACCAGATGGATTGCATCCTAGGATTTTAAAAGAGCTTAGTTCAGTTCTAGCAAGACCACTGTGTCTCATGTTTTCAGATTCGCTTTTGTCTGGGGATGTGCCGCTGGATTGGAAAAAATATATTCAAAAAAGGTAGTCGTTCACAGCCTGGTAACTATAGACCTGTAAGCCTAACATCAGTGGTAGGGAAGGTGATGGAAACTTTGTTAAGGGATCATATCCTTGACTTTGTCTCCAGAGATCATCTTATTAGTAGTAGTCAGCATGGATTTATGAGAAATAGATCATGCCAGACAAATTTAATTGGTTTTTATGAAGAAGTAAGTAAGAAGTTAGATTCAGGCACAGCTGTGGATGTGGTATATTTGGATTTTGCAAAAGCCTTTGATACTGTGCCACATAGGCGACTAATGTATAAACTGAGGACTGTTGGCCTTGAAGAAAACATTTGTTCATGGATAGAGAACTGGTTATTGGACCGCAAACAGAGAGTGGTGGTTAATGGAGCTACATCTATGTGGGCTAAAGTTCTAAGCGGAGTTCCTCAGGGTTCTGTACTGGGGCTGCTTCTGTTTAATCTGTTTATAAATGACTTAGAAGAGGGCATTGAGAGCAAGGTCTCAGTATTTGCTGATGACACTAAACTATGCAGAGCTTTGGAAACTTCCAATGATGTGCAAGTGCTGCAAGCAGACCTAGATAGATTATCAAAATGGGCAGCAGAATGGCAGATGAGATTCAATGTTGATAAATGTAAGGTGATGCATTTGGGATTTAATAATCCCTGTGCCACCTACACCATAAATAACTCTGTGTTAAGTGCATCTGAAATGGAAAAAGATTTGGGGGTTCTGGTAGATAACAGACTTAGCTGTAGCAAACAATGCCAGGTAGCAACAGCTAGAGCTAGCAAGATATTGTCTTGTATAAAGAGGGGAATGGAATCAAGAGAGAAAAATATTATTCTCCCTCTTTACAAGGCACTGGTAAGGCCTCATTTGGAATATGCGGTGCAGTTTTGGAATCCCATATACAAAAGGGACATCTTGGAAATTGAGGCAGTTCAGAGAAGGGCAACTAAATTAATAAGGGGAATGGAGGGGCTTGAATATGCAGGCAGATTAGACAAGTTAGGGCTGTTTACATTGGAGAAGCAGCGGTTGCGTGGGGACATGATAACCTTATACAAATATATTAATGGCCCATACAGTGAACTATCTGGTGCATTGTTCACTAATAGGTCATATCAGAGGACTCGTGGACATCCTTTAAGGTTGGAAGAAAAGAAGTTTCATCTTCAAGTTAGGAGAGGTTTCTTTACAGTGAGAACGGTGAAACTGTGGAACTGTCTTCCAGCAGAGGTGGTAATGGCAAGGTCATTGAATAACTTTAAAAAAGGCCTGGATAAGTTTCTAAAACTAAAAAATATTGAGAATTACTGGTATTAATGCATATAGATCTGGTTGATCCAGGGATACTTTCCGATTGCCGTTTGGAGTCAGGAAGGAATTTTTCCCCCCTTTTTAGCTGGGGTTTTTTGCCTTCCTCTGGATCAACTGTTAGGTAGGGTTAAAAAAAAAGTGAATAGGTTGGACTTGATGGACGAATGTCTTTATTCAACCTTAATTACTATGTTACTATGTTACTATGTATGTTACTTTCATCAGGCCCTGCAGGACAACCATATGCAGCAGAAGAGAAAGGTAGGGCTCTCGGGCAAATTTTAGTTGGGGTGGGGGGGCAGACATGCCCTTTAACTGTTTTTTTTTTTTTATTATTTAATATGCACTATAGATCTCCTATACCAAAATGGTTATTTACTTTATCGGATGCGCCAGATTCCACCAAATAACATAACAACTATAAACCCCTGGAGCTATTTTGTCTTTGTTGAATAAAATACCTGTAGTGATGATACTATCTGTGAGTCATTTTACTATATCCAGTTCTATAATCTCGGAATCTGCCAAACTGTTTAGCTATGGGCTTTCTTACCTTTTACTCAGATGGCCATAAAGATATCCAAGCTCCACACCCTTGTATGATATATGTTCCAAGATTATACTTGATGTTGTAAACCTTTTACCTACTAGCACAATTTAGTAAAGGACCAATCACACCAATAACTTAAAATGACCATTAGCACATTAGCAGGACATTACAAGTTGTGAGTTGTTTACTTTGTGTTGGTTGTAAAAAAAAAAAAAACAGAAAAAAGCTTTGATCTACTGGATACACAAACCTCCCATTCAGGAAGTGAATACTGATTACTGGGTATGTTTATAACTAGAGTTTACATAGTTATAAATGTCATTTTATTGGAATCCAGAGGAAGGACATTGTGGAATGCAGGAATTTTAATTTTAAAAGAAGTTGGACTGACAGATTGGGCATCCATGCAAATCAGCCTTAAAATCAGCCATAAACCGCTATATTTTTTATTTTAGAAAGTGGCTCAAACATTACTTACCTTCCCTCTTTCCTCCGCCGCACTGAACTCCCAGCAGCCGCGTCCGTGATTGGCTGCTGCTCAGCCAATCACAGACGCGACTGCCGGTCCCGCCCCTCTGCTTGCATTTTCTCGCAAGCAAAGGGCCTGGCAGTGTGGCGGAGGAAAGAGGGAAGGTAAGTAAAGTTTGGGGAACTTTCTAATAATAAAAATAGAGCGGTTGGGGCTGAGGGGACAGGGGGAATGTTATATAAAAAAAAGAAGGGTGGACATACCCTTTAACCGCTGAATAAATTCCATTTGTGCAGTACAGGTACACAGTAAACTGGCTGCCAAAAACAGCAATACAACCAACACACCAGACTGGCTCTGCCCCCTCTCAGAGTCCTGGACTCCCAGGCTGTCCAAATGGAGGACGCATTCCTTGCAAACTGTGTTATCTTATTGATTGAGGGAGTCTGAAAGGGGGCAGAGACAGACTAGCATTATGTGATGGGACATTCACAGAAAGGTATGAGGGAACTACAGGAAACACAGTTTGGTCCCCTCAATATTAAAGGGCATGTCCACCCTTAAAACAAAAAACCAGCTGACTTGTCAGATATCTTACCGCAACCCCAGCTTCTATTTTTACCAGTTTATTGCATGCATTTGCAACCAGATAATTAATAAGTTCTTTTTTTTTCTGGCAGAGGCATCTGCTTCCTCCCTCTGCTCAATGAGCTTTTAATAAACTTGAGCATGTGCAGTGAAGGAAGCAGGGGAAACCATTGGTTTTGATGTCAGCAGCCTTGATTGGCTGCTGGAGGGAATAGCCAGATTACTCTGCCAGATGTTTTAAAGGGCATCTATAGTGAAAAAAACACATTGTCCCTTTGCAAAGTTAAATTCATGTACTCTGTGCTGCCTTAATCCTATCTCTGTCAGTGACTTTGTTTAACCATGGTGTCAGATATCTATGCAGCCCTCCCCCCCTTCCCCCTCCCCTCTGTTACCTCCTCCATGTCTCAACTCCGGCTAACCGACAAGCTTATCATGTGCAGTAGGAGTTAAAGTTCAACATCCTGAAAAACACACCAACACACAGTGGCCAATAGAAAGCAAGCTATCCTGGAGACATGGAAGAAGGAGAACAGTACAGTTTACGATCTCTCTCTTTGTGACCCATCATCAATCAGTGAAAGCTATTAAGAAGGGGGGTCAAGTGCAGCCTTATATCTGCTTTCAAAGCTACCTCTCTCCCCCTGCTAATCCTCTTATCTCTATGTTTATTACAGAGCAGGGAGGGGGATCGTCACAGGGATTTGATTGACAGTCCAAATAGGAGTAGAGGAATGCAATCACGTATTCTTCTAACTGGTGTATTTCAGGACAGAGAGGGAATCTGAACAAAGTGGAGACACTTTGGGGTTGTGGGGAATTATAGAACACATGGAAAGGAAGAAAAAAAAAGTTCATTTTCCCACTATAGATGCCCTTTAAGGACATGCCCTTTAAATAAAGTTCAAACTTTTGACCCTAACTTGATTCCTGTATATGTAAGATTCCAGTTGGGCTACTTAATTTAATCTTTTTTTAATCTTGTTGAAAACAATGTATCTGTGTTTGCTGCCAAAACTACACAGAGCAATAAATTCCAAACACATGTATCAGGATTTACACTGAAAAAAAACAAGACAAAAGGTACCTTGCACCAAATATGTCCTTCTTTGCCAAGTCAGTGCCAGAAACTACTTTCACTCTGAGGATGCGTGATTCCTCCTATAAAAGAAGAGATCATTCATTTCAATTTAGGTTCTTAAAGAGTTTTTATTTAACACAGTTTTTTAAAATTATTTTTGTTTCTATGTGTGCACACATCCAGGGATTGCCAACATCTTTTATGTCAAGAACCATCTATGCAATTAGCTTTTCCTTTTTCTTATGCTTTGCAGGGGACAAAATGGGGAAGTGACTGGATGGTCTGAGAGATATTCCTTATATTCCATTACTGGATCTCAGTATAGGAACCAATTTAAATGGCTAGTAACACATTATTTTAATCTGAGGTTTCTGGGCCATTAATTTGGGAGTGTATATTTTAGTGTGTCTTGGATAAACTTATAAAACCATACGGCTTCTTCCTGAAAGGGTCACTACACTCACTCAAACAACTTTACATTATCTTAAACTACAATATTAAAGCAAAATGGTGGTACTCACATAGATATCTGTGATTGCTTTGTCATTAAATTATTAATGTTTATTGTGTACCCCAGATTGCCCCCACCCTCCCTTACTCACTGCCTTCTTGTAGTGTCTGCGACACTTAAAAGTTCTGCACAGCCTCACCATGGACACTGCTCTGCTTACACATCTCCCGCTCCCTCCCCCTGCCTTCTTTTCTCTGCTGATTCTCTAAAAGGGCATCTCCACTATCCATTTAAAGAGCATCTCCACCCTCCATTTAAACCATCTTCTATATTGTAAGGCACACCCTCCCAACCCCAACTGCAATGTTAGAATTTTAAAAAATTAATTCCCCGGTTGGGGGTGGGAGGGTATGCCTTACAATACAGAAAGGTTTTTACACAAGGCTAAGGATTTTAAGAGAGGGACCAGGTGGGAGGGGAGGAAAGGGCTCCTCTGTGCATGTCACCATCCCTCCCGGAGGCAGAGATGTTTGGACAGGAAGACAGACACTACTATTTAGTTTCCTGGACTTTGGACATGGACTACAGGAGAACCGTAAGGAGCAGGAATGTAAGGTAGTTTTTTTTTTAAACTATACTGTGGGGCCAGTAGTGGGTTAAATTTAAGTTTTGGGGGTGGACATGCCCTTTAATTGTTGCAGAAAGTGCACTGGTAGACAGCCAAAGATTCTAGTAAAAGGTCAGGAAAGGAGCACCTATTATAATTTCTACCTCCAGAGTGACAGGTCTTTCCCTGCAAATTCTGTGGTTTCAAGTGATGATTTCTCAGGATCTACAGCTCGGATTTAAAATCTGCAAAAAAGTTTTGAAGTAATGGGATCTTGCTGTATATTCCTTTTTGATATCCTTTAAGCTTTTTTCACTCCTTCCTTTATTGTATATCCAAATATTTCCAGCATTCTACTTCTATGAAATACCTTGAATATTATAAATTCTAAAGCACACACTGTACCAATCTGTAAGATTCTGTCTGTCATGGCTACAGACAGTCCCTATATAAAGTGTAGGGACATCATTTGTGACTGCCACACACAATTGTGCAGATTCCCTATACTTTATTATGGGGGCCAACCATGTCCAAGGGTAATTTTCCGGCCATAACAACCATTTCCAATTCGGAACCTTTGCTCATAGAAGCAACATAAATGTAATTAGCAGGGTTGCACTAATTGCAAAAAGCTTGGGTACAAGTTGTTAAGATCTTTTATAAAGTAAAGGGAAATTTTTCAGCCATTCCCTTTGGCTGCGACCAACTCCATATACTTTAGTAGAGGGGGCTGACCATGATGTGGAAAATTTTGGGGCAGTTCTGAAAGATCCCAAGGTTGACAGTGTACATTCCCTGCTTGACGAGCACTCATTTCATTGGTAAACACTTAAAGGGGGATAAAGGGGTGATTCCTTTGGATCAGACTGAATAGTCCCTTTTCATTAATGTGTACACCCACCTTAACTCAGCAACGCTATACCTTGAAGGATTGAAGTGGTATAAATTTGAAGAAACAAGAGTGCCTGTCCTCAAATGCACCCAAGCCCTCTTGGAAAACTCTCTGCTTAGGACTGTAATAAACACAGATTTCTCTCCCCAAAGTATACACCCCATTCAATGGTCTCAATCCACAAGGAACTTGTTCTTGCCAATCCCGCATAGAAAAATTAATTTTTTATTTGTTAATGACAAAGTACAATAATTCTCTCAGTGCATCCATTCCAACTACCCATCCCATAATCCTCAACCAGAAACTGAGAATAATAACAGTATAAAGAATCCACACATCTGATAAAGGAAAATATAAACATGTAGTAGTAAATCCTAGTACAGAGAACTCGCTCTATGTACCAGTTACTTTAATGTTTACTTTTTACCTTCCAAATGCACAAGGTAATTCAGGTCTTTGCCAGGCAACATGACAGCTCCAGTGCTTATTTTCTTAATCCCCCTTAACCCAAAACCTGATTTTAATGGTTTCACATTACTTACAAGATAGGCCGACAGTGAAATGGGGCGAACATCAGCTCTGCAGGCTCCGTTTGCACAGGAGAATCCAGCTGCACCTTTTCTATTCAGTTCTATTTCTTTTAATAATTAACTTAACTGAGCTAAACCAATAATTAGGTCACTGGCTACTTCTATCAAGCCCTGCAGGCACGTAACTGTGATTGGACAAGAACAGTGACCCAAGGCACAAAATAAACAAGACTAAAAAAAGACCAATAACAATACAGGGAATCTGATTATTCCCATTACAAAAAATGCAACATACTGCTGACCACCTACACAGATTTAAAAGAGAAGTACCTAGCAAATCTGGACACCTTTTCGTGCACAGTGGCCTTACTGACACCCCACCACTCCCTTTTATGAGGTTTGTACATTGGGAGCAGAATGGAGTGTTCCTGCAGCAGAGGGTGATCAGGTAGAAAAGGACAAGCAAGAATCGATGTATTTTTACAGTTTGGCCACTGGGGGGTGCATCTTTAATGAAATCAACGGAGTTCATTTTAACTTTTTAAATCAAGGTTTCTGGATCACATTATATAATGAAATAATTAAGATAAATTAATGATTTCTGTTCATGCAACATATTAACATATTCTGAACACAGTGGCTAAAATTCTAGTCAAACTTTCAGACGTGTTGGATAAACAGCTCTGTACCTTAATATGCTGTATTGCCTGTTATGATGCCAGTGGTTCTAGACACACACATTGGCTCCAGGGACATGAAGGAAAGACTTTGCATGCCTCTGTCCACTTTTCTGGGAATGCTGGGAATTAAAAAGCAATCCTTATTTTTTGGATTACCTGGGTAATGCTATTTTATAGAATAGGGATGTGAAGTACCTTCTGGTTTAAAAAGGCTCTTCTGTAAAGTATATCCCTGATAAACACAGCTATGTTGTCAGTTATTACTGGTGCTTAGCTCTGTTATCAGTGTCACAGAACTCAATAAAGGAAGACATATACAGGGAGACCCAATAAAAGTTCTTATTGTTAAAAATGGTGCTAATTTTGCCCCAACCAATCAGATATCAGCTTTTAAATGTTAAATAACATCTGATTAGTTGGGGCAAAATTAGCACAATTTTTAACACCAAGAACTTTTATTGTATCTCCCTGATTGTTAATTTATCCTCCTTAAACTTTCCCCTAAAAGTACCTACACCTCACCAGTGAGCCCCAGGGTTTGTCCTAGTTCACCCATACCATGATGTCAAAGTCCAGTCTGGTCCCACCTTCTCCTGTGGTCCTACACTCTGCAAGGAGAAGTCCCAGACATTGAGAGAAGGCGGAGCCAGACCATCACTAAAAGATGGACTTTGTCAAAATGGCATGATAAAACAAGGACAAACTCAGGATGAGGACCTAGCTGGATGGATTTTCCCCATAGGTAATATTACATGCATTATTCACTATGTAATAGAAAAGGATATCAGAATACCAGATACTTCCGACATCATAGTTAGACATTTATCCAAAGTGGTCATTAGCAAATTCACTTATCATGTACATCTATCTATCTGGGTCATTGACCCATTTAGAAAAAAAACAAACTTGCAGAATGCTGCTGATTTTAGTTAAAGAATTCAATCAGTGCGATTTTTTTTTAATTTCTCCTTTAATATGCATTACAATCTTTGGAGGTAAAATCCGATAAAAACAGTATCTAAGCTTATCAAAAGACATTGCATCTGCCTGCAGAATATACAGAGCAGCCCCTGAATTTAGGGTGGGGCTAGCATAGGGGATAGGGAGGCAGGTGAATTACCGTAAAGAGAATAAATAAATTACAGCATCATAATCTAAAATGTATGATTGCAAATGCAAGAAGCTTGTCTGACAAAATGGGAGAATTGGAGATAAAACATTGCATCTGCCTGCAGAATATCAGTAATAGGTATAGCAGAAACATGGAGGTGAGTCATCTTCATATGGCAAGGGCGGCAAGTTTGGGGAGTGTTCTGATTATGGGGGACTTTAATTACCCTGACATTGATTAGTGACGTGGAACTACCAATAGGTTCCTGAATTTGCTGCAGGATAATTTTGTCTCACAGGTGGTTGAAGTTCCAACAAGAAAAGGAGCACATTATAGATATATATGCATCGTGGAGCACATTATACATATAAAGGTAACTGGAGGCTTAGGGAATAGTGACCATGAAATAGTGGCGTTTGGACTTTGTTATCAAAAGGAAAAGTGCGCTGGGTTAACAAAGACTTTGAATTTCAGGAAAGCAAATTTTCCCGGGTTAAAGTAGCTCTTTAGCATGTCAACTGGGATGACATACAGTGGTTTGCAAAAGTATTCGGCCCCCTTGAAGTTTTCCACATTACTGCCACAAACATGAATCAATTTTATTGGAATTCCACGTGAAAAACCAATACAAAGTGCTGTACACGTGAGAATTGGAACGAAAATCATACATGATTCCAAACATTTTTAACAAATCAATAACTGCAAAGTGAGGTGTGCATAATTATTCAGCCCCCTTTGGTCTGAGTGCAGTCAGTTGCCCATAGACATTGCCTGATGAGTGCTAATGACTAAATAGAGTGCACCTGTGTGTAATGTAATGTCAGTACAAATACAGCTGCTCTGTGATGGCCTCAGAGGTTGTCTAAGAGAATCTTGGGAGCAACAACACCATGAAGTCCAAAGAACACACCAGACAGGTCAGGGATAAGTTATTGAGAAATTTAAAGCAGGCTTAGGCTACAAAAAGATTTCCAAAGCCTTGAACCTCCCACGGAGCACTGTTTAAGCGATCATTCAGAAATGGAAGGAGTATGGCACAACGTAAACTTACCAAGACAAGGCCGTCCAACTAAACTCACAGGCCGGACAAGGAGAGCGCTGATCAGAAATGCAGTAAAGAGGCCCATGGTGACTCTGGACGAGCTGCAGAGATCTACAGCTCAGGTGGAGGAATCTGTCCATAGGATAACTATTAGTCGTCCACTGCACAAAGTTGCCCTTTATGGAAGAGTGGCAAGAAGAAAGCCATTGTTAAGAAAAGCATAAGAAGTCCCGTTTGCAGTTTGCCACAAGCCATGTGGGGGACATGGCAAACATGTAGAAGAAGGTCAGATGAGGCCAAAATGGAACTTTTTGGCCAAAATGCAAAACGCTATGTGTGGCGAAAAACTAACACTGCACATCACTCAGAACACACCATCCCCACTGTTAAATATGGTGGTGGCAGCATCATGCTCTGGGGGTGCTTCTCTTCAGCAGGGACAGGGAAGCTGGTCAGAGTTGATGGGAAGATGGATGGAGACAAATACAGGGCAATCTTGGAAGAAAACCTCTTGGAGTCAGCAAAAGACTTGAGACTGGGGCTGAGGTTCACCTTCCAGCAGGACAACGACCCTAAACATAAAGCCAGGGCAACAATGGAATGGTAAAACAAAACATATCCATGTGTTAGAATGGCCCAGTCAAAGTCCAGATCTAAATCCAATCGAGAATCTGTGGCAAGATCTGAAAACTGCTGTTCACAAACGCTGTCCATCTAATCTGACTGAGCTGGAGCTGTTTTGCAAAGAAGAATGGGCAAGGATTTCAGTCTCTAGATGTGCAAAGCTGGTAGAGACATACCCTAAAAGACACCGAAACGTCACATGTTTGAATAAACATCGGTTTGTTTGTTCACCACTTAAGACTGGAGTGCGCTATTTTTCTTTGTTCTACTACCCTAAAAGACTGGCAGCTGTAATTGCAGCAAAAGGTGGTTCTACAAAGTATTGACTCAGGGGCTGAATAATTACGCACACACCACTTTGCAGTTATTGATTTGTTAAAAATGTTTGGAATCATGTATGATTTTCGTTCCACTTTTCACGTGTACACCACTTTGTATTGGTCTTTCACATGGAATTCCAATAAAATTGATTCATGTCTGTGGCAGTAATGTGACAAAATGTGGAAAACTTCAAGGGGGCCGAATACTTTTGCCAACCACAGTATTATCAGGTAAAGGTACTGTACAGAAGTGGACTATTTTCAATGAGATTTTATGCCATTTTATAATTTTACCTTTGGGAAATAAATGTACCCTAAATGTGGCATTCTGTTGTAAAGAGAGAAATTGAAAGGAAGAAAAAACCTTTAAGTTAGAGGAAACAGAAAGGGCCTTTAGTATTTATAAAATCTTATTTAAAAAAAGGGAACGTAAGAAAACAATTAAGCTAGCTAAAATGAATAATGAAGTTAGGATTGCTGAACAAAGCATCATAAACATAAACGCTAAACAATCTTAATAGTAAGAAGATGAACACTGAAGATGTGGCACCATTAATTAATGGGGATAAGCTAATAAGACTTCTGGTAATATACCATAGAAGCTCTTAGGAATGCTATATCTTGAAAAAAAGACTTTTACAGCAGTCCACAAGCTAAATGCAAAACAAGAGAGCGGTGCCTCTGGATTGGAAAAAAGCTGATGTACCGTAATACCAAAATTCAAAAAGGGCAGCCTTTTACAGATGGGTAACTACAGGCCTGTAAGTTTAAAGAGAAACTGTGGTCTCCAAACAAGTTAAGTTTAAATGAAAGGCCAGTTTCCTACCTTTAAAACGAGCCATCAACCACCTCTCTGCGTGCTCCACAGCCCAAGAAATACAGAAATGACTGACCAGAAAGTTAATGGGTGGGAGGCTGGCATGTGACATTCCTACGGCTTCTCTTGCACAGTGCAACCGGCAAGCACAGCCTCAGACTCCCTCAGTGTGTGAGGGAGACAGGAAGTCCCTCCTCCTCTCTGCTGTGTGAAGTCCTGACAGATAAGGTAAGGGAATCTACAGCCCTTCTCTTCACTGTGTGAAAACAGCCTTTTCAGGCAGAGTTCTCACTCTGTTCTCACTCCACAGAGTTTTCTGTAGGGGGGGTCCTAAGTAACCCATGGCAACCGTGAGTGGGTGGGGCTTAGGCACCCGTGAGTGGACGGGGCTTAGGCACCTGTGAGTGGGTGGGGCTTAGGCACCTGTGAGTGGGCGGGGCCACGTGGGGCTGTAATATACTGGGCCATGGGGGGCCTGCAACTGGAGGGACCATGGGGTCCATGAGTGGGAGGGACCAGGGGGGCTGCAAAGGGGAGGAGGAGACACATGACAGATTGACTGACAGTTTCAGAGCAGGAAGTGCAGGGGACCTGGTGAGGCTGCTGCCATATCACACACAAAAATGTACATATCTTCAAAACTATGCAAAATAAAGAATGGAAATAAATTGCAAAAATTCTCAGGGGAGCAATTCCTATCAATTTACCTAAAGTCATTTTTGGACCGGAAAGTTTGATACAGGAACATATTCTAGAGTATGTTTTGAGGACTGACCAGTAGTTGTTAATGGGGCTTCATCAATATGGTTTAAAGTGCTAAGTGGGGTGCCACAGGGTTTTATGTTGGGGCCACTTCTATTTAATCTATGTATTAATGATTTGGAAGTGGGTATTGTCAGCAAGGTTTCTGTGTTTGCTGACGACACAAAACTTTGGCGACCATTAAAAACTTCAGAGGATTTGCAATTGTTGCAGGTGGATCTAGATAGGTTGTTACATTGGGCTGCTAAATAGCAGTGTTTAAATACATTAATGGGCCATACAATAAATTATCTGGGGCATTGTTCACCAATACAACATGTCAGAGGACACAAGGATATCCCTTAAGACTTGAAGAAAAAAAATTTAGGCTTCAAGTTCAGAAAGGGTTTTTCCCTGTTAGAACAGTAAAGCTATGGAACGGTCTTCCAGTGGACACTGTGATGGCAGGTTAGTATAGTATTTGAGGTTGAATAAAGACATACGTCCATCCAGTCCAACCCATCTAGCAATATCCTCATTTCCTGCCTAACTGTTGATCCAGAGGAAGGCAAAAAAAAACCACCAAATTTATGAAGGGGGAAAAAATTCCTTTCTGACTCCAAGTGGCAATCGGAAATTTCCCTGGATCAACTCTACTTTATGTACCAATACCAGTAACTTGCAACATTCCTTGTTTGCAGAAACTCATCCAGCTTTTTTTTTAAACTGACCAATGAACCTGCCATTACAACGTCCTCTGGAAGACAGTTCCATAGCTTTACCATTCTCACAGTGAAAAACCCTTTCCGAGCTTGAAGCCTAAACCTTTTTTCTTCAAGTCTTAAGGGATGTCCACGTGTCCACTGACATGTTCTACTGGTGAACAATGCCCCAGTTTATTGTATGGCCCGTTAATGTATATATACACAGTAATCATATCCCCACGCAAGCGCCTTTTCTCCAGAGTACATAATTGTAACTTTTCCAGTCTCTATTCATATTCAAGCTCCCCCAATCCCCTTATTAATTTAGTTGCCCTTCTCTGAACCCTTTCCATTTCAAAGATGTCCTTTTTATACACAGGATTCAAAAATTGCACTGCATATTCAAAATGAGGCCTTACCAATGCTTTGTAAAGAGGGAGAATTACATTTTCCTCCCTTGAATCCATACCTCTCTTTATACAAGACAATACCATGCTGGCTCTGGCTGTTGCCGCCTGGCACTGCTTGCTACCTTTAAGTTTGTTATCCACCAAAACTCCAAGATCCCTTTCCAACAGGGATTCACTTAACAAAGAGCCATTTATAGTATAAATAGCACAAGGATTTTTAAAGGACAATTATACTCACCTTTTCCCCGATCCACTGCAGCATAGTACCCAGGGTGAGGACCTAAAATCGCTAAGTCCTCACCCTGGGTTCTTTCTCTAACTCCTGCACTACTTACCCCAAATCTGCTTCGCCGATCGCTCCGTTCCTCCGCTCTTCCTGCTTCAATGACAGATCGCGAGGCAGCCAATAGGAAGATACGCTCTGCAAGGAGGCGTGTCTTCCAATTGGCTGCCTCGCGACTGTCACTGACAGTAGGAGAGAGGTGGAACAGTCTGGATCGCCGAAGCAGATTTGCGGTAAGTAGTGCAGGAGTTAGAGAAAGAACCCAGGGTGAGGACTTAGCGATTTTAGGTCCTCACCCTGGGTACTATGCAGCTATGGAGGAAGAGGAGCGAGGGTGAGGTGAGTATACTTGTCCTTTAAGTCCAAAATGCATCACCTTACATTTCTCAACATTGAATTTCATCTGCCACTTAGCAGCCCAATGTGATAATCTATCTAGATCCCCTTGCAACAATTGCACATCAGAAGTTTTTAATGGTCGACAAAGTTTTGTGTCGTCAGCAAACACAGAAACCTTGCTGACAATACCCACTTCCAAATCATTAATAAATAGATTAAATAAAAGAGGCCCCAACACAGAACCCTGTGGCACCCCACTTAGCACTTTAGTCCATAATGATGAAGCCCCATTAACAACTACACTCTGCATCCTATTCATTAACCAATTTTCTATCCATGTACAAATGTGACTCCCCAGACCAACAGACCTTAGCTTATTCATTAGTCGCCTATGGGGGACTGTATCAAAAGCCATTGCAAAATCCAAGTAAACTACATCTACTGCTATGCCAGAGTCTAAATTTCTACTTACTTCCTCATAAAAGCCAAGCAAGTTAGTTTGACAAGATCTATTCCTCCT
The DNA here is from genome assembly GCA_019447015.1 of Hymenochirus boettgeri. Taxonomy (NCBI): domain Eukaryota; kingdom Metazoa; phylum Chordata; class Amphibia; order Anura; family Pipidae; genus Hymenochirus; species Hymenochirus boettgeri. Next base: position 397,039,440 of record CM033469.1, on the reverse strand, counting down.
AAATCCATGCTGGTTACTACTTATAATGTCAGTCCTTGAAACATACTCTAGAACATGTTCCCTTATTAAACTTTCCAGGATCTTCCCCACCACTGAAGTTAAACTTACAGGCCTGTAATTACCCGGCTGTGAACGACTACCCTTTTTGAATATTGGAATAACATCAGCCTTTTTCCAATCCAGAGGCACACCACCGGACATGAGGGAATCAGCAAAAATAAGAAACAATGGCCTAGCTAAAACTGAACTTAGCTCCTTAAGTACCCGAGGATGTATTTTATCCGGTCCAGGAGATTTATTAATATTAACCTTCTTTAGTTCTTTCTGTACCATATCCTCAGTTAACCAAAGTGCACTTGAATCTTTTATACCATTATTGTTACTATACTCTATGAAATCTGTACTTGGATCTTCTATAGTGTATACAGAGGAAAAAAAATTATTCAAGACATTTGCTTTATCGCCATCCTCCGTAACTAACCTATCCCCATTAATTAATGGTGCCACATTCTCAGTCCGCATCTTCTTACTATTAATATACTTAAAAACATTTTTAGGCTTAGTGATGCTTTCTTCAGCTATCCTAACTTCATTATTAATTTTAGCTAGTTTGATTGTTTTCTTACACTCCTTGTTACAGTTTTTATAATCCCTAAAGGCCCTTTCCGTTCCATCGGCCTTAAAGGTTTTAAATGCCTTTTTCTTCCTTTCCATTTGCCTCCTTACATCAGAATTCAGCCACATGGGCGCGGATTTATTTTTTTTACATTTATTTCCCAAGGGTATAAATTTAGATGTGAACTGGCTTAAAATCCCCTTGAACACAGTCCACTTCTGTTCAGTACATTTACCTGATAATACATTATCCCAGTTGACATTCTGAAGAGCTGCTTTTAACCTGGGAAAATTTGCTTTCCTGAAATTAAATGTCTTTGTTAACCCAGCGCACTTTTCCTTTCGATAACAAAGTCCAAATGCCACTATTTCATGGTCACTATTCCCTAAGCCTCCAGTTACCTTTATATCTATAATGCGCTCCACAATGTTAGATATTACCAGATCTAACAGAGCTCCTTTTCTAGTAGGAACCTCAACCACCTGTGAGAGAAAATTATCCTGCAGCAAATTCAGGAACTCATCGCCTTTTTCTGTGATGGCAGTTCCACCACATCAATCAATGTCAGGGTAATTGAAGTCCCCCATAATGAGCACACTCCCCAAACTTGCAGCCCTTGCCAACTGCATATGAAGTTGACTCACCTCCTCTCTGCTAGCATTTGGCAGCTTATAGCAGACACCAACAATGACATTACCTCCTTTCCTGTTGCCTAATTCCACTCATATTGCCTCCACTTTATCATCCATATCACCAGTTATCCCTTCTTTTAAATTTGGCTTCAATTCTTTTTTAACATAAACACATACTCCTCCCCCTTTTCTTTTTTTTCTGTCCTGCCTAAACAAGGCATATCCTTCTATATTTACAGCCCAGTCGTGAGAACTGTTCAAACACGTTTCTGCTATACCTATTACATCATACTTTTTATTCAATGCCATCATTTCCAATTCAACCATTTTGTCAGCCAGGCTTCTCGCATTTGCAAACATACATTTTAAATTATGATCCTGTAATTTATTCGTACACTTTAATACACATGCCTCCCTATCCCCTATGCTAGCCCCACCCCCCTTTCCGCCCACCACTGGCCTATCTACACCCTGCTTTCCTCCTGGACTATCTATCCCAGTGAGATAGACAGTTTAAAAAAGGCTGGATGAGTTAAGCAGGAAATGAGGGTGTTGCTAGATGGGTTGGACTGGATGGACATATGTCTTTAGTCAACCTTAAATACTATACTAACAGTTAGGCAGGGAATGTGGGTATTGCTGAGAAGGTTGAACTGGATGGACATATGTCTTTATTCAACCTCAAATACTATACTAATATCATCTAGCCTGGTGGGATAGATTTTCTGGAATGTCCAAACACTAGAGGTGGGAATTCACAGGAGACTTCTGACCGTGATACAATATGAAAGCGGTGACTCATCACGATTCTTGTAATCAGGATATTTTGTTCTCAGTTCTTCTTTACTCAGGTTTCCTTAACAGACAAATTGATTTTTGTCACACATAAGTTACACGTCCTATAAAAAATCAGCTTGTCTGTAGCCCTGTTTCTTACATAGCTTCCAATATTCTTCCATTCTAGATCATTACATGCAAAAAGCATTCACAAACACACAGAACTTCAAACAACTGGTTAATTTCCACATTTCCCTAAAACACAATGTGCAACTAAACCTAAGATGACTTGCTATGGGTCGTAGCTGGGTGTGCACATCACAATATACTCTATTTAAATGTAAATGTAGGCAAAACAAAGTTAAACCATGAAACGCCTGGAACTGGGCACTAATCCCCTCTTGCCTGGTGGTTCTATTTTTTTTGTACAATAGCCACAGGCATCTTTTTTGTCTGTACAGCAGGAGTTGTCGGAGATTTAAAATGATGGAAATTTCCATTAACTGCATTTATCAAATCTGATCTATTTTATTCGTTATGGTACAGGTCTTGGCCTTCCAAGTAGGGGAGGTACCAGCAGGTCTGTATATAAAGTATCCATACACACTGCATGAGGCCTCCACCAGTAATCTACCACGCATTACTACATTACAAATGTCATTTGATGTGGTTAGCATAATAAAGTATTAGGACTTTAGTTTGCAGTAAGGTACCAACATGGCACGGATTAAAACGTATCACTTTTTTCTCCCTAAAACAAAATATCCCTTTAACAAACATCTCTTTCAAACACACTGTCCACCCCTCATTACAAACATATAAGTACATGTAAATACCACCACAAGACTCAGACAAGGAGGGTCTATAGATGATTCATATTCTAGAGTCATTGTCGTAAATAAAGAAAGCAAATTGTCAACGAGGCTCAGAGAGACCAACAAACATGGAAACCTCTTATTGGACCTGATCATTGAATCTTGGGAAAATGGAAAAATCTTACACGTAACAAAAAGACTTCCCATGGTTAGTTGTATTCAAAGGACCATCTGTCTAACTAAAGTCACCTATGTAGTGAATGGAAGCTTCAATTCTTTTTACTAAATAGGGAGTATATTCTCTATAAAGCTGTCTAGGCACTGAGGAATCGACTTTGTAATTGTTCTGTACCTGTCACTGTCAGGGATCTGTCAGATATTCCTTGGGGATAAGATGTAAGGCTTAGGTCTGGAATATTGAAAATTTATACTTCACAGACATTGACAAATCCCAGTCATGTACGACTCTTCTTTTTAATTAGCAAGGTCACACTATTATTCAACTGTGTGCCGCAAATCCACCAACCGAGGGAAAGAAGAAATGACTGTGGCTCAGCCATCAAGGGATGGGAAAGGAATCTGACAGAACAGACACAGAATGAGAGGAGCATTAAGACATCTGTCTGCTTTCTGTAACAAGGAGGAATCGAAAACTCTTTAATAACTCACATAATTTCATTTGGTGGGTTTTGTTTGTTTGGGGAAAATGTTTTGTCAAAAATTTTTTGACATATAGCAGGGCTTCCCCCCCCCCAGCCCCAACCGCTATAATAAAATCATTAGAAACTCCCCTGATCTCTACTTACCTTACCTCTTTCCTCCGCAGCATTCTCCCTTCTCTCTGCTTGCATGGAACTGCAAGCAGGGGGCGGGACCAGCAGCCGCGTCTGTGATTGGCTGAAAGGAAGCCAATCACAGACACGGCTGCCGGCTGCTTAGAACACCGGGGGAAAGAGGTAAGGTAAGTAGAGTTCGGGGGAGCCTCTGATAATTTTATTATAGCGGTTGGGGCTAGGGGGAGAAGGAATAACAGGCAGCAAAGGGGTTTCACGCTAGGGGGTGGGAGGCCAAAACGGGGGGGGGGGGGGGGGGGAGAGGGCTCTTCTGCGCATGGAAAAATTCTCCCGGAGGAGAAACAGGAGGCAGAGTCCTATATGGACTCTGCAGTACTCCTGGTGGGCAGCTTTTTGGACTTTGCGGGGGGATTACTGGAGAACCATTTGGAGCTGGGATGTAAGGTAAGGATTTTATTACACTACATGGTGGGGCCAGTAGTGGCGGGGATTATAGTTTTGGGGGTGGACATGCCCTTTAAATGAACACGCAATATTCAAAATGAGGTCCTGTACAACCATATAAACAAGGATTAAAGCTAATGAGTACAGATGACCGAACTCACTGAAATCCATTCCACTTGCAGATTCGCAAGTGGTCCAAATCTGCAAGTGGACCCTTTGAAGTCAATAGGAGTTTAAAAAATCTGAAAGTTCTGCCTAAATGAAGGTATAAATAGCAATGGTACCTAACTGTTAATAGCTCAGGAACCTGGGAAATTGTCTAGGGAACGCGTATCAATGCCCAAAATGTTTTTTAAAAAAAAAAAAACACTGTCCAGTACCAGTAATTCATTCGCTTCCTGTTTTTGGCATTCCGCGTAGTATTTCCGAGATTTCTAGAAATTTGACAAAATTATGATTTTGTAAATTAATAATTTTTAGAAATATCAAAATAGATTGTTCGCTAATTATCCTAAACAGTTATGACGTTTGGATAAAAAGTCAGAAATCCGCAAAGTCCAAGTTCCAGCAGATACATCAAATCCACTTCAGAACCAGATTCAGGTCCATCTCTACTAATGACCAAGAATCATATTACAAAACCACAGAGAACATTAATGCAAATCCGATTCAACTTCTATATTACCAAAACATTTCCACAACAGAAACATATTGTATCCCTGTATTCTAACTGATTACTCAGCATGTATAGGACTTAGCTGCAGATTTAAAGATAAACTATGATTTCCAAACTCAAAATAAAAGCTTTGCTGTCTAAAGCTGGACATACACATGCGATCCCATAGCATGTGTGCTGACAGATTGGTATCAGATCACATTGGTATCCGTCAACAGATCTGACCGATCCCCATAAGTGGTATGGGGATCAGTCGGCCATACACATCACAATCGTATCGGCCCCTCTACTTCAAGTAAAGAGAGCTGATAACAGCCGATGGACATTTTCTGTCATTCCCAATCGATCAGAGTGCCGACTACAGTCGTTCGTCAGATCACTGGGTATGCTTGTGATCTGAATCCCTGTCTCTTTTAATAGTTTGATTCTGAAGAGAGCATAATGTAAACTGTATGTGATACTGTGGGATCATGTTCTTCTCTTAGTCTTTAATGCCCTCTTTTTGCTATTATCCCCCAAAAAGCAATTGCTTACTGTCCAGTAATAACATGTTTCTTTGCGTGGATCGACCCCGTTTCTGCCCCCGATTACGCTGCAGACATCAGGTCAGGGCAGTTCAAGGTACAGTCACCACCCAGCGGCATTTTAATCACTCCTATTACAATACTTCATGTTTCCAATTAGACTACTGGTCAGGAAAATAATTAATCATAACATATTTAAAATAATAAAAACAGATGATTTTATAAAAGGGGAATAATGTAAATTTACAATCGGAAAAAAAAAAGGGATAAGCTTACATCATGGTCTTTCCTGTTTAGGAAATCAGTTATGATTTAATACCCTAAATGAATGGAACAAAGTGTTTTCGAATTCTAATTATTACAGCCAATGATTTACTTGATGAGCTGCTACATAAATCAGCCTTCACCCGGCCGACATAAAAGCCTTGGAAGTGTTCAGAGAACAGTTGCCGAGCTTATCGCAGGAGAGGAAAACTTTAAGTTTTGAAGACAGACCAGATAAATGAACTTTGTTTGAAGAAGTTAAAGTGCCCTTGAAGAACTATAATGAATGTGTAGAAATCCCTCCAATGTTAATACAGTGATTTCTCAAACAAATAATTTATCCCCCAAGGTCAGAAGGATGAGAGATTTAAAGGCCACGTTCACCCCCAAAACTACATTCTCCCCCACTACTGGGCCCAATGTGCAGTGTGTAAAAATCCTTACCTTACCTCTCTGCTCCAAATGGTTCTCCTGCAATGTCTGCTAAGTCCCAGAAAGTGAAGAGCAGGAGCCTGGCTGGGAGGGAAAACATTTCTGCCTCTTAGGTGTCCTCTGAGAGGTTTCTGTCTTGCTCAGTGCAGCCCTGCCAGTACTGATGTTTGGACTTGGGATTTTGTCTGTGCAGTTGGGACAATCCCACCTAAATAGGGATGCCTGGCAACCCTGGACCAATTCCAGCAGTGCACATGTTAGATGGGCCTGAGTGTGTGTTCCTTAACAAATGCAGATTACTGACAGATGCAATCAGTGTCTGGTACCAACCCAGCATGTAACATTGAGTATAGCCAGGGCTAAGGTACCTTTAAAGTTGAAAGTTTATAAAAACAGTAAAACCACATTGCCCACACTATTTATGTAGGTACAGTAAATCATTAAAAGCCTGTGTGGGTTTTAGGGGGTATTATCATTAAAAAGGGATTTTCACGGTAGGTCACATGTGAATGATGTAGGGGGAATGAAGCTGAAGTTTAATAAAGTAATAGGATTATTTTTCAGACGTTTGTCAGCTTGGGAAATTTCCACTGAATAAACATGAGTTGACATGCGTGCATACCAGAAGTATGAAGATGGTTATTTCTAACCAACTCGCCTGTTTAACTCAACAGAAACAGAGTCAACAGGACATTGTGCAGAATTTCAGGTTAGTCTTATATGTTTCTGCTTTCTTACTATTGCAGTTTTGGGGTTTAATTTACCTATATATAATTTTGGGCTGGACTTGTCCTTTAAACATTTATTAATATACAGAAAAAACACTGGATTTGCCAGATTACGGTCATTGAAATTAGAAAATACTTCCTTTTTTTCTTGAAAGCATATGTATTAGTGCTTCCCTTTTAATAGGACTTTTCCTATTGAGTTGAGACAATATTACAATGTCAATAATATGGTCTGTAACGAATAAAGAGGAAGTGAAAAAACAATATTACAGAAACACCTTCTGTATATTTATTGCAATAGCTAGAGAAAAAACAATCTCTTTTTAATATCAGACTGAATACGTGGTTTGAAATACATTTTAATGGCTACATTGTATTTAAAATCAGATGGCTCGATCATTCATATGATCCAAAAAGTAAATCAATACCATTTATTTAAAAATTATGGTTTACCCCTATATTTTTTTAATCATGTTAACGGTTTTAGTACAGTATAGTATTGAAGGATGAATAAAGACATGTGTATATCTAGCCCAACCTTTATACCCTACCCATAATGTCTGTATAACAGTTACATAGTAACATAGTATTGGAGGATTTATAAAGCCATACATCCATCTAGTCCAACCTTTATACCCTACCCATAAAGTCTGTATAACAGTTACATAGTAACATAGTATTGGAGGTAGTATAAAGACATATGTCTATCTAGCCCAACCTTTATACCCTACCCATAATGTCTTTCTAACAGTTACATAGTAACACAGTATTGGAGGATTTATAAAGACATACATCCATCTAGTCCAACCTTTATACCCTTCCCATAATGTCTATATAACAGTTACATAGTAACATAGTATTGGAGGTTGTATAAAGACATACGTCCATCTAGTCCAACCTTTATACCCTACCCATAATGTCTATATAACAGTAACAGTTATGTAACATAGTATTGGAGGTTGTATAAGACATACGTCCATCTAATCTTCCTTATAACCCTACCCATAATGTCTCTCTAACAGTTACATAATAACATAATATTGGAGGTTGTATAAGACATACGTCCATCTAGTCCAAACTTTATACCCTACCCATAATGTCTTATAACAGTTACATAGTAACAAGTATTGGAGGTTGTATACAGACATACGTCCATCTAGTCCACCTTTATACCCTACCCATAATGTCTGAACAGTTACATAGTAACATAGTATGGAGGTTGTATAAAGACATACGTCCATCTAGTCCAACCTTATACCCTACCCTAATGTCTGTATAACAGTTACACAGTAACATAGTATTGGAGGTTGTATACAGACATACGTCCATCTAGTCAACCTTAATACCCTACCCATAATGTCTTTCTAACAGTATATATTACATAATGGTCTGTCTAACAGTTTATATATATATATTATTATATATATATATATTATTAGATAAAAATCAATAATAATAAAAAGTAACATAGTAAAGACATACGTCCATCTAATCTAAACTTTATACCCTACCCATAATGTCTCTCTAACAGTTTTCAAGTAATATGTATTGGAGGTTGATAAAGACATACGTCCATCTAGTCCAACCTTTATACCCTACCCATAATGTCTGTATACAGTTACATAATAACATAGTATTGGAGGTTTTATAAAGACATACTCCATCTAGTCCAACCTTTATCACCTACCCATAATGTCTGTATAACAGTTACATAGTAACATAGTATGGAGGTTATACAGACATACGTCCATCTAGTCCAACCTTTATACCCACCCATAATGTCAGACAGACATATATAATATTAATTGTTAGACAGACATATGGGTATGGTAACAAGGTTAGATTAGATGGACGTATGTCTTTACTATGTTACTATTATTATATTATTGATTATATATTATATTATATATATATATAATATAATATTATATCTGTTAGACGACATTATATATAATCTGTTAGACATATGAGTGGCACTCAGAAACACAGATACTTTCAACAGTAGACCTGGTGCCTCCTATAGATTAGTAAATAGACTTCAGTAAGTTCAGGAGCACTCCAGGATTTCTTCAAAGTGGTTTATTAAACATAGCACATAGTGGCAATGTTTTGGCTCTGTGCGTGGAGCCTTGGCTTGATAAGGCTCCACGCACAGAGCCGAAACGTTGCCACTATGTGCTATGAGTGCTCCTGAACTTACTGAAGTATATATATATATATATATATATATATATATATATATCTAATATCAATAATAAAATAATAGTAACATAGTAAAGACACACGTCCATCTAGTCCACCTTTATACCCTACCCATAATGTCTCTCTAACGTTACAAATAACATAATATTGGAGGTTGTAAAAGACATCCATCCATCAAGTCCAACCTTATACCCTACCCATAATGTCTGTATAACAGTTACATAGTAACATAGTATTGGAGGTTGTATAAACATACGTCCATCTAGTCCAACCTTTATACCCTACCCATAATGTCTGTATAACAGTTACATAGTAACATAGTATTGGAGGTCTATAAAGACATACGTCCATCTGTCCAACCTTTATACCCTACCCATAAGTCTGTTAACAGTTACATAGTAACATAGTATTGGGGTTGTATAAAGACATCCATCCATCAGTCCACCTTATACCTACCATAATGTCTGTATAACAGTTACATAGTAACATGTATTGGAGGTTGTATAAAGACATCCGCCATCTAGTCCAACCTTTATACCCTACCCATAATGTCTTCAACAGTTTACTATTAACATAGTATTGGAGGTTGTATAAAGACATACTCCATCTAGTCCAACCTTTATACCCTACCCATATGTCTGTATAACAATTACATAGTAGCATATATTGGGGTTGTATAAAGACATACGTCCATCTAGTCCAACCTTATACCCATAATGTCTTTACACAGTTACATAGTAACATAGTATTGGAGGTTGTATAAGACATCCTCCATCAGTCCAACCTTTATACCCTACCCATAATGTTCTGTATAACAGTTACATATAACATAGTATTGGAGGTTGTATAAAGACATACGTCCATCTAGTCCAACCTTTATACCCTACCCATAATGTCTCTCTAACAGTTACATAATAACATAATATTGGAGTTGTATAAACATCCATCCATCAAGTCCACCTTATCCCTACCCATAATGTCTGTATAACAGTTACATAGTAACATAGTATGGAGGTTGTATAAAGACATACTCCATCTAGTCCAACCTTTATACCCTACCCATAATGTCTGTATAACAGTTACATAGTAACATAGTATTGGAGGTTGTATAAAACATACGTCCATCTAGTCCAACCTTATATCCTACCCATAATGTCTGTATAACAGTTACATAGTACATAGTATTGGAGGTTGTATAAAGACATATGTCCATCTAGTCCAACCTTTATACCCTACCCATAATGTCTGTTAACAGTTACATAGTAACATAGTATTGGGTTTTGTATAAAGACATACGTCCATCTAGTCCAACCTTTTACCCTACCCATAATGTCTGTATAACAGTTACATAGTAACATAGTATTGGAGGTTGTATAAAGACATCCTCCATCAAGTCCAACCTTTATACCCACCCTAATGTCTGTCTAACAGTTACACAGTAACATAGTATTGGAGGTTGTATAAAGACATACGTCCACTAGTCCACCTTTTACCCTACCCATAATGTCTAACAGTTATATAGTAACATAGTATTTGGGGTTGAATAAAGACTGTGTCCATCTAATCCAAACTACTCACAATACCCACATTTCTTGCCTAACTGTTGATCCAGAGGAAGGCCACAAAAAAACAAAGTTAAAAACAAATTCTTCCTGACTCCAAGTTGCAATCGGAAATATCCCTGGATTAACTTTATGTATTAATACCAGTAAAATTTTATTAATGAATTTATATAAAGGCGTAATTCTAACATTGAACACAAGGGGGAGGTAGCTGTATGCAAATATTCTTTAGGCTAGAAACCTTCTATCTAATCAATTCTGAAACTCGCCGCACTGACCTCAGTAACCAACGGGTAATATTTTTGGCAAAACCTTGATTTTAATGAAACAAATTGTTTCTCTATTTAAATAAGGAATTTTACATTTGCAGGTATGCAGGTATGAAACTCAAGAATAAATTAAATATATTTGAAGCAATACACTATTACGAAAAAAAGAACAAAACAGCAATGTTAATAGCCTGCTAAAGACACATTTACCCTGAGATTCGGATTTTCATAGTGGTGTATGGAGCACTCCTGGGTCTTTTTCAAAGATAAATTTAATTCAGGTATCACGCCATTCAACACATTTTGGTCCAACATTTATACCATCATCAGGAAGGGAAGGGGCTTTTAGGGGATGTGGGTAGGGATGATCTAACCTAAGCGCTGTGTCTGGAGGTGAATCGTGTGATCGCCTAAGTTAATTGGAAATGAGATCTGACCTAGAGCGTGCATCGGGCTGGTACCCATGGTTTTTCCGATTTGCGGGTCAGGTAAACTACAGCGATTTTGAATAGGTTGCAGGTCAGGTAACTGTTTTGCGGGGGCAGGCCAAGTTTGCGGCTCTATTAAATAAGACCCGCGCATGACTCTTTTGTGACATTTGTGCTGCCATCCGTGAATTGAGTCATTGCCCGCTGAGAAACGACTCGTATACATTAAAATTATGGTTTGTTAAAGGGCCACTGTGGTCTCCAAACAAGTTAGGGTTAAATTAAAGCCTGCAGTATTTCATTATAATGAGCCAACAATCACATCTCTGGCTTCACCCTGTGAGATTATATTGAGGGGAATGTTCAAACTTCCTGCTTCCAGTAGGTTAGTGACATCACCTGACCTTTGCCCCACCCCTCTGCCCTGGGGAAGAACATGCTCAAAGACTTAAAGCTGGGGAAATCAGGAAGTATCTGGGGGTAAAATTGACAGTTGAGAAGGGGAGCCTATTAATGCAGACAGGCTGGTCACATGATTACAAGCTGGTCACATGGCTGAAAACAGGAAGTGTTCAAGCATGAAGTAATATTGCTGAAACTTTCCAGCAACAACTTCTCGAATTTATTCTAGAGATGTGATTTTGGTTTTATTTTGAAGGTAAGATGGAAGACTTTTTATATAATCCTTACTAGTTTGGAAGAATGAAGACCACAGTTACCCTTTAATCCACTGCTTATTTTAACCATTATTTTTTTTTATATTAAATTAATCATTTTAATTCAATTCCTTTTTGTAAGAGCTTTTGAATGAGCCATAAATGTAAAAAAAAAACCAAAATCAACTCCCCAGTATTTTACAGAGAGGAGCTATTATACATCCTTATCTGTTTCTTAATATAAATTATTTTAAACTTCCGAACAGTTTAAAAATCACATTTTGTAAAAAATCTTGTCATGATCCTCTAAAGAAAAGTGAGAAACATGCAAGTTTTTAAGGGGCTCAGCTCAACTGAACTTTCTATTACTCTCTATGGACAATCCTCACAGGTAGACTTGCGTTTTTGGCCATTATGTCATCCATCATGGCCGAGACTGTGGGTCCATCAGGTACAGAAAGGAGCTTATGGTTATTTGCTGCAGGGATCATTATGGACAGTGGTAGTATAACAATCCCAGGATTTAAGGGCTTCTCTATCGGAATTAAATAAAATATATTTGGGGAAGGATATGCCCTTAAATAACTTTTATTCATTAGGCTGTTGCCACACTATAAAGGATGGTAACATACCACAAAATCACTATCACAATGTGACATCTTTCCACTCTTGTTTGTACTGGGATTTTCCAATATTCTTTCACCGATTTGCATAGACCCCCAATTCCCAATTCTCCTATAATGTTGGCGACACCCACCCATCCACCCTAAACGCCAGCTTTAAATGTTTAAAATCAGGCCAGAAGTAGACTTACCCACCTTCGTTTCCTCTGCTGAGGCCTCTACTGCTACTTTCAAAAACAGAAGAGCAGTAGAGCTGCACTGGCAGCCATGTCTGTGATTGGCTGAGAGTCAGCCAATCATAGACACTGCTGCTGGGTTAGTAAAGGAGCAAATTCAGGTAAATACGGGTGTAAACTCAAAGGCAATTTTCCTGAATCTATTAATTTCCATTTCTTCTTCCCAGTCAGGTCACAATTGTTTTTTTTACTGTTCAGTCTAGAATCAGCTGGATGCATGTGATCTCTGAACTTATGTTCATATTAGATTCAAATAGACAGTATAACTGGATGCTGATAGAACATGAAAGTTCAAGCTTTATACTGGATTTTAAAGGGTATTTTAAAAAAATGCATCAAGATCCCACTACTCCAAAACTTTTTTCTGATTTTAAATCAAAGCTATGATTAGGAGAAATCATCATTTGAAATTTACAGCATTTGCAGGGAAAGATCCGTCAATCCAGAAGCAGAATTATAATATAGGGCACATACATCCCTGACCTCTAGGATCTTTAGCTGCCTGCCAGCACATTCTCTCAACAATAAAGAGATCGACAGAGAAAAGAAGGCAGGGGGAGGGAGGGGGAGATGTGTAAGCAGAGCAGGGTCCATGGTGAGGCTGTGCAGAACTGTAAGTGTCGCAGACACTACTAGAAGCATGAGTAAGGGGATGGGGGGCAATAAGGAGCACTAACTAAACATTAATAATTATGACAAAGCAAGCACAGATAAAAATGTGAACACCACCATTTTACTTTTTTCAAATTGTAATTATAGTTAATTTAAGTTGTTTGATTGAGTACAATACCCTTTATTTATTGGTTAAAAGGATTAACCACACCTACCCACTGTTCTACTGTTTATTCTTGACGGATTACAATGTTCCTCCAGCTGCATATCTGCTTAGCCACGAGCTAATTTCAGAAAAGGCTTCTTGCCTTCATTGCATTTACAGATGCACAATGTCTCTGTGCAGGAAATCCTGTTGAATGTTATTTCCTTGGACATTAAAGAGAAAATGCTTTTCCATGGCTCAGTTCTACTAACATATTTAGTTTTATTGAAGCAAGATCACTAATTTGAACTTAGAAAGATTATCTGCAACTCCCCTGCCCTTGGTAAAAAGGACTTGAGTATCCCAGTAGCTAGGTAGCCAAAGTGTCTAACAATTGTACCTGGCGATTTAATTTTTAAAGGACAAATAAAGCCTCAGAATTACATTAGAAGGAAGAGCACCTTAACATAAATGCAGTAATGTGTGTCTCACCTCTCATTTGATACGGTTGTCGGAAAATGTACCTTTCTGTCATGGGGTTTGTGTTTTATTTCTCAACATTCCAGTTCACACAATGTGGTCACTGACCATTATGTTTCTTACACATGCTCAGTCCTAAGAACTTGCCCCTGCCTACCATAACCCCAACACTCCCACCCGTAGACACGCCCACCACATGGGTCATCAAGTTGCAAGTTTGACGGGAGGTCTTTTTAGATATTAGATTGTCGATAATCGAAGATATAGTCTGATGTCACATGCATAAGGGTTTTTTCATCATTCTTAGTCTCACTGATTTACTAAATCATCTCTCTATTCCTGTAGGTTCCAAGCAAAAGAAAAAGATGTAAAAAAGCGCAATCACCCACGTGAAAACAACTAATGGTTTGCTGGCAGACATCTCGCATCCTTGTGAGCAAAACAATCCATATATCTAGGTGATGAATGCCAGGATACAGGAATCCAGGGCAAAGAATGTCAACGTACAGATGGTTAAAGCCACAGAATCCTGACAGGTGACTAATCAAATCCTGCCAATAATAATATTAGAGAGAGGGACCCCCAGAATGGGAGCAGATCTATATCAATCAGGAAAAGGCCACAGTGGAAACAGCAGCTGTAGATTATCAGCTATACTGAGAGCCACCTGGTGCCTGGACTACATAAAAAATATATAAAAATGCAAATATGTAAAATATTCCCCCAATTAAAAATTGTTGTTTGCCAATAAAGTTATTATTTTCCCAAACCTTTTCTTGCTTCATGTGGTAGCAAAACAACTTTATAAGTCCCCTATAGACATCACTGATTGGGCTTTATAGTAGGTGTAAATGATTTCCAGTCTACTGCAGTTAGCAGCAGCGCAACTGGGAATATCTGGGCCCTCCTAAAACAATGATGGGGCCCCTATCCGTGCTTTTGCAGATGCACACAGAGACTGGCCAACCAACCTAGCTTCGGGGACGCACTGCACAAATGCAATTACAGAAAAAATCAAATGCTCTGTAATTTGACAGCCTAACCCTTTTCTAAGGAAACATTCCCAACACATGGAAATTCACCCCACAAACTATATATTTTTGAATCTACCACCCTTCGCTGACGTTACGTGGCCATTCTTTCAACTGCATGAAATTCCAGACCCAGCGATCCAAAGACTCTGTTTTTTACGAGATTTTGTGAAAAATAAAATAAGATGTTCAGGGTAGAAATTCTACCTAACCCACTTGACAGCAAAAAAAACCCATAATAAGCAATCTCCCACATGTCCTGAATCAAAACGTGTGTCCATTTGCGTGGTGCAAACAGAGACGAGGCCACCAACTAGCTCAATGGACGCATTTAGATTGCAGTTACAAGAAAAATTTTTTAAAAACGCCACAACCCACCCCCCCCCACACACACTCTCCCCCTTTAGTGGTATTTTAGTGAATCTGTAGTATGGAGAGTCACACGTTTTTTGCAACACAATTTACTGAATCCCTAAAACTCAATAGGGTCTTTTATTGGTACTCTGAAAAATTCCTTCTAAAAATAGCTTTATTTCCCTTGAAATCGTCCAATAAGTATCGCGTTTACTTACCGATATCCCTGGGAACATTGGGAGCTTGGAGACGACAAATGTTTTTTTCTATTTATAGTTTTAGGGTAAAAAAAAAAAGGGTGTTTGTATCACTTTAAGAATTTTTTTGTGTGTATGTTCCCCTTTTTTTCCCCGATCATTCCCAAAGATAATCATCAGACATCTAGGGAATGAATACCGACTTGGAATACGGCATAAATGCCCGTTTTCCAATTCGAAATCCGATCGGAAAAATCACTTCCCGGAAATCATTTTCCAGGAAGTGATTTTTCATTCATTGGCAGATCATAATTTGGTGATCATAAGTGATCACCAATTTTTGATCTCTGTCCCCATTTTTTTCTAAGTCTTCGCTAAGTAGCAAGCTTAGAACAAAAAATCCTATTTGTGAATGGAACTTTGAGTTCATCACAAATGTATAGTAAAGCTGCAGCTTGACAGCTTTTACTACTATCTTAGGGACTGCAGCATGATCTAAATGTAGATCTAGCGCAGTACCTCACTAGACCCTAGGGGGCATCAGAGCACTTGAAGGGAAGCCCCCCATGAAGGGGAGCCCTGTGACATCACTGGGGTCTCCCTTATCGGGAATACCATTTGAATCAGCTGAGGGACCGGCAATGGAGAGGGGGACCTACTTTAGGGGCTGCAAACTCCTGATCCCCCCATCGGATTTTTATGAAATCAAGGGGGATCGAGGGGGCTAGGGGCACTTGAATGCTGCCCCCCGATTGCCCCTAGGACTAAAACTTTTTTGCTTGCACTATAGCAAGCAGGCACACAGTGCCTGCTGCTATAGCTCAGTAGTACTTCGATCGGCACCGATCGCAGACTACTACTTACACTGGACCACCATGGAAAATGTTGGGAGACACTAAAGGGAAGCCCCGGACGTCCAGTGACGTCACGGGCTTCCCTTTCGCTGCGCCTCTGCACTTCCTGGCCGCACGAGTTCTGGAAAGGATTCCCTTTCCGGACAGCATTGGGGGATTGATATCTTCCGATCCCCCCCTCGGATTTGGACACAACCGAGGGGGGATCGAGGGGGCTAGGGGGGGCAGTTGAATGCTGCCCCCGATCGCCCCTAGCGGGGGCAATTTTTTTTTTATTAAAGGGAAAGCCACAGATCGTATATTCACGATCTGTGGCAGTTTGGTCATTCACTGCACAGATCGTGAATATACGATCGTGGCAGGGAAAGGGTTTAAACCTGCCTTCTATACAGGTGATTGGTGTGTAATGATGAGCTTCCAATGGGTTTCTACACAGGTTCAGGTTACAGAATAACATAAGAACGGACCTGTCTGGATGAGACGCCAATCAGAAAACACACCAAAGAATTTACGAATGGAACTCATTGTGAATACACGTCTTTCATCGTATTGGAACACGTACACTACATTACAGAAAACCTGCCAAGCTCTGCAATGTCCAGAGTGATTGGAAATAGGCTGGTAACTCCATTCTGTCCATATCCGAATGGTGTTCAGTGAGCTGGGTACAACTTTATACAGATGTAATAGGTGTAGAATTTCGACCTTTAAAAGCTTAAAATGAAAAAGGTGACAGGCAAGAGAGGTTTTATAGTTTATTAAATAATCTTATCAAGGATAATTGTGATCTTTATGGTTGTGACTAAAGAATTTGCAACTGAACAGATCATCGCTGATGGAATGTTTTGTTTTTAGTTAAAGGCACCTCCAGCCACGTGGAGAGGAGAATGGGATGCAATTCATTTGTGTTCGCTAGCCAGTCTGTTCAACAGACTTTGCCAACCTATCCTCCAAGAATTGGCCAGGACACAATGGTTGTGTACTCTACCGTATGCCGCTTGAGAAATGCCAACTAGTGTTTATCCAGGTTCTGGATAACTTTCAGAACATCCATCTGCAGTTAAATGATCTTGCTACTTTCTACGGTTATGTGTTTAGAATGTTGGGACCACTCTGATAGGATAATCTGGGCAACGAGGACAGCTTATTGGTTTGTGGTCTGTAAGGTTTTCATTTTCTCTTCATAAAGAAAGAAGCAGGGCACCTGCTGCAAACAATCTTAAAAAGTACTGTACAGTGATCAGAACACCCTACTCCTTTAAATGTTATATTTATACATGGGAAACGATGTACATGATTGTCTTCTCATTTTACTATTACCTTTACCCTTTCCCACATTGCAGCTCTGCCCTCCACATGGGTCTAGGCCTGGCCTATGGGAAGGCCACACTTCAGCAAAGCGCATCTTCCCATAAGCCTTGTCCTGGACTTAGAGAGGGCGGAGCTGACCTGGAATTTCCGGTGACCTTTACAATGCTGGTTTAGAGAGCTGTTGTTTTTATAGCTTAATGCTGGTTTGCCCAGTCAAGACAGACAGTGGGCCGCAATAGCGGGACCCTGGGCAGCCACAAAGCTGCTCACTTGCTTTCGTACCTGAGCCAATCAGAACATCCCCCATTTACCCACAACCCACCCATGGATGCCTGTTACATCCCACCTGTCATGTCCCACGGGCCGCGTTTTTTTCCGAATGGGCCACAGGTTGGGCATCACTGGTCTAATGTGTCAAATGTCACTACATGTAGGCCGAGATTTCTACGGTGAAACTGTAGCTTTACCATTTCCTTATACTGTTATTTTAAGTTATCAGTAGTAAGGCATAATTCCCAGCTTTTTCTTATCACCTGAGCCGTAATTCACACTAGTAAAAATGTTGCAATGCGTTTTCCAGCTAACCTGCAATTTTAGCCAACTAAAGTCAGCATGCTTGATAAGATAAATGGTATAAACTATAATGCCAACAACCCCACAGGGAAATTATCCTATATAACTGCCATTAAGCATATTAGCCATTTATTAAAAAAATAAATTTTACTGTATTAAAAATTCTGGTGTGAAATTTTGACTAATTTTATGTATATGTTTATTATTTTTGACCAATGGGAAGACCAGCTCTTCGCAAGAATCAAGTCTTACCATTGGGCCCCTGACTGAGTGAGGGGGTGAGCTAGACCCTACCTAGAATACCTCACCCTGGGTACTATTAAAAGTTTTCTTAGTATTTTTAAGTTTATTAGTATACTATTTATTTATTATATATTTATTATTTCAGACATTTGGGTTTAGTTTTCCATTAAATATTAAAAAAAAAATGTAAACATATCTTTATTTGCATCCCTCTTCTGTAAGCAGTAGAAAACTGTCAATCATCAGTTCTATTTTTTTCACACTTCATCGTCCTGTCTAAGCACCAATTAGAGGCTTGCGAAAGCAGACTAAGCGTTGTGACACTCTTCAGTTGTATGAAAAATGCTTACTGTTGCACACACTGTCTGATCACATTAACCAAACACATCACAGGCGGGAAGATTTAAAAACACAACAAAAGTCAAACCGTAACTTACACGCTGGAGGATCATGCATTACAGCTCAACAAAAATTGTCACACAACTTAAAATCTCAGCCCTTGTGTCTTAAACACAAGGTCGTTCTGCTGCCCTACAATTGTTCCAGTAATGTTTATGTTCGACTAGCTAGTGCAACCCAAGTGTTACAATTATTGTCATGGCTGGATTTCAGATCTGTAAAAGTCACCCTATTATCAGGCATATAACTGCACCTATCTATTACCATGCAGCTGTTCAAATTTCTGGTGTTTTATCCATTCTATTATGCAACATCCTCAATGACGAACTTGGATGCCTTCAACTACGGCTGACTGGTCTTGAACCAGCGAAAACCAAGATCAAATAAATGAGTCACATCTTTAGAATAACAGTGTGTAATCTACTTTCTGTTCTCTCGAACTCCGGCATGGTATTTAAAATAAAATAAGAGTTTTATGATCTGTAATAGATGAAAAATTGTCTAATCTCGCCTGTGTTCTCTGTACAGCTGAGTTTCTTGGACAGCAGAGCGCCGTCTAGTAGAGATCTTATACAGTATGAGCAGTTCCAATAACACAGCCCTAAAGATTTGATAGCTGCATATCAGATTAAATTAAAGCATCATTAACTGCTGATACTTTGACCCGGAAATCCATTAGTTTTTCAGCTCCGCTAAACATTACAAATAATTATCTATCTATCGTATGTCTCTACCAGTTTGCACATCTAGAGACTGAAATACTTGCCCATTCTTCTTTGCAAAACCACTCCAGCTCAGTCAGATTAGATGGACAGCTCCAGCTCAGTCAGATTATGGACAGTGTTTGTGACAGCAGTTTTCAGATCTTGCCACAGATTCTCGATTGGATTTAAATCTGACTTCTGGGCCATTCTAACACATGGATAGGTTTTGTTTAAACCATTCCATTGTTGCCCTGGCTTTATGTTTAGGGTCGTTGTCCTGCTGGAAGGTGAACCGCCGCCCCGTCTCAAGTCTTCTGCTGACTCCAAGAGGTTTTCTTCCTAGATTGCCCTTTATTTGGCTCCTTCCATCTTCCCATCAACTCTGACCAGCTTCCCTGCTGAAGAGAACACTGTATCTATCATCATCTATCTGTCTATCTTCAATCCATCTGTCTATCTGTCTCTCTATCTATCTATCTATAATCATCATCTGTCTATCTATCTGTCTGTCTTTGTCTATCTATTCTGTGTCTGTCTATATCTGTCTCAGTCTGTATCTATCTGTCTGTCTCAATCTGTACCTATCATCTAATCATATACTGTATCTATCTATTATCTATCTATAATCTATCAATCTATCCGTCATATATCTATCTATCATCTATTTATCTATCATCTATCGGTCTTAATCTGTATCTATCTGTATCTATATATCTATCTATCATCTGGTCGGTCTATTGTCTCACTCTGTACTATCTCTTCAATCTGTACATATATATATATAAATATATAATAATATATTATATCATCTATATATTATCTATCTATCTGTGTCTGTCTATCTGTCTCAATCGGTAGCTATCTATCTACTATCTGTCATCTATCTATCTTCTATTTTTCTACTGTGTCTGTCTATCTGTCCTCATCTGTACTAATCGATCTGTCTCAATCTGTATCTATCTGTCTGTCTCAATCTGTATCTATCTGTCTCAGTCTGTAACCTATCATCTTTATATCATCTATTCATCTATCTATCTATCTATTATCTATCTGTCTGTCTATCTATCTGTCAATCATTCTGTCAATCTGTTGTCCTATCTATCTATCTATCTATCTATCTATCTACAGAAGGGAAGTGTCATACTAGCAGCAGCCACACACACACTCTCAGCATGGTCAGGATAGTAATGAGCTGTATATGTTGGGGCTGAATAGGCTCATTATTTGTAAATTAATTTATCCAGTGTCAGCATATTAGAAGTGGGCAGTGACTAAGGGAGGTGGGGGCCAGATTGGGCAGTTACAAACTTGAAAATTTACTAACAGCAGGCACGACAAACATGTAAATACATCATTTTACTAACCTTACTTGTACTTTCACATTATACAAGTTTGATTCAGTTTAGTAGTGACCCTTTAAGGTGGCTATGACGCAAATCCAGAAATTGTACAATCGGATGGTCTGACAATTTTTTTCGGAAAAGTAAAAACTCCATCCTCATAAGAACATCTTTTAGAAAGAATGGCCTCTTTAAATATGTTGCTATATCATAGTTTGTCCTATGAATTTGTTACTGTATGCCTGCTATGCTTGTGGACACTATAGGTTTGATTGTTAAATCGATTATTAAAGGGCAAGTCGCGCCCAAAATGAAAACTTACATACAGGTAAATCACCCCCCAAAATCCTAAACGTAATAGTTTGAAATGTGAAATATATAAGTCTAACTGGAATCCGCACAATGTCCTCTTTCCCTGTTTCTGCTTCCTGGTTATTCCAGTTAGTCAACTTTCCGTTATGGATTTGACAGTTGACATCACAGTCAATGACCGAATGTTAATCCCCTGTCTGCCCATTTCTGAGCATGCCCAGGCTCAGTAGATGCTCACCAGTTTCTAAATTGCTCGGTTTCCAGAAGCATGCAGGCATACAGTATGAATTCATAGGACAAACTATGACATATCAACTATTTTAAAGAGGCCATTCTCTAAAAGATGTTATTATGAGGGTGGTGTTGTACTTTAAGATAGTAAAAAACCATACAGTAATTTCGGCCCGACCAACCGACATTTCAGTGTTTTGATCGGTCAGGCCAAATTATTGTATGGTGCACTCCGACCGATCGCCATTTAGGAGGTAAAATTGAATCGTGTGTACCAGGCTTTAGACAAACAGTCCAATAATCTATATGCAATTAGCGGTTGCTCAGCAGGAGCAGAGGAGGTTGTTTTATCAATGGAGAAGGGGGGGCACTTGGGACATATGATAATGTTTAGGAATCGGAAGGACACTTTAGCAAACACCTAAAAATACAGGCTGATCTGTCCATCAAAAAATACCACACTCGTGACATATGGGCGCTAGGGCAGCGATTACTGCGCCAGTAGCATGTCCTTAGCAGCATGTTTTTTCAGCAATAAAATGATGAGAAGCGCGAAACTGATATTTCAGTGTATACTTCCTGTGTACAAACTCTATAAATCAATAAATTAATTCTAAACCCTATTTAAATTTCCACACTCAATCCAGCAATTTGATTGGTTAAAAAATCAAAAAGTGACATTAAACATAGAAGAAAAGTCTGTGATGGAATTTCTCCAGCTAATGTCCTCTTGGGCACATCTATGGCATTTTTTTGCTTGTGATGGTGCCCATACACTTTTAAGCTCACGTGCGTCATTCTGCAAACTACCCAGCCTGGTCACTTTGCAACCGTCGTTCTTGCAGTAAAGTTCCGGCCCGAGAACATTGCAATGTAAGAACTGTCTTTTGCTAGTGTTACGGTGATTCCAGTTTCTTGTATCTAATCGACTGTAACCTCTACCATGTGTATGGCTTATAGACACATTATGTAGCCCTAGTCACTCCTTAGCATATGTAAGTTATCAGACATGTGCAATACTGCCTGTACCAGCCCATATTGCTCTTTGTTCTTCCCTAGGTACCACCACGGTTCTCTCACACTGTATTGTCTTTTTAGCAAGGTTTGCAGTTTGTCTTGAATCAGTTCTGTTTCGATTTTTGATTGAGCCTTAGACTGTTGTACCCTCTGCAATACACAAACTCTCAATATCCACCCATGCAATTTAATAGTGGATGCACAAGTGTATGGGGGAGTCATTAATAAGAATGTCACTGATTTCTGTATGTGCTACCTAGGGACCCAATTATTCAACAGGATGAATCATTCATCTGCAGGATTGAGCCTAATTAATGTGTTACGTGGATTGGATTTCAGATGGAAAAATCAATTTAAGATATGTTCATGGAATGGACTGAACATATTAGTTCTATCTAATGAAACTTGTATTGCAAAGTCATGGCAACCTTTACTTCCATTTCCAGATAAAGTTGAGATTTCACAGTGTATACTAGAGTTCATGGTCTACAGTATATAAAATGTAACTGGGTTGTTCTTTAATCTAAACTCCATTTATTAATCAGCTATTGAAGTTGGCACAATCCACCCATTCTCTACCTTGGCCTCCGACAGGGCCCAATGCAACGCTAATTTGTTAAAAAATGGAGTCCAAAATATAATGTAATACTAATGTTATTATCGTCTGCTAGAATTCGGTTTGATTTAAATCCTCCCTCACCCACATCTGCAAGGAGTTTGTATGTTCTCCCTCCAAATAAACACACACACAATTCTAGCAGAGTTTTTTTTTTGTATGTTTTCCTTAAGGGCAATTATTTTTCACTTACCCAGGTGATTACTAAGGTTGTACACACAATGCGATTGCAGGTGCCGACCCCCGACACACGATGTGTATGAACCGTTCTGTCAGGGATCATTGGCTGGGCGGATCTTCGAACTAGCGGCTGTGTTTCGGCTGAAACCGTTGTTCATACACATTGTGCGTCGCGGGTCGGCACCCACTATCGCACGTGTGTCAAACCTTTAAAATGCTAGGTTTTCAAACCTAGGGTATATTGAATCTACTGGAATACTTAACTAAATTTACAATCGCCAGACCAGCTCCACCCCCTTCCTCAGTCCAGACCTGGCTATTGGGGGACACTCTCATACGAGCACATTTTCCCATTTGCTAAATCCCTAAAAAGGGTTGAATTAGACCAGATCAGTGAGTTAAGGTTTTAGGTAAGTATTTCAGGGGATCCATGTAGACTTAAGCTGGGTACACACAGTAACGATAAAGCCCCGATACCGTCGGATCGATTTCCTGCATCGACATAGAGCCGTCAGGTAAGATGCGCCACTTTGCACTCTTAACTTAAAGCAAATCTTAACATTGCCTAGGTGAGGGCCCAAATATTAGCGTAGCAAACAGACGGTACGTGTGAAAACCGCTGCCTTGCGTGTACTCTTTTCACATGCGTTACTGTTTGGTACAGATGGCCACCACACCTAAAGCGGGTAAACCATGCCAGATGTTTGAAAGATGGCAAGATCTGCAAGATCCTCTCATTTTTCAAAGATCGGATACACACAGTCCCAAGCATTCTCCCTATACACAGCAACAGGGATTGTGTGTTTCCCACGACTGCAACCGAATCCCCTATAGGGATATTCTCGGACTTCCCGAACGAGCATCGGCTGTCAATATTTTCCCCATTTGGGAAAGACTCTTCACACTGGGGATAAAGCCCCAATACCATCAGATCGGACAGTATCAGTTTTATTGGCTGGTGTGTGTACATAGCTTTATTCTGATTTTATTCATGGAAAGTATGTGTTAGTAATGAACACAGTGCTTAGAATCTCCCCGATGAAATAAATTGCCACTTGCTGAACACAGGATGAAAGGAAAGATATTTTTCTTTTTTTCAGAATGGGAGCACTTGAGAGATCTACCTTTATATTATGTTTAATGGGAAATTATCTGTAACCCCATCACTTTGCTGCTTGTTACCAGATACGCATAATTTACTTTAATCTTACAAGTAGATATTGCTAAGAAGCTTTAAACTCTGTTAAGGACAACAGTGTTTATTGGACATAACCCGAATCATTTCCATATTCATTTACCCTCTTTCTTTCATTCTGTTTACAGGTGACATTTGAGTAAAAAAAGTAAAAAAAAAAAATGTTTAGAAATAAAGATTATTAGAATTGGGTTTAATTGGGTTTAGATCAAAGGATTGTTATTATCATCACTTGTCTTTTCAATTAGATAATATTTCGATTATGTTTGTTATCATGGCTCTGTACGAATGGTAAATTGTTGAGAATTGTGTCTGAAGATTTTGGCTCAATTTAAGGCAAACTATAAATATATATATATATATATATATATATATATATATATATATATATATATATTCAAAACTCGATTGCACTCCATCATATTGGTATACTCGCCTGGGTGCTGTCCCAATTGCATCAAAGTATCCACAGAAAGAAGAAGCACTCCAAGGTCTTAGCAAAAAAATCCAACAAGTGTTTATTTCATCAACATGTTTCGATCACCTAGGCCGTCATCAGACTACAAATATATCTAATATGTATATGTTATGTATGTTATGTATATATATTATTATATATACTATATATATATAATATAATAATAGATATATATATATATATATATATATATAACGACAATCTCCACACATTGTGGAATAGTCCTACTTTTTGTGTGTACTATTCCTTTAAATGATATTTTTTTGGAGTAAATGACTTTGACTTCATTGTGTCCCTCTGCAACAGTTAGGTAGTGATCAATTGATTTGTAATGTAGAGTTTATTTATTAGTTTTTAAATCTTGCAAGGAATCATATTAATCTAAGTTTAATAGGCCAAATAAGGAATCTAACAAACTGAGAATAATTCACATCACTTAAAGTATAGCCTCTTTAAACAAGCCTAGGATGGGCTCTCTAGCTTCTCTGGTTTAAAGTTATGGCTTGTAAATTTACTCTAAGATGGTGAGGATAAACCAGGAAGTGTGTAGGTCACATGATGCGCTGTGTAAGAAGCCCCAACCACACTCCCCCCTAAATCAGATTTTTTTCCTGAAGCTTTTTATAGACTGTACAAGCATAGGATAGAACTAGCATATTCCTGCTAAAGGCATGGGGGGTGGAGCAATGGTGCTGGGGATGTCACAGCTCGCAGTGCTAGTAGGAAACACCACCTCTCTCCGGCTATAAGTTTGCATAGATTGTAGCTACAAGCATGATCCTGGATGCGTTGTAATGGTGGGAATGTGCTTGGGGATGTTTGAAACTTATGCTTTGAAGAAAAAAATTCATTTTCAATTACCATAATCCAATAATTCTCTGTGCATAATTAAATGCTTCCAAAGAACCGACTTACTGTTTGAGGACCCTTATAGTGTCCGTTATGGTCTCAGTCTCTAAACATCTAATATGTTTAACAGCCAATCAATGAAATTATTGTAAGGAACATTCCAGGGAAGTGGTGCATCCGGGAAAGGAACGACTATCCAGAAATGTCAGCTTACAACTGACCCCATCAAAGCATCCAAGGCTTATGAAATCAGTTGATCTGTCATTTTTCCTGTGGTGATCCCAAGCGAGACCAGTAGTTATGTCATCATTGACATCACAGGATGTTATTTACAGTTCAGGAACTAAGTCACCCATACACAGTTCCATCTCTTTCAGTGAATCTCTGTTGATATTTGCTGTGCAATTTTAAACACGGCCTATCTGTTGGTTTTCCTACTCGGTCATTGTACATCAAAACAGATGGGCATGAAACTGTTTAATCAAAATGCAAATTAGGACTGGCTTCTGTTTTCTTTGAGAGTTACTAATGTCCTTTTGTGGCAGAATTGAATTATATTACTGAAAGGGAAACTATAATGCCCAAACCTCTTTTTCCCGTGTACAAAAACATTTTTGCATTTTACAGAGAGGTAGGAGACAGTATTCCTACTTCCTTTTCTGATTTCTAACTCATGTGGTGAGCTGTCAGAAATCTGTTTGCTTTGGCTGACTGCTCTCCTGTTCATTCCCTAGCGCCCCTTCTATCAATGGGAGGGGGGTCAAATACAGTGGGAAGGGGAGCAGTGGAATCAGCTAAAGCTAAAACTCACCACTTAGGGAGTACCGACTGTGATTAGCCGACATGTCCATTTGTTTTAGCCATATGACTTTGCCGTAAAATTGTTGGGAATGATCAGATGACCACTTGATCCGACCAAAGGATGTTAAACCAAGTTTAACGCCCAGGCATACCATGAGTTTTAAGATACTGGAGACAAATGTTCACAAATTTTTCTCATTTGAAATTTACTCTAGGGTTTTTGCCACCTGAGCCAAACTTTTAAATGCCGCCTCTATGTGCCACTAGCGCCATGAAATGGGCCACCACAACCAGGGTTAGTGTGGCATGGCTTCCAGGAATGTGAGTGGTTAAACTTTGGTCTTTTTAAACTTCATGGCAGTATTTATACAATTCCTAAAAAATACATTTATCCACACCATAATTCCTGTAGATTTAGATTTTTCCCCAAAAGATCTGTAAACCTGCCACCATGTCAAAGTAGATTCCTTCAGCAGGGCCCTATCTAACTTTACCAAGTTTCCTCTCATGCCCGCTCACACAGATAGGTACATTAAGATGCCATATGCCCAGATCACACACGACTGTCACATATAACATGCCTTAATGCCTAGATCACACAGATAGGTACATATAACACGTCCTATTGCCCGATCAAATGTACTGTCAAATGCAGGAGGGCCCTATCTAACCTAACCAATTGCCCTCATGCCCACTCACCCAGATAAGTAACTATATGCCCTAATGCCCAGACCACCATATAGACACATTAACATCACTAATGCCAAATCACACAGATAGGTACATATAAGATGCCATAAGCACAGTCACACAGACTGTCATATATGACGTGCCTTGATGCCCAGATCACCCAAACTTTGTTGAAAATAAGTGTGCCCAACTCTGCACACACAGATAATAATAACCCCACCCCCTATGATGCAAGCTTACCCACGCTCACACACCCATGATTTTATTTTCCTTCTGCTCTGCCTGACGCTTTTCTATAAAAAAAAATTAAAAATAAAGTGAGCTCTGCCTGCCGCCTCTCTAATATTTAGCAGGGGTGCCCCTGAGCATTTTGCTCATATTGCCTCATTAGAGATACACCCCTGGTAGGCACATGGTTTACATGTATTTTTTTTTTTTAGGATTAAAGGCAGATGTAGTGGAATTGAATCACTTTACTATAACCCAGTACTTATGGATGCATTTAAATGAACTTGCTGGATGATAATGTGTCGGATAACAGAGATTTCACCGTATTTCTTGCTTGAGGAATGTTGATTTCTTCACTGTCATCATCATCCATATGGAATTTATCTGAAGGTTTTCTAATTACTCCGATCTTTGCATGCAATTTAGTTTGATTACAGACTGATGTGAGAACTGATTTTTACGGGGATTATTTGCACCTGCTATTCTTATCCTGCTTGCTCTGTTTTGTATTTAGACATTTTGCAGATTTGTTTCAAAGGAAACAAAATAACAACTGACTTCTGCGGCAAGATTTCCATTGTGCAGTGGTCTCATGCAATGCAATCTGCCCTTTCTACATTCTGATTGATTCTCTGTTAAGCTGCCGCTTCTTTTTTTGTTGCCTGTAGTACCTGAAGTTGTGGCAAGTTCACTATCTAAAGGCTGTAACAGCGTGCAATTGATGTCTGGTAAACTGACGAACGTCGTTTGCACACGTGTGGCTGTATTTTTGGGCATCCGTTGGTGTTCTGTCCCATCTGATTAACGAACAACAGCCAACCAATCCTGTACTAGGATTATACATCTGTACTTCTAGCAATTCAGTGCAAATGGCCGATGTACGAAATGTGTAAGAGGTTGCATGGGTGTGAGTCTCCTGCATATTAAGTTCATGTGGGTATAGTGTTGCTTTTCTTCTGTTTTTCTTCTCTGTACGCTTGGTGATTTTGCTGGAGTCTTGTCTTACAGCCCCCAACCCCATGTCTTCCAGTGCAGAACAAGTGCACAAGTCATTGATTGGTAGCAGAGTCTTCAGTGAGGATGCAAAGAAACAAGGAAAGATCAGATATTGTATAAATAAAACCTCTTTCTGTAAAACTAAAGGTAGCCTGGAAAATAATCTAAACAATTTCTTTCAGGCAAAGGATACTGTAAAAGCGAATGTCTTATCTGCCCTTTTGATCTTTACACATAGACGCCTTCTCTAAATCTTTGCTTGGTTACCTAGCTGAAGTTTAAAGGTCCAAGATTTACATTGTGTACAGCTAGCTGGACTGCAGGGAAATAGAAAAATCTTTGGAATTTTAAGGTTGATGAATACCGACTGGAAAACCAGCAACGTCACATTTTTAAATTGTTTAAATCAAAGGTTGTGCAGCTTGGAGCTGGATAGTTAAACACGATGAATGGTATCTGTTTATATATGTTTATGAAGATATCAACATCTAAAGACTATGACCTTTGTTTTCTGCTAAAGCTCTATGGTTCAGCCATTAAGGATTTGTGTATTTTGATGTCAAATGAGAAGGACGTGAACATTTCCCGCCCTCTTCAACGTCGCAAATCTTTTTATTGCTCACAGACATGCCTCTCTCTCAGGCACAGAATTGAGCTTTCACAGCTTGTTGACAAACTGCTCCTTCAGGTAAAATACAAAAAATGCTAAAAAATCCTGAGATTTTATTTCCTAGCAAGCATTAAAAAAAGTCAAGCATACAGCCAATCAGATGTAGGATATGATAAATGCTCCCATAACCTCATGGACCTTTTTCTTTTAATACTACAACAACATTAACCACTAATCCATCCGATACAATTTTTTAGAGATTAGGTATGTCACTTACTTTTGGGTAGAGAATACATTATTTTTGTGGCCAGGAGGTAATGCTAAGCTATGATTGCTGTGTTTAGAAATAAGCTTTGACGGCTATCAAGATGCAATACAGATAAAGGCTGATCTATCATTATCAAATAGGATCTGACTATCATGGTATTTCGGTTATGCCAATCATTATAACAAAGTGTAAATAGTGTCAGGTAGTCAACAGGAATCCTTCTATTTAACAGTAACAAACCTGACAGGGAAGACTTCTATTCTCCCATGAAGATCTGGACTCCAAGTTGCAGAATCCCTGGCTCATCCGGTCGCTTGGCCTCTCGCCATCACCTTAGACAGGAGGCAACACAAGCGAGTTATTAAAATATAAAGAGCCAATAACAAAATATTTCTTCTCATTTCCTTCCCCCACAAATTAATGCTAAGGAATAATACGATTTGCCTAACTGTACAAACAGAAATCATTAAAAAACGTCATCTACCGTAAATCACATAATGACCTCCTGAACTAAACTGACGGGACCAAAGCGTTTTAATATTTGCTTATCCAAATGTGTTTGGAATTTTACAACAAGGGTTAAGGAAAATTTCGTTAGAAGTTGATATCATTTCAATTCTATTTAATAACTTTGGAAAATAATAAAAAATGGCTTGATGTGTTCACTCCCCCTTTTTATTAGTGCATTTGGGTGTGTTTATTTAAAGGGTAACATTACAAGGAATACATTTAATTTGGGTTGCTGAGATTTTAATTCCACCCTCCGATATTTCCGATAGCAAGAAATTTACTGAAACATGAAATTTATCAAATTGATTCCTTTTGTTATTTCTAATTTTAGGTGTCTAAAAAATAGGTGACCTTTAACTTTAATTAGTCTGATGATTACTTAAGTGGCCATACAGATGCGATCGATATCGACCGGCACATATGCTGTGGGAACCGCACACACGGAATGACCAATCCCATACAAATTCGGCCATACTCAGAACATCGGATCGCGTCCTTTACTTAAAGTAAAGGGAGCCGATAGCAACCAAAGGATATTTCCTGTCTTCCCAACTGACTGGAATGCCGGCTACGTTCATTCGCCAGCACCACCTTCGGTTGGTTTCAGCCCCTACACACTAACGAGAGTGGTTAGTGTGTATGGCCACACCTTTACAAGGAACAATCCACCCAACAGTAGTTAGTGCTTGCAGTAAACCTGCCATTAAGGGTAATGCTACAGTGCGTTAGCAACCTTTCAGAATGATGTAATCTACAGTATGTGCCCCTTTCTGAGCCACAATCCATTGATTTATTTTTGCCTTGCGTGTTTCTTTGCTAACTCAATAGTTAGTCAGACCTTTTGGTGCACGCAGGATGTATTAACATTATATTCTTTACAAATGGTTTCTTGCTGAATTGAACATAGCAAATTTTGTTTTATCACTTTAAATCTTTGAACTGTTACCATCTGTTTAAAACTGCATTTATTCCATCTAGTGGTTTATTTATTTATTTTAGCAAGAGTTTTCATAATTCTGCAACTATGTTTATTCCTGTGTTGAACCTGTTTGGGCAAATCCCCTGGGGCCAGTTTACTGTTATATTTATATTCCAGGGGAAACCTCTGAGATTTGCATACCTGAGTGCCAGCAATTTGCACCTTAAGCTGTGGTGGGTATATAGGTAGCCCTGGACATTAAACGTCATAGAGCTGCTTGGTTGTATCGCAGCTATGCACAGTATGCTTTGCCATTTGTTACAAAGCAGAATGAGTAAAATTGATTTCCTACAATATGCTTGTAAAGGTTCTCATTCATCCAGGTCATGGTATATCTGTGGTATTCATTAGATAACTGGACTGGTTCTCATTCATCCAGGTCATGGTATATCTGTGGGATTCATTTAGATTAACTGGACTGGTTCTCATTCATCCAGGCAGTATATCTGTGGTATTCAGTTAATTAACTGGACTGGTTCTCATTCATCCAGTCATGGTATCTGTGGGATTCAGTTAATCACTGGACTGGTTCTCATTCATCCAGGTCATGGTATATCTGTGGTATTTAGTTAGATCAACTGGACTGGTTCTCATTCATCCAGGTCATGGTATATCTGTGGGATTAGTTAGATCAACTGGACTGGCTTATTCATCCAGATCATGGTATATCTGTGGTATTCAGTGATTAACTGTACTGGTTCTCATTCATCCAGGTCATGGTATATCTGTGGTATTCAGTTACATCAACTGGACTGGTTCTCATTCATCCATTCATGGTATATCTGTGTATTCAGTTACTTCAACTGGACTGGTTCTCATTCATCCAGCTCATGGTATATCTGTGGGATTCAGTTAGATCAACTGGACTGGTTCTCATTCATCCAGGTCATGGTTATCTGTGGGATTCAGTTAGATCAACTGGACTGGTTCTCATTCATCCAGGTCATGGTATATCTGTGGTATTCAGTTAGATCAACTGGACTGGTTCTCATTCATCCAGGTCATGGTATATCTGTGTATTCAGTTAGATCACAGGACTGGTTCTCATTCATCCAGGCCATGGTATATCTGTTGTATTCAGGTAGATTAACTGGACTTAAAGTTTATTTCTTGAACGTTTCGAGTCTCCAGTTGGCTTTCTCAATTTAAATGACTTGTACAGAATCTGTTGGTATTAAATTCCCTGGATAGTACAAATAACATTTAACAGCCACGTGTTAATGGGTACACACCATGCAATATTTCTGCCCGTTTGACCGATGTTCAGTGTATCGTCAATCGGGCTAAAATAATTGTGTTGTGTTTTTGCTGTGTCCGACTGTTGATTGGAAGGTGTGATTGCATTGTGGCTAAGAGGTGTATTGAGACTGCCCAGGTAAGTTGTCAAAACAGCATTGTAATGGCAGACAGTTGATTTGACCCCACCCCCCCCCACACCTCTATTCAGGCTTGGTTTCTTTATTTTTACTTCTGTGCTGGGCCATACGTTGATGCAGTTGCTGTTTGGTCTCCCCCATGTACAGTTCAGACATTCTTCCACTGTACTGCACTGCGTATATGAGTCGCTTTTTCTGTGTTTTTCGGTATTGGGTCTTTCGGATGTACCAATTGCTGCCTCAGTGTGTTGTTCGGTTTAAAGCAGACAGGATACGGTGTTTATTGAACATTCTTCTTATTTCTCTCGGAGACCCCTGCTACATATGGGATGACCATGTTCTTCCTCCTGTCTGCTTTTCCCCTTCACTGTTGGTATTCTGTTCTTTCTTTCTTCTCTTCTACTTCTTTTGACAAAGGCCCAGTCTGGATATCCACAAGTTTTAAGGGCTCCTCCGAGATGTTGAATTTCTTTAGCCTTCGCCTCTGTGTTGCAGGGTTCATATCTAAATGTTGGTGGGAGTCAAACATCAAATACTGGTCTATGTGGGTTGGTTTTCTGTAAACCTCTACTTCCAGTTTACCATCCAAAAAAGCCAGTGTGTTGTTTTGTACCTCTTCCCTTGTAAATCTGATGTTGTACATCGGCTTTCTTTTACTTTAAGTAACCGGGACGGGTTAAGGAGTTATGCCTTACCTTACTTTTTTCAATCAATATCTCAGGAGCCAGGGACGAAGGTGAGTAATAGCTCCTTAACCAGTCTTCAATCAATACATTAAAGGAATAGTTCACTTTTCAAGTTGTAAAGGTTTGTCACACTGGGGGAAACTGGAGATGGAGCACATCCATATTTTTGCTTGTAGAGCATATCCCTAATATTAAATAATTAATAGGTGGTATTTGGGCACAAGTCCAGTAGGGAACTAACCTGTTCTGGGTTAAGGTCTGCTCCGCTGGTAAGGGTGCTGTCTTGGCCTAGCCATTTTCTCACCATGGTGAGAGGTCTGATTTACTAAATCACTTTAGTCTCGTACATACGAATGTTTGGACCAAGCCCGACACCTGAGTGTGTGACTCACATGAAGAAAGCCAGTTTCATGCGATAGTTGCACGTAGCGTATACGTTCGATCAGGTGTTGTTTATCAGTCTGTGTGGCGGATTAACAAACGACCTCCGACCGAACGCATATACACGTGCGACTATCACTAGAAATGGCCATTCATCTTCGGACGTCGCCCCTCATCCACCAAACACATATTGTTGTTCATTCTCCCATTACATTGGTTATTGGCGACGATGAGTCCGTGTGGCAGACAAACCAGGTCTTGTATTTGTAAAATCCAGCAAATGGCTCTATTATCTGTAATGGCTAAAAATCCTGGTTAGTAGCCAATACCTGCTGAGCAGAATGTAGTTCTTTCAACTGAATGGCGTTTTTCTCTTGCCACTAATTACTCTTGTACCAAGACATCTCCATCTCTTTACATTTGAGGAATTGTATGATATCGTTCTACCCTAATTGGGGGGATTTTCCAGGGCAGTCTAATTGGATGCGAACACATAGCAACACGTTTTGAAGCTGTAAACCCTTTAGAAACGAAGTCCATTTCCTGGGAACAGCTTTCATTTCAGACGTTTCCCAGCTTATTCTGATCTTATTTTGCAGCTTGTTATTTATTTAGAGAGAAGCTAAATGCTGCTTTTTCTGCTTACGGTTGATTTCGAAGCTCCATATAGCTGGGTAGCAGAGAGTTATCATTTTAACTTGCTTTGAATGGTTAAGCTGGGTACACATCATATAATAATTAGGCCCGACCGCCATTTCAGTGTTTGGTCGAATTAGTGTATGGCGGCTCCGACCAATCGCCGACCGTTCCTTCATCCGAATCGAAAAGCAAGGTTGGATTTGTCGGAAACCATGACCGATCGGACGTGGCTGCTTTTGCCGTGATGGACAGTCCTTCCCCCTGGCCGTCCGATTAGTAAACCTTGATTGTCTGCCAGAAGGTGTGTCCCCACCTTTACTGCTCTACAATTAACAGAAACTCTAAAAAGTCGTCCCTGTTCCTGTATTGTTATTTGTTTAATAATGTTTAAAGGAAAAGTTCATGCTAAAAGACATTTTGTTCCTGACCTACCACTGATAAAGTGATATACTGTAACATGATGTGCCATACACTTAAAAGGAAACCCTTTAAAAATTGTCAAACATGTGTGTATTTCTTGCTGTCATGTAGAGATGGACAGATCCATATAACAGGGTATACTGTTGGACTTTATAGACAAATTGTCACCTTGAGTTATTAACACTTGGTTGACTTTTTAATGGGCTTAGATTTTTTTTTTACTATCCAAATATATAATGGCCTTAGCCCCATAGCTATCATCACCAAAACATAATAGTTGGATGTAGATGTTATGCAGCTAAAATGTTCTTTCCCCCCTTCTCAAAAGGTTTCTGCCTTCTCCTTAAGCTCTTTTACAAGCTAGCTTGCACATGGTCAGATGAGGCAGCTAGGAGAATAGTATTCAGTCATTGGCTGTGATGTTAGCTATCGCATTCATGACTGACAGCTGCTAACTGGAAGAACCAGGAAGTAGAAAGAGGTAACAAAACTTCAGACAGCATTTAAGGTTAGACTTATATCTTTCAGTTTTTTTAAAAGGAGAACTAAAGTCCCAAGACAACATTGTCCCAATAGAGAGAGCACATTCACAAACGCACAACATGCTGTGTCTCATGTCTCCCTTTGCTGTGCATGCTGGCTGATTTATGAAAATAACCAGTGTGTACTAAGGGCCAGGCCCCACTACAACGCACTAAATCGCGCACGCAATCGTGAGCGTTATCGCACACGGTTGTGCGCATCATTCTTGTGCGTTTTCCGTTTGCGCGTGCGTTTTGCGCATGCGATTTTGCCATTTTCCGTTATGGCAAAAAAAAATGGTGAACGCATGCGCTACCAAAACGGAAACGGATGCGCAATCGCATGCGCATGGGAAATCGCGGGGAATTTTGCGTTCCCACGATTTCCATTATAACCAAATCGCATGCGCTTTTGCGGACGCAAAACGCATGCGCAAATGCCTAAAAAACGCGTAAGTGGGGCCTAGCCCTAAGGGCCAGCTCCCATAATTCACCTTATCTGGGAACACCCAGCTAAGTGTGCGCCAGACACTTCACAGGAAACTGCAGTCTTGGTTGCTGGAAGCTGACAGCCAATCATGTTACAGCTCAGAGATCCCTCCCTCTGACAGACAACACAGATATCAGTGCAGTTTTTGTGTAAACACATTAGAAATGCTCCTGTCCCTAACAATGATAAATTCCTTTGCTTTTCATACAAAAATAAAAAGTAATCTTTGCAGTGTATGTCTTTGCTGGCATGGATGAAATAAACAGAACATTTAACATTTCAGCAAAAAATAAAATTAAGTATGGGTAATTGAACCAGCAACCTTCTATACTGTGTCTTTCTAAAAAGAGCGCTTTCGACTACTAGGCCACTAGGGCTAATAAGTAATGGACCAGTACATGTAGGGTCTTTATCTTTTGCTAGACACATAATAAAAACAAAAAAAAGGGAACATAGGGAATCGAACCTGTGCCCCAATAGTCTGATTTTTTTCCTAACCCAACACTTTAGCAGAACGCACCACAGGTGAACACTCAATCAATAGAAGTAAGGGCTAGGCCACACTGCTGCGTTTTTTTTTTGCGTTTGCGCTTGCGATTGCGTTTTTAAAAAATCATTGAAAACGCGGCAACGCAAAAAAACGCAAATTTTTTGGTGCATTACGATTGCGTTTTGCGTTCTGCATTTTTAACCGCAATCGCATGCGTTTTCCTATACTTATTGAAGAAACCGCGAACGCAAAAAAATCGCACATGAAATCGCATGCGATTGCATTTGCGTTTGCGTTGCAGTGTGGCCGTGTCCTTAATGTCAGTAAAATCAGGTCACTATTTTGTATTGCTACTTGAAGACTGTCAGTAATTCATGCTAGTTGGTAAATAAATAACAGAGCTGCTATATATAAAGTTTGTACATATGTGGAAACTTTATATTTTTCTAGAAACATGGAAACAAAAAAAGCAATAAATTCAGGCCGTAGACTATGTTAAATTGTTTCATAAGTAAACTCGGGGATTTGAACTTGTGACTTCTTGGTCTGTTTGTTCCTTTACATGGTGCGCCACCAGCAACTCAACTGTGATCACAGGTACATTTAGATACTTTATCTTTCGCTAGAAAGAGAATCTAGAAACTCTGCACATAGAGACAGTGAATCCTGGGGTCAGGGGGCGTGGCTCTTTGAAGCCAACATGGGCTATGAGTTGTACTGGCAACAACATGGAAGCCTCCTTTGTTACAGAATCTATTACTTATATCTGCTAAATGCAAATAACTAGAGAAGAATCTTTCAACGTGTAGGTATTTTGGGGAGAAAAACTTTCACATTAGGATCTGAAAAAATGAAGTTTAGTTCTCCTTTAACTATTATTGGGGGTTGATTTACCAATATCTCATGTTTCATTTTAGTGTTGACTTGCCCTTTAACACTGTATGGACACACTCGTCTCATAGTCAAAGGTATACAGAAACTATGACAGTCATTACGTTGCAACTTTGTTATTGCCTCATGCAACTACAATATAACATTGCTTTGTTCCTGTCAGGTTAAGTGTTAAGCCAGTGTTTACACCAATACAATGCATTGTTACCACAATATTTAACATATATGAATATTCATATAATATAAACTGCATTGGTTTATTTGCAATAATTTAATAACTTGGTGAACAATGTCTCCTTATTTTCCTGTGGCAAGGTTTTAACATTGTGACATACCTTGTAGTCGGTAGGAATTGGAATTTGTTGTATGATTTATGCAATGTACGCAGGGGAGATCTGTCACCAAAGCATCTGTTCCTTATTGCAAAATGAATGGCCTAGTTGATGTCATATGCAAGTTTTATAGGTTTGTTTATGTAATGATGGGTAGAAGAATGATACTGTAGTGGTGTATTGTGGTAATTTTGGGTAGAGTTGAACATACATCTAAGCGAAAGGTACTTTGCTTAACTAAAATAAACAATAAAGCTAGGATAGCTAAACAAAGCAAGACTTACCCTAAACAGTTTTTTCAGTATAATATTAGTAAGTAGACTGAAGAAGAACTGAAAAAGTGCAGCCATTAAAGTATGGGCATATGATAATTACTGTGGATGTCGATAAAGCACACGTCTTAAACAAGATTTCATCCTTTGTATACACTATATAACATCCTAGTACAGATAGCATAGTCAAGAGAGTATTGTCAGTAAAGGTAAAAAGGATGCAAAGGATGTGAAACATCACCTCTTAGCCAATAACTGATGCCACTACCGGTCCGTCCCCTATCTGCTGCAGAGAGCCAAGGAAACAGGTCTTGGTAAGTATATATAGGAGAGGAGGAAGAAGATTTTAATTTTGGCTGAAAGGCAGCCAATCACAGAACACGGTGCTGGTGCTTAGAACACCGGGGGAAAGAGGTAAGGTAAGTAGAGTTCGGGGGGGAGCCTCTGATAATTTTATTATAGCGGTGGGGGCTGGGGGGAGAAGGAATAACAGGCAGCAAAGGGGTTTCACGCTAGGGGGTGGGAGGCCAAAAGGGGGGGGGAGGGAGGGGGGAGAGGGCTCTTTGCGCATGGAAAATTCTCCCGGAGGAGAAACAGGAGGCAGAGTCCTATATGGACTCTGCAGTACTCCTGGTGGGCAGCTTTTTGGACTTTGCGGGGGAGATTACTGGAGAACCCTTTGGAGCTGGGATGTAAGGTAAGGATTTTATTACACTACATGGTGGGGCCAGTTAGTGGCGGGAGATTAGTTTTGGGGGTGGACATGCCCTTTAAATGAACACCGCAATATTCAAAATGAGGTCCTGTACAACCATATAAACAAGGATTAAAGCTAATGAGTACAGATGACCGAACTCACTGAAATCCATTCCACTTGCAGATTCGCAAGTGTCCAAATCTGCAAGTGGACCTTGAAGTCAATAGGAGTTTAAAAAATCTGAAAGTTCTGCCTAAATGAAGGTATAAATAGCAATGGTACCTAACTGTTAATAGCTCAGGAACCGGGGAAATTGTCTAGGGAACGCGTATCAATGCCCAAAATGTTTTTAAAAAAAAAAAAAAACACTGTCCAGTACCAGTAATTCATTCGCTTCCTGTTTTTGGCATTCCGCGTAGTATTTCCGAGATTTCTAGAAATTTGACAAAATTATGATTTTGTAAATTAATAATTTTTAGAAATATCAAAATAAATTTTGATCTTTATATTAGAAAATTCTAGATTGTTCGCTAATTATCCTAAACAGTTATGCCGTTTGGATAAAAAGTCAGAAATCCGCAAAGTCCAAGTTCCAGCAGATGCATCAAATCCACTTCAGAACCAGATTCAGGTCCATCTCTACTAATGACCAAGAATCATATTACAAAACCACAGAGAACATTAATCAAATCCGATTCAACTTCTATATTACCAAAACATTTCACACACAAGAAACATATTGTATCCCTGTATTCTAACTGATTACTCAGCATGTATAGGACTTAGCTGCAGATTTAAAGATAAACTATGATTTCACAACTCTAAATAAAAGCTTGCTGTCTAAAGCTGGACATACACATGCGATCCCATAGCATGTGTGCTGACAGATTGGTATTCAGATCACATTGGTATCCGTCAACAGATCTGACCGATCCCCATAAGTGGTATGGGGATCAGTCGGGCCATACACATCACAATCGTATGGCCCCTCTACTTCAAGTAAAGAGAGCTGATAACAGCCGATGGACATTTTCTGTCATTCCCAATCGATCAGAGTGCCGACTACAGTCGTTCGTCAGATCATGGGTATGCTTGTGATGAATCCCTGTCTCTTTTAATAGTTTGATTTGAAGAGAGCATAATGTAAACTGTATGTGATACTGTGGGATCATGTTCTTCTCTTAGTCTTTAATGCCCTCTTTTTGCTATTATCCCCCCAAAAGCAATTGCTTACTGTCCAGTAAAACATGGTTCTTTGCGGGATCGACCCCGTTTCTGCCCCCGATTACGCTGCAGACATCAGGTCAGGGCAGTTCAAGGTACAGTCACCACCCAGCGGCATTTTAATCAACTCCTATTACAATACTTCATGTTTCCAATTAGACTACTGGTCAGGAAAAATATAATCATAAACAATTTAAAATAATAAAAACAGATGATTTTATAAAAGGGGATAATGTAAATTTACAATCGGAAAAAAAAAAAGGGAGAAGCTTACATCATGGTCTTTCTGTTTAGGAAATCAGTTATGATTTAATACCTAAATGAATGGAACAAAGTGTTTTCGAATTCTAATTATTACAGCCAATGATTTCTTGATGAGCTGCTACATAAATCAGCCTTCACCCGGCCGACATAAAAGCCTTGGAAGTGTTCAGAGAACAGTTGCCGAGCTTATCGCAGGAGAGGAAAACTTTAAGTTTTGAAGACAGACCAGATAAATAAACTTTGTTTTGAGAAGTTAAAGTGCCCTTGAAGAACTATAATGAATGTGTAGAAATCCCTCCAATGTTAATACAGTGATTTCTCAAACAAATAATTATCCCCCAAGGTCAGAAGATGAGAGATTTTAAAGGCCACGTTCACCCCAAAATACATCTCCCCCACTACTGGCCCAATGTGCAGTGGTGTAAAAATCCTTACCTTACCTCTCTGCTCCAAATGGTTCTCCTGCAATGTCTGCTAAGTCCCGAAAGTGAAGAGCAGGAGCCTGGCTGGGAGGGAAAACATTTCTGCCTCTTAGGTGTCCTCTGAGATGTTTCTGGTCTTGTCAGTGCAGCCTGCCAAGTACTGATGTTTGGACTGGGATTTGTCTGTGCAGTTGGGACAATCCCACCTAATAGGGATGCCTGGCAACCCTGGACCAATTCCAGCAGTGCACATGTTAGATGGGCCTGAGTGTGTGTTCCTTAACAAATGCAGATTACTGACAGATGCAATCAGTGTCTGGTACCAACCCAGCATGTAACATTGAGTATAGCCAGGGCTAAGGTACCTTTAAAGTTGAAAGTTTATAAAACAGTAAAACCACATTGCCCACACTATTTATGTAGGTACAGTAAATCATTAAAAGCCTGTGTGGGTTTTAGGGGGGGTATTATCATTAAAAGGGATTTTCACGGTAGGTCACATGGTATGATGTAGGGGGGAGAAGCTGAAGTTTAATAAAAGTAATAGGATTATTTTTCAGACGTTTGTCAGCTGGGAAATTTCCACTGAATAAACATGAGTTGACATGCGTGCATACCAGAAGTATGAAGATGGTTATTTCTAACCAACTCGCCTGTTTAACTCAACAGAACAAACAGAGTCAACAGGACATTGTGCAGAATTTCAGGTTAGTCTTATATGTTTGCTTTCTTACTATTGCAGGTTTGGGGTTTAATACCTAATATAATTTTGGGCTGGACTATACAGAAAAACACTGGATTTGCCAGATTACGGTCATTGAAATTAGAAAATACTTCCTTTTTCTTGAAAGCATATGTATTAGTGCTTCCCTTTAATAGGACTTTTCCTATTGAGTTGAGACATATTACAATGTCAATAATATGGTCTGTAACGAATAAAGAGGAAGTGAAAAAACAATATTACAGAAACACCTTCTGATATTTATTGCAATAGCTAGAGAAAAAAAACAATCTCTTTTAATATCAGACTGAATACGTGGTTTGAAATAATTTTAATGGCTACATTGTATTTAAAATCAGATGGCTCGATCATTCATATGATCCAAAAAGTAAATCA
Organism: Hymenochirus boettgeri; assembly: GCA_019447015.1. Taxonomy (NCBI): domain Eukaryota; kingdom Metazoa; phylum Chordata; class Amphibia; order Anura; family Pipidae; genus Hymenochirus; species Hymenochirus boettgeri. The sequence goes on along the minus strand of CM033469.1, from coordinate 396,998,337 downwards.
ATACCATTTATTTAAAAATTATGGTTTACCCTATATTTTTTAATCATGTTAACGGTTTTAGTACAGTATAGTATTGAAGGATGAAATAAAGACAGTGTTATATCTAGCCCAACTTTATTACCCTACCATAATGTCTGTATAAACAGTTACATAGTAACACAGTATTGGAGGATTTATAAAAAACATACATCCATCTAGTCCAACCTTTATACCCTTCCCATAATGTCTGTCTAACAGTTACATAGTAACATAGTATTGGAGGTTGTATAAAGACATACATCCATCTAGTCCAACCTTTATACCCTACCCATAATGTCTATATAACAGTTACATAGTAACATATAGTATTGGAGGTTGTATAAAGACATACGACCATCTAGTCCAACCTTATACCCTACCCATAATGTCTATATAACAGTTCATAGTAAAATAGTATTGGAGGTTGTATAAAGACATACGTCCATCTAATCTTACTTTATACCCTACCCATAATGTCTCTCTAACAGTTACATAATAACATAATATTGGAGGTTGGATAAGACACGTCCATCTAGTCCAAACTTTATACCCTACCCATAATGTTGTATAACAGTTACATAGTAACATAGTATTGGAGGTTGTATACAGACATACGTCCATCTAGTCCAACCTTTATACCCTACCCATATGTCTGTATAACAGGTACATAGTAACTAGTATTGGAGGTTGTATACAGACATACGTCCATCTAGTCCAACCTTATTACCATACCCATAATGTCTGTCTAACAGTTATATATTATATAATGTCGTCTAAAAGTTATAATTATATATATATATTATATATATATATTATATATATAATAAAAATCAATAAATAATAAAAGTAACATAGTAAAGACATACGTCAATCTAATCTAAACCTTTATACCCTACCCATAATGTCTCTCTAACAGTTTCATAGTAATATAGTATTGGAGGTTGTATACAGACATACGTCCATCTAGTCCAACCTTTATACCCTACCCATAATGTCTGTTAACAGTTACTATAAAATAGTATTGGAGGTTGTATAAAGACATACGCCCATCTAGTCCAACCTTTCTACCATACCCTAATGTTAGACAGACATTATATAATATATAATTGTTAGACAGACATTATGGGTATGGTAACAAGGTTAGATTAGATGGACGTATTTTTTACTATGTTACATTATTAATATTATGATTTATATATATATATATATATATATATAATATATCTGTTAGACAGACATTATATAATATATAACTGTTAGACAATATGAGTGGCACTCAGAAACACAGATACTTTCAACAGTAGACCTGGGTGCCTCCTATAGATTAGTAAATAGACTTCAGTAAAGTTCAGGAGCATCCAGGATTTCTTCAAAGTGGTTTATTAAACATAAGTACATAGTGGCAAAGTTTCGGCTCTGTGCGTGGAGCCTTGGCTGATAAAGGCTCCAGCAAAGAGCGAAACGTTGCCACTATGTGCATGTTAATAAAACCACTTTGAAGAAATCCTGGAGTGTCTCTGAACTTACTGAAGTCTATAATATATAGATATATATATATATATATATATATATATATATTATATATATATATATATATCAATAATAGTAACATAGTAAAGACACACGTCCATCTAGTCCAACCTTTATACCCTACCCATAATGTCTCTCTAACAGTTACATAATAACATAATATTGGAGGTTGAATAAAGACATACGTCCATCTAGTCCAACCTTTATACCCTACCCATAATGTCTGTCTAACGTTACATAGTAACATAGTATTGGAGGTTGATAAAGACATATGTCATGTGTCCAACCTTATACCCTACCCATAATGTCTGTATAACAGTTACATAGTAACATAGTATTGGAGGTTGTATACAGACATACGTCCATCTAGTCCAACCTTTATACCATACCCAAATGTCTGTATTATAACAGGTACATAGTAACATGTATTGGAGGTATATAAAGACATCCATCCATCAAGTCCAACCTTTATACCTACCCATAATGTCTGTATAACAGTTACACAGTAACATAGTATTGGAGGTTGTATAAAGACATACGTCCATCTAGTCCAACCTTTATACCCTACCATAATATCTGTATAACAGTTACATAGAACATAGTATTGGAGGTTGTATAAAGAATACGTCCATCTAGTCCAACCTTTATACCCTACCCATAATGTGCTGTATAACAGTTACATAGTAACATAGTATTGGAGGTGTATAAAGACATACGTCCATCTAGTCCAACCTATTACCCTACCCATAATGTCTGTATAACAGTTACATAGTAACATAGTATTGGAGGTTGTATAAAGACATACGTCCATCTAGTCCAACCTTTATACCCTACCCATAATGTCTATCTAACAGTTACATAGTAACATAGTATTGGAGGTTGTATACAGACATAAGCCCATCTAATCCAACCTTTATACCCTACCCATAATGTCTAACAGTTATATAGTAACATAGTATTTGGGGGTTGAATAAAGACATGTGTCCATCTAATCCAAACTACTCAGCAATTTCTTGCCTAACTGTTGATCCAGAGGAAGGCCAAAAAAAAAACAAAGTAAAAACAAATTCTTCCTGACTCCAAGTTGCAATCGGAAATATCTGGATTAACTTTATGTATAATACCAGTAAAAAATTTATTAAATGAATTTATATAAAGGCGTATTCTAACATTGAACACAAGGGGGAGGTAGCTGTATGCAAAATTTTTAGGCTAGAAACCTTCTATCTAATCAATTTTGAAACCTGCACTGACCTCAACAGGGTAATATTTTTGGCAAAAACCTTGATTTTAAATGAAACAAATTGTTTCTCTATGTAAAAAGGAATTTTACATTTAGCAGGTATGAAACTCAAGAATAATTTAAATATATTTGAAGCAATACAATTACGAAAAAAAAGAAACAAAACAGCAATGTTAATAGCCTGCTAAAGACACATTTACCTGAGATTCGGATTTTCATAGTGGTGTATGGAGCACTCCTGGGTCTTTTTCAAAGATAAATTTAATTCAGGTATCACGCCATTCAACACATTTTGGTCCAAACATTATACCATCATCAGGAAGGGAAGGGGCTTTTAGGGGATGTGGGGTAGGATGAGATCTACCTAAGCGCGGTCGTCTGGAGGTGAAGTGTGTGATCGCCTAAGTTAATTGGAAATGAGATCTGACCTAGAGCCGTGCATCGGGCTGGTATGGTTTTTCCGATGCGTTTGCGGTGTCAGGAGTAAACTACAGCGATTTGAATAGGTTGCAGGTCAGGTAACTGTTTTGCGGGGCAGGCCAAGTTTGCGGCTCTATTAAAAAGACCCGCGCATGACTCTTTGGACATTTGTGCTGCCATCCGTGAATTGAGTCATTGCCCGCTGAGAAACGACTCGTATACATTAAATTATGGTTTGTTAAAGGGCCACTGTGGTCCCAAACAAGTGAGGTTAAATTAAAGCCTGCAGTATTTCATTTATAATGAGCAACAATCACATCTCTGGCTTCACCCTGAGAAAATTAATTGAGGGGAATGTTCAAACTTCCTGCTTCCAGTAGGTTAAGTGACATCACCTGACCTTTGCCCCACCCCTCTGCCCTGGGGAAGAAGCATGCTCAGTAAAGACTTAAAGCTGGGGAAATCAGGAAGTATCTGGGGGTAAAATTGACAGTTGAGAAGGGGAGCCTATTAATGCAGACAGGCTGGTCACATGATTACAAGCTGGTCACATGGTGAAAACAGGAAGTGTTCAAGCATGAAGTAATATTGCTGAAACTTTCCAGCAATAACTTCTCGAATTTTATCTAGAGATGTGATTTTGGTTTTATTTTGAAGGTAAGATGGAAGACTTTTTATATATCCTTACTAGTTTGGAAGAAGAATGAAGACCACAGTTACCCTTTAATCACATGCTTATTTTAACCATTATTTTTTGTTTATATTAAATTAAATCATTTTAATTCAATTCCTTTTGTAAGGCTTTTGAATGAGCCATAAATGTAAAAAAAAACCAAATCAAACTCCCCAGTATTTTACAGAGAGGAGCTATTATAACATCCTTAATCTGGTTCTTAATATAAATTATTTAAATTCCGAACAGTTTAAAAATCACATTTTGTAAAAAATCTTGTCATGATCCTCTATAAGAAAAAGTAGGAAACATGCAAGTTTTTAAGGGGCTCAGCTCAACTGAACTTTCTATTACTCTCTATGGACAATCCTCCAGGTAGACTTGCTAGTTTTTGGCCATATGTCTCCATCATGGCCGAGACTGTGGGTCCATCAGGTACAGAAGGAGCTTACGGTTATTTGCTGCAGGGATCATTATGGACAGTGTGAGTATAACAATCCCAGGATTTAAGGGGCTTCTCTATCGGAATTAAATAAAATATTTTGGGGGAAGGATATGCCCTTAATAAATTTTATTCATTAGGCTGTTGCCACACTATAAAGGATGGTAACATACACAAAAATCACTATCACAATGTGACATTCTTCACTCTTGTTTGTACTGGGATTTTCCAAATATTCTTTCACCGATTTGCATAGACCCCCAATTCCCAATTCTCCTATAATGTTGGCGACACCCACCATCCACCCTAAACGCCAGCTTTAAATGTTTAAAATCAGGCCAGAAGTATACTACCCCTTCGTTTCCTCTGCTGAGGCCTCTACTGCTACTTTCAAAAACAGAAGAGCAGTAGGAGCTGCACTGGCAGCCATGTCTGTGATTGGTGAGAGTCAGCCAATCATAGACACTGCTGCGGGTTAGTAAGGGAGCAAATTCAGGTAAATACGGGTGTAAACTCAAAGGCAATTTCCTGAATCTATTAATTTCCATTTCTTCTTCCCAGTCAGGTCACAATTGTTTTTTTTACTGTTCAGTCTAGAATACAGCTGGATGCATGTGATCTCTGAACTTATGTCTATATATAGATTCAAATAGACAGTATAAATGGATGCTGATAGAACATGGAAGTTCAAGCTTTATACTGGATTTTAAAGGGTATTTTAAAAAATGCATCAAGATCCCACTACTCAAAAATTTTTTCTGATTTTAAATCAAAGCTATAGTTTAGGAGAAATCATCATTTGAAATTTACAGCATTTGCAGGGAAAGATCCGTCAATCCAGAAGCAGAAATTATAATATAGGGCACATACATCCTGACCTCTAGGATCTTTAGCTGCCTGCCAGCACACTTTTGCAACAATAAGAGAATCGACAGAGAAAAGAAGGCAGGGGGAGGGAGGGGGAGATGTGTAAGCAGAGCCGGGTCCTGGTGAGGCTGTGCAGAACTTGTAAGTGTCGGACACTACTAGAAGGCAGTGAGTAAGGGAGATGGGGGGCAATAAAGCACTAACTAAACATTAATAATTTAATGACAAAGCAAGCACAGATAAAAATGTGAACACCACCATTTTACTTTTTTCAAATTGTAATTATAGTTAATTAAAGTTGTTTGATTGAGTACAATGACCCTTTATTTAATTGGTTAAAAGGATTAACCACACTACCCCACTGTTCTACTGTTTATTCTTGACGGATTACAATGTTCCTCCAGCTGCATATCTGCTAGCCATGAGCTAATTTCAGAAAAGGCTTTCTGCCTTCATTGCATTTACAGATGCACAATGTCTCTGTGCAGGAAAATCCTGTTGAAATGTTATTTCCTTGGACATTAAAGAGAAACTGCTTTTCCATGGGCTCAGTCATACTAAACATATTTAGTTTTATTGAAGCAAGATCACTAATTTGAACTTTAGAAAGATTATCTGCAACTCCCTGCCCTTGGTAAAAAGGACTTGAGTATTCCCAGTAGCTAGGTAGCCAAAGTGTCTAACAATTGTACCTGGCGATTTAATTTTTTAAAGGACAAATAAAGCCTCAGAAATTACATTAGAAGGAAGAGCACCTTAACATAAATGCAGTAAGTGTTGTCTCACCTCTATTTTGATACGGTTGTCGGAAAATGTACCTTTCTGTCATGGGGTTTGTGTTTTATTTCTCAACATTCCAGTATCACACAATGTGGTCACTGACCATTATGTTCTTTACACATGCTCAGTCCTAAGAACTTGCCCCTGCCTACCATAACCCCAACACTCCCACCGTAGACACGCCCACCACATGGGTCATCAAGTTGCAAGTTTGACGGGAGGTCTTTTTAGATATTAGATTGTCGATAATCGAAGATTAGGCTGATGTCACATGCATAAGGGTTTTTTCATCATTCTTAGTCTCACTGATTACTAAATCATCTCTTATTCCTGTAGGTTCCAAGCAAAGAAAAAGATGTAAAAAAGCGCAATCACCCACGTGAAAAACACTAATGGGTTGCTGGCAGACATCTCGCATCCTTGTGAGAAAACAATCCATATATCTAGGTGATGAATGCCAGGATACAGGAATCCAGGGCAAGAATGTCAACGTACAGATGGTTAAAGCCACAGAATCCTGACAGGGGACTAATCAAAAATCCTGCCAATAATAATATTAGAGAGAGGGACCCCCCAGAATGGGAGCAGATCTATATCAATCAGGAAAAGGCCACAGTGGAAACAGCAGCTGTAGATTATCAGCTATACTGAGAGCCACTGGTGCCTGGACTACATAAAAAATATATAAAAAATGCAAAATATGTAAAAATATTCCCCCAACTAAAAAATTGTTGTTTGCCAATAAGTTTTATTTTCCCAAACCTTTTCTTGCTTCATGTGGTAGCAAAACAACTTTATAAGGCATCCTATAGACATCACTGATTGGGCTTTATAAGTAGGTGTAAATGATTTCCAGTCTACTGCAGTTAGCAGCAGCGCAACTGGGAATATCTGGGCCCTCCTAAAAAACAATGATGGGGCCCCTATCCGTGCTTTGCCCACACTGGTTTTCTAGGAGGAGGCTATATCTGTCATAGGGAAAAAAAAAACTACCTGCACCCCTGGTAGTTACAGCCCTGGCAGTTAGGCTGTGTACACACCAGTTTTCGACTCCTACACAAAAAATATCCTTACTTGATCAACCATCCAGTGCGACACTTTACCAGGTCAAAATACCAGCCTGGATTTTTGTTTTTTCGCCCGATTTTGGCAAATGAATCTGAGATGACTGTAAGTTTTAGCCGATCATTTGGTCTTTAATATGCCACGTCATTGATCATGCTGAATATCAGTAGTACCACTTTCATAACACTGAGCATGCTCAAAAGCTTAACAAGGGCAGGATTTCTCAACCTCTTTTTTATCATTAGGGAACCCTTGAAACAATTTTGATGTTCAGGGATCCACTGCATACAAACGAATATTTTATTCATTATAACCAAAATACATAATTATACAAATACAACAGAATTATTAATTGATACTTCTATATTTGAAAATAAATGCACTCAAACAAGGATGGTTCCCTATAGGTCCTGTCACTAACACTAGAGGAAATCCTAGCAACCTCTCAGGAATCCCTAGGGGTCTCCAGAACCCTGATTGAGAAACACTGGTTTAGGGATTGTGTAAAGACAAGAGATACTGTTTTAATCAGCATTTCCTGGCCTGTTAAACAGGATAATAGCTCCTCTTTTAGGCCAGTCCATCAGCACAGAGGTCAATCATCTAACAATAGGAATTAGTGCATCAGAGTCTCTGTTCCCACCAGACCTATCAGTACGCATGGACTTCCTGTGAATGTCAGCAGATCCAGCTAGATCAAAACTTTCCTACGCCATGACCATTTCTTTGGGATTAGTATTTCCATACGGTGCACTCCCAGATAGTCCACCTATACAGAGTTTCTTTTATTATGACGAAACGTTGCGCACACCAGCAAGTCACAATAAAAGATTAATCATTTGTAAGAGCGTGTTTTTCTACTATATTCTAAACAATCATCAGTATTAACTGCAAGTGGTTAGCAGTCTAAGGGAAACCGCACCACCAAGCCAAAAAATAAAAAGGAGTGCGTGGGACACTACAAAAAACAAGAGTTTCTTTTTCACACCATTAGTGAATTACTAACAGGTATTAAAGGATAATGACTGCACCCATTCTGGGGTCAACCAAATCAGCAATACCCACATTTCCTGCTTAAACTGTTGATCCAGAGGAAGGCAAAAACAAAAACCCACCAGAATTATGAATTGGAAAAAAAATCCTCGACTCCAAGTGGCAATCGGAAATTTCCCTGGACCAACTCTACTTTATGTATCAATACCAGAGTAACTTGCAACATTCCTTGTTTGCAGAAACTCATCCAGCTTTTATTAAACTGACCAATGAACCTGCCATAACAACGTCCACTGGAAGACAGTTCTATAGCTTTACCGTTCTCACAGTGGAAAACCCTTTCCCAACTCTACTTTATGTATCAATCCCAGTAACTTGTAACATTTGTTTGTTAGAAACTCATCCAGCTTTTATTTAAACTGACCAATGAACCTGCCATAACAACGTCCACTGGAAGACAGTTCCATAGCTTTACCGTTCTCACAGTGACAAACCCTTTCCCAACTCTACTTTATGTATCAATACCAGTAACTTGTAACATTCTGTTTGTAGAAACTCATCCAGCTTTTTATTAAAACTGACCAATGAACCTGCCATAACAACGTCCACTGGAAGACAGTTCCATAGCTTTACCGTTCTCACAGTGACAAACCCTTTCCCAACTCTACTTATGTATCAATAACAGTAACTTGTAACATTCCTTGTTTGTAGAAACTCATCCAGCTTTTTATTAAACTGACCAATGAACCTGCCATAACAACGTCCACTGGAAGACAGTTCCATAGCTTTACCGTTCTCACAGTGACAAACCCTTTCCCAACTCTACTTTATGTATCAATACCAGTAACTTGTAACATTCCTTGTTTGTAGAAACTCATCCAGCTTTTTATAAACTGACCAATGAAACTGCCATAACAACGTCCACTGGAAGTCAGTTCCATAGCTTTACCATTCTCACAGTGACAAACCCTTTCCCAACTCTACTTTATGTATCAATACCAGTAACTTGTAACATTCCTTGTTTGTAGAAACTCATCCAGCTTTATATTAAACTGACCAATGAACCTGCCATAACAACGTCCACTGGAAGACAGTTCCATAGCTTTACCATTCTCACAGTGACAAACCCTTTCCTAACTCTACTTTATGTATCAATCCCAGTAACTTGTAACATTCCTTGTTTGTAGAAACTCATCCAGCTTTTTATTAAACTGACCAATGAACCTGCCATAACAACGTCCACTGGAAGACAGTTCCATAGCTTTACCGTTCTCACAGTATTTACTTCCTCATAAAAGCCAAGCAAGTTTGTTTGACAAGATTTGTTTCTCATAAATCCATGCTGATTCATACTTATATGAATCCTCTTTTGAAATAAAAAAATAACAAAAGTGGTATAAAGGTGATACCTTTATTGGCTTACTAATATAATCATAGCAAGCTTTCAGAACATTCTAGTTCCTTTTTCAAGCTAAACTCCTTGAAACATACTATAAAACATGCTCTCATAAGAAACTTTCCAGTGTATTTTCCACCAAGTTAAACTCACAGGTCTGTAATTACCAGTCTGTAAACCCTTTTATGAAATTGGAATTACATCAGCTTTTTTCCAATCCAGAGGCACGTTTCTAGACATGAAGTAATCTGAGAAAACAAGAAACAATGGCTTGGATAGAACTGAACTACCCTAGAAGGACACAAGTCATACCACAAACAAACATTTTACATTTAATAAACATCCCTCAAAACCTAGACCTTGCAAGGCTTTTGAAATAAAAAAATAACAAAAGTGGTATAAAGGTGATACCTTTATTGGCTTACTAATATAATCATAGCAAGCTTTCAGAACATTCTAGTTCCTTTTTCAAGCTAAACTCCTTGAAACATACTATAAAACATGCTCTCATAAGAAACTTTCCAGTGTATTTTCCACCAAGTTAAACTCACAGGTCTGTAATTACCAGTCTGTAAACCCTTTTATGAATATTGGAATTACATCAGCTTTTTTCCAATCCAGAGGCACGTTTCTAGACATGAAGTAATCTGAGAAAACAAGAAACAATGGCTTGGATAGAACTGAACTACCCTAGAAGGACACAAGTCATACCCACAAACAAACATTTTACATTTAATAAAACATCCCTCAAAACCTAGACCTTGCAAGGTTAAAATCTTCTTCCTCCTCTCCTATATATACTTACCAAGACCTGTTATGTTTGACTCCCACCAACATTTAGATATGAACCCTGCAACACAGAGGCGAAGGCTAAAGAAATTCAACATCTCGGAGGAGCCCTTAAAACTTGTGGATATCCAGACTGGGCCTTTGTCAAAAGAAGTAGAAGAAAAGAACACGAATACCAACAGTGAAGGGGAAAAGCATGACAGGAGAAAGAACATGGTCATCCCATATGTAGCAGGGGTCTCCGAGAAATTAAGAAGAATGTTCAATAAACACCGTATCCCTGTCTGCTTTAAACCGAACAACACACTGAGGCAGCAATTGGTACATCCGAAAGACCCAATACCGAAAAACACAAGAAAAGCGACATCATATACGCAGTGCAGTACAGTGAAGAATGCTCTGAACTGTACATGGGGGAGACCAAACAGCAACTGCATCAACGTATGGCCCAGCACAGAAGTAAAAATAAAGAAACCAAGCCTGAATAGAGGTGTGGGGGGGGGTCAAATCCAACTGTCTGCCATGTACAATGCTGTTTTGACACCTTACCCTGGGCAGTCTCAATAACACCTCTTAGCCACAATGCAATCACACCTTCCAATCAACAGTCGGACACAGCAAAAAACACACACAATTATTTTAGCCCGATCGACCGATACACTGAACTATCGGTCAAACGGGCAGAAATATTGCATGGTGTGTACCCAGCTTAACACGTGGCTGTTAAATGTTATTTGGTACTATCCAGGGAATTTAATTACCAACAGATTCTTGTACAAGTCATTCTAAATTGAGAAAGCCAACTGGATGACTAGCGAAACGTCTTCAAGAAATAAACTTTAAGTCCAGTTAATCTACCTGAATACAACAGATATACCATGGCCTGGATGAATGAGAACCAGTCCTGTTGATCTAACTGAATACCACAGATATACCATGACCTGGATGAATGAGAACCAGTCCAGTTGATCTAACTGAATACCACAGATATACCATGACCTGGATGAATGAGAACCAGTCCAGTTGATCTAACTGAATCCCACAGATATACCATGACCTGGATGAATGAGAACCAGTCCAGTTGATCTAACTGAATCCCACAGATATACCATGACCTGGATGAATGAGAACCAGTCCAGTTGAAGTAACTGAATACCACAGAAATACCATGAAGCTGGATGAATGAAACCAGTCCAGTTGATGTAACTGAATACCACAGATATACCATGACCTGGATGGATGAATGAGAACCAGTACAGTTAATCTAAACTGAATACCACAGAATACCATGATCTGGATGAATAAGAAACAGTCCAGTTGATCTACTTAATCCCACAGATATACCATGACCTGGATGAAGAGAACCAGTCCAGTTGATCTAACTAATACCACAGATATACATGACCTGGATGAATGAGAACCAGTCCAGTTGATTAACTGAATCCCACAGATAACCATGACCTGGATGAATGAGAACCAGTCCAGTTAATCTAACTGAATACCACAGATATACCATGACCTGGATGAATGAGAACCAGTCCAGTTAATCTAACTGAATACCACAGATATACCATGACCTGGATGAATGAGAACCTTTACAAGCATATTGTAGGAAATCAATTTTACTCATTTCTTGCTGTAACAAATGGCAAAGCATACTGTGCATAGCTGCGATACAACCAAGCAGCTCTATGACGTTTAATGTCCAGGGCTACCTATATTACCCACCACAGCTTTAAGGTGCAAATTGCTGGCACTCAGGTTAGCAAATCTCAGAGGTTTCCCCTGGATATATAAATATAACAGTAAACTGGCCCCAGGGGATTTGCCCAAACAGGTCTTCAACACAGGAATAAACATAAGTTGCATGAATTATGAAAACTCTTGCTAAAAATAAATAAATAAACCACTAGATGGCAATAAATGCAGTTTTAAACAGATGGTAACAGTTCAAAGATTTAAAGTGATAAAACAAAATTTGCTATGTTCAATTCAGCAAGAAACCATTTGTAAAAGAATATAATGTTAATACATCCTGCGTGCACCAAAAGGTCTGATCTAACGATTGCGTTAGCAAAGCAACACAGCAAGGCAAAAATAAATCAATGGATTGTGGCTCAGAAAGGGGCACATACTGTAGATTACATCATTCTGAAAGGTTGCTAACGCACTGTAGCATTACCCTTAATGGCAGGTTTACTGCAAGCACTAACTACTGTTGGTTGGATTGTTCCTTGTAAAGGTGTGGCCATACACACTAACCCACTCTCGTTAGTGTGTAGGGGCTGAAACCAACCGAAGGTGGTGCTGGCGAATGAACGTAGCCGGCATTCCAGTCAGTTGGGAAAGACAGGAAATATCCTTTGGTTGCTATCGGCTCCCTTTACTTTAAGTAAAGGAAGCCGATCCGATCGTTCTGAGTATGGCCGAATTTGTATGGTGATTGGTCATTTCCGTGTGTGCGGTTCCCACAGCATATGTGCCGGTCGATATCGATCGCATCTGTATGGCCACCTTAAGTAATCATCAGACTAATTAAAGTTAAAGGTCACCTATTTTTTAGACACCTAAAATTAGAAATAACAAAAGGAAATCAATTTGATAAATTTCATGTTTCAGTAAATTTCTTGCTATCGGAAATATCGGAGGGTGGAATTAAAATCTCAGCAACCCAAATTAAATGTATTCCTTGTAATGTTACCCTTTAAATAAACACACCCCAACATGCACTAATAAAAAGGGGGAGTGAACACATCAAGCCATTTTTTATTATTTTCCAAAGTTATTAAATAGAATTGAAATGATATCAACTTCTAACGAAATTTTTCCTTAACCCCTTGTTGTAAAATTCCAAACACATTTGGATAAGCAAATATTAAAACGCTTTGGTCCCGTCAGTTTAGTTACAGGAGGTTCATTACTATGTGATTTACGGTAGATGACGTTTTTTTAATGATTGTCTTGTTTGTACAGTTACAGGAACATAATCGTAATTATTCCTTAGACATTAATTTGTGGGGGAAAGGAAATGAAGAAAGAAGATATTTTGTTCATTGGCTCTTTATATTTTAATAAACCATCTGCTTGTGTTGCCTCCTGTCTAAGGTGATGGTCGAGAAGGGCCAAGCGACCGGATGAGCCAGGGATTTCTGCACACTTGGGAGCTCCAGATCTTCATGGGAGAAATAGAAGCTTCCCAGAGGGATCATTTTTTAAGTTAATAGAGAGGGCTTTTCTTGTCCTTTGTGCATTCACCAGTTACCCTTTAAACAGCCTACTGGTAAGGCCCCTTGACCTCAGTATGACAGACCATTTTGTATAAAGATGTCTCCAAACCAATATGAAGCCTTTGAAAGCAGTTACTTCTCTGCGGTTTATTTCCCAGCCAGCAGAAATGGCAAAAAATAATGTATTCTCTACCCAAAAGTAAGTGAACATACCTAATCTCTAAAAAATTGTATCGGATGGACTAGTGGCTTAATGTTGTAGTTTTAAAAGAAAAAGGTCCATGAGGTTATGGGAGCATTTATCATATCCTACATCTGATTGGCTGTACTGCTTGACTTTTTTTAATGCTTGCTAGGAAATAAATCTCAGGATTTTTTAGCATTTTTTGTATTTTACCTGAAGGAGCAGTTTGTCAACAAGCTGTGAAAGCTCAATTCTGTGCCTGAGAGAGAGGCATGTCTGTGAGCAATAAAACGATTTGCTGTTGACTTCTAGAGGGCGGGAAATGTTCACGTCCTTTCTCATTTGACATCAATAATACACAAATCCTTAATGGCTGAACCATAGAGCTTTAGCAGAAAACAAAAGGTCATAGTCTTTAGATGTTGATATCTTCATAAACATATATAAACAGATACCATTCATCGCGTGTTTAACTATCCAGCTCCAAGCTGCACAACCTTTGATTTAAACAATTTTAAAAATGTGACGTTGCTGGTTTTCCAGTTCGGTATTTCATCAACCTTAAAATTCCAACGATTTTTCTATTTCCCTGCAGTCCAGCTAGCTGTACACAATGTAAATCTTGGACCTTTAAACTTCAGCTAGGTAACCAAGCAAAGATTTAGAGAAGGCGTCTAGTGTAAAGATCAAAAGGGCAGATAAGACATTCGCTATTTACAGTATCCTTTGCCTGAAAGAAATTGTTTAGCATTATTTTCCAGGCTACCTTTAGTTTTACAGAAAGAGGTTTTATTTATACAATATCTGATTTATTTCCTTGTTTCTTTGCATCCTCACTGAAGACTCTGCTACCAATCAATAGACTTGTGCACTTTGTTCTGCAACTGGAAGACATGGGGTTGGGGGGCTGTAAGACAAGACTCCAGCAAAATCAACCAACGTTACCAGAGACTGAAAACGAAGAAAAGCAACACTATACCCATTAACTCTGCAATATGCAGGAGACTCACACCCATGCAACCTCTTACACATTTCGTACATCGGCCATTTGCACTGAATTTGCTAGAAGTACAGATGTAATAATCCTAGTACAGGATTGGTTGGCTGTTGTTCGTTAATCAGATGGGACAGAACACCAACGGATGCCCAAATGAACAGCCACACGTGTGCAAACGACTGTTCGTCAGTTTACCAGACATCAATTTGCACGCCTGTTACAAGCCTTTAGATAGTGAACTTGCCACAACTTCAGGTACTACAGGCAACAAAAAAGAAGGCGGCAGCTTAACAGAGAATCAATCAGAATGTAGAAAGGGCAGATTGCAGTTGCATGAGACCACTGCACAATGGAAATCTTGCAGCAGAAGTCAGTTGTTATTTTGTTTCCTTTGAAACAAATCTGCAAAATGTCTAAATTACAAAACAGAGCCAAGCAGGATAAGAATAGCAGGTGCAAATAATCCCCGTAAAAATCAGTTCTCACATCAGTCTGTAATCAAACTAAATTGCATGCAAAGATCGGAGTAATTAGAAAACCTTCAGATAAATTCCATATGGATGATGACAGTGAAGAAATCAACATTCCTCAAAGCCAAGAAATACGGTGAAATCTCTGTTATCCGACACATTATCATCCAGCAAGTTCATTTAAATGCCATCCATAAGTACTGGGTATAGTAAAGTGATTTCCACTACATCCTGCCATTTAATCCTAAAAAAACAAAAAATACATGTAAACCATGTGCCTTAACCAGGGGTGTCTCTCTAATGAGGCAATATGAGCAAAATGCTCAGGGGGCACCCCTGCTAAATATTAGAGAGGCGGCAGGCAGAGCTCACTTTAATTTTTAATTTTTTTTTTATAGAAAAGCGTCAGGCAGAGCAGAAGGAAAATAAAATCATGGGTGTGTGAGCGTGCGTAAGCTTGCATCATAGGGGGTGGGGTTATTATTATCTGTGTGTGCAGAGTTGGGCACATCTTATTTTCAACAAAGTTTGGGTGATCTGGGCATCAAGGCACGTCATATATGACAGTCTGTGTGATCTGTGCATTATGGCATCTTATATGTACCTATCTGTGTGATCTTGGCATTAGTGCATGTTATATGTGTCTATATGTGTGGTCTGGGCATTAGGGCATTTTATATGTACTTATCTGTGTGAGCTGGGCATGAGGGCAACTTGGTTAGGTTAGATAGGGCCCTCCTGCATTTGACAGTACATTTGATCTGGGCAATAGGACGTGTTATATGTACCTATCTGTGTGATCTAGGCATTAAGGCATGTTATATGTGACAGTCTGTGTGATCTGGGCATTATGGCATCTTATATGTACCTATCTGTGTGAGCTGGGCATGAGGGAAACTTGGTAAAGTTAGATAGGGCCCTGCTGAAGGAATCTACTTTGACATGGTGGCAGGTTTACAGATCTTTTGGGGAAAAATCTATAATTCTACAGGAATTATGGTGTGGATAAATGTATTTTTTAGGAATTGTATAAATACTGCCATGAAGTTTAAAAAGACCAAAAGTTTAACCACTCACATTCCTGGAAGCCATGCACACCTAACCCTGGTTGTGGTGGCCCATTTCATGGCGCCTAGTGGCACATAGAGGCGGCATTTAAAAGTTTGGCTCAGGTGGCAAAAACCCTAGAGTAAATTTCAAATGAGAAAAATTTGTGAACATTTTGTCTCCCAGTATTCTTAAAACTCTATGTTATGCCTGGGCGTTAAACTTGGTTTAACATCCTTTGGTCGGATCAAGTGGTCATCTGATCATTCCCAAACAATTTTACGGCAAAGTCATATGGCTAAAACAAATGGACATGTCGGCTAATCACAGTCGGTACTCCCTAAGTGGTGAGTTTATGCTGTAGCTGACTTCCACTGCTCCCCTTCCCACTGTATTTGACTCCCCCTCCCATTGATAGAAGGGGCGCTAGGGAATGAACAGGAGAGCAGTCAGCCAAAGCATAAGCAGATTTCTGACAGCTCACCACATGAGTTAGAAATCAGAAAAGGAAGTAGGAATACTGTCTCCTACCTCTCTGTAAAATGCAAAAATGTTTTTGTAACAGGGAAAAAGAGGTTTGGGCATTATAGTTTCCCTTTCAGTAATACTAATTCAATTCTGCCACAAAAAGGACATTAGTAATCTGCAAAGAAAACAGAAGCCAGTCTATAATTTGCATTTTTGATTAAACAGTTTCATGCCCATCTGTTTTGATGTACAATGACCGAGTTAGGAAAACCAACAGATAGGCCGTGTTTAAAATTGCACAGCAAATATCAACAGAGATTCACTGAAAGAGATGAGAATACTTGTGTATGGGTGACTTAGTTCCTGAAACTAGTAATAACATCCTGTGATGTCAATGATGACATAACTACTGGTCTCGCTTGGGATCACCACACAGGAAAAATGACAGATCAACTGATTTCATAAGCCTTGCTATGCTTTGATGGGGTCAGTTGTAAGCTGACATTTCTGGATCAGTCGTTCCTTTTCCCAGGATGCACCACTTCCCTGGAATGTTCCTTACAATAATTTCTATTGATTGGCTGTTAAACATACTTAGATGTTTAGAGACTGAGACCATAACGGACACTATAAGGGGTCCTCAAACAGTAAGTCGGTTCTTTGGAAGCATTTAATTATGCACAGAGAATTATTGGATTATGGTAATTGAAAATGAATTTTTTTCTTCAAAGCATAAGTTTCAAACATCCCCAAGCACATTCCCACCATTACAACGCATCCAGGATCATGCTTGTAGCTACAATCTATGCAAACTTATAGCCGTAGAAAGGGTGGTGTTTCCTACTAGCACTGCGAGCTGTGACATCCCCAGCACCATTGCTCCACCCCCCATGCCTTTAGCAGGAATATGCCTAGTTCTATCCTACTGCTGTAACAGTCTATAAAAAGCTTCAGGAAAAAAATCTGATTTAGGGGGGAGTGTGGTGTGGGGCTTCTTACACAGCGCATCATGTGACTTACACACTTCCTGGTTTATCCTCACCATCTTAGAGTAAATTTACAAGCCTATAACTTATAACCAGAGAAGCTAGAGAGCCCATCCTAGGCTTGTTTAAGAGAGCTATACTTTAAAGTGATGTGAATTATTTCAGTTTGTTAGATTCCTTATTTGGCCTATTAAACTTTAGATTAATATGATTCCTTGCAAGATTTAAAAACTAATAAATAAACTATACATTACAAATCAATCTGATCACTACCTAACTGTTGCAGAGGGACACAATGAAGTCAAAGTCATTTTACTCCAAAAAATATCATTTAAAGGAATAGTACACACAAAAAGTAGGACTATTCCACAATGTGTGTGTGTATATATATATATCTATATATATATATTATATATATATATATATATATATATATATTATATATATATATATATAATATATACTATACATACACATATACCATAATATATATTTTAGTCCTGATGACGGCCTAGGTGATCGAAACATGTTGATGAAATAAACACTTGTTGGATTTTTTTGCTAAGACCTTGAGTGTCTTCTATCTTTCTGTGGATACTTTGATGCAATTGGGACAGCACCCAGGCGAGTATACCAATATGATGGAGTGCAATCGAGTTTTGAATATATACATATATATATATATATATATATGTATATATTTATAGTTTGCCTTTAAATTGAGCCAAAATCTTCAGACACAATTCTCAACAATTTCCCATTCGTACAGAGCCATGATAACAAACATAATCGAAATATTATCTAATTGAAAAGACAAGTGATGATAATAACAATCCTTTGATCTAAACCCCAATTAAACCCAATTCTAATAATCTTTTATTTCTAAACATTTTTTTTTTTTACTTTTTTTACTCAAATGTCACCTGTAAACAGAATGAAAGAAAAGAGGTAAATGAATATGGAAATGGATTCGGGTTATGTCCAATAAACACTGTTGTCCTTAACAGAGTTTAAAGCTTCTTAGCAATATCTACTTGTACAGATTAAAGTAAATTATGCGTATCTGGTAACAAGCAGCAAAGTGATGGGGTTACAGATACATTTCCCATTAAACATAATATAAAGGTAGATCTCTCAAGTGCTCCCATTCTGAAAAAAGAAAATTATCTTTCCTTTCATCCTGTGTTCAGCAAGTGGCAATTTATTTCATCGGGGAGATTCTAAGCACTGTGTTCATTTACTTAACACATACTTTCCATGAATTAAAATCAGAATAAAGCTATGTACACACACAGCCAATAAAACCTGATACTGTCCGATCTGATGGTATTGGGGCTTTATCCCCAGTGTGAAGAGTCTTTCCCAAATGGGGAAAATATTGACAGCCGCATGCTCGTTCGGGAAAGTCCGAGAATATCCCTATAGGGGATTCGGTTGCAGTCGTGGGAAACACACAATCCCTGTTGCTGTGTATAGGGAGAATGCTTGGGACTGTGTGTATCCTGATCTTTGAAAAATGAGAGGATCTTGCAGATCTTGCCATCTTTCAAACATCTGGCATGTGTTTACCCAGCTTTAGGTTGTGGCCATACTGTACCAAACAGTAACGCATGTGAAAAGAGTACACGCAAGGCAGCGTGTTTCACACGTTACCGTCTGTTTGCTCCGCTAATATTTGGGCCCTCACCTAGGCAATGTTAAGATCTTTGCTTTAAGTTAAGAGTTGCAAAGTGGCGCATCTTACCTGACGGCTATCTGTCGATGCAGGAAATCGATCCGACGGTATCGGGGCTTTATCGTTACTGTGTGTACCCAGCTTAAGTCTACACTGGATCCCCTGAAATACTTACCTAAAACCTTAACTCACTGATCTGGTCTAATTCAACCCCTCTTTTAGGGATTTAGCAAATGGGAAAATGTGCTTCGTATAGAGAGTGTCCCCCAATAGGCCAGGTCTGGACTGAGGAAGGGGGTGGAGCTGGTCTGGCGATTGTAAATTTAGTTAAGTATTCCAGTAGATTCAATATACCCTAGGTTTGAAAACCTAGCATTTTAAAGGTTTGTACACACGTGCGATAGTGGGTGCCGACCCGCGACGCACAATGTGTATGAACAACGGTTTCAGCCGAAACACAGCCGCTAGTTCGAAGATCCGCCCAGCCAATGATCCCTGACAGAACGGCTGTTCATACACATCGTGTGTCGGGGGTCGGCACCTGCAATCGCATGTGTGTACGAACCTTAAGTACTCACCCTGGGTAAGTGAAAAATAATTGCCCCTTTAAGGAAAACTATACAAAATAAAAACTCTGCTAGAATTGTGTTGTGTTTATTTTAGAGGGAGAACATACAAACTCCTTGCAGATGTGGGTGAGGGAGGATTTAAATCAAACCGAATTCTAGCAGACGATAATAACATTAGTATTACATTATATTTTGGACTCCATTTTTTAACAAATTAGCTGTTGCATTGGGCCCTGTCGGAGGCCAAGGTAGAGAATGGGGATTGTGCTCAACTTCAATAGCTGATTAATCTTAAATGGGAGTTTAGATTAAAGAACAACCTCAGTTACATTTTAATATACTGTAGACCATGAACTCTAGTATCACACTGTGAAATCTCAACTTTCATCTGGAAATGGAAGTAAAGGTGCCATGACTTTGCAATACAAGTTTCATTAGATAGAACTAATATGTTCAGTCCATTCCATGAACATATCTTAACTTGATTTTTCCATCTGAAATCCAATCCCACTGAACACATTAATTAGGCTCAATCCTGCAGATGAATGATTCATCCTGTTGAATAATTGGGTCCCTAAGGTAGCACATACAGAAATCAGTGACATTCTTATTAATGACTCCCCCATACACTTGTGCATTCCACTATTAAAATTGCATGGGTGGATATTGAGAGTTTGTGTATTGCAGAGGTACAACAGTCTAAGGCTCAATCAAAACTGGAAACAGAACTGATTCAAGACAAACTGCAAACCTTGCTAAAAAGACAATACAGTGTGAGAGAACCAGTGGTGGTACCTAGGGAAGAACAAAGAGCAATATGGGCTGGTACAGGCAGTATTGCACATGTCTGATAACTTACATATGGCTAAGGAGTGACTAGGGCTACATAATGTCCTATAAGCCATACACATGGTAGAGGTTACAGTCGATTAGATACAAGAAACTTGGAATCACCTGTAACACTAGCAAAAGACAGTTCTTACATTGCAATGTTCTCGGGCCGGAACTTTACTGCAGTAACGACGGTTGCAAAGTGACCAGGCTGGGTAGTTTGCAGAATGACGCACGTGAGCTTAAAAGTGTATGGGCACCATCACAAGGCAAAAAAATGCCATAGATGTGCCCAAGAGGACAATTAGCTGGAGAAATTCCATCACAGACTTTTCTTCTATGTTTAATGTCACTTTTGATTTTTTAACCAATCAAATTGCTGGATTTTGAGTGTGAAATTTAAATAGGGTTTAGAATTAATTTATTGATTTATAGAGTTTGTACACAGTAAGATATACACTGAAAATATCAGTTTCGCGCTTCTCATCATTTTATTGCTGAAAAAACATGCTGCTAAGGACATGCTACTGGCGCAGTAATCGCTGCCCCTAGCGCCCATATGTCACGAGTGTGGCTATTTTTGATGGACAGATCAGCCTGTATTTTTAGGTGTTTTCTAAAGTGTCCTTTCCCGATTCTTAAACATTATCATATGTCCCAAGTGCCCCCCCTTCTCCATTGATAAAAACAACCTCCTCTGCTCCTGCCGAGCAACCGCTAATTGCATATAGATTATTGGACTGTTTGTCTAAAGCCTGGTACACACGATTCAATTTTACCTCCTAAATGGCGATCGGTCGGAGTCACCATACAATAATTTGGCCTGACCGATCAAAACACTGAAATGTCGGTTGGTCGGGCCGAAATTACTGTATGGTTTTTACTATCTTAAAGGACAACTCCACCCTCATAATAACATCTTTTAGAAAGAATGGCCTCTTTAAAATATGTTGATATGTCATAGTTTGTCCTATGAATTCAATTACTGTATGCCTGCTATGCTTCTGGAAACCGAGCAATTTAGAAACCTGTACTGAGCCTGTACTGAGCCTGGGCATGCTCAGAAATGGGCAGACAGGGGATTAACATTCGGTCATTGGCTGTGATGTCAACTGTCAAATCCATAACCGACAGTTGCTAACTGGAGAACCTGGAAGCAGAAACAGGGGAAACAGGACATTGTGAAGATTTTAGGTTAGACTTATATATTTCAGATTTCAAACTATTACCGTTTAGGGTTTTGGGGGGTGATTTACCTGTATGTAAGTTTTCATTTTGGGGCTGGACTTGCCCTTTAATGATCGATCTTAACAATCAAACCTATAGTGTCCACAAGCATAGCAAGCATACAGTAACAAATTCATAGGACAAAGTTTGATATAGCAACATATTTTAAAGAGGCCATTCTTTCTAAAAGATGTTCTTATGAGGGTGGAGTTTTTACTTTTCTCGAAAAAAATTGTCAGACCATCCGATCGTACAATTCCTGGATTTGCGTCTATAGCCACCTTAAAGGGTCACTATACTAACTGAATCAACTTTGTATAATGTGAAAGTACAATGTAAGGTTAGTAAAATGATGTTATTTACATGTTTGTCTGTGCCTGCTGTTAGTAAATTTTCAAAGTTTAGTAACTGCTCCAATCTGGCCCCCACCTCCCTTAGTCACTGCCCACTTCTAATCATGCTGACACTGGATAAATTAATTTACATAATAATGAGCCTATTCAGCCCAACACTATACAGCTCATTAACATATCCTGACACTGCTGAGAGTGTGTGTGTGGCTGCTGCTATGTATGACACTTCTCCCTTCTGTAGATAGAATAGATAGATAGATAGATAGATAGATAGATAGACAGACAGACAGATTGACAGAATGATTGACAGATAGATAGACAGACAGATAGATAATAGATAGATAGATGAATAGATGATATACAGATGATAGTTACAGACTGAGACAGATAGATACAGATTGAGACAGACAGATAGATACAGATTGAGACAGATAGATAGATACAGATTGAGACAGATAGATAGATACAGATTGAGACAGATAGATAGATACAGATTGAGACAGATAGACAGACACAGATAGAAAGATAGAAGATAGATAGATGACAGATAGATGATAGATAGCTACAGATTGAGACAGATAGACAGACACAGATAGATAGATAATATATAGATGATATATATATATATATATATATATATATATATATATATATATATATATAGTTACAGATTGAGATAGATAGATACAGAGTGAGACAGATAGACAGACACAGATAGATAGATAGATAGATATATATAGATACAGATTAAGACCGATAGATGATAGATAAATAGATGATAGATAGATATATAGACGGATAGATTGATAGATTATAGATAGATAATAGATAGATACAGTATATGATAGATAGATAGTTACAGATTGAGACAGACAGATAGATACAGACTGAGACAGATATAGACAGACACAGATAGATAGACAAACAGACAGATAGATAGACAGATGATTGATAGATAGATAGATAGATAGACAGATAGACAGATGATTGATAGATAGACAGATAGATAGATGATAGATACAGTGCTTCTCTTCAGCAGGGAAGCTGGTCAGAGTTGATGGGAAGATGGATGGAGCCAAATAAAGGGCAATCTAGGAAGAAAACCTCTTGGAGTCAGCAGAAGACTTGAGACTGGGGCGGAGGTTCACCTTCCAGCAGGACAACGACCCTAAACATAAAGCCAGGGCAACAATGGAATGGTTTAAAACAAAACATATCCATGTGTTAGAATGGCCCAGTAAGTCCAGATTTAAATCCAATCGAGAATCTGTGGCAAGATCTGAAAACTGCTGTTCACAAACGCTGTCCATCTAATCTGACTGAGCTGGAGCTGTTTTGCAAAGAAGAATGGGCAAGGATTTCAGTCTCTAGATGTGCAAAGCTGGTAGAGATACGATAGATAGATAATTATTTTGTAATGTTTAGCGGAGCTGAAAAACTAATGGATTTCCTGGGTCAAAGTATCAGCAGCTTAATGATGCTTTAATTTAATCTGATATGCAGACTATCAAATCTTTAGGGTCTGTGTATTGGAACTGCTCATACTGTATAAGATCTCTACTAGACGGCGCTCTGCTGTCCAAGAAACTCAGCTGTACAGAGACCACAGGCGAGATTAGACAATTTTTCATCTATTACAGATCATAAAACTCTTATTTTAATTTTAAATACCATGCAGGATTCGAGAGAACAGAAAGTAGATTACACACTGTTTATTCTAAAGATGTGCAATCATTTATCTGATCTTGGTTTTCGCTGAGTTCAAGACCAGATCAGCCAGTAGTTGAATGCATCCAAGTTCGTCATTGATGGATGTTGCATTAGAATGGATAAAACACCAGAAATTTGAACAGCTGCATGGTAATAGATCAGGTGCAGTTATATGCCTGATAATAGGAGTGACTTATACAGATCTGAAATTCAGCCATGACAATAATTGTAACACTTGAGTTGCACTAGCTAGTCGACACTAAACATTACTGGAACAATTGTAGGGCAGAACGACCTTGTGTTTAAGCACAAGGGCTGAGATTTTAAGTTGTGTGACAATTTTTGTTGAGCTGTAAATGCATGATCCTCTCAGCGTGTTAAGTTACGGTTTGACTTTTGTTGTGTTTTTAAATCTTCCAGCCTGTGATGTGTTTGGTTAATGTGATCAGACAGTGTGTGCCAACAGTAAGCATTTTTCATACAACTGCAGAGTGTCACAACGCTTCATAGTCTGCTTTTCGCAAGCCTCTAATTGGTGCTTAGACAGGACGATGAAGTGTGAAAAAATAGAACTGACTGATTGACAGTTTCTACTGCTTACAGAGAGGATGCAAATAAAGAAATATTGTTTACATTTTTTTTTAATATTTAATGGAAAACTAAACCCAAATGTCTGAAATAATAAATATAATATATAAATAAATAGTATACTAATAAACTTAAAAATACTAAGAAAACTTTTAATAGTACCCAGGGTGAGGTATTCTAGGTAGGGTCTAGCTCCACCCACTCACTCAGTCAGGGGCCTGGCCAATGGTAAGACTTGATTCTTGCGAAGCTGGTCTTCCCATTGGTCAAAAATAATAAACATATACATAAATTAGTCAAAATTTCACACCAGAATTTTTTAATACAGTAAAATTTATTTTTTTAATAAATGGCTAATATGCTTAATGGCAGTTATATAGGCATAATTTCCCTGTGGGGTTGTTGGCATTATAGTTTTATACCATTTATCTTATCAAGCATGCTGACTTTTAGTTGGCTAAATTGCAGGTTATGCTGGAAAACGCATTGCAACATTTTTACTAGTGTGAATTACGGCTCAGGTGATAAGAAAAAGCTGGGAATTATGCTTACTACTGATAACTTAAAATAACAGTATAAGGAAATGGTAAAGCTACAGTTTCACCTGTAGAAATCTCGGCCTACATGTATGTCGTACATTTGACACATTAGACCAGTGATGCCCAACCTGTGGCCCATTCGGAAAAAAACGCGG
Source organism: Hymenochirus boettgeri (assembly GCA_019447015.1). Taxonomy (NCBI): domain Eukaryota; kingdom Metazoa; phylum Chordata; class Amphibia; order Anura; family Pipidae; genus Hymenochirus; species Hymenochirus boettgeri. The sequence continues at coordinate 396,973,095 of CM033469.1, read as the reverse complement.
CCCGTGGGACATGACAGGTGGGCATGGTAACAGGCATCCATGGGTGGGTTGTAGGTAAATGGGGGCATGTTCTGATTGGCTCAGGTACGAAACCAAGTGAGCAGCTTTGTGGCTGCCCAGGGTCCCGCTATTGCGGCCCACTGTCTGTCTCTGACTGGGCAATCCAGCATTAAGCTATAAAAACAACAGCTCTCTAAACCAGCATTGTAAAGGTCACCGTAAATTCCAGGTCAGCTCCGCCCTCTCTAAGTCCAGGACAAGGCTTATGGGAAGATGCGCTTTGCATGAAGTGTGCCTTCCCATAGGCCAGGCCCTAGACCCATGTGGAGGGCAGAGCTGCAATGTGGGAAAAGGGTAAAGGTAATTAGTAACTGAGAAGACAATCATGTACATCGTTTCCCAATGTATAAATATAACATTTAAAGGAGTAGGGTGTTCTGATCACTGTACAGTACTTTTTAAGATTGTTGCAGCAGGTGCCCTGCTTCTTTCTTTATGAAGAGAAAATGAAAGACCTTTTACAGACCACAAACCAATAAGCTGTCCTCGTTGCCCAGATTATCCTATCAGAGTGGTCCCAACATTCTAACACCCATAACCGTAGAAAGCTGCAAGATTATTTAACTGCAGATGGATTGTTCTGAAAGTTTATCCAGAACCTGGATAAACACTAGTTGGCATTTCTCAAGCGAGCATACGGTAGAGTACACAACCATTGTGTCCTGGCCAATTCTTGGAGGATAGGTTGGCAAAGTCTGTAGAACAGACTGGCTAGCGAACACACAATGAATTGCATCCCATTCTCCTTCTCCACGCTGGCTGGAGATGCCTTTAACTAATAAACAAAACATTCCATCAGCAGATGATCTGTTCAGTTGCAAATTCTTTAGTCACAACCATAAAGATCACAATTATCCTTGATAAGATTATTTAATAAACTATAAAACCTCTCTTGCCTGTCACCTTTTTCATTTTAAGCTTTTCTAAAGGTCGAAATTCCTACACCTATTACATCTGTATAAAATGTGTACCCAGCTCACTGAACACCATTCGGATATGACAGAATGGAGTTACCAGCCTATTTCCAATCACTCTGGACCTATTGCAGAGCTTGGCAGGTTTTCTGTAATTGTAGCTGTACGTTTCCAATACGATGACAGACGTTTATTCACAATGAAGTTCCATTCTGTAAATTCTTTTGGTGTGTTTTCTGATTGGCGCTCTCATCCAGACAGGTCCGTTCCTTATTGTTTATTCTGTAACCTGAACCTGTAGTAGAAACCCATTGAAGCCTCATCATTACACACACATACACCTGTATAGAAGCAGGTTTAAAATCAAAAACTTCCAGACACCCTTCCTTTGTTAGTATTGATATCCTGGAAACCATTTACTGTAAAATCAGCTTTTAAATGTCATTTTAGCGGTAACGTTCTGTCTAATACAATTCATTCACCATTCAAGTCATTTTATTATATTGTGCTTTTTACAACAGGTCCACACACCCAGGGGCAAGCCCAGGATTTCCTAGCAGGGGATTTCATGGGCAGTTTTGCAATCAATCCTCCACCTAAATGATAGCCACATCCACTTTAAATCAAGGTTTGGCTGCATTTTCCCCAAGGTTCACTTAGCGTTGCCACTAGGAAAATGCTGCATGCAATGTTTTCCTACCAGCAAAACATCTGGAATCGTTAGTAAAACGCTCCCAAAATGCCTATAAAGGGTTTGTCTGAATGTAGCCTTAAAGGGCATGTCCACCCCAACACTTAAAGACTGTTATACTTGCTGACCTCCCCCTGGTCCCTGACGTTCTCTTTTCCCCCAGTCCATTTGTCTCCCAGGTTCTCATCCCCTTTGCATGCTTAATGAGCTCTGTGAAAGCATACAGTCAGAGAGATGGTACACCAGAGTGCTGAAAGACATTGGCCATGAAGTCACCCTGATGGATATGACTGATGGATGAAACAAGGAGGCCGACACATGGTGGAGATTGGAAGAGAACTGGAATAACCCATTCAAGCTAATATGTAACTCTTTCTTATAAGTGAAACCTTATTACAGTGAAATATTGCCCTTTGTATCCTTGTTTCTTCCTGTGCCTGTATAAATGATTAGCACAGTGGCCAGAATTGTGGAAAGCAGCTATACTAAAGGGTTTAATTGATATAAGAGCCTCCTATTTATATGTTAGACTAGTTCAATTCATGCCAATACTGCTAATACTGGCAGCAGAAATGAGGAATTCTGGGCACCTGTAATACTTGTGAATTAGTACATACTTGTGGGTTTTTTTTACTATTATTATCATTGATGTGACTACCTTTGACAAATGTCAGATGAGTTTTGGCTTGAATCAGAATTTTGTTTTTCCAAACAAGTGCAATTGTGTGTATTTTGCCTCAAAAACAAACTAAACACTTTAACTCGTTATTGTTTAGAATCTGTCCTTCCAACCACACAGGTCACACAGGAAATACAAGTCATGAGTGGCTTTAATTGTCATACCATGGAAGGGTGTTGCTCACCTTAAAAAAAAAACTCTCTATCTGCCAATAATCAATTGTCCGTAGGCGTGTGTGTGTGATGTGGAATAACTGCATCCCATAGACTGGTCATTCCATGAAAGTCGGTAGATTTTTGGATTGTTTGTGGAAATTAACAGTAATTAAAAATAATTCATTAATAATTATTAAGCTTGTGCAAACATCAAATTACAATAGGTTCAAACCAATTGGCTGTTTATCCTCTGGAATGCATAGAATAGTGCAAGCTGCTTATCGAGTACCAAATTGTATCTCTCCTTGAATCACAGAATCGAGCATTTCTGATTTAGAACACACTACTAACCACACATAGGGAAATGCCACTATATGCCAGAGACACCTGTGCACAGTTTTGATAGGCTGGTAGAAATAAGACATTTCTGCCAAATTCACGGCCATCAGATAAGGCACATGGTAAGAGATCTTAACTTGCCCTCGGTCAGGCATGGTGCCAGGCTTTCCAAAAGCAAAGAAAATGAATGATCTGCGATGTGATAACATTATTAATATCAAGCAACAGATCTCAAAAGCCATGAAAAAAAATCTGCCACAGGGAACTTGTCACGCTCTTTCTGTAAAGGTCATTAAACAGATGAATATTAATTTTGTAATTAAGACCAATGAAAGAAAATTGCCTTGAATACGATGTGTACAGTAAAAGCAATGGTTGCTTATCCATAACTGGCGAGTGACTTACTGTAAATATTTATATATACACAAGTTGGAGCACAGAATACGTTATAAAAATGTACCTTCTACATATATACGATGGGAGCAAAACCAGAATAACAGTGTGGTGAAAAGGGGGTGTCAGGTTAAAGATTGGTTATTGATTATAGTTATCACAGTTGGCTCTTTCTCAAGTGTGCCGTTTTGGCTGAAACCAGTACAGTTGCAGGTAGTACATTTTACATTCTCATATTTAAAAATATTTAACTGCTGTTCTCTCTGCTGCCTCCACTGCACATGCTCAAGCTGAAAAAAGCTCATTGAGAACAGGAAGAAGGCCAATACCTTTGTTAGAACAAAAGATAAATTATTATTAAATATCCTGTTACAAATGCGTGTACAAAAAGGACATCTTTGAAATGGAAAGGGTTCAGAGAGGGGCAACTAAATTAATAAGGGGATTGGGAGAGCTTGAATATAAAGAGAGATTGGATAAGTTACAACTACGTACACAAGATAAGGTGCTTGCGTGGGGATACAATTACTGTGTATAAATACATTAACAGGCCATACAATAAACTTGGGCATGGTTCACCAATAGAGGACACGAGGACATCCCTTAAGACTTGGAGAAAAGAAGTTTAGGCTTCAAGTTCGGAAAGGGTTTTTCAATGTGAGAAAGGTAAAGAATTGTCTTCCAGTGGACATGGTGATGGCAGGTTCATTCTGTGGTCTTACGGTTTTCAGGGGTGTGGAAGGTAAGTATACATGTTTATGAGGGGGTGAACATGTCCTTTAAGGTCTGTTATTTTTCATAGTGCACCATATAAAACAACAAAATCCAGCAAGAATCCATTGCTGGGGAACATAAATCTAGCTGGAATCCTAAACCATGCAAAATCTGCCTAAATACATTCCAATAAAATCCACTCCACTGGCGTTAACAATATGGCTTCCTGTTTCAATTGACCAGAGGTTTTCAACTTATCAGGGGATTTACAATAGGAGCAGCATTGGGGAGACACATTGACATGCGTATTTATGATTTCCCTAATTCTATATTTTATTATAAATGTCTGACTATGCTCATTCCAAGTTCTATCAACCATAATGTGTGCACATCTCTGTTGATAATCAAAAGGCAAAACCATCTGCTCCTAGATAAATTTAAGATAAATCATGTACTGTGTGATGGCAAAAGTAAAAGAAAAAAAAAATAATATGAGGGTTTTAGAATAATCCCATTATGGCAATACAATATGGGGCATTTTATCTTTGGAATTCAACCAGGAATTCTGAGTTTAATAGGAAGTTTACTGGGAAAAAGCATTATCTAAAATATCTATATTATTCATACCTAGTCATTCTTCGCATTGTTTGTGTGTTAAAAAAAAAAATTATGTCATACCCTGTGCTATGCTTTGCTGCTTTCAGTTGTGAGCTGCCATTTCAGGTTTTGTATCTCATTCCCAGGATGCACCACTTCCTTGAAATATTCCCAACAATAATTTCTACTGATTGGTTGTTTGATGGGTCAAACTTGCCCAGATCTCTACTGAGCAACTGAGTCAACCCAGGGACTGAAACATAAATGGACATACTGTAGGGTTCCAGCACACAGTAAGTCAGCACTTAGTCATTGAAATATAAAAGTACACCCCCCTTTTTACTGAAAGCATATGAATTTATGAAAAACTTTAACCACTGCCCTTCCCGTAATGCTCTGTTTCCCTATTTGAGGGGCAGCGATTTGAGTCACTAGTGTTTGGTGCTGTACATGCAGGAATATGATGCAGTAGTAATGAAGGACATTGTGTCCAGGTTTGTGTTAGGGTATATGTACCTAATATAATTTATGCTATTACCTTAATTTTCTCTGGCCAATGATAAAAAGCTTTGTATGCCTTAAAAAAAATATATACTGAAAAAAATAATTTGCCTCATTTCAATCTGTAAATGAAAATATTTAAGATATTTAAGTAGCACTTACTCTGATGTGTTTGTGTTGCTGCATGACTTCAATGCAGTACTTGTTTTGCTGAAGCAGTCCCCCAGTCCCCTGCCAGACTATCTGACTCACTGTGAGGGTAAACATGCTCAGTAATCCCTATGAGGCCGCATTGGGAAAGGGAATTTTCCCACCATGCAGTTCATGTACCAACTGTCACCATGCTAACTACAGCAAAACTATACATAACAGAAGAGTTTATGATACTAAGGTACTTGATTGACAGCTGAAATGTTTTCAGACTGAATATATAACGAAATAGGGGTCCGATCAACAACAAAAAGTTGGTACAGTGATATTTAGGAAGAATTTGTTTCCAGTAATGGGCAATTTCAATAAATTATTTTTCCAGTGTACACATGCTTTCAGATAAGCTAGTGGAATCTATAGAGGACCTTATATACTTAAAATGTATGGCCTTGGTTACAATAAAGTTATTTTTCCCAATCTATATTTATATACAGTATGTTCCCTCAATCCATCTCTTCACAGGGCAAGCAGGTTAATGACTCCAGGATCACACTTTTAGCTGCTGTCTAACATTACAGCAGTAAATAGTGTTTCTCCCTGCTAGCTCCCAGCACTTGGGTTAAAGCATGCTCACTGCTGGGACAGGGCATCATTAGCTGCATCAAAAGCTCTGTCCCCAACCTTCTAAATCACCAGCCTGAAAAATTCTCTCCCTCATGGGTCCATAGGTAAAGAAATGGACAGAGAATGCTTGCAGGTCTGTAACTAGCTTCAGAAAAGATCGATTTTTTGGGGGGGAGGCACAGCTTATAACACATGCCTGTCACAGAAACACATAGACCGGACAGACTGGGATGTGTAACTTTACAAGCCTATAACTTAAGATCCAGAGAAGCTGGAGACATCATCAGTTTGTTTTAAAGGAATGACATTGCTCTTTTCAATAGATGGAACTTGTATGGAGACCACAGTTACCCTTTGAGTTAGCAAATATCCAATAAATAAAGGTAAGTCCTGTGTACTTATCTAAAACATAACTGAAAATCAACGTTTTAAGACCATGGAAGATAAAGAACGTGCATTGCTCAATTATGTTCACGTGCGCACAATCCATCTTTATATGGGCACTTCAACAAAATAATAGGTCTGAACAATAAACAGTTTGGAGGATCTCACGCACATTGCAACAGAAACTCACATTATCTGCTTTCTTTGAAGCTCAATACGCATCAATTAAACATTAAGAACGCAGGCAACAGAAAACTCCCAAGTGCACGAGACCTTAACATGTTCTCCAACAGCACAAAAGGATTTACTGTGTAAACAGAACAAATGTTTATTCGATAACGTGATTGAAAGGGCACTTTCCATTTTAACAGGCTGAGAAGAATTCAGATGTAGCGTCTATCTGATGGGCAGTTGCTATGCAGCAGGCAGGCATTATTGCTTTTACATGATGCGTCTGTTCTCGGTTTATGAGCACTTATCCGTTGGATTGGTACATTTGAGTTTTTAAATGACTGATATTGAGCAGATGACATGTTGATTGATACAATTTTCAATATTCCTATAAGGTTAGCGTTATTGCGTTTTTGCAAATGGGTAAAATCTAGGTTTTGTCAAGCTGCAATTTTGCTTCCAACAGGTCCCTGCATTAATGGGATATTCAATAGAGAGCCCTGCACAGGTAGATTCTCACAATCCTCCAGCATTATGCCTGCCCCTCTCCACTCAATGAGCAGGAAGGAATCATTAGCAAAGGCCGAACCACTAAAACGATTTTGAAATTTGATCAAGCAAAACCCTTAATGCAAAGAGAGAAAAAAAATGACTTCAGCCTTTAGTTCTCCTTTAGGAGTAATTTATATTTTAGTTTTTCTTCTGTGTTTTGCAGTTTTCCAAGTCAATAAAATGAACTTCTATTTCTAACAGGAGATTCATTTGGACAACTTCTTTAAATTATATTTAAACTATTTAACAAGCTGAGTGTATTTATTTGTGTTTTATATTACACTGTACGAAATACGGCATCTGTACACACACATACACATTCCTGTATTAATGGGCATTTATTGCTAAAGTTATTTTTTGCCTGGATGTGCCCTTTAATATGTAATAACATAACCATGTCACCTGTAAAAAAACTGCCAAATTCCCCCCCCCCCACCGGCCTTAGCCAAACAGTAGTCAGAAGTCCAACTCACAGTGTGTGCATGTGGGGTGGGGGTAGGGGGTTATAATTATTCATTTTTGTGGTTTAATAAGCTTCACTATACATTCTCTTGTCTACAATGATAAGGTATCATAACAAATGTGTATGACGCTCAGATACAGTATTTTATTTGCCTTCTATGGCTGAATAAAACAGGAAACAGGAGTATGAAATGTAACAGCTGTTCAATTGTGACATCACAACAGTTTGGCAGATGTCATCTGAACGTGCAATAAAACAGTGAAGCTGGGCAGAGTAGCCTATAGCCTTATACTTTTTGGGAGGGGTGCATGGCTAGGAGAACAAATAAAAGTTGCAGCTTTCAAAAAACTCATTCAGAATCACCAACCTGTAGATATAAATACCTGCATATCAGGTTAAATTACTTGTAAAGTCTCGGGCAAAAGAAGAGAATATTAGCCTATTGTCATGAACCTTAAACCATCTTCACAAACACCTTTTGTTGACCTACGGTCAGTTAAATGCATTGCTATTTGTACAGGTCAGTGAAAATCTAAAAATAATAAATGAAGTATAATTTGTCCATCCCGGATTGGAGAACTGGACATCAAACTTTCAGATAAGATTAACTGTACAGTAAATAAGCAAACAGTGACGTATATGAGGTAAATTAATCCCAAATGTAGAAGGACTCAGGAGAACTTAAAACAAGATAGATCTGGTCATGTAATAAAAGGAACATAGGGATGTCTTTCTAAAGGAATATTTCCAAAAGGCAAATTCCATCAGGTTCGCAAGCTACGGAACCAGTTAGCCCACCATCCTGACATTACCATGAATGAAATACCTGTTGTCAGTTTAGAATTTGGGGGGAAATTCTGAAAACTGAGCTTAGGGAAACAAACCATAGTAAATTCCCTTTGAAATGTGAATAAAATTAAAACCTCTTCTACAAACATGGGTGTCTTTTTAGCATTAATGGTGCCAATGCTCACTTATCAAATGCAAAATCCATTACAATGGCAGTTCTAAAGCTGAAAAGGCAAAAATAAACTGTTAAAGGGCATGTTCGCTCAAAATTCTCCAAGGTTTGCGGCGATCTCGTTCCCGTATCACGTTCTACATGGGCGTATGCTTCCAATTACTAAACATTTCGCAAAATAATTAAACTTACCCAGTGCACAAAGCCAGCGCAGCATCCAACAGAACGTTCACCCTGCCAGATAATCACGTGCCAGTGAAATCACGGGCATTTGTGATGTAGAATTTTAAGTATAAATCAGTTTGCTGTTATTTGCCATTGCAGCCTTGGCTGTCAATATAAACCGCGCTGCAATTACAAGTGAGATTTTCAATCTAGGCTGTCTGCCACTGCCGCTCAGTCTGGGGAAAAGTGCATTCAATTCCCAGCCAAGAATAATGTAATCAGGAGATGGGGAAATCATTTTGTTTAGTTTATTTGTATTATAAATGAACAATGCCCTTTGTATCCTGTTTTCCAAGATCTGTAAAGTGCAAGTAGAAATCTAGGATAATATATAGAATATAAAGACACAGAGGATTTGCATAGCTGCATAGGGCATCTAATCAACACACTGTGATTAGTATAATGTTATCATGCATGGAATAATAAGTGTAATACAGAGATATTACAGTAAACCCATGCACAGAATAGGGAGCTATGGATCCAGCATTGCTGATATATACAGAAATATATAGAAAACTCAAAATCAGGATCTTTTAGAGCACCAGAAGTGTTTGCTGCCCTTGTGTGTTACAAATTAGTTTTTTGATGGACAGATACCAAGAGTTTCTTCTTCAATCACAGCCCAGCTCTAGGGCATGGACATCTGCTAGTCATATAGCCTACGACAATACAGCCATCCCAGACCACCTAATAGGCCCGAACTGACAACCTTCAGTTAAACAGATACTGACACATTTATAAGAAGAGGTTGTCAAATGCAAGAATTACAGAATTACCTTTTCATAGAAATGTAAAAATAGACTGCTCTGTGCTGTAGCATTGTGTGTCTATAGGTAGATATGGACCTTTTAATGTAATATCTATGGAGGATACTATAAGCTGAAAAACAACAGGATGCAGGTGCTAAGCATCACACAGACAATATGTGTGAGATTCTGCATGCCTTCTATCCAGTACTTGATTTGCTCAGGCTTATTATCCAGGGCAAGCATGCTCAGTAATCACTATGAGGCTGCATTGGAAGTAGGAATTTGGCACAATGCAATTCATACATACCAAAAGAGTTTATAAATATAAGACACTTGATTGACAGCTGAAATGTAACATGGTTGGATATCTAAAGAAACAGAGTACAGATCAACAAAAAACAGTACACTGATTGATGGAATTATAGTTTCCAGTACCGGACAACTAAAAAAAACTTTTTTTTTTTTTTTTTTTAAGCATAGATTTAAAGGGCCCATAATCAATAACTTTCCAGATTATTAATTTTTTTTCTTTCAACAACAATAAAAAGTTGAAATCAGTGTGTTATTCATTTTTAACTTACCCCCAATGAAGAAATTGCAAATTTACAATAATACCATCAATAGCAAAGAACAGGATTTGCATGAAAAGTAAAATCTGACTTTATTAGCAGGTACAGCAATTGCTCAGGTGACTTCTAACAAGGTCACGGCGATCCGAGTTGTCCTGATATGCGCCGGCTCCTATCAGAGCTCTATTTAATGTGCACTTCTAGAAGATTACAATTGCTTTCAGCTGGTGTTAAAGCAAATCTCTCCTGCCTACTACTACATAATCCTGAGTTTTCAAGCGCCGCCATTTAACACATTATAATTGTAACTATGTGTCCTTCAGAAATAAGCGTAAAGTTTTAGCACTGAAATGATTAGGCCGAAAAAATACGCACCGATGCCGCATTAAGTGAGACAACCACTTTGCCAGCTCTAATGTAAATAAAAGTTAGAATGTATGCCCAGTGTTTTTGTAATAAAATGCACAAATATTTTTTTTCATCTATAAATGAATACATGTAACGGTTAACCCCAACCTTAACCGACACCCCCTTTATCAGACATAACTCTCTATGAAGTCAAGCATGCTCAGTAAACACACATTTCACATAAGTGTTTATGATAATGAGACAAAATTCAGATTGGATAGCTAAAGAAATAGGGGACAGATCAACAAAAAAGGGTACAGTGAGAGTTGGGAAGAATTATTGGGTGGCGATGCATAATGGGTGTTAAGCAGCCAAATTACAGTAAAAAACAATGCTATATGATTTCTTATCTGGTTAACATGGATTTTACACTGATTTATGGGGGGGGGGCTTGATGGTTTCAGAAACTTTTTTAAATAGAGCGCCAGATGTAATTCTTTGAAAAGGCGTTAGACTTTTCAATGGAGACACAAGCTCAAGCTTCTTACCTGATGGCAATTCTGCAATGTATTGTGGGACCTTGGCCAGGCTTATAGTGTGGCTTAGGCATATTGCATCACCCTCAGCAGTAATGGGCAATTTGGGGAAAAAAAAAAAATTGCAGGTTAAACACCCTAAGCTGATGGTAAAACTTTTTATTTCTGAATAAATCAAACTGAGCATGTCTGTGCTCAGTGAGCTAGTGGAGGGGGAAGCCTAATTAAAGCTTTCAACACAGATTTTACCACATATCTTTGGTTTGGAATCCCTTATAAAGATCAGAAACATTGTTTTAATCAGCAGGTCATAGAAAATAGTTCTTCTATAAATTTTACTGGAGATTGAGATGTCTCTCAGAACTAACTCTTAGCAATACCTAAGCAGCATGTCGAGGGCCAATACTGGGCAGTGGATCCATTGGTATGGCCTTAAGACAGCCATACACATACAACTGTATGTGTGCCAAAAGAATACCGCATACACAGCCCCAGCCGATGTCTCTATATTCGTTATGGGGAATGTTTGTCCATGTGTCCATATAGGGGGCCAATTGTATAGTTTCTTTCCACTGAGAACAACTGACTGATGCAGATGGCGTAGTCCGTCAGAATGGTCGTCCATCATTTTTGGTCCCCACACCTTACTGATATTGTTGACCGTGTATGGGCGCCTTTATATATCATCTGTAAAGTATAGTTTATTATGCATTATATTGTACTGCCCATTGCAATAGTAATGAAACCAATTCAAGGTGCAAAAAGAAAAAATTAAAGGCCGCTGCCTTTGATCTATAATTTTAGAGAAAATATTGTCCTGTTACTTTAAATGAAGGATGCACCAAATCAAGACCTCCCCAGAGTAAGACGCAGCTGTAAAGGTTCACGTCAGGTAACATGTCCCCTGCCATTTATGAACAATTTTATTTAGCAACAGAAACACCCAAACCCTCTGAATGTTTACAAACTATTGCCAGAATTACCAGAATTGCCAGCGTCAAATATGATTTTTATAGAAATATTTGTAAACTAATTTTTAAAAACAATTCCAGCTTGTAAAAAATATCAGTTCCCGCTATGGACAGAAACAGAAGCATTAAAAAAAAACTTTTTTAAAGGAAAACTAAAACAACATTTTTAAACTCCATAATCTGAAACCATTTTCCCCAAAACACCAATAAGCTAAATATCCACTGGAATAAATGGCATTAAATTGTGTATATAAATGTGTAAAAGCAAGTAATCTCTCAGCCCCCACATGAAGGGTCACAGATTTACCTGGAAATGTGCACGTGTGCAGTAGCTTAGGACTTGATATGTAAAATAACATAATGGATAATGCTGGAAAAACCCAAAATGAGAGGTGAGGCAGATAAGTGATTTTATATCTAGGTGCTCTTCCAAAGTTTTCCTTTAAGAGCATATTGAAATGTGAATTATCCACCTTGTATAGCAAACATTCTTTTCTGTTTCCCAGGTAACTTAGTCATGGTCAACAGGGAAAGAAGAAATCTGCAAATTCTTTATTGCATCAGAGACGCATTTTAATGAAATACTATGAATTCCAGTTTATTGGCTCATGACGTCTTGGAAAGGGACAAAACTATGGCTGGGTACACATGGAGGGACTAATTGTCCCAACCGAGCGCTCGCTACGAGCAAATGTCCATTAGTCACGGAAAATTCCCATAGGGAACCGCATGAACGATCAGGATTTTCCGACACGTCCAATCGTCCATTCGCGGCCGTGAAACAATCGACGGCCGAAAACATCTTCTGGTGTGTACCCAGCCTATCACAGGTCACTGCTTTCAAAACATAAGATAATTAAAGGGTATCTCCACTCGTATTTTCAACATTTGGGAATCCAGTTCTATTAAAGAACTGGAGGTAAAGGAGCTGTGCCTTACCTTCCGTTCTTCAATAGAACAAACAGGAGCCAGGAGAGAAGGTAAGAAACTTACCCGCTCGCTCGCTCCCCCGGGGCTTAGTCTGATAGGTCCCGACGGACCTTGTCTTCTATGCGCATAGATCGCGCATGCGCATAGAAGACAAGGTCCGTCGGGACCTGTCATACTACACGCCGGGGGAGCGAGCGAGCGGGTAAGTTTCTTACCTTCTCTCCTGGCTCCTGTTTGTTCTATTGAAGAATGGAAGGTAAGGCACAGCTCCTTTACCTCCCGTTCTTCAATAGAACTGGATTCCCAAATGTTGAAAATACGAGTGGAGAAACCCTTTAAATGAAAACCAGACCCTTGTTAGTATTCAACTGCAGCCCAAATGAGTACAGTATAATGTATTACCAGCCAATGGGTCTGAATTCTGTAGAGAGCAGTGACGAAATGAATTAGAAAAAGTACAAAAATCTATTTAATGACAAGAATGCAATTTATTCCTGATCCTTTCCCCATTTGGTTTTGATATGTTTAGGCCTCCCATAGACATGTGACTAATGTTGCATTGTGCCAGGGAATTTTCTCTCTGGACAGACCAACCCCTATATCAATATAAACCTTACAGAAACCATTAGGTTGTGTACACATGTTCGGATACTTTGATCGATAGTCGCAACTGATTTCGGTTGATCCGACCAAAAAGTACATTTCTTTTAGGACGGACTGGCGTCTCTGTCCGAATCGGACAACCATTTATTCAGACAAAATTAATTCAGATTGTGCAGTCTTCAATGAACCACAAGATCAGTCGAAAGTCGAAATTCACGATGGTCTGTCGGGTCAAAAATATTGGCCTATGTGTACCCAGCCTAATATTGGCTAGGTGTATTTAAGCTGGCCATACACATGCGATCCCACAGCATGTGTGCGGCCATACACCCTGCACGATCGGTATCGGCTCCCTCTCCCTCCAATCGATCAGAGTGCCGACAACGGTTGTCGTTGGCACTCCGATCGGTCGGAAAAATCCCCTACACACGAGCGATAATAGGTAAATCCCGTTATTCCCCAATGGGATTTACCCATTATAGTTCGTATGTATGGCCACCTTTAATCCTAGGAACAGAGAAAGAGATGTTCTGCTACTTTTCATTGGACACTCTGCAGATCAATCAATCCATGCATTCTCCAATAAAAAAAAGATGCAGCAGAGCTTGTCAGGTTCCTGTCAGGAACTTCATGTAAACTGCATTCTCCATATATTCAGGGGTGCCCCTAACATGAAGCAAACAAACATTTGCTCAGGGCGCGCCCCTGAGGCGGAACATTTAATAACATTTAACATTAAAAATCCTCCTTCCTGCAATACCACATTTCAGCACCAGTCAGTGTTAAGCCAGCCCTCTAGTCAGTGTTAAGTCAGCCCTCTAGTTCACCAGTCATTGTAAGTAAGCCCACCATACCCACCTCCACAAGCCACACCTACGTTCCATGATGAAGCCATGCCCGCTTCACGTGTCGCACCCCCCCGTCTGCTGATAGGCGGCATTTAAAAGTTGTTTCAGGTGTCAAAAACCCACACCCCTGCATATATTCAAGTGGTCACAGCTCTGCAGTGTCAGGTGGAAAATCTTTTTTAATACTGTACTTTGGGAGCTACTTTAACTTGTACAAGCACCGTAATTTTCTTTTAAACAAAGTGACCCTTCTTTGTCTACATTGTCTATTTCATTTGAAAGTAAATTCCAGCGTTTAATTACCGAGTGCAGATAAGTTTCCTAGTGAAAGATTCTGAACAAACTGAAATCTTTTTGTTCCTGTTTGTTCTGCCGTGAATCTTTCGCTGACTGCATTCTGTCCTAATGGTTTGGGCTTTTTATTCTTTGCCATAACCCAAAGATATGAATGTTTAATAAGACAGAAAGCAGCAAAGTAATCCCAGAGATAATTCATTCCCAACATCCTAACATCTCCCTGGGTGGTCTGAGGTTTTGGGGAAATATCATTTCTATAAACAATTTTTACTGTGATTTAGTCTGCAATATGAAAGAATATTTTAGTACATTTCCGGTCTGTGTTCCTATAGAATTGATTGTATCAGGTAATTTAAAGTGTCACTAAACCACAAAATATATTTTGTATAAATAAAAAGTATTACTGAAATCGAGATAGGATTTAGGATTTTTTTTTTTAAATTCCCTTTATTAATAATAATATAATACCTCTATACAACTTTACCTATATACAACTTTGATTTTGAGCAGTGGCCTTGTCCTTTGATCTTGCTTTTTAATTGGAAACCATGCTCCATGAAAAGTAAGGTTGTGGGCTAGTCCAGGTGTGGATACAGTTTGGATATTAAGAGCCAGTCGCACAACTCCTTCCGGGTAACCAAATCCATAACCAGTAAAAACGTTTTGTTTAAACCCTTGAAAACAATTCTCTCTCCAGGATAAACCACTGCTCCAAGAATCCAGCCCTACTGAAGAAATGCCAATAGCAGCAACTGCTCATGTAAAATCAGGATCAACTTGAGACTTTAAAATCCAAGAGCCTGGCTGAGAACTTAGCTTAACGTTCTGAATCGCTAGTGTAACAGAAGTCGTGAATAATAAAAACCCCAGCTTTCTAAGTCTCCAACGCTGCAAATTTCTGTTCAAGACAGCAGGGGGGGTGGGCAAGGGAGTTTCTCCTCTGTGTGTAAAAAGTATTCAAACCTACTGCTAATTATATCTGGTGGACCAGATGGAGTTCTAGATTAAAGAGATTTAGGTCACCTAACTTCATTTATTTATGAGCACATGATGTCCGCAGGAACAAGGAAACGTCAGACTTCGTATGATCTGACTACATCTCAAATGCAGAAAGACATAATCATTCATGCCCTTCTGTTTAAATGCAGATATACAAAAGTTAATTTCTACGAAAAAGCTAAAACGTGCAGACGTTATACTGTACACATTAAAATGGGGGGGGGGGGGGTTTACTTTAAATCTAAGATAATTAAAATTGTGAATGGATTTTGTAAAACATTGATCAATTTTGCAATTAATCACTTGAGTATTGACACTAAACTTCCTGACCTCTG
This sequence comes from Hymenochirus boettgeri, assembly GCA_019447015.1. Classification (NCBI taxonomy): domain Eukaryota; kingdom Metazoa; phylum Chordata; class Amphibia; order Anura; family Pipidae; genus Hymenochirus; species Hymenochirus boettgeri. The sequence goes on along the minus strand of CM033469.1, from coordinate 396,957,337 downwards.
GAAGAAAAACAAAATACAACACATGCGATGGAAACATCAGAATTAATCCCAGGAAGACTTAATCATTCCCCTGCAGGAAGGAAATTAATAGGGAAGGGGATTTAAATAAGAACATGCCAGTCTGCATCAGATAAAATGGGGACGGCTCGCCTCTTCTGACACCTTGATAATGCACTGTGCTGCAACTGAAGCTTTAATTACAGAAACACAAAATGATCGCTGATGAATGTTTTACTATCGCGCGCTACAGCAGATCATTTTGAACTCACGCCCTTCTCCATCTACAGGGGAACTACAACCCCCAGAATTATTAGTAAAAAGTGAATTTAGTAAATCTCAACAGCAAGCTTGGCATAATGCAGAATACATTACTATTAGCCTTTGGATCCAATAAAGTAAAACATAACAAATAATACTCCTGATGCCATGAAAGTCTATGATAGCCAAAGGAAAAGCTAGTAGTTGGTTGTGAGGGGTGAGATCAACAAAATTATTAGGACAAATCCTACAAAGCCAATAAGCCTAGCTACTAAGTTTTATAATGTCTATTAAAATGAATCTTCCTTGGCTACTACCGTATATTGTTCTAATAGGCAACCTAGGTTTAAAACAATCAGGGAGATTCAATAAAAGTTCTAATCATTAAAAATGGTGCTAATTTTTAGCTTTCAAATGTTAAATAATATCTGATTGGTTGGGGCAAAGTAAGCACCATTTTTAACAATAAGAACTTTTATTGAATAACCCTGAATATCTCGGTCTATGACTTCCCAAAATTATGGTTAAATATTATAGCTGACCCCAGTGCTTTGGAGGGAATTGTCTACGTAGGGAGTATGGAGTAATAGATATTAGTAATATTAGTATCATAGCCTGAAGAACACAACTAGTCATCAAGGGGGTGCTGTTGATAAAAGTGCATTATCCTTGACCATGATAACAATACACCCTGCTCAAATTTGTCTATATGTGCACCTGCACTCTTCCATACAATTCCTCCCAGGTGCCTCCAGGTAAAAATGTGGTAAATCTATACAAAACAATGACTCCTGGGAACTCTGGATTGTGAGCAAAAATTATTATTTATTGAGGGTAATCAACGTTTCGGTACTTGATTACGTTGATTACCCACAATAAACAATACATTTTGCTCACAATCCAGAGTGCCTAGGAATCATTGTTTTGTATAGATATATCTTGCTCACTAGGGTCTTTTATTATTCTGTGTTGCAATTCTATTTCACCCTAGTTACGTACTGTATATTCTTCATAATATTTTATACATTGTGGATTTTTTGAGCTGTGTATGTAGTTATGCAACTAATTGTGGGTTTTCTAATATTGGCAAATTAGATGATCATACTTACCTGCTTTTTCTATTAGTCTCATTACAGCATCTTTCTCTCTCTTTCTTGCTTCCTACTCACCTGTTCCGAATACCAGCCATGTTATTATATCTTGCATCCATACAATTTGTATGTTTACATGTTTGTTGCGAAGATTTAACTGTGCATTAGGCACCATGCTTTTAAAGGGTGTTTTGTATTTACCGGATACCATGAGGGGTTAATATTTGGGCTTTAAAAGATGGATGATAGGAACACCCCTTGAGCCCCTGAGGAAGTGGCCGAGTGCCATGAAACGCGTAGGGCAGAGCCTGTTGTGCGTCCATCTTTGATGCTGTGTCGATCTGTGGCCACTATGTGATTTTACTATTTTCTAATAAAGTATTTGAAACTTTTTAACATAATGGAGTCCGGTTGCCTGCCTTCTGAACCTGTTGGAAATCGCATGTGTGGATACGTAAGAAGTCCGATGAGGAGACAGATCTTTTGATGGTGTTTGGAGCACCGGTCAATCCTTCAGGAGGGCGCCCCCGATATACAGGTGCTTATGCTTTATTCCTGCTCACTAACATGCCTAACTCTCACAATCCTTTAAATTATTTAGTCTCAAAAGTGTTTTTTCCATAACAAAGGTTAATAGTAATACACCCAAACTAATGAATTAAAGAACAATATTCCCATTTACCATTGCTTAGGCCCCTTAAAAAACAGTTTAGGTAAACTATAGCATCTAAACATAAAGCATAGCAGTCCTGATAATAGTGGAATACTAGAATATATACAGTTAATAATTCCCTAAAGCCGTGTACTCCCTTACGACAAATGGATGATTCTGTCTAATACAACGGAATCTCCCCTTTAACCTTCCACGCTGGCCTTGGGAACGCTCAAACCTCACGGAAAATGTATCTCGGTCACGGTTGGTCCCCTGTAATAAAGAATAGGGAGTCGCCTGTAGCTGAAGCAAATGTGGCAGACCTGTACGTTATATAGGGACAACGCACGGGACTGTGTGTAACCTGACCTTTAAAAATGATGGACAGATTCTGTCTGTCATCTTTTAAAGATGTTTACAGTGTGTATCCAGCTAAAGGCCAGGTTCCCACTAGAGAACATTTCAGGCCCATCCATTCCCCAGATCCATCGTGGGCCATTTTAATTTGCCACTTTCTCCAATCTTTCCCAATCAGACATACCGTATTGATAAATCACATTTGGCTTTACATAGAGAAATCAAAATCAGAGCTACCACTTTAATTTCTGACTGGCTACCGATCAATTGTATATTGTTCTATAGATCATTCGGTGGGAATATATAAGGCATTAATAATTCATTCTGGAGGCCTCTAAAGCTGCCCCTGGTTGGCACAACCCTACTTTATTGTGATTGGCAGTCACTACACTGCTACACATTACAGTCTTGCAAGGGATCAAAACATTCAACCATAGACGTTGCCTTTATTTCATTGGTTCCCGGCCCTGCCTTTTATTTCACCAATGAGATGCAGAGCAACACAATTTCTAAATCCACACAACACAAGCTGAGACTATAACCAATAGAGTTGACCAAAAATAACAATGATAGTTTAGCTTTGGCGTGGCTACTGGTTGGCTCAGCGGGAGTGTGAGACCCAAAGGTGTTAGGCAGCTGCCCAATTTGTATTTATCATGCTCGCTGGAAACGTGAAGGATGAAACAAAACCAATCACTGACAGATTAACGTGTTTCCTGATAGAAATATTATAGGAATGTTCTGTGTACACATTAAGCGGCACCTTAATATTCTACTATTATTTTCAATTCAAAACATACCCTTGCTCTGTATCTGTAAAGGGAGAAGAAAGCTAAAATCTAAATAGAGAGTCTGAATGGACTCTGTAATTCCTGGTACTTCTCACTTCTGAAACCAGCAGCACTGTGCAGAAACAATCTTGGTTCCCTGATATCATGACAGCCTGCTTCGTACAAACATTCGTATTTGCTTGTCCGTAACGCCCAAGGGCTGCTTGCCGACCAAGCACTCCCAGGAGAGAATTGCACGTGTATAGACACTTGGTTGGTGGTTGTTAGTTGATCCGTCCTGGCAGATCAATGCCAACCCCCTCCCAAGCACCCATACATGCTTGATTTTCTCCCGAAACGCTCGGCTGGCCCTCGGGCGTTACGTCTTCAAGGTGCCCATACACATGCGATTATGATTGCATATGTACCAGCAGATCCCATTGGTATCTGTCAGTACACACGATGGTAACCGCATACACTGGGCCGAATAATACCCATATGCTGTATGTATTCTCCACGTATCTATACATTGACAATGAAACGCACCCCTAGCAAATTGTACTCCAGTCATTGCCAGCAATATGGCACTCACCAAATACACATTAAAAACCAAATATGCAGAGAAAAACAACCATGTACTAACTGTAAACGAAACCCTTATTTAAAGGGGCATAAAGACAGAAAAGAAATGGATGATGCACATGACTTTTCCCTAAAAAAACAACAGTTTAATTATATTTGTCCTGTTTTACAAGACCGGTTTGTCACCGAATTCTGCTTGCTTTCCATTAACATATCTAAATGGTCATATGACATTTTTTTGTACCTGAAAAACACATGCTAAGCCAGTATAAATGTACAAGGGTATATACACTTTTTTTAAGATTTAAATTTTCAGGCGAGACAGGATCGCACACTCCTACCTCCATATTTAGTTTACATTCACACTAGCAAACGCAAAATGCAGCGAGGATGACAATACTGAAAGTGTGGTCAAAAAATTTACAATGTTCATTAATGCAAACCGTCTAAATCTTCTATTCTAACCTTAATATTAGCAATGTCAGCATTTTAGTTTTATTTAGAAAAACCTGGATACAAACACCACTACAAACCTTATAATTTATGAAGTGGTACCAGGGCCGGATTTACAAATCCAGAGCCTGTAGGCCCAAAGAGCCTGGCACCTTTAGCCCCACCCCTAAACACACACCACACCTCCCACCCATACCCATTTTCTCTTTTTTAGGGAAAAAATTAGACTATAAAATGGTTGCATTGGTGGGAGGAGATTGACAGCCGTCCTGCCAACCTCAGGCGCCCCTAGGCAAGTGCCTACTGTGCCTAATGGTAAAACCGGCCCTGAGTGGTACAAAGACCTGAAATTTGTTCCTCCGTGTTGCTGTGCACAAAGTATTACCACAATATTTACAGGTCTACAGAGTACAACGTAGAAAACAGGAACCATATTTTTATTATAAAAATATTTTAAAATGTTATTTGATCCTAAATATAGGATTGCTCTGCCATGTTCTGCCGTGCATGATAGTGGGACCTAGCAAGGGTTGACAGATTTTGTTTGCCCCCGAGTGGTAGGGGAAGGGGCCGTCACACAGAGCTGTGGCATGTTGGAGGCAGGGTTAGGGCATGGTCAGTGTTGGAGGCGGGGTTGTGGGTGTAAATGGGCAGGGAGTGGCCATTCCAGGGGCAGGGCTGCCAGGGCCAGTGTTTGGACAGGATTTCAGCCCTGACTCAAGAATTCAGGATTTTGTCCCTGCAGTTGGGACAATCCCACCCAAATTGGGACACCTGTCAACCCTGGATCTAGCCCTAAAGCTTTTTTTTTTTTTTTTTTTTTTGGAAGAGGTTACAAACAATCCGCAAATATACATATCTAACCAGCAATACTATGTTTCAGTTCACAGAGATGCAAACCTGCAGAAAGACCACACCTAATTTGTAAAATGACATCACCGACAGTCTTTTCATTCTGTTCTAAATACACAGGCTGTCAATATTATTTTATATGTCCAGTACATGTGACTGCGGTAACCTCTTTCTTAAAGCAATTTTCCTGCAGGTAGTAATCAAGTTTAGATGTAATGTTTAGGTAGAAAGCAGGAATTTAACAGTGCGATTATTTGAAATATGAAATATTAAAGTTGTTCCGACAAGTGAAGGATTAAAGGGGTTTTCAAATCCTCAATGTATTCCCATGATATTCCAGATCTCCATGTAAAAACACCCATTCCAATGTCAATTTTACATGTACAAGTAAAGATGGTTATCTTATGAAGAAAAAAAAATGCTTTTAAAACCCATAACTAAACAATCAAAAATCAGGAATTTAATACCAGACGGTTTCTATCGAGTCTGCAAAATAAAGTTTTTTTTAAAAAAAAACTTAATGTTCCTGATCTTTAATCTCCCTACATCTGGAGGGGTAAACTTTTCTGGATAAAATAGCAAAGACAAAAGGGGATTTCTAGAGATTTAAAGGAATTGTACACTTTGCCTCATTTCAATCTATAAATGAATACATGTAAGCAGCACCTACTCTGATGTGTTTGTATTGCTGCATTACTTGATTTGCTCAAGCTTAGTGTCTTAGTTCCCCAGCCCTCTGCCAGACTATCTGACTCTCTGTGAGGGCAAGCATACTCAGTAATCCCTATGAGCCAGCATTGGGAGTGGGAATTTCCAACCATGCAGTTCACGTACCAACTGTCACCATTTCAGCTACAGCAAAACAATACATAACAGAAGAGTTTATGATTCTAAGGCACTTGATTGATAGCTGAAATGTAAGATGTTTCAGATTGGATATCTAAAAAAATAGGGAACAGATCATCGAAAAAATGGTACAGTGATAGTTGGGAAGAATTATGGTTTCCAGTAATGGGCAATTTTAAAAAAAAATATCCTAGTGTACATTTTCTTTAAACACATTTGTTTCAGAACTATAACAAAGCATGTTGGACCTCAAAGGCTTGGCGAATGTGTTTCAGAATTTAAAGCCATTTCCCAGGGAGGTAGGAAACCCTATTTCTACTTCTCTGTGTGGCTGCTTACATGAGATGTGAGCTGTCAAATTCTGCTCATGTGCCCTACAGTTCACAGAGTCATGTCTTTGAATTGCAATGAATTGTGAGCTGTCAGCCACTTAATGCATTTGCCACCATATTTGCCCCTAAATGCTCAGTTAACATTGCTGCTATTTATTTTACGCAAAAGTTTTGTTTATGTGTGGCTTTTATATAACACTCCACACTTGTAACTTTATAAGCATTTTAATTTCCATTCGACTTCGAAAACAAAAGTCAAGACAGCAAACAGTCAGGATAATGCACACAATTACATTACTGGCTATTTATGAAATGAAACCAGTTTTGATTGGCTGGTTTTTAGACTAGTCCAAAAAAATGGTGGATCAAAGACCAGAGCTCAATAGGTTTGCACTACACAAATTCTGCTCACACATACACTGCATCTAGCAAATGTAACCACTGTTATTTCGAAGAGAATTCCACCACATATTCACTTGTTCTGCGGGGCAGACAGGCACGTGAGTAGTTTGGTCAATGCTTTTCAGCTCACTGCTTGTGAAAAGGAAGCTAGCCTATGGCTTTAGCAGTTATTTCCTAATAGGAAATCCACTTGTCCATCCATTTCTCTAATTCACTGTGACAAAGCACTATCCTGTTGCCCCAAATGAGTTTAGGCGACTGAAATTCCCACATGGTTTATTTCTGACATGGACGATCGCTGCATAATTCCACTGCATGTTTTTCATGCAACTTAACAATAAAGTTTTGTTTTTTTGTTTGTTAAAGAGCACACCACCCAAAGTATAATAGGAAAGCTGCATTCTACACACAGAAATAAATCCAAATGGCTGAATCAGACCAAGCCCCGTGTTGTGCATCACATGTGACTAGAATTGACTAGAATACAAAAACCTTTAAGTACCAGTAGCATCTTAAAATATAACATAACCTCAACTTGCAAATAACCACAACGTAAAACAAAGGCTTTATGCAGAGATAAAGGATTTCTCAACATACCTCTCGAGTTTCTCAGCAGCTGCCAGTACAGCAACAATCATTCCTGCATCACTGCCCTAGATTTCCAATATGGGCAAATAAACTATATTTATAGCGCTGATAGAATGATCAGAAAAATAATGGCATCATAGGGTTAAACGCAGTCTTACTAACAATCAAATGCGTCTAAGGCAGCTGGATTTACTTAAGGCATGGATAAAAGTTATTGATGTAAAGTAATGCTTGATGTTGCGGGTAAGGATCTTGAAAATTACTCACATTCTGCTGGTTATTGAGAAATCATCGTATCGAATGAACTTGCTTGAAGTTTAAGGTTGTCATTTTGTTCACACATATTTTTCATAAAAATATAAAAAGTAAAAAAAAAATCATTACAGACCTACTTGTAAAGTATAGAAAAAAATTGAGAGGCCTTGCATTTTAAAGGGCAACTATACTGAAAAAGTACTTCATCGTAATCTATAATAAAATACAAGTAGCACTCACTCTAAAGTGTGTGTGCTGTTGCATGCCTATCTTGTTTTGCTCAGGCTGAGTATCCCCCCTCCTACTCTTAACCTACTCCTCCTTCCATCTTACCTGACTTTCTGTGAAGTCAAGCATGCTCAGAAATCACTATAAGAAAACATTGGGAGAAGGGATTCCACGTCATAAAATTCACACATAACTATCATCCTTCTAGTTAGAGCAAATCTGCACAGAGCAGAAGAGTTTATTATAATAAAGCACTTGAATGACAGATGAAATGTAAGATGTTTCAGATTGAATATCTAAAGAAATAGGGGAAAGGTAAATAAAACAATGCTACAGTTTCCAATAATGGGTAATTTTATTTATTATTTCTTTTAAATTCCACTATAGATGCCCTTTAAATTTCAAAATACTAACTGCAAACCTCCTGGTTGCGCTATTCCTCTGCTGCCAATGGGGAAAAAAGTAAATACTCCTGCCTGCCATTGAAATATACTATTAATTAAGCTAAATTTAACTGTTACTAATATATTTAGGGACATTTTGTTTAAGTTAGTTTTCAGTCCATATTTAAGGGTAACTGGGGTCTCCAATTCTTATAAACTAGTAAGGATTATATAAAATCCTCATACCTTTAAAATAGAGCCTAAATCATATCTCTAGATAAAATTTGAGAAGTTATTGCCTAAAGTTATTATGTATATTACGTGACCCACTATGCGCATTGCAATCCGTTTTTCTAGCGCATGCGATCGCCGCAGCCTTAGTTGAAACAATCCTTTTCCTGCTACCTACTTTGTGGTAGGCATAGTAAGTTCCTGCAAAGGCTAAATATTCTGGTCACGTCATTAACAATTTCTAACTTTCAAACATCAACTTTTTAAACTTTCTTTGTAAAATGCCTCACAGGGCCACCATCTAAATGTGACTAAGCCCCACGTTTTTTTCTAAGCAACAAATCCCTTACTGTCCTTGAATTTTGAAGTCCTTGCAAAGATAACGTAAAACTATGTTCATAAACATGATATATTTCCCTCGCTTTCTAAAATGATTGGTGCTTTACTTTGAATGAGGTCAGAAAGCTATGAGAATTTTTTTTTTTTTAACAGGAAATAATGTACGTAACAAACTCCATATGAGCATTTTAATCCAATGGCGGCACTCTTACTAAAACCGGATTGCGTAAGGGCTGTATACAATAGTAAGAACACACTGCCAAGGATAATGTCAGCAGCTCAGGAAAATAAAATTCTTACACAGAGGAAGTGGTTTTTTTTATAAATATTGCACAACTGTCACCTATGATACGTGATTATATGTGAATAAGTGACACACCTATAGAACCTCGAGTTTGGATCATATAACAAATGTTCCCAATATTTTTTTTATTGGCTGTTGCCTGGCAGATGCAATTTTGAGGTCGGCTATGGTGCTTTCTGACGGAAAAGTTTGGGAGACTCCAAAAGAAATCTAATGAGAATTTATGGAATGTCCACCTTATTGCTGGATACAGACATAGCCAATAGGCAAATCCCATCAGATCACTGCCTGTAACTGTATTGGTCGGATTGTTGGAAATTTTTTAGTTGTTATCAGACCTGTCATGTGTGACCACCCGACCAATCGCTCTCTACACAAAGTAGATTGGTCTGGAATGTTTATTTATGAATTAACGAAGATTATTAAAAACGAATATAATACATTTCAGTGTAATCTTCTAAGAATTGACAAGGTGTGGAATCAGCTTATTGCACCAGACATCTACCATTTCCCACAACAAATGGAACACAAGCATTCTCACAATCATTATCAGACCACCAGAGAGATCATTAGAACAGGGATGCAGTCAGGTTGCAGGAATCTCTTTCACTGACAGGTAATTAGCTAACAAACATTACTGCTTTGGCCTCATTAGCATCTGCTTTTCAATGACATTTTCATCCACACCGACTGCCCAAACAACTCCCACGGCACAACAATATCACTGTACATTGGGTCCACTAAAAAGAAGTAGACGAATTTGTAGCTGTGGAGGTTTTTATTAAGCTACTGCTAATTTAATGGATTCAGTAGACTATTTCGGAGATCTCCAACCTTTGGACCTCCAGTTGTTTGAAAACTAGGCATTGCCTTGCTGCACTCTGCTGCAAATAGGGAATGCTGGGAGTTGTAGTATTAAAATGGTGCCCCCAAAACTATAATGGTTAGTAAGCTGACAGACGAAGGGCTAATCTGTTATACAGCAAAATGATGCTCTCATCTTTCCCTCCTCCCCTTCAAGCTCTCCAAGCTTGCACATGCTCAGAGGAAGCTGCTTATGGAATAGTATCCAGTCATTGGATGTGATATACTCTGTTACATCAATAACTGACAGGCAGCATTTCAGGTTAGTCTTACATCTCTCTGCCTAACTATTGCAGGTTTGGGTGAAGGGGGGATAAGATACAATATTATCTGCAATCACTCTTTAACACTAAAGCCAAGTAACCAAAAGCCAGTTTTTGTCCGCTTGTCGGGTGCTGTTCATTGATCCGGTTGGTAAGACTACAAACAAACAAACCAGTGATCAGGTACGCAATTGCTAAATATGCAAGGTGCACAATGTACTAAGCTTAATGCAGTAAATCATTTGCGCCTCACTTTGCAACTCTCCAATTTGTCTAATGTTTTGCAATTGTTCGAAATTATGTGATAAAAACTGCAAAAACTCATGCAATTTAGCCTTGAGCCCCATAAAACACAAACAAAATCTGCTTGTGTTTGTTTTTTTCACATGGGCATTGCAAGCTCATCTTAAACCCACTTTAAAGGGGAAGTTCAGTGCAAATACATGCAAATACAGCCAAGTAAAGATTGGGGGACTTTCTTATAAATATTTTATTGTGGTTGGGGCTGGGGGAACTATCCCTAATATATGTACAAGGGGATTTACACTAGAGGGAGGAAGAGGAAAACGGGTGGGAGAGGGAGGAGGAGGGAGTGAAGGGTTGCTCTGAGCAAGCCAAAAAACCTCAAGAGGACAGCTCAGAGGCGGAAACAATTTCACTGGTGGACAGGCTCCTGGTGGACAGTTTTTATAACTTTGGGGGGAGAACCATTTGGAGCTGGGATGTAAAGGTAAGGTTTTTTATACACTACAGAGTGGGGCCAGTAGTGGGTTGAATTTTAGTTTTGGGGGTAGACATGCCCTTTAACAAATATTGATAATTTCCACTGAACTGTCCCTTTAAAAGCATCCCCCAAATACCAAGGGTTCTTTCCGCAGTCAATTGATATCACATACACACAATTCACAATGGAGACAAAAAAAAAATACAAACATTGAGGGATTGGGGAAGTACTGTCCATGTGACGTTTTAACGTTCAAGGCAGGAGATATTGAACTATCAGCCCTTTATCTGTGGTTAAACTATAAATTCAATGATCAGCATTCCTAGAGAGCAGAGGGGTGATTTCACTGTATCAGATACTGCACAGTCTATATATACATTTGACAGCACCGCAAAAAGTATTTCAGGCGCAGTTCACCTTAGTTACAAAGGCCTTTCAAGCTCAACTTAAAATTCAGTCGGTGTACACGCTGGGAAAGATTACTGTTCTCCACCTAGCGAATGCATGGCATTGTAAACAAGCTTTATTTTATTTACTATTTACAGTTTACACATCCAAACTTCTGTCTTTTGATCCTTATTAAAATGTTAAGTGAAAGCGCAATAAAGGTGCTGCTCTCTGTAAGTATTTATCTGGCTTGTTTCACAGGGAGATCTGCATTCCTTCCCCTTCCCAGCTGCCAGTAATAGAGATGAATATACAAAGGACTCACAGTCATTTACTTCTCTAGAAATATTTCATTGATTCGCAGACCTCGAGTATATTCACCCACAATACACCATTTAGTGTAAATTAAAATTAGCATAAACGTTATACAATAGTATAGGAGAACTACACTTCCCAGCATCCTTCATCAGAAGATTAGATGATTAAAATCACCTTACTGTAAAGAAAACTTACCATGCAGCTATTTGATTATGGAGTTTAATGGAGATGCCATTCCCCAGAAGCTGCATAATCACAGTTCTATAGGACAACCCTTGCTGGGTCTTGTTTACTAACAGATGTAGAGCAAAATCAGTCCAGTTGGACATACACTGTATTTCTTTCCTAGCACCTAATGAAAAGCAATAGACACATAAATATAAATTGATTTAACTGTCCTCTATAGTTAACAAAGGGGTTAAAACAGCAAATGTAAAGTAGGTATCTGCAGTGATCTATCCAGCATATATAGAACATGTTGCAATTGTGGATAATATTTAAAAAGCTTCTGACTGCATTATCTATTAGGGTAAACTTTGCTATAGGACTAAGCTCCCTTTCAAACCTATAGTCTAATCTCTAAAGGTGATAACAGGATTCTCTGTGATGAGTCAGGCAGAGAGAAGGCATTGATCTTTGGTAACCACACTCCCAGGTGAAAGTATATACACCCTGCAGACTGGGAGAAAGATGGCACTCCTTTTCCATAGACAGCTCATGCCCCATTGAGGATTTTACTTCTTTTCGAATTCATTTTAGTGCATAAGTGAAAAAAATAAAATGCCCTGCAGGTGCCTCACCCAGGCTTAATAAAGTAAAGATGGCAGCAACCAGGCTAGGTTATAACAAACACCCAACATAGACTGACATGTAGTTAACAATGGGCATATGGAGAAAATATGTACCAGGCTATGGCTTTTATTTAACCTCGTTAATAACCTAAATGGCGATTACATGATTATTGCAAGTAGCTATAAAGCATAGGGTGAAGTGGGCTTAAAGGAGCAAAAACATCATCCACCGAACATAAAGCGTAGCAGAGCCTCCTTAAAACAGAAGGTAGTTTACATGCTCAAGCTGTAAAATAGCATCACACAACTAATTACAACCAATCTCCACAATTGAGGTCTCTCGGCTCTTCAGAACGCATCAAGTTCTATTGTTACTGACAGTAAACTGGAGATAACAGTCAGTGAAAGCTTCTGTATAAATCAAATGCCAGCCAATGCCAAGGAGCAGTAGCGACAGGGTGCCAGGCTGCCCCCAACAATCTGTATCAAGCGTGCGCCAGCCTACCAAGAACAAGCCATAATGGTCAACCTTCTGTACCCCACAGTATAGATGAGATATCAACCCAACCATTGTTCAAAGTAAACATCAGATGCCAACATGTAGTTCTGCTGGGGGCTATCACATTGCCCCACCCTGCAGAAGAGACAGTGTCTCAAACTGACCCACCCAATAGTAATTTCAAGATGCCAAGTATGAATAGTGGGATTTCAGTGTGTCCCAGCCAGAGAACCCCAAACAGTGCAGTCTGCCCTATTTAGCAGCAATAATAAGATGCCCACCTGCCACAGGACCGGTTCATAAGAATTCTAAAAAGGCAGGAAAACCTCTAGCATCTCAGTATATGAATTTGTGCTTTGCCATATAAAATAGGCAATAATAAAGATATAATGTAGGTATCCCAAAGTATACATAGCTACAGCAAAGTGTCTGCAAAATACTAGGTGAATAACCAGAGAGACTAGATGTTTCTAATGTCAATGTCATGTTTGAATCATGCAATGTGGTTGTTCAAATATTATTTTGCAGACAAATTGTGGAATATGATGAATCTTTATTGTTTCTATAGGATGCAACCTGCCCTTTGTAGCTCTACTAACTGGAAGCCTGTCTGCCCAATCCAGCAGTAATACTAGGATACAACCAACCAGCCCTGTCCAGTAGCATTAGTAAAATATTATAGCTATTAAGCTATTATATTTATTGGATACCAGTCTGTCCCATCTTCCGATACTTGCTGGTCTGTCCCATCACGTTGTACTATTAGGACACCAACCTTCCACAACAGGCATGTATTATTATTATATACCTACCCCAGTATCACTGACCCCCTTCCACACTATGAGCAACTCTTTTCAGGTATTAACTCTCAAACTTCATGCCTGGGGCTGGACAGATAATAACACTGCCAGACCACAACCAACTAGGCATGAAAGCTCTTTTGCTCTTTGCTTAGCACCACATACCACCCTATACCTCCCTGTTCCACCACATACCACCCTATACAACCAAGTACCACTCTGTACCACCACATACCATCCTATACAATCAAGTAGCACCCTGTACCACCACATACCATCCTATACAACCAAGTACCACCCTGTACCACAGCATACCACCTGGACCACAAAGACCATCTATAACAACCAAGTACCACCCTGTGATAACATACCATCCTATACCACATACCATCCTATACAACCAAGTACCACCCTGTACCACCACATACCATCATATACAACCAAGTACCACCCTGTACCACCACATACAGTACCACCACATACCATCCTATACAACCAAGTACCGCCCAGTACCACCCTATACCACCCTGTACCACCACATACCATCCTATACAACCAAGTACCACCCTGTACTACATACCATCCTATACAACCAAGTACCACCCTGTACCACCACATACCATCCTATACAAACAAGTACCACTCTGTACCACCACATTCCATTCTGTACCACCACATAACATCCTATACAACCAAGTACCACCACATACCACCCTGTACCACCACATACCACCCTGTACAACCAAATACCACCCTGTACCATTACAAACCACCAGATATGCCCCATCCCACCCTACAACCCCCCAACCATGACATAGCACCCTGTACTAACTTTACACCCCCTGTACCCCCCTATACCTCCATACACCATATGCCACCCTATAACACACCCCGTCTATCCTGTAACACACCATGTCCACCCCTCACCATTTAACACACACTGACCTCGTCCTCTGACAGACCATATACCGGTTCGGCCGCCATTGGGGTGCGCGGGGGGTTCTGGGGATATCACCCCTAATCCTTTGCGGACAATGGACGGTCTGTGGGGTTCAAACAAACAATAAAGTCCCGGAGTGTTTTCTGCTCAGACAGGGCGGGTCCTCCCGGTACCGGGTCCGGTCCACAAATCCTCCTCCCTCCCTGTCACTTCCCCGGGATTCTCTCTCACACAGACCCACATCGATCAGCGCCGCCCCTCCTACATACTGGCCAATCAGGAGCGCGGCCCCAGCCCGGAGGTTGGGAAAGGGGGCGTGGTGATATGGCAGGGGAGGAGGAGCCCGCGAGGGGTAAGGGCGGGGACTGAAGTTTGGTTGACTTGTTCCTCTCACTCAAACCTTCAACCTGCCGCTCGCGCACTATGTGGAATTGGTTCCCATTTAGAGATGTAACAGCAGTGCCCCCTGGCGGTAGGTAAAGGAAGTGTAACTTTATTCAATTCACAGTGATTGTGATCTCTCACACACAGCACACATAGATCATTAGTATGGTGAGAGAGAGAGAGAGAGTGTGTGTGTGTGTGTGTGTGTGTGTGTGTGTGTCTGTGTGTGTTGCCCTATAAATTAAAGGGTAACTGTGGTCTCCATACAAGTGTCTTCTATTTAACAGAACTCTCATTACTTTCAAACAAGCACAGGATGATGTCTCTAGCTTCTCTGTATATTAAGTTATAGGCTTGTAAATTTACAGTTCCTGGTCTCTCCTGTCTGTCTGAGTCTGTGACAGTCACATGATCAATCTTTTCTGCAGCTAGTGACAGACCTGCAACCATTCTGTCCTTTCCTCTCCCTATGGACGACAAGCCATACACGGCCAAATGTCTGTCCGGTTGGATTTCCGAGTGTATATTTGAATAAAGACGTCTATCAAGTCCAACATTTTCAGCCTCCTTTTTAACCCTACCTAACAGTTGATGTATTATATTTGTATTAATACCAGTAATTCTCAATATTATATAGTATCCCCATACCAACCAGAACTACAGTATATGTATTACTACCAGTAATTCTCAATATTATATAGTATCCCTGTACCAACCAGAACTACAGTATATGTATTACTACCAGTAATTCTCAATATTATATAGTATCCCGTGCCAACCAGAACTACAGTATATGTATTAATACCAGTAATTCTCAATATTATATAGTATCACTGTACCAACCAGAACTACAGTATATGTATTAATACCAGTAATTCTCAATATTATATAGTATCCCTGTACCAACCAGAACTACAGTATATGTATTAATACCAGTAATACTCAATATTATATAGTATCCCTGTACCAACCAGAACTACAGTATATGTACTAATACCAGTAATTCTCAATATTATATAGTATCCCCGTACCAACCAGAACTACAGTATATGTATTAATACCAGTAATTCTCAATATTATATAGTATCCCTGCAACAACCAGAATTACAGTATATGTATTAATACAAGTAATTCTCAATATTATATAGTATCCCCGTACCAACCAGAACTACAGTATATGTATTAATACCAGTAATTCACAATATTACATAGTATCCCAGTACCAACCAGAACTACAGAATAAGTATTAATACCAGTAATTCCCAATATTATATAGTATCCCCGAACCAACCAGAACTGCAGTATATGTATTAATACCAGTAATTCTCAATATTATATAGTATCCCTGTACCAACCAGAACTACTGTATATGTATTAATACCAGTAATTCTATATATTATATAGTAACCCTGTACCAACCAGAACTACTGTATATGTATTAATATCAGTAATTCTCAATATTATATAGTATCCCCGTACCAACCAGAACTGCAGTATATGTATTAATACCAGTAATTCCCAATATTATTTAGTATCCCCGTACCAACCAGGACTACTCTATTTGTATTATTACCAGTAATTCTCAATATTATATAGTATCCCCGTACCAACCAGAACTACTGTATATGTATTACTACCAGTAATTCTCAATATTATATGGTAACCCTGTACCAACCAGAACTACTGTATATGTATTAATACCAGTAATTGTCAATATTATATGGTATCCCCGTACCAACAGAAACTACTTTATTGTATTTAATACCAGTAATTACAATAATATATGTATCATGTACCAACCAGAACTACAGTATATGTATTAATACCAGTAATTCACAATATTATATAGTATCCCTGTACCAACCAGAACTACAGAATAAGTATTAATACCAGTAATTCCCAATATTATACAGTATCCCCGAACCAACCAGAACTGCAGTATATGTTTTAATACCAGTAATTCTCAATATTATATAGTATCCCTGTACCAACCAGAACTACTGTATATGTATTAATACCAGTAATTCTATATATTATATAGTAACCCCGTACCAACCAGAACTACTGTATATGTATTAATATCAGTAATTCTCAATATTATATAGTATCCCCGTACCAACCAGAACTGCAGTATATGTATTAATACCAGTAATTCCCAATATTATTTAGTATCCCCGTACCAACCAGGACTACTCTATTTGTATTATTACCAGTAATTCTCAATATTATATAGTATCCCCGTACCAACCAGAACTACTGTATATGTATTACTACCAGTAATTCTCAATATTATATGGTATCCCTGTACCAACCAGAACTACTGTATATGTATTAATACCAGTAATTGTCAATATTATATGGTATCCCCGTACCAACCAGAACTACATTATATGTATTAATACCAGTAATTCTCAATAATATATAGTATCCCTGTACCAACCAGAACTACAGTATATATATTAATACCAGTAAATCCCAATATTATATAGTATCCCCGTACCAACCAAAGCTACTGTATATGTATTAATATCAATAATTCTCAATATTATATAGTATCCCTGTACCAACAAGAACTACAGTATATGTATTAATACCAGTAATTCTCAATATTATATAGTATCCCTGTACCAACCAGAACTACAGTATAAGTCTTAATACCGGTAATTCTCAATATTATATAGTATCCCTGTACCAACCAGAACTACAGTATATGTATTACTGTAATACCAGTAATTCTCAATATTATATATTATCCCCGTACCAACCAGAACTACAGTATATGTATTAATATCAGTAATTCTCAATATTATATAGTATCCCTGTACCAACCAGAACTACAGTATATTATTAATACCAGTAATTCTCAATATTTTTTAGTTTTAGAAACTTATCCAGGCCGTTTTTAAAGCTATTTAATGAACTTGCCATTACCACATCTCCTGGAAGACAGTTCCACAGTTTCACAGTTCTCACTGTAAAGAAACCTTTCCTAACCTGTAGATGAAACTTCTTTTCTTCTAATATTATAGGATGTCTTCGTGTCCTATGACCTATTAGTGAACAACACACCAGAGAGTTTATGAGTGTAATGATCTGAAGAAATGCTCAAAGTTCTCCACCTTGAGGCTCCAATCTTTCCACAGATTTCACCTAGTGCCTTAGCATCCTTTATATGTTAGATTTAGCATTTTTTCTTGGCAAATGTTTCTTCTTTAGAATGATTAGGTTATTTTGCAGGTGAAAGTTGAGTTCCACATCTGGACCAGTCCTGTCTCCATCCAGACATACTCCTACCACCCATTCCACCCACCCAAGCTTCAGCCCCACAAAACGTAGTCATCTGGTCAGTTCACCAGAATCCTTATAGCCCCATGTAATTGTGAAGATACTGTCTATTGTGTTGATTTTAATTTGTCTCATTTAACATGTGATTTTAAAGGAATTGTACACTAAAAAATGTACTTTTCCTCGTTTCAATCTATAAATGAATACATACAGTATAAGTAAAACTGTGTTTTGTGTTCCTGCATGACTTCAATCAAGTCCTTGTTTTGCTCAAACTTAGTCCCCAAGCCCCCCTGCCAGACTATCTGACTCTCTATGAGGGCAAGAATGCTGAGCAATACTGAGGCAGTATTGGGAGAGGGAATTTCCCACCATGCAGTTCACGTACCAACTGTCACCAATCCAGCTACAGCAAAACTAAACAGTAGAATTTCTGATACCAAGGCACTTAATTGACAGCTGAAATGTGATATGTTTCAAACTGGATATATAAAAAAATATGGGACAGATCATCAAAAAAAACCGGTACAGTGATAGTTGGGATGGATTAGAGTTTCTAGTGTACATACCCTTGAAGAATTCTATACCCTGAATATTCTATCACATTATTCTCCACATTCCACACGTACCTGCTTGTGTAATTGTAACACATCCCCCAAGTTTTCACTATTTATTCTAATTGTGATGAATAACACCCTCTGCAATAGAGGAAAACAAAATCTGTCTGTGCTAAGCAAAAGGTTTGATGAAGCTGAGGGAGAAATAATGGTGCCATTGAAACAGGTCTGTATATTGAATTTGGTCTAATCCTACTTTATTTCTTTTTAGGTACTTCTCCTATCTAACAGCCTATGGGGATAAGTGAGCTACGTGCTTGTTTTCCGAAAGCTGCGTAACCATAGGTGCTTGGCGGACTCGAGGGGTATCCCAATGGCTTCCAGCCAGGTCTGGAATTCAGAATTAGGTGGAGCAATAAATATTGAATTAAAGGGCAGCTAAAAACCATGTTAAGGTTTGTCAGAATCTTTAATAAGGTTTCTTGACAGGAGATTTTTAAATGTATGTATGTATGTATAGTTTATTTATAAAGCGGTACTTGGGGACGCTGCGCCGTACATACAAGAGTCATACAAGGCGGGCAAATACATAAATAGTTAAGTGCATAAATATATAAATGATATAAATATAACTGCTAGAGCCTTGCCACAAAAGGAAAGGAGGTCCCTGCCCCGTGGAGCTTACAATACGACCCTTTCTCAGGTATCTGAGGAAGGGACATAGCGTTCCCGAAACATATGTATATGTTGTTTTGCACTTAATAAACTGAAGTTATCACTTTAACAACGGTGTGCTGGAGAGTAACTTTGGACTGTATTGCAGCTTACAATATGACCCTACAGTACATGTATTAGAGACCTACCTTTCTTCTATTTCTCCCCTATCCTATGGATAGGGGAGGCTTATTAAAGGGTATCTATACTGAAAAATATGTTTTAAATTGAGTATTACTGGAAACTATAATTCTTCCCAACCACCACTGTACCATTTTTTGTTGATCTGTCCCCTATTTCTTTATATATTGAACCTGAATAGTGATAGAGTTTTGACAGTTGGTTTGTGGGAATTCCCTCTGTGCTGCCTCGTACTAATTACTGAGCATGCTTGCCCTCATAAAAAAGTCAGCTCTGATGGAAGGGGGAGTGGTTAAAAGAGGGAGGAGGAATACTGAGCCTGAGTAAAAGTACTGGATTTAGGCATGCAGCTTCACACACACCTCAGAGTAAGTGCTACTTAAACTTATTTATTTATAGATTTAGATGAGAGAAGGTGATTATTTTTCAGTATAGTTTCCTGTGAAGCCTCCCATAACTGTAGACAATGTGCAGTTACTTTGACCTAAACCTCTATCTTCAGATTTTAAATGTATTGATCCTGTACAGATATATTTGTTCTCACCAAGGTCACCAACTTGAAAAAAAGTTAGGTCAGATGATAACTTTACCTTTAACTGCTCTCCCTTATCTCTTTGTTTGCAATGAAATAGGAATGATATACATATAATAACTGGAAGTCTGGGTTATGAGTTTACTTGCCTTGTAAAACCCCATAACCTCTCTCTTGCTGCTTTACAACTTTTTATGACCTCCAGGAATTTAAAGGGGACACGCCTAGGGCACCTACAAAAAAATACAGGCAAGGTAAAACCTTGTAAACCTGAAACAATCCACAAACCAATCATATCCTTCTACATTGGAGAAGCGACGTTTGCATGGGGACATGATTACCTTATACAAATATATTAATGGGCCATACAATGAACTCTCTGGGGCATTGTTCACTAATAGGTCATATCAGAGGACACGTGGACATCCACTAAGGTTGGAAGAAAAGAAGTTTCATCTTCAGGTTAGGAAAGGTTTCTTTACAGTGAGAACGGTGAAACTGTGGAACTGTCTTCCAGCAGATGTGGTAATGGCAAGTTCATTAAATAGCTTTAAAAAAGGCCTGGATAAGTTTCTAAAACTAAAAAATATTGAGAATTACTGGTATTAATACATATACTGTAGTTCTGGTTGGTACAGGGATACTATATAATATTGAGAATTACTGGTATTAATACATATACTGTAGTTCTGGTTGGTACAGGGATACTATATAATATTGAGAATTACTGGTATTAATACATATACAGTAGTTCTGGTTGGTACAGGGATACTATATAATATTGAGAATTACTGGTATTAATACATATACTGTAGATCTGGTTGGTACAGGGATACTATATAATATTGAGAATTACTGGTATTAATACATATACTGTAGATCTGGTTGGTACAGGGATACTATATAATATTAAGAATTACTGGTGTTAGTACATATACTGTAGTTCTGGTTGGTACAGGGATACTATATAATATTGAGAATTACTGGTATTAATGCATATACTGTAGTTCTGGTTGGTACAGGGATACTATATAATATTAAGAATTACTGGTGTTAGTACATACACTGTAGTTCTGGTTGGTACAGGGATACTATATAATATTGAGAATTACTGGTATTAATACATATAGATCTGGTTGATCCAGGGATATTTTCCGATTGCCGTTTGGAGTCAGGAAGGAATTTTTTCCCCCTTTTTAGCTGGGGTTTTTTGCCTTCCTCTGGATCAACTGTTAGGTAGGGTTAAAAAAAAAAAAAAAATATATATATATAATATATTATATATATATATATATATAAGAGGGTGTAGGTTGGACTTGATGGACGTATGTCTTTATTCAACCTTAATACTATGTTTAATGATACGGTTTACACAGCGATATGATTGTATCATATTCATTATCATACAATAATTGTTTCATTGGTGCAGCTGAGGACAGAGACAGAAAATGTACATGGCTACAGATATCATCAGACAGTATCATCGTGCGATCCCACGTGTGTCCGAACCTTAAGGGCATGTCCACTCGTAAAACAAAAAACTAGTCATTGTCAGTTACCTGCCCGCAACTGATATATTTTGCACAATATTTTCTGCCTATTACCTGGTAAATATTTAAAGGGCATGTCCACCCACAAACTAAAAATTCACCAACTACTGGCCCCACTGTACATTTAAAAAAAAAAATCCTTACCTTACAATCCCTGATCCTTATGTTCTCCTGTGTGCAAAAAACACCAAACAAAAACAACAAAGTGCAAAACAAAAACAAGGCACAAAACAAGCAAGTTAACCCTCGAATGTAGCGGTCAATTTCAGTAACTCTCAAATGTATCTTTCGTTAACCCTCGAATCTACAGTTTCAATAATGGGTAATTTTATTTATTATTTCTTTAAATTCCCACTATAGATGCCTTTAAATTTCAAAATACTAACTGCAAACCCCTGGTTGCGCTATTCCTCTGCTGCCAATGGGGAAAAAGTAAATACTCCTGCACTGCCATTGAAATTACTATTAATTAAGCTAAATTTAACTGTTACTAATATATTTAGGGACATTTTGTTAAGTTAGTTTCAGTCATATTTAAGGTAACTGGGGGTCTCCAATTCTTAAAACTAGTAGGATTATATTAAATCCTCATACCTTTAAAATAGAGCCTAAATCATCTCTAGATAAAATTTGAGAAGTTATTGCCTAAAGTTATTATGTATATTACGTGACCCACTATGGCATTGCAATCCGTTTTTCTATAGCGCATGCGATCGCCGCGCCTTAGTTGAAAACAATCCTTTTCCTGCTACCTACTTTGTGGTAGGCATAGTAAGTTCCTGCAAAGACTAAATATTCTGGTCACGTCATTAACAATTTCTAACTTTCAACATCAACTTTTTAAACTTTCTTGTAAATGCCTCACAGGGCCACCATCTAAATGTGACTAAGCCCCACGTTTTTTCTAAGCAACAAATCCCTTACTGTCCTTGAATTTTTGAAGTCCTTGCAAAGATAACGTAAAACTATGTTCATAACATGATATATTTCCCTCACTGTTCTAAATGATTGGTGCTTTACTTGAATGAGGTCAGAAAAGCTATGAGAATTTTTTTTTTTTTAACAGGAAATAATGTACGTAACAAAACTCCATATGAGCATTTAATCCAATGCGGCACTCTTACTAAAACCGGATTGCGTTAAGGGCTGTATACAATAGTAAGAACCACTGCCAAGGATAATGTCAGCAGCTCAGGAAAATAAAATTCTTAACAGAGAGTGTTTTTTTTTTAAATATTGCACAACTGTCACCTATGATACGTGATTTATGTGAATAAGTGACACACCTATAGAACTCGAGTTTGGATCATATTCAAAATGTTCCCATATTTTTTTTATTGGCTGTTGCCTGCAGATGCAATTTGTTAGGGTCGGCTATGGTGCTTTTCTGACGGAAAAGTTTGGGAGACTCCAAAGAAATCTAAGAGAATTATGGAAGTCCACCCTTATTGCTGGATACAGACATACCATAGGCAAATCCCATCAGATCACTGCCTGTAACTGTATTGTCGGATGTTGGAAATTTTTTAGTTGTTATCAGACTGTCATGTGTGACCACCCACCACCAATCGCTCTCTACACAAAGTAGATTGGTCTGGAATGTTATTTTGTGAATTAACGAGATTATTAAAACGAATATAATACATTTCAGTGTAATCTTTCTACGAATTGACAAGTGTGGAATCAGCTTATTGCACCAGACATCTACCATTCCCACACAAATGGAACAACAAGCATTCTCACAAGCATTATCAGACCACCAGGGAGTATCATTAGAACAGGGATGCAGTCAGGTTGCAGAATCTCTTCACTGACAGTATTAGCTAACAAACATTACTGCTTTGCCTCATTAGCATCTGCTTTTCAATGACATTTTCATCCACACCGACTGCCCAAACAACTCCACGGCACACAATATCACTGTACATTGGGTCCACTAAAAAGAAGTAGACGAATTTGTAGCTGTGGAGGTTTTATTAAGGGCATGTCCACCTGAAATTAACTTTTGATATGTGGTAGGGATGCTACCCCCAGCCCAACCGCCATTTAATAAATTGTTAGAAAGTCCCCCGATTCTTACCTACCAGCCTCTGTCTCCGCTGCAGTGGTTCAGGCCCTCTGCTTGCATGGAATTGAAGCAAAGGGGGCGGGACCGGCAGCCGCGTCCGTGATTGGCTGAGAGGCAGGAGGGCTGCACTGAGCAAGTGCCTCACCTTGATGAGGTTGAGGAAGTCTCAGGACACAGCATGAGTCACACAACTGCTCCCTACACAGCAGTTTCCGGGACTTTGGAGGGGCACAGCAGGGGAACTATTTTGAGCATGAATGTAACGGTAAGGATTGTTTTTAAACTACTTGATGTGGCCAGTAGGGTTAACATTTAGTTTTGGGGGTGGACATGCCCTTTAAGCTACTGATAATTTAATGGATTCAGTAGACTATTTCGAGAATCTCCAACCTTTGGACCTCCAGTTGTTTGAAAAACTAGGCATTGCTTGCTGCACTCTGCTGCAATAGGAATGCTGGGAGTTGTTGTAGTATTAAAATGGTGCCCCCAAAACTATAATGGTTGTAAGTGACAGAGAAGGGCTAATGTTATACAGCAAAATGATGCTCTCATCTTTCCCTCCTCCCTTCAAGCTCTCCAAGCTTGCACATGCTCAGAGGAAGCAGCTTATGGACTAGTATCCAGTCATTGGATGTGATATACTCTGTTACATCAATAACTGACAGGCAGCATTCAAGTTAGTCTTAATCTCTCTGCCTAACTATTGCAGGTTTGTGGGAGGGGGATAAGATACAATATTACTGCAATCACTCTTTAACACTAAAGCCAAGTAACCAAAAGCCAGTTTTTGTCCGCTTGTCGGGTGCTGTTCATTGATCCGGTTGGTAAGAACTACAAACAAACAAACCAGTGATCAGGTACGCAATTGCTAAATATGCAAGGTGCACAATGTACTAAGCTTAATGCAGTAAATCATTTGCGCCTCACTTTGCAACTCTCACATTTGTCTAATGTTTTGCAATTGTTCGAAATTATGTGATATAAAAACTGCAAAAAACTCATGCAATTTAGCCTTGAGCCCCATAAAACACAAACAAAATCTGCTTGTGTTTGTTTTTTTTCACATGGGCATTGCAAGCTCATCTTAAACCCACCTTTAAAGGGGAAGTTCAGTGCAATACATGCAAATACAGCCAAGTAAAGATGGGGGACTTTCTTATAAATACTTATTGTGGTTGGGGCTGGGGGAACTATCCTAATATATGTACAAGGGGATTTACACTAGAGGGAGGAAGAGGAAACGGGTGGGAGAGGGAGGGGAGGGGAGTGAAGGGTTGCTCTGAGCAAGCCAAAAACCTCAAGAGACAGTCAGAGGCGGAAAACAATTCACGGTGGACAGGCTCTGGTGGACAGTTTTTATAACTGGGGGGAGAACCATTTGGAGTGGGATGAAAGGTAAGGTTTTTATACATACAGAGTGGGGCCAGTAGTGGTTGAATTTTAGTTGTGGGGTAGACATGCCCTTTAACAAAATATTGATAATTTCCACTGAACTGTCCCTTTAAAGCATCCCCCAAATACCAAGGGTCTTTCCGCAGTCAATTGATACATCACATACACACAATTCACAATGGAGACAAAAAAAAAAACAAACATTGAGGGATTGGGGAAGTACTGTCCATGTGACGTTTTAACGTTCAAGGCAGGAGATATTGAACTATCAGCCCTTTATTGTGGTTAAACTTAAATTCAAGATCAGCATTCCTAGAGAGCAGGGGGTGATTTCACTGTATCAGATACTGCACAGTCTATATATACATTTGACAGCACCGCAAAAAGTATTTCAGGTGCAGTTCACCTTAGTTACAAAGGCCTTTCAAGTCAACTTCTAAATTCGTCGGTGTACACGCTGGGAAGGGAAAGATTACTGTTCTCCCACCCTAGCGAATGCATGGCATTGTAAACAAGCTTTATTTTATTTACTATTTACAGTTTACACATCCAAACTTCTGTCTTTTGATCTTATAAAATGTTAAGTGAAAGCGCAATAAAGGTGCTGACTCTCTGTAAGTATTTATCTGGCTGTTTCACAGGGAATCTGCATTCCTTCCCCTTCCCAGCTGCAGTAATAGAGAGAATATACAAAGGACTCACAGTCATTTACTTTTAGAAATATTTCATGATTCGCAGACTCGAGTATATTCACCTACCACAATACACCATTTAGTGTAAATTAAAATTAGCATAACGTTTACAATAGTATAGGAGAACTACACTTCCCAGCATCCTTCGTCAGAAGAGATGAGTATAAAATCACCTTACTGTAAGAAAACTTACCATGCATGCTATTTGATATGGAGTTTAATGGAGATGCCATTCCCAGAAGCTGCAATCACAGTTCTATAGGACAACCCTTGCTGGGTGGCTTGTTTACTAACAGATGTAGAGCAAAATCAGTCCAGTTGGAATACACTGTATTTCTTTCCTAGCCACTAATGAAAAGCAATAGACACATAAATATAAATTGATTTAACTGTCCTCTATAGTTAACAAAGGGGTTAAAACAGCAAATGTAAAGTAGGTATCTGCAGTGATCTATCCAGCATATAAGAAAATGTTGCAATTGTGGATAATATTTAAAAAGCTTCTGACTGCATTATCTATTAGGGTAAACTTTGCTATAGGACTAAGCTCCCTTTCAACCTATAGTCTAATCTCTAAAGGTGATAACAGGATTCTCTGTGTGAGAGTCAGGCAGAGAGAAGGCATTGATCTTTGGTAACCACACTCCCAGGTGAAAGTATATACACCCTGCAGACTGGGAGAAAGATGGCACTCCTTTTCCATAGACAGCTCATGCCCCATTGAGGATTTACTTCTTTTCGAATTCATTTTAGTGCATAAGGAAAAAAATAAAATGCGCAGGTGCCTCACCAGGCTTAATAAAGTAAAGATGGCAGCAACCAGCTAGGTTATAACAAACACCCAATAGACTGGACATAGTATAACATGGGATATGGAGAAAATATGTACCAGGCTATGGCTTTATTTAACCTCGTTAATAACCTAAATGGCGATTACATGATTATTGCAGGAGTAGCTATAAAGCATAGGGTGAAGTGGGCTCTTAAAGGAGCAAAAACATCATCCACCGAACATAAAAGCGTAGCAGAGCTCCTTAAAACAGAAGGTAGTTTAACATGCTCAAGCTGTAAATAGCATCAACAACTAATACAACCAATCTCCACAATTGAGGTCTCTCGGCTCTTCAGAACGCATCAAGTTCTATTGTTATCGACAGTAAACTGGAGATAACAGTCAGTGAAAGCTTCTGTAAAATCAAATGCCAGCCAATGCCAAGGAGCAGTAGCGACAGGGTGCCAGGCGCCCCAACAATCTGTATCAAGCGTGCGCCAGCCTACCAGAAACAAGCCATAATGGTCAACCTCTGTACACCACAGTATAGATGAGATATCAACCCAACCATTGTTCAAAGTAAACATCAGATGCCAACATGTAGTTCTGTGGGGGCTATCACATTGCCCCACCCTGCAGAAGAGACAGTGTCTCAAACTGACCCACCCAATAGTAATTTCAAGATGCCAAGTATGAATAGTGGGATTTCAGTGTGTCCCAGCCAGAGAACCCCAAAACAGTGCAGTCTGCCCTATTTAGCAGCAATAATAAGATGCCCACCTGCCACAGGACCGGTCATAAGAATTCTAAAAAGGCAGGAAAACCTCTAGCATCTCAGTATATGAATTTGTGCTTTGCCATATAAAATAGGCAATAATAAAGATATAATGTAGGTATCCCAAGTATAATAGCTACAGCAAAGTGTCTGCAAAATACTAGGTGAATAACCAGAGAGACTAGATGTTTCTAATGTCAATGTCATGTTTGAATCATGCATGTGTGTTGTCAAATATTATTTTGCAGACAAATTGTGGATCTGAGAATCTTATTGTTTCTATAGGATGCAACCTGCCCTTGTAGCTCTACTAACGGAAGCCTGTCTGCCCATCCAGCAGTAATACTAGGATACAACCAACCAGCCCTGTCCAGTAGCATTAGTAGTAAATATATAGCTATTAAGCTATTATATTTATTGGATACCAGTCTGTCCCATCTTCCGTACTTGCTGGTCTGTCCCATCACGTTTGTACTATTAGGGACACCAACCTTCCACAACAGGCATGTATTATTATTATATACCTACCCCAGTATCACTGCCCCCTTCCACACTATGAGCAACTCTTTCAGGTATGTAACTCTCAAACTTCATGCCTGGGGCTGACATAATAACACTGCCAGCCACAACAACTAGGCATGAAGCTCTTTGCTCTTTGCTTAGCACCACATACCACCCTATCACCTCCCTGTTCCACCACATACCACCTATACAACCAAGTACCCTCTGTACCACCACATACCATCCTATACATCAAGTAGCACCCTGTACCCCACATACTCCTATACAACCAAGTACCACCCTGTACCACCCAGCATACCCCCTGTACACACACCACACCTATACAACCAAGTACCACCCTGTACTACATACCATCCTATACAACCAAAGTATCACCATGTACCACCACATACCATCCTATACAACCAAGTACCACCCTGTACCACCACATACCATCATATACAACCAAGTACCACCCTGTCCACCACATACAGTACCAACCACATACCATCCTATACAACCAAGTACCGCACGTACCACCTATACCACCCTGTACCACCACAACCACCTATACAACCAAGTACCACCTGTACCACCACATACCATCCTAACAACCAGTACACTCTGTACCACACATTCCATTCTGTACCACACATAACATCCTATACAAACAAGTACCACCACATACCCCCTGTACACCAAATACCACCTGTACAACCAAATACCACCCTGTACCATACAAACCACAGATATGCACCATCCCCCCCACCTAAACCCCAACCATGACATAGCACCCTGTACTAACTTTAACCCCCTGTACCCCCATATACCTCCATCACCATATGCCAACCTATAACACACCCCGTCTATCCTGTAAACACACCATGTCACCCCTCACCATTTAACACACACGGCACTCGTCCCTGACAGACCATATACCGGTTCGGCCGCCATTGGGGTGCGCGGGGGGTTCTGGGGATATCCCCCTAATCCTTTGCGGACAATGGACGGTCTGTGGGGTTCAAACAAACAATAAAGTCCCGGAGTTTTCTGCTCAG
Organism: Hymenochirus boettgeri; assembly: GCA_019447015.1. Lineage (NCBI taxonomy): Eukaryota > Metazoa > Chordata > Amphibia > Anura > Pipidae > Hymenochirus > Hymenochirus boettgeri. The sequence goes on along the minus strand of CM033469.1, from coordinate 396,928,407 downwards.
ACAGGGCGGGTCCTCCGGTACCGGGTCCGGTTCCACAAATCCTCCTCCCTCCCTGTCACTTTCCCCGGATTCTCTCCCTCACAGACCCACATCGATCAGCGCCGCCCTCCTACATAACTGGCCAATCAGGACGCGGGCCCCAGCCGGAGGTTGGGAAAGGGGGCGTGGTGATATGGCAGGGGAGGAGGAGCCCGCGAGGGGTAGGGCGGGGACTGAAGTTTGGTTGACTTGTTCTCTCACTCAAACCTTCAACCTGCCGCTCGCGCACTATGTGGAATTGGTTCCCATTTAGAGATGTAACAGCAGCCCCCTGGCGGTAGGTAAAGGAAGTGTAACTTTATTCAATTCACAGTGATTGTGATCTCTCACACACAGCACCCATAGATCATTAGTATGGTGAGAGAGAGAGAGAGAGTGTGTGTGTGTGTGTGGGTGTGTGGGCTGTGTGTGTTGCCTATAAATTAAAGGGTAACTGTGGTCTCCTACAAGTGTCTTCTATTTAACAGAACTCTCATTACTTTCAAACAAGCACAGGATGATGTCTCTAGCTTCTCTGTATATTAAGTTATAGGCCTTGTAAATTTACAGTTCCTGGTCTCTCCTGTCTGTTGGAGTCTGTGACAGTCACATGATCAATCTTTTCTGCAGCTAGTGACAGACCTGCAACCATTCTGTCTTCCTCTCCCTATGGACGACAAGCCATACACGCCAAATGTCTGTCCGGTTGGATTTCCGAGTGTATATTTGAATAAAGACGTCTATCAAGTCCAACATTTTCACCTCCTTTTTTACCCTACCTAACAGTTGATGTATATATTTGTATTTAATACCAGTAATTCTCAATATTATAGTATCCCCATACCAACCAGAACTACAGTATATGATTACTACCAGTTAATTCTCATATTATATAGTATCCCTGTACCAACCAGAACTACAGTATATGTATTACTACCAGTAATTCTTCAATATTATAGTATCTCCCGTGCCAACCAGAACTACAGTATATGTATTAATACCAGTAATTCTCAATATTATATAGTATCACTGTACCAACCAGAACTACAGTATATGTATTAATACCAGTAATTCTCAATATTATATAGTATCCCTTCTTACCAACCAGAACTACAGTATATGTATTAATACCAGTAATACTCAATATTATATAGTATCCCTGTACCAACCAGAACTACAGTATATGTACTAATACAGTAATTCTCAATATTATAGTAATCCCCGTACCAACCAGAACTACAGTATTATATAATACCAGTAATTCTCAATATTATATAGTATCCCTGCAACAACCAGAATTACAGTATATGTATAATACAAGTAATTCTCAATATTATATAGTATCCCCGTACCCAACCAACCAGAATACAGTAATGTTAATACCATAATTCACCATATTACATAGTATCCCAGTACCAACCAGAACTACAGAATAAGTATTAATACAGTAATTCCCAATTATATAGTATCCCCGAAACCAACCAGAACTGCAGTGATATGTATAATACCAGAATTCTCAATATTATATAGTATCCCCTGTACCAAAAACTATGTATATGTATTAATACCAGTAATTCTATTATTATATAGTAACCCTGTACCAACCAGAACTACTGTATATGTATTAATATCAGTAATTCTCAATATTATAGTATCCCGTACCAACCAGAACTGCAGTATATGTATTAATACCAGTAATTCCAATATTATTTAGTATCCCCGTACAACCAGGACACTCTATTTGTATTATTACCAGTAATTCGCAATATTATATAGTATCCCGTACCACCAGAACTACCTGTATATGTATACTACCAGTAATTCTCAATATTATATGGTAACCCTGTACCAACCAGAACTACTGTATATGTATTAATACACAGAATTGTCAATATTATATGGTATCCCCGTACCAACCGAACTACATATATGTTATTAATACCAGTAATTCTCAATAATATATAGTATCCCTGTACCAACCAGAACTACAGTATATATTAATACCAGTAAATCCCAATATTATATAGTATCCCCGTACCAACCAAAGCTACTGTATATGTATTAATATCAATAATTCTCAATATTAATAGTATCCCTGTACCAACAAGAACTACAGTATATGTATTAATACCAAGTAATTCTCAATATATAGTATCCCTGTACCAACCAGAAACTACAGTATAAGTCTTAATACCGGTAATTCTCAATATTATATAGTATCCCTGTACCAACCAGAACTACAGTATATGTATTACTGTAATACCAGTAATTCTCATATTATAATTTATCCCCGTACCAACCAGAACTACAGTATATGTATTAATATCAGTAATTCTCAATATATATAGTACCTGTACCAACCAGAACTACAGATATGTATAATACCGGTAGTAGTTCTCAATATTTTATAGTATCCCTGTACCAACCAGAAACTACAGTATATGTATTATACCAGTAATTCTCAATATTATTAGTATCCTGTACCAACCAGAAACTACAGTATATGTATTAATATCAGTAATTTCAATATTATATAGTATCCCTGTACCAACCAGAACTACAGTATATGTAATAATACCAGTAATTCTCAATATTATTAGTATCCCTGTACCAACCAGAACTACAGTATATGTTATTAATACCAGTAATTCTCAATATTATATAGTATCCGCTGTACCAACCAGAAAACAGTATAGTATTAATACCAGTAATTCTCAATATTATATAGTATCCCGTACCAACCAAACTACAGTATATGTATTAACTACCAGTAATTCTCATATTATATAGTATCCTTGTACCAACCAGAACTACAGTATATGTATTAATACCAGTAATTTCTCAATATTATATAGTATCCCTGTACCAACCAACTACAGTATATGTATTATACCAGTAATTCTCAATATTATATAGTATCCTGTACCAACCAGATAACAGTATAGTATTAATACAGTAATTCTCAATATTATATAGTATCCCTGTACCCAGAACTACAGTATATTATAATACCAATTTCTTCAATATTTTTAGTTTTTAGAAACTTATCCAGGCCGTTTTTAAAGCTATTAATGAACTTGCCAATTACCACATCTCTGGAGACAGTTCCACAGTTTCACGTTCTCACTGTAAAGAAACCTTTCCTAAACTGTAGATGAAACTCTTTCTCTAAGATTATGGATGTCTACATGTCCTATGACCTATTAGTGACAACCCACCAGAGAGTGTATGATCAGAAGAAATGCTCCAAAGTTCTCCACCTTGAGGCTCCAATCTTTCCACAGATTTCACCTAGTGCCTTAGCATCATTTATATGTTGATTTAGGATTTTGTTCAACAACTTTTCTTGGCAAATGTTTCTCTTAGAAACTGACTTAGGTTATTTTGCAGGTGAAAGTGAGTTCCACATCTGGACCAGTCCTGTCTCCATCCAGACATACTCCTTACCACCATTCCACCCACCAAGCTTCAGCCCACAAAAACGTGAGTCATCTGGTCAGTTCAACAGACTCCTTATAGCCCCATGTAATGTGAAGATACTGTCTATGTGTTGATTTTATTTGTCCATTTAACATGTTGATTTTAAAGGAATTGTACACTAAAAAATGACTTTTCCTCGTTTCAATCTATAAATGAATACATACAGATAAGTAAAACTGTGTTTTGTGTTCCTGATGACTTCAATCAAGTCCTTGTTTTGCTCCAAAATTAGTCCCCAAGCCCCCTGCCAAGCATCTGACTCTCTATGAGGGCAAGAATGCTGAGCAATACTGAGGCAGTATTGGGAGAGGGAAGTTCCCACCATGCAGTCACGTACCAACTGTCCACCAATCCAGCTCAGCAAAACTAAAAAGTTAGAATTTCTGTGATAGCAAGGCCTTAATTGACAGCTGAATGTGATATGTTTCAACTGGATATATAAAAAATATGGACAGATCATCAAAAAAAACCGTACAGGGATAGTTGGGATGGATTAGAGTTTCTAGTGTACATACCTTGAAGAATTCTATACCCTGAATATTCTATCACATATTCTCCACATTCACACGTACCTGCTTGTGTAATTGTAACACATCCCCAAGTTTTCACTATTATTCTAATTGTGATGATAACACCCTCTGCATAGAGAAAACAAAATCTGTGTGGCTAAGCAAGGTTGATGAAGCTGAGGGAGAAATAATGGTGCCATTTGAAACAGGTCTGTATATTGAATTTGGTCTAATCCTACTATTATTCTTTTTAGGTACTTCTCCTATCTAACAGCCTATGGGATAAGTGAGCTACGTGCTTGTTTTCCGAAGATGGGTAACAACAAGGTGCTTGGCGACTCGAGGGTATCCCAATGGCTTCCAGCCAGGTCTGGAATTCAGAATTAGGTGGAGCATAAATATTGAATAAAGGGCAGCTAAAAACCATTTAAGGTTTGTCAGAATCTTTATAAGGTTTCTTGACAGGAGATTTTTAAATGTATGTAGTATTGTATAGTTTATTTATAAAGCGGACTTGGGACGCTGCGCCGTACATACAGAGTCATACAAGGCGGGCAATACAAAATAGTTAAGTGCATAAATAATAAATGATATAAATATAACTGCTAGAGCCTTGCCACAAAGGAAAGGAGGTCCCTGCCCCGTGAGCTTAACAATACGACCCTTTCTCAGGTATCTGAGGAAGGGACATAGCGTTCCCGAAACATATGTAATGTTGTTTTGGCACTTAATAAACTGAAGTTATCACTTAACAACGGTTGTGTGGAGAGTAACTTGGACTGTATTGGCAGCTTACAATTGACCCTACGTACATGTATTAGAGACCTACCTTTCTTCTATTTCTCCCCTATCCTATGGATAGGGGAGGCTTATTAAAGGGTATCTATACTGAAAATATGTTTTAAATTGAGTATTACTGGAAACTATAATTCTTCCCAACACCACTGTACCATTTTTTGTTGATCTGTCCCCTATTTCTTTATATATTGAACCTGAATAGTGATAGAGTTTTTGACAGTTGGTTTGTGGGAATTCCCTCTGTGCTGCCTCGTACTAATTACTGAGCATGCTTGCCCTCATAAAAAAGTCAGCTCTGATGGAAGGGGGAGTGGTAAAAGAGGGAGGAGGAATATGAGCCTGAGTAAAGTACTGGATTTAGGCATGCAGCTTCACACCACCTCAGAGTAAGTGCTACTTAAACTTATTTATTTATAGATTTAGATGAGAGAAGGTGATTATTTTTCAGTATGTTTCCTGTGAAGCCTCCCATAACTGTAGACAATGTGCAGTTACTTTGACCTAAACTCCTATCTTCAGATTTTAATGTATTGATCCTGTACAGATATATTTGTTCTCACCAAGGTCACCAACTTGAAAAAAAGTTAGGTCAGATGATAACTTTACCTTTAACTGTCTCCCTTATCTCTTGTTTGCAATGAAATAGGATGAATACATATAATAACTGGAAGTCTGGTTTATGAGTTTACTTGCCTTGTAAAACCCCATAACCTCTCTCTTGCTGCTTACAACTTTTTATGACCTCCAGGAATTTAAAGGGGACACGCCTAGGGCACCTACAAAAAAATACAGGCAAGGTAAAACTTGTAAACCTGAAACAATCCACAAACCAATCATATCTTCTACATTGGGAGAAGCGACGTTTGCGTGGGGACATGATTACCTTATACAAAATATTAATGGGCCATACAATGAACTTTCTGGGGATTGTTCACTAATAGGTCATATCAGAGGACACGTGACATCCACTAAGGTTGGAAGAAAAGAAGTTTCATCTTCAGGTTAGAAAGGTTTCTTTACAGTGAGAACGGTGAAACTGTGGAACTGTCTTCCAGCAGATGTGGTAATGGAAGTTCATAAATAGCTTTAAAAAAGGCCTGGATAAGTTTCTAAAACTAAAAATATTGAGAATTACTGGTATTAATACATATACTGTAGTTTTGGTTGTACAGGGATACTATATAAATTGAGAATTACTGGTATTAATACATATACTGTAGTTCTGGTTGGTACAGGGATACTATATAATATTGAGAATACTGGTATTAATACATATACAGTAGTTCTGGTTGGTACAGGGACTATCTAATATTGAGAATTACTGGTATTAAACATATACTGTAGATCTGGTTGGTACAGGAGTACTATATAATATTGAGAATTACTGGTATTAATATACTGTGGATCTGGTTGGTAAAGGGATACTATATAATATTAAGAATTACTGGTTGTTAGTACATATACTGTAGTTCGGTTGGTACAGGGATACTATATAATATTGAGAATTACTGGTATAATGCATATACTGTAGTTCTGGTTGGTACAGGGATACTAAATATTAAGAATTACTGGTAATGCATAACTGTAGTTCGGTTGGTACAGGGATACTATATAATATTAAGAATTACTGGTGTTAGTAATATACTGTAGTTCTCGGTTGGTACAGGGATATATATAATATTGAGATTAATGGTATAATGCATATACTGTAGTTCTGGTTGGTACAGGGATACTAATAATATTAAGAATTACTGGTGTAGTACATACACTGTATTCTGGTGGTACAGGGATACATTATAATATTGAGAATTACTGGTATTAATACATATAGATCTGGTTGATCCAGGGATATTTTCCGATTGCCGTTTGGAGTCAGGAAGGAATTTTTTCCCCCTTTTAGCTGGGTTTTTTGCCTTCCTCTGGATCAACTGTAGGTAGGGTTTAAAAAAAAAAAAATTATATATATATTATATATATATATATTATATATATATATATAAAGAGGGTGGATAGGTTGGACTTGATGGACGTATGTCTTTATTCAACCTTAATTAATATGTTACTATGATACGGTTGTACACAGCGATATGATTGTATCATATTCATTATCATACAATAATTGTTTCATGGTGGGCAGCTGAGGACAGAGACTAGAAAATGTACATGGCTACAGAATCATCATACAGTATCATCGTGCATCCCACGTGTGTCCGAACCTTAAGGGCATGTCCACTCGTAAAACAAAAACTAGTCAATTGTCAGTACCTGCCCGCAACTGATATATTTGCACAATATTTCTGCCTATTACCTGGTAAATATTTAAAGGGCATGTCCACCCCACAAACTAAAAATTCACCAACTACTGGCCACTGTACATTATAAAAAAAATCCTTACCTTACATCCTGATCCTTATGGTTTCTCCTGTAGTGCATCTTCAAAGCCAGAAACTGAAGGGTAGGAGCTTCTTCCTGTCCAAAAGGTTTCTGCCTCTGATTTGTCCTCTTAGTTGCTGCTGGCATACGCAGTGGAGCCCCCCCTTCCCCCCTCCCTCCAATCCCTCCCTGGCTGCTGATCATCTGCCGTATAATCTTTATATATCTTGCAGGCCATGCTCTCACCACCAACCGCTATATTGGAACTTAAAAAATCGATTGCAAACTCTACTTACGATCCTGCCCCCCGCGGCAATCTGTATTGATGGCAGCTGTGGCTGCAAGATATTAAAAGTTAGTAATGAGGGGGAGATGCCCTTTAAATGAACTGTGTCTCTCTCGTATCTTTCAAAATGCCTATGATGATTGTCTCTAGCTTCTCTGGTTCTTAGGTAGCTTGTAAAGTTACACACAGTCGGAAAAAAAGGAAGTATTTGACAGTCCCATGATGTGCTGTTGTAAGAAGCCCCACCCCCAAAAATACCCTCTTTCCTAAAGCTATTATCTGAAGACATTTATAGCAATAGGATAACAACTGGGCATGCTCGTGCTAAGGCATGGGGGTCTGGGCAGGTGATGTCACAGCTCACAGTGATAGCTGGAAACAATACATTTTATACTGCTATAAATTGAATAGATTGAAGCCTGATAGACTGAAGTCATTTTAAAGGCCAGAATATGTTCTTTTTAATAAAGGCCACTTATATGGAGACCAAGTTACCATATAAGGATAAATATAATCACCAGTTTTGTTTTAAGGGTGGACATGCACTTTAAGATATTATTTATGGGATTATGCACTATAGTATAAAAATACTCAAATAAAATTCTGTATCCAATTTCATCAGATATTTCTGTGTCAAAATTTCTAGTTAGTTTCGACCAATGTTATTGGATGAAAGAACCCGTAGTCATAAAAACATGTATAATTGACTTACATGTCTCGATTTTTTGCATTGTTTAATAACTAGAGAAGCTCATCCAATATGGAATCCCGTGACTTTACCAAATTGTTAGTGGTAAGCTATGTAACCGAGTAATAAATATCTCATGTTGTATTACAATGTCATCCATTCTCCTTCCCATTATTTTAATGTCATTCCCTTGGCTATTCGATCTTCATTTCTGTACTGTTTATATTAGTGCTTAAAGGACAACTATACTGTAAAAAATTTACTTTTAAAATGAAAAGCACCTGGGGCAAGGAGACAGGATTGATTATTCCTACCTCCCAATATGGTTTTGTTGAGGCTACAGCACATACAGTTTTCATCTGCCAGGTTATGGCCCGGGGCCATTCTATATTAAAAATAGTGCGAAGCATACAGGAAGAATGGCAGAAGCAGTTTTCTTTGTCCTGCAGCTCTTGTAGAAATAAAATTGGGAGGTAAAAACACCAATCCTACCTCCCTGCCTCAGGTACTTTTTATTTAATGTTTTTTTTAAAAGCTCTATACGCACTTTAGTTTTCCTTTAATAGGCTCTGCAATGTCCCTAGATGCGAACAAGGCAATTATTTTTTCATTTCTAAATCTGGCAACTGCCTTTTAACTGCTCTACATGGAGTATTCTGTGTGTGAGGCCATTATATGGTAATGTCAAGTCGCTCTATGAATAGAAATATTTCCATATGTTACTATTATTATTATCCTGCAAATTGTTGGATATTCTGAAGATATGGCTGTGCACGGCGCTGAAATCTCATTGCATCGTGTTGTGTGTTGCGTGTATGGTAGGAATGCTGGACATTAATTCCACACTAAAATTTCTCATTTCATTTAAAAGAGATTTAAAGCTAAAATCTATGAATGTGATCTATAATTTCTAACTAGCAGATTGTGCAATATGAAATCAGCAGCAATTGTGAAATTTTGGCCTTTCCCTGAGTTCTCTGTAATTCTTAGGGCTAGGTTCCACTATGTGCGTTGTGTTGCGTTTTCCGTTTTGCGAATCGCAATGTATTTTAAATATAATGGAAATCGCGAGAATCACTTCCCACTATTAATTTGCGTTTCCATTTTTATCATATGCATGCATGACTTTTGGTCCATGTGTGTCAGAATTGCACTTTAATAATAGGATTATTATTGTCCCTTAGAGATGGGACCCAGATCCGACACGAACGTTCGGATTTCGGGACTTTGGAGAGGCATTTTTGATTTTTATTGAACGTGCTATTTTTTAATAGATTCCGATCGTATTTTCGTGGATTATCGAACATCGTACGTTCAATTGCTTGAACGTACGATAAAAATCGAAAACGTGCTCGAAATCCCGAATTTAAATTCCATTTTCAGATTTTGGATCTTCGGGATTTTCCCGAGTTGAAAACCTGAAAACAGAAAGAAACCCATCAGTTTCGGCCATTTCTTGTCCCTATTCTGGCAGAGTAAGCTGGCCCCTCCCTCCATGGCTGTGACTGCTGACATCAAACCAATGATTGACTTTCTTTCACCTGCTGCCTCCTCTACACATGCTCGCTATAAAAAGCTCATTGAGCAAGGGAGGAGGCAGATACCTTTGCCAGAAAGGAATAGAAATTATAAAATATCTGGTTACAAATACATGGAATAATCTGGTAAAACTAGCGTTGGGGTTTCCAATGTTCTATAGTTACAGCTACCTGAATCTTTTTTGGCATCTCTAATATAGAAAGCTTTAAACCTTTAATTGCCATCTCTTATAGTGATGGGTTATATTGATTGCTTTGTAGGCGATTCAGTTTGAATTCTAACATGTAAAACGTGAAGAGTATACAGTAATAAGGCAATCAATAAACGCTGTAATAAACGTAGTGTGATAATTGGGTCTCAAACAAAGAGAATGAGGATTGATCGGTATTTGCCAAGTTTGGGAAAGTCTTTTGGCTTCTTATTATTATTTAGTGTGGCTAAAGCGGGAAACAGCTATAGAGACTCTGGTTGCATCCACCGATAGTTTTATAAGTAATAAAATATTCTTGGGTTATCATCCTGCAATTCCCATTGTCTATGGAGCTGTCCTCGTCTTGCACATCTGCTTTATTTGGTGGTGAAGTCAAATGTCGTAGTAGTAGTAGGTCAGCAGGTGTTTGTTCAGGCATCCTAAATCACACATGAAGGTCACTTCATGTTTACCACGTTTTAAATTGCCGATCTACCTTGAAGAAGGACCTATAATTGGTCTGTTTATCATTTGTAGTGGGACCACCTTAACCTCTGTTCTTGGACTTGATACTGACCATCGGGAGCAGAGACGTCCAACTCTGCACTAGAACGACCCAAACTAAAGAGAAAGAGAAGAGGAAAAGTTCACTCCTCCCCACCTTGGCCCAGGTCACGTCTGACTGGATAGCGCACCGTTATATGCGCCCTCCATCTCTCCATTTGCTAATCATACACAAACATTAGATACTAATTAGACCAGCAATTAAAACCAGTGTTTTTTAGAAAATAATTAACCATAAATCCAGGTTAACCTTCACCTGTGAACATTTTGTGCATTTTTTAGCGAGCCTTGGTTAACCATCAAATGCAATCAGTTACGTTACGGAAATATCTGTCAGTGTTCTCTCTCTGTCTCATTAAATTTAACTAAAACGACATTGCATAAATCATGTTGTCATAAGCCAAAGAATGTGTGGATAAAAGAAATAAAGGATTGTCTTAGAGGAAAAATTAACCGTCAGAAGATAAATCTACAGGAATATGTTTGGAGCTTTAGGAATAATCAGGAAAGAATTCTGCATGCCATTGAGGAACCAGTAGCATAATATGGATGAGACAGGATTGATGAAAATGTAAAGTTAAAATATAAATTTCCTGAATGCATTCTATAATTTATAACTAAAATATATCATTATTAATGATGAACCCTGAACCTGAGTTTGCACGAACTCAAACTATCCGAATTCTATCTGAACTAACTTCGAACTAGTTCAAGTTTTCCAAACTCGATAATTATTGAAAATGTCAATAATTATCAAATTCTAAATCGGTACCCTCAAATGTATCCTTTGATTTCTGTAACCGTCGAATGAACTGTTCAAATTCGGTAACCCACAAATGTATCGGTCGGTAACTATCGTATGTATTGGTTGATTTCGGATAACCTGGCATGCAGCCTTCAATATCGGTAACCCTCGAATGTATTGTTCGGTAACTATCGAATGTGTCGGTTGATTGGTAACCCTGGTATGTAGCCTTCAATATCGTGTAACCCTCGAATGTAGCAGTCAGTTTCAGTAACTTTGAATGCAATATTCGATTTTCGATAACCCTCGAATGTAGCGTTCAATCTCTGTAACCCTCAAATGTAATGTTTCAATTTTTGATAACCCTCGATTGGATCATTTAAAATTTCGGTAACTCTGAATGTATCATTCGGTAACCCTCGAATCGGCCATTAACCTCAAATGTAGCTTGCGGAAACCCAACGATTGTTGATCGTGGGGAAGGAAGTGTTTAAAAAGTTTTGGTGATAGTGACATGTTCCCCAGACCTTCCCCAGGTGCCACAGCCATTTACAGTAAGTTACCATTGCTATTTTATTGTATTAATCAAACTATTTTCTCCCATTGACTTTAAAGGAACACTAAAACTCATGGGAATAACATTCTCACATCCCTGTGAATAATAGAAAGGGATGGAATACTTATTCTGTTCCTTAATGGGTTTCTTCCAAACTACCGAACTTCTGAACTTTTACTGAAGTTCAGAATTAAGTTAAAAAACAAACTTTAGGAAGTTTGGCGATCTCTAATTATTATTATTATTCTGGATTTACATAGCGTCAACATCTGTGAAATATATACGCATCTGAAATTAAAAGCATTTTGGGGAAATAATCTATTTAATTCTTTAGTATTCTGGATTTTTATTCTGCAACCACCCAAACAGTGTCCTGGGAACTTACATAGATTCACATGCTCAGTTCTTACTGGTCAATCGGATAAAGCATGCATAAATGTGGTTGAAAATTCCAACATATGAAAGGTAATATTAAAAGTGAGTGTGGACAACACAGAGACAGAAATAAAGATGATAAATTAGCATTTACCAGTGTCATACTTAATGGGGAGCACGGCAATTAAATGGGTAATATCTGTTTGATATACGTGTAATAGAAATCATTATTATATCCTCAGCATCCATTTAAATAAACTTTGCACCATTTTGTACATTTTTACTTTGGAATTTACGGACACGTTATAAAATCACCGTTTTTTGTTTTATTAATGATAATATCCGTTTTATACAACATAATGTTCTTTTTATAATAAGTGTGAATTCCAAAGAATGTCATAACGCCACATGGAATAAATAGCAGATAATTGCAATCTAATGATCAGAGCTAAATGCATCACAAAAGGGAATCTCTGTTTATTTCATATCCCAGCCGCAGATTGTTTTCTATTCAAACAAAATGTCAATCGTTTTACGGAACCATAACGAATAAAACGTCTTGTAACGTATACGCTAAGCGTTATTTTACATCAGCTCGGAGGTGAGACATCTTTAATACAGAATTAAACATTGTCTGTTCAGATCCAGGAAATAAATCAATGTTCTTTATTTTTGTGTAGTTACATTGCAACAAGGTTGAAAAAATATCAAATTCAATTTTTATAAAGTCGTTTTCACGTGTGCTACTGTACCTGCTTGTAAGATCTGTTTATAGGAAAAGACTTTTCATCAGTTGACCCATGAAGTTGCATTAAAGTAAAAACAAAAAGATCAGGAATGAAGGGGGACTGGATCAAAGGGGGGACAGGCCCCTAGGAAGGGATAGACCACCCAAGTATTGGGACCCAAGGATGGGAAGGAGACACTGAAGGAGGGGAAAGAATGTGAGTTGGGGGTGAGATCGTGTGAGACATGCCTGACATGGAGGCAGTACCAGAGAGGGGGGGGCAGGACCCGAATGGGTGACAGGAATGGAGGGGGGCTGTATTGGAGGAGAGGTAGGACTGAAGGTGGAGCTAGACTGGAGGTGGGGCAGGGTCGAAGGTGGTAGGTGGGCTTAGGTTAACCCTAAAGCGGATATACATATGTGATTCCACAATAGACCGCAGACAAACAAGGGTGATGAAGGAGAAGAATTGTAACGGTTGGTCAGATGCTTTCAGATCAACAGTACAAGTTTAGTTCCAAGTTAATCCAGGTTGGAATCTGATCTCCAGTTGGGGTGAGGAAGGATTTTCCCCCTCTGGAACATATTGTCTTTAGATGGGGTTTTCAGCATCTTTGGGTTAACTTTTAAATAGCTAGAAATAAATAGTTAGAATAATAGACGAATGTAGAAATAAAAACTATAAAAAAAACAATTTGGTATCTGCGTTTTTTTTTCTATTTCTCCTTCCAACTTTTTTTTTAATTTACTTGACTATTAAATAAGAGAACTGTTAGAGAAAATATTTTTACTCGTAATTGTGTTTTTAGGGTTAGGCCACACAGCTGCGATTTTTCTGCGTTTGCGTTTTTTCAAATCATTGGAATCGCGGCAATGCACCGAAAATGCACGTTTTCAGGTACAATGCCAATTGCGCTTGCGATTTGCGTTCCGCATTTTAAACCGCATTCGCATGCAATTTCCAATAATCAATGAAAAAACGCATGCGAAAACGCAACGAAATCGCACATGAAATCGCATGTGATTCCGTGTGCAATTGCGTTTGCGTTGCAGTGTGGCCATGCCCTAAAATCTGAATAATTAGACTACTGTATAGAAAATAAAAATGGTAAGTAGCCCAAAAAATTAACAGGCGCAAACGTCTTCCTTGCTTTGATTTTATTGTGCTATACACTGGCAGGGTTATTTAATAAAAGTTCTTATCATTTAAAATGGTGCTAATTTTGCCCCAACCAATCAGATGTTATTTAACATTTGAAAGCTAACATCTGATTGGTTGGGGCAAAATTAGCACCATTTTAAATGATAAGAACTTTCATTGAATCTCCCTGAAAATGTTTCAACCTACATGGGTCTTCGTCAAGTGTACCGCGAACCAATCATGAACAAAGTGACATAGTATATATATAAATATAAATAAAGCTTGGACATGTGTAAATACAAACAAAAGAAACAAATAATGTTAAACCACTGCACAGGGGTCCTGGGTGCCTGGTCTATTACATGACTCTAGCAAATAATTTATATCGCAAATTCCCCAGGTAATACAAAACCAATCTACCTGTAATAAATCAAATGATATATGGTCTGCTAGCGATATAAAAACATAGATGAAGGAAACCATCTTCAATGTGGATCTATTATAAAAATAAACAGAGTACACGGTAAGTATCCAAATACAGTAGGATATATAATACATAGTTATAAAAAACCTTTTCAAGTTCCAGTGGCCATTCAAGCTGCCTGGAGAAGTTTTTTTTTTTAACCAATATGATAGATAGATAGACACTGTTTCAAGCACTTGCCACTGTTGGCAAAATGTGTCCTTGTTTAGATCACGCCCCCCCCAACCCGCGGCAAACACAAATTAGCCCCGCATCTACCCGTGGCAAAGCTCTTCCCCCTATTTTCAGCTATAATCCTAAAATGCTAGCACACAGACACCTGTAAAATGCTTATTACATAGACACTGGAAAATGCTATACATGACACTGGTAAAAGCTTGGTACACAGAGAATGGTAAAATGCTTGACACTCTAAAACTGGTAAAATGCTTGGCGCAAAGACACTGGTAAAATGCTTGACACACTGAGACTGGTAAAATGCTTGGCGCAGACTCTGGTAAATGCTTGGCACGCGAAAACTGGTAAAATGCTTGACACACTGACACTGGTAAAATGCTTGGCGCAGACTCTGGTAAAATGCTTGGCACATGAAAACTGGTAAAATGCTTGACACGCTGACAATGGTAAAATGCTTGGAGCACAGACACGGTAAAATGCTTGACCACAAACACTGGTAAAAGTTGACACACAGGTACTGGTAAAATGCTTGGAATGCAGACACTGGTAAAATGTTGGCGTACAGGACACTGATAAAATGCTTGGCACACAGACACTACTAAAATTCTCGGCACACAGACATAGTAAATGCTTGGTGTACAGACATTAGTAAAATGCTTGGCACACAGACATAGTAAAATGCTTGGCGTACCGACACTAGTAAAATAATTGGCACACAGAAACTAGTAAAAGCTTGGCAACCAGACACTAGTAAAATGTTGGTGTACAGACACTAGTAAAATGCTTGTTGTACAGACACTGATAAAATGCTTGGCACACAGACACTAGTAAATGCTTGGCACACAGACACTAGTAAAATGCTTGGCACACAGACACTAGTAAATGCTGGCACACAGACACTAGTAAAATGCTTGGCGTAAAGACACTGATAAAATGCTGGCACACAGACACTACTAAAATGCTTGGCACACCGTAACTGGTAAAATGCTTGGCACAGACACTGGTAAAATGCTTGCATACAGACACTGGTAAAATGCTGGTGTACAGACACTAGTAAATGCTTGGCACACAGACACTGGTAAAATGCATCGCATGGCAGAGTCCTCCAGGAGGAAGTAGGGAAGGTTCCTACTCTTCAGTTTCCTGGACTTCAAACGACACTATAGCACAACCTTAAGAAGCAGAGGAGAAAGTAAGGATTTTTTAACAACTCAGTGGGGACAGCAGTGGGTTACATTTTAGTTTTGAGGTGGACTGCCTTTTAAATGCTCAGCACACAGACAATGGTAAAAATGCTTGTGCACAGACCACTGGTAAAAAGTTTGACATAGACTGGTAAAATGCTTGGCATACAGTACTGATAAAATAGTTTGAAAAGTTTGAATTAAATACAAATAAAATAACAATGGTAACTTACTGTGAATGGCTGTGGACCTGGGAATAGTCCGGGGAACACGAACATATCACCATAACACATTTAAACACTTCCTTCCCCCACGATGGGGCAATTGTTGGAATTCTGCAGGCTCGATTCGGGTTTATGGGCAATTCGAGGGATACCGAAGGATAAATTCGAGGGTTACCGAAATTTGAACAATAACATTTGAGGGTATCGAAAATCAAACATTGCATTCGAGGGTTACCGAATTCAAACGGTACATATAGAGGGTATCGAAATCGATTTAACATTCGAGGGTTACTGAAATGAACCACTAAATTTGAGGGTGGTTACTGAAATTGACCGCTACATTCGAGGGTACGAAAGATACATGAGAGTTACTGAAATTGACCGCTACATTCGAGGGTTACGAAAGATACATTGAGGGTACTGAAATTGACCGCTACATTCGAGGGTTAACGAAAGATACATTTGAGAGTTACTGAAATTGACCCCTACATTCGAGGGTTAACGAAAGATACATTTGAGGGTTATGATGAAATTGACCACTACATTCAAGGGTTAACGAAAGATACATTTGAGGTTACTGAATTGAACCACTACATTCAAGGCCTTATGACCTCCAGGAATTAAAGGGGACACGCCTAGGGCACCTACAAAAAAATAAAGGCAAGGTAAAACTTGTAAACCTGAAACAATCCACAAACCAATCATATCTTTTACATTGGAGAAGCGACGTTTGCGTGGGGACATGATTACCTTATACAAAAATATTAATGGGCCATACAATGAACTTCTGGGGCATTGTTCACTAATAGGTCATATCGAGGACACGTGGACATCCACTAAGGTTGGAAGAAAAGAAGTTTCATCTTCAGGTTAGGAAAGGTTTCTTTACAGTGAGAACGGTGAAACTGTGGAACTGTCTTCCAGCAGATGTGGTAATGGCAAGTAGTCATTAAATAGCTTTAAAAAAGGCCTGGATAAGTTTCTAAAACTAAAAAATATTGAGAATACTGGTATTAATACATATACTGTAGTTTGGTGGTACAGGGATACATATAATATTGAGAATACTGGTATTAATACATATACTGTAGTTCTGGTTGGTACAGGGATACTATATAATATTGAGAATTACTGGTATTAATACATATACAGTAGTTCTGGTTGGTACAGGGATACTATATAATATTGAGAATTACTGGTATTATACATATACTGTAGATCTGGTTGGTACAGGGATACTATATAATATTGAGAATTACTGGTATTAATACATATACTGTGATCTGGTTGGTACAGGGATACTATATAATATTAGAATTACTGGTGTTAGTACTATACTGTAGTTCTGGTTGGTACAGGGATACTATATAATATTGAGAATTACTGGTATAATGCATATACTGTAGTCTGGTTGGTACAGGGATACTATATAATATTGAGAATTACTGGTATTAATACATATACTGTGGATCTGGTTGGTACAGGGATACTATATAATATTAAGAATTACTGGTGTTAGTACATATACTGTAGTTCTGGTTGGTACAGGGATACTATATAATATTGAGAATTACTGGTATTAATGCATATACTGTAGTTCTGGTTGGTACAGGGATACTATATAATATTAAGAATTACTGGTGTTAGTACATACACTGTAGTTCTGGTTGGTACAGGGATACTATATAATATTGAGAATTACTGGTATTAATACATATAGATCTGGTTGATCCAGGGATATTTTCCGATTGCCGTTTGGAGTCAGGAAGGAATTTTTTCCCCCTTTTTAGCTGGGGTTTTTTGCCTTCCTCTGGATCAACTGTTAGGTAGGGTTAAAAAAAAAAAAAATATATATATATATATATATATATATATATATATATATATATATATATAAAGAGGGTGGATAGGTTGGACTTGATGGACGTATGTCTTTATTCAACCTTAATTACTATGTTACTATGATACGGTTGTACACAGCGATATGATTGTATCATATTCATTATCATACAATAATTGTTTCATTGGTGGCAGCTGAGGACAGAGACTAGAAAATGTACATGGCTACAGATATCATCAGTACAGTATCATCGTGCGATCCCACGTGTGTCCGAACCTTAAGGGCATGTCCACTCGTAAAACAAAAAACTAGTCAATTGTCAGTTACCTGCCCGCAACTGATATATTTTGCACAATATTTTCTGCCTATTACCTGGTAAATATTTAAAGGGCATGTCCACCCCACAAACTAAAAATTCACCAACTACTGGCCCCACTGTACATTATAAAAAAAAATCCTTACCTTACATCCCTGATCCTTATGGTTCTCCTGTAGTGCATCTTCAAAGCCCAGGAAACTGAAGGGTAGGAGCTGTCTTCCTGTCCAAAAGGTTTCTGCCTCTGATTTGTCCTCTTAGTTGCTGCTGGCATACGCAGTGGAGCCCCCCCTTCCCCCCCTCCCTCCCAATCCCTCCCTGGCTGCTGATCATCTGCCGTATAATCCTTTATATATCTTGCAGGCCATGCCCTCTCACCACCAACCGCTATATTGGAACTTAAAAAATCGATTGCAAACTCTACTTACAGATCCTCGCCCCCGCGGCAATCTGTATTGATGGCAGCTGTGGCTGCAAGATATTAAAAGTTAGTAATGAGGGTGGAGATGCCCTTTAATATGAACTGTGTCTCTCTCGTATCTTTCAAACATGCCTATGATGATGTCTCTAGCTTCTCTGGTTCTTAGGTTATAGGCTTGTAAAGTTACACACAGTCAGGAAAAACAAGGAAGTATTTGACAGTCCCATGATGTGCTGTGTAAGAAGCCCCACCCCCCAAAAATACCCTTCTTTCCTAAAGCTATTATCTGAAGACATTTATAGCAATAGGATACAACTGGGCATGCTCGTGCCTAAGGCATGGGGGTCTGGGCAGGTGATGTCACAGCTCACAGTGATAGCTGGAAACAATACATTTTATACTGCTATAAATTTGAATAGATTGAAGCCTGATAGACTGAAGTCATTTTAAAGGCCAGAATATGTTCTTTTTAATAAAGGCCACTTATATGGAGACCACAGTTACCATATAAGGATAAATATAAGTCACCAGTTTTTTGTTTTAAGGGTGGACATGCACTTTAAGATATTATTTATGGGATTATGCACTATAGTATAAAAATACTCAAAATAAAATTCTGTATCCAATTTCATCAGATATTTCTGTGTCAAAATTTCTAGTTAGTTTCGACCAATGTTATTGGATGAAAGAACCCGTAGTCATAAAAAACATGTATAATTGACTTACAATGTCTCGATTTTTTGCATTGTTTAATAACTAGAGAAGCTCATCCAATATGGAATCCCGTGACTTTACCAAATTGTTAGTGGTAAGCTATGTAACCGAGTAATAAAATATCTCATGTTGTATTACAATGTCATCCCATTCTCCTTCCCATTATTTTAATGTCATTCCCTTGGCTATTCGATCTTCAATTTCTGTACTGTTTATATTAGTGCTTAAAGGACAACTATACTGTAAAAATTTACTTTTTAAAAATGAAAAGCACCTGGGGCAAGGAGACAGGATTGATTATTCCTACCTCCCAATATGTTTTGTTGAGGAGCTACAGCACATACAGTTTTCATCTGCCAGGTTATGGCCCGGGGCCATTCTATATTAAAAATAGTGCCAAGCATACAGGAAGACTGGCAGAAGCAGTTTTCTTTGTCCTGCAGCTCTTTGTAGAAATAAAATTGGGAGGTAAAAACACCAATCCTACCTCCCTGCCTCAGGTACTTTTTATTTTAATGTTTTTTTTAAAAGCTCTATACGCACTTTAGTTTTCCTTTAATAGGCTCTGCAATGTCCCTAGATGCGAACAAGGCAAATTATTTTTTCATTTCTAAATCTGGCAACTGCCTTTTAACTGCTCTTACATATGGAGTATTCTGTGTGTGAGGCCATTATATGGTAATGTCAAGTCGCTCTATGAATAGAAATATTTCCATATGTTACTATTATTATTATCCTGCAAATTGTTGGATATCTGAAGATATGGCTGGTGCACGGCGCTGAAATCTCATTGCATCGTGTTGTGTGTTGCGTGTATGGTAGGAATGCTGGACATTAATTCCACACTAAAATTTCTCATTTCATTTAAAAGAGATTTAAAGCTAAAATCTATTTGAATGTGATCTATAATTTCTAACTAGCAGATTGTGCAACTATGAAATCAGCAGCAATTGTGAAATTTTGAGCCTTTCCCTGAGTTCTCTGTAATTCTTAGGGCTAGGTTCCACTATGTGCGTTGTGTTGCGTTTTCCGTTTTGCGAATCGCAATGTATTTTAAAATATAATGGAAATCGCGAGAATCACTTCCCACTATATAATTTGCGTTTCCATTTTTTATCCATATGCATGCATGACTTTTGGTCCATGTGTGTCAGAATTGCACTTTAATAATAGGATTATTATTGTCCCTTAGAGATGGGACCCAGATCCGACACGGAACGTTCGGATTTCGGGACTTTGGAGCGCATTTTTGATTTTTATTGAACGTGCTATTTTTTAATAGATTCCGATCGTATTTTCGTGGATTATCGAACATCGTACGTTCAATTGCTTGAACGTACGATAAAAATCGAAAACGTGCTCTGAAATCCCGAATTTAAATTCCATTTTCAGATTTTTGGATCTTCGGGATTTTCCCGAGTTCCGAAAACCTGAAAACAGAAAGAAACCCATCAGTTTCGGCCATTTCTATTGTCCCTATTCTGGCAGAGTAAGCTGGCCCCTCCCTCCATGGCTGTGACTGCTGACATCACAACCAATGATTGACTTCTCTTTCACCTGCTGCCTCCTCTACACATGCTCAAGCATATAAAAAGCTCATTGAGCAGAGGGAGGAGGCAGATACCTTTGCCAGAAAGGAATAGAATTTATAAAATATCTGGTTACAAATACATGGAATAATCTGGTAAAACTAGCAGTTGGGGTTTCCAATGTTCTATAGTTACAGCTACCTGAATCTTTTTTGGCATCTCTAATATAGAAAAGCTTTAAACCTTTAATTGCCATCTCTTATAGTGATGGGTTATATTGATTGCTTTGTAGGCGATTCAGTTTGAATTCTAACATGTAAAACGTGAAGAGTATACAGTAATAAGGCAATCAATAAACGCTGTAATAAACGTAGTGTGATAATGTGGGTCTCAAACAAAGAGACTGAGGATTGATCGGTATTTGCCAAGTTTGGGAAAGTCTTTTGGCTTCTTATTATTATTTAGTGTGGCTTAAAGACGGGAAACAGCTATAGAGACTCTGGTTGCATCACCGATAGTTTTATAAGTAATAAAATATTCTTGGGTTATCATCCTGCAATTCCCATTGTCTATGGAGCTGTCCTCGTCTTGCACATCTGCTTTATATGGTGGTGAAGTCAAATGTCGTAGTAGTAGTAGGTCAGCAGGTGTTTGTTCAGGCATCCTAAATCACACATGAAGGTCACTTCATGTTTACCACGTTTTAAATTGCCGATCTACCTTGAAAGAAGGACCTATAATTGGTCTGTTTATCATTTGTAGTGGGACCACCTTAACCTCTGTTCTTGGACTTGATACTGACCATCGGGAGCAGAGACGTCCAACTCTGCACTAGAACGACCCAAACTAAAGAGAAAGAGGGAAAAGTTCACTCCTCCCCCACCTTGGCCCAGGTCACGTCTGACTGGATAGCGCACCCGTTTATATATGCGCCCTCCATTCTCTCATTTTGCTAATATCACAAACATTAGATACTAATTAGACCAGCAATTAAAACCAGTGTTTTTAGAAAA
Source organism: Hymenochirus boettgeri (assembly GCA_019447015.1). Taxonomy (NCBI): domain Eukaryota; kingdom Metazoa; phylum Chordata; class Amphibia; order Anura; family Pipidae; genus Hymenochirus; species Hymenochirus boettgeri. The sequence continues at coordinate 396,906,516 of CM033469.1, read as the reverse complement.
TAATTAACCATAAATCCAGGTTAACTCTTCACCTGTGAACATTTTGTGCATTTTTTTACGAGACCTTGGTTAACCATCAAATGCAATCAGTTACGTTACGGAAATATCTGTCAGTGTTTCTCTCTCTGCTCATTAATATTTAACTAAAACGACATTGCATAAATCATGTTGTCATAAGCCAAAAGAATGTGTGGATAAAAGAAATTAAAGGATTGTCTTAGAGGAATAAATTAACCGTCAGAAGATAAATCTACAGGGAATATGTTTGGAGCTTTAGGAATAATCAGGAAAGAATTCTGCATGCCATTGAGGAACCAGTAGCATAATATGGGATGAGACAGGATTGATGAAAATGTAAAGTTAAAATATAAATTTGCCTGAACTTTTACTGAAGTTAAAAAACAAACTTTAGGAAGTTTGGCGATCTCTAATTATTATTATTATTCTGGATTTACATAGCGTCAACATCTGTGAAATATATACGCATCTGAAATTAAAAGCATTTTGGGGAAATAATCTATTTAATTCTTTAGTATTCTGGATTTTTATTCTGCAACCACCCAAACAGTGTCCTGGGAACTTACATAGATTCACATGCTCAGTTCTTACTGGTCAATCGGATTAAGATCATGCATAAAATGTGGTTGAAAATTCCAACATATGAAAGGTAATATTAAAAGTGAGTGTGGACAACACAAGAGACAGGAAATAAAGATGATATAATTAGCATTTTACCAGTGTCATACTTAATGGGGAGCACGGCAATTAAATGGGTACATATCTGTTTGATATACGTGTAATAGAAATCATTATTATATCCTCAGCATCCAATTTAAATAAACTTTGTACCATTTTGTACATTTTTACTTTGGAATTTACGGACACGTTATAAAATCACCGTTTTTTGTTTTATAAATGATAATATCCGTTTTATACAACATAATGTTCTTTTTATAATAAGTGATGAATTCCAAAGAATGTCATAACGCACATGGAATAAATAGCAGATAATTGCAATCTAATGATCAGAGCTAAATGCATCACAAAAGGGAATCTCTGTTTATTCATATCCCAGCCGCAGATTGTTTTCTATTCAAACAAAATGTCAATCGTTTTACTAGGAACCATAACGAAATAAAACGTCTCTGTAACGTATACGCTAAGCGTTATTTTACATCAGCTCGGAGGTGAGACATCTTTAATACAGAATTAAACATTGTCTGTTCAGATCCAGGAAATAAATCAATGTTCTTTATTTTTGTGTAGTTACATTGCAACATAGGTTGAAAAAATATCAAATTCAATTTTTATAAAGTCGTTTTCACTGTCGTGTACTGTACCTGCTTGTAAGATCTGTTTATAGGAAAAGACTTTTCATCAGTTGACCCATGAAGTTGCATTAAAGTAAAAACAAAAAGATCAGGAATGAAGAGGGGACTGGATCAAAGGGGGGACAGGCCCCTAGGAAGGGATAGACCACCCAAGTATTGGGACCCAAGGATGGGAAGGAGACACTGAAGGAGGGGAAAGAATGTGAGTTGGGGGTGAGATCGTGTGAGACATGCCTGACATGGAGGCAGTACCAGAGAGGGGGGGGCAGGACCCGAATGGGTGACAGGAATGGAGGGGGGCTGTATTGGAGGAGAGGTAGGACTGAAGGTGAGCTAGACTGGAGGTGGGGCAGGGTCGAAGGTGGTAGGTGGGCTTAGGTTAACCCTAAAGCTGGATATACATATGTGATTCCACAATAGACCGCAGACAAACAAGGGGCTGATGAATGGAGAAGAATTGTAACGGTTGGTCAGATGCCTTTCAGATCAACAGTACAAGCTTTAGTTCCAAGTTAATCCAGGGTGGAATCTGATCTCCAGTTGGGGTGAGGAAGGAATTTTCCCCCCTCTGGAACATATTGTCTTTAGATGGGGTTTTCAGCATCTTTGGGTTAACTTTTAAATAGCTAGAAATAAATAGTTAGAATAATTAGACGAATGTAGAAATAAAAACTATAAAAAAAACAATTTGGTATCTGCGTTTTTTTTTCTATTTCTCCTTCCAACTTTTTTTTTCAATTTACTTGACTATTAAATATCGAGAACTGTTAGAGAAAATATTTTTACTCGTAATTGTGTTTTTAGGGTTAGGCCACACAGCTGCGATTTTTCTGCGTTTGCGTTTTTTCAAATCATTGGAATCGCGGCAATGCACCGAAAATGCACGTTTTCAGGTACAATGCAATTGCGCTTGCGATTTGCGTTCCGCATTTTAAACCGCATTCGCATGCAATTTCCAATAATCAATGAAAAAACGCATGCGCAAACGCAACGAAATCGCACATGAAATCGCATGTGATTCCGTGTGCAATTGCGTTTGCGTTGCAGTGTGGCCATGCCCTAAAAATCTGAATAATTAGACTACTGTATAGAAAAATAAAAATGGTAAGTAGCCCAAAAAATTAACAGGCGCAAACGTCTTCCTTGCTTTGATTTTATTGTGCTATACACTGGCAGGGTTATTTAATAAAAGTTCTTATCATTTAAAATGGTGCTAATTTTGCCCCAACCAATCAGATGTTATTTAACATTTGAAAGCTAACATCTGATTGGTTGGGGCAAAATTAGCACCATTTTAAATGATAAGAACTTTCATTGAATCTCCCTGAAAATGTTTCAACCTACATGGGTCTTCGTCAAGTGTACCCGGAACCAATCATGAACAAAGTGACATAGTATATATATATAAATATACATAAAGCTTGGACATGTGTAAATACAAAACAAAGAAACAAATAATGTTAAACCACTGCACAGGGGTCCTGGGTGCCTGGTCTATTACATGACTCTAGCAAATAATTTATATCGCAAATTCCCCAGGTAATACAAAACCAATCTACCTGTAATAAATCAAATGATATATGGTCTGCTAGCGATATAACAACATAGATGAAGGAAACCATCTTCAATGTGGATCTATATAAAAAATAAACAGAGTACACGGTAAGTATCCAAATACAGTAGGATATATAATACATAGTTATAAAAAACCTTTTCAAGTTCCAGTGGCCATTCAAGCTGCCTGGAGAAAGTTTTTTTTTTTAACCAATATGATAGATAGATAGACACTGTTTCAAGCACTTGCCACTGTTGGCAAAATGTGTCCTTTGTTTAGATCACGCCCCCCCCCCAACCCCGCCGCAAACACAAATTAGCCCCGCATCTACCCGTGGCAAAGCTCTTCCCCCTATTTTCAGCTATAATCCTAAAATGCTTAGCACACAGACACCTGTAAAATGCTTATTACATAGACACTGGTAAAATGCTTATTACATAGACACTGGTAAAATGCTTGGTACACAGAGAATGGTAAAATGCTTGACACTCTAAAACTGGTAAAATGCTTGGCGCAAAGACACTGGTAAAATGCTTGACACACTGAGACTGGTAAAATGCTTGGCGCAGACTCTGGTAAAATGCTTGGCACGCGAAAACTGGTAAAATGCTTGACACACTGACACTGGTAAAATGCTTGGCGCAGACTCTGGTAAAATGCTTGGCACATGAAAACTGGTAAAATGCTTGACACGCTGACACTGGTAAAATGCTTGGAGCACAGACACTGGTAAAATGCTTGACACACAAACACTGGTAAAATGCTTGACACACAGGTACTGGTAAAATGCTTGGAATGCAGACACTGGTAAAATGCTTGGCGTACAGACACTGATAAAATGCTTGGCACACAGACACTACTAAAATTCTCGGCACACAGACACTAGTAAAATGCTTGGTGTACAGACATTAGTAAAATGCTTGGCACACAGACACTAGTAAAATGCTTGGCGTACAGACACTAGTAAAATAATTGGCACACAGACACTAGTAAAATGCTTGGCACACAGACACTAGTAAAATGCTTGGTGTACAGACACTAGTAAAATGCTTGTTGTACAGACACTGATAAAATGCTTGGCACACAGACACTAGTAAAATGCTTGGCACACAGACACTAGTAAAATGCTTGGCACACAGACACTAGTAAAATGCTTGGCACACAGACACTAGTAAAATGCTTGGCGTAAAGACACTGATAAAATGCTTGGCACACAGACACTACTAAAATGCTTGGCACACCGATACTGGTAAAATGCTTGGCACACAGACACTGGTAAAATGCTTGGCATACAGACACTGGTAAAATGCTTGGTGTACAGACACTAGTAAAATGCTTGGCACACAGACACTGGTAAAATGCATCGCATGGCAGAGTCCTCCAGGAGGAAGTAGGGAAGGTTCCTACTCTTCAGTTTCCTGGACTTCAAACAGACACTATAGCACAACCTTAAGAAGCAGAGGAGAAATGTAAGGATTTTTTAACACTACTCAGTGGGGACAGCAGTGGGTTACATTTTAGTTTTGAGGTGGACATGCCTTTTAAATGCTCAGCACACAGACAATGGTAAAAATGCTTGGTGCACAGACCACTGGTAAAATAGTTTGCACATAGACTGGTAAAATGCTTGGCATACAGATACTGATAAAATAGTTTGAAAAGTTTGAATTAAATACAAATAAAATAACAATGGTAACTTACTGTGAATGGCTGTGGCACCTGGGAATAGTCTGGGGAACACGAACATATCACCATAACACATTTAAACACTTCCTTCCCCCACGATGGGGCAATTGTTGGAATTCTGCAGGCTCGATTCGAGGTTTATGGGCAATTCGAGGGATACCGAAGGATACATTCGAGGGTTACCGAAATTTGAACAATACATTTGAGGGTTATCGAAAATCAAACATTGCATTCGAGGGTTACCGAATTCAAACGGTACATTAGAGGGTTATCGAAATCGAATTTAACATTCGAGGGTTACTGAAATGAACCACTAAATTTGAGGGTTACTGAAATTGACCGCTACATTCGAGGGTTAACGAAAGATACATTTGAGAGTTACTGAAATTGACCGCTACATTCGAGGGTTAACGAAAGATACATTTGAGGGTTACTGAAATTGACCGCTACATTCGAGGGTTAACGAAAGATACATTTGAGAGTTACTGAAATTGACCCCTACATTCGAGGGTTAACGAAAGATACATTTGAGGGTTACTGAAATTGACCACTACATTCAAGGGTTAACGAAAGATACATTTGAGGGTTACTGAAATTGACCACTACATTCAAGGGTTAACGAAAGATACATTTGAGGGTTACTGAAATTGACCGCTACATTCGAGGGTTTAACGAAAGATACATTTGAGAGTTACTGAAATTGACCGCTACATTCGAGGGTTAACGAAAGATACATTTGAGGGTTACTGAAATTGGCCGCTACATTCGAGGGTTAACGAAAGATACATTTGAGGGTTACTGAAATTGACCGCTACATTCGAGGGTTAACGAAAGATACATTTGAGAGTTACTGAAATTGACCACTACATTTGAGGGTTAACGAAAGATACATTTGAGGGTTCTGAAACTGAAATCAAGGTATCGGATTGTGTCTCGGTTTAAAGTTCCGTAAATAGCCCTTGTGGTCTTGTTCCTACTTTTACCTGCCTGCTCATCTGTCCTACGTACGCAATGCCCACAGTATGGAGTCATCCGCGATCGTAGTTAGTATGGCAGCCTTATACTGTATATAGACTATATACTTCATATAGGGAGAACGCCCTGACTGTTTGTACTTCCATCTTTTAAAGATGACAGACAGAACCTTGCAGATTTACAGTGTGCATCTCAGTAATCCTCCTAGTATAGATAAATCTGAAAGCCGAATCTTTCTGTCAGTCTCTCTGCTAATTTGCCAAAGTTTGTTTCATTAGACACAGTTCCCCTGGCCCTAATATGCCCCCTGTGTATATGCCTTGATAGTTGATTTATGATGGAAGCTTGATGTCAGGATGCTGTTCATAGGGACCCATTATGTGTAGAGATCGTTACATCAAGAACATTGAAGAAGCTAAGGGATAACTCGTAGGTGAACTTCATCCCAGTACGTACAGTTTCTTGCAGCCATTGGTACGCAATATTCCACACATCTTACAGACGCCACAGATCAATTATTATCTTGTGCAAAGTTGGCCCGTGCTATACGTTTGCAGCATCCAATTAAATTTTAGCTTTTTACTGGGTAAAAAAATATGCATCTGATTGGTCACTGAAGATTAATAACACAAACATTTGTACCTCTTTTTGCATCAGCCTCCAATGTGACCTAAATACAAAAAAGGACAACATGACAGAAGGAATTAGAGGGGACAAAATACAGAGGAAAAGGAATCTACGTGTCTAATAAAGGAGAAATGAGATGAACTATAAAGTTTGTATGAAATTCTAACACTGCCAAATATATTAACTTACCTCATCTTTCTACAAAGCCAAGTTTCTCTCCACCTTCCTTTCTACAGAATCCGAACCGTGACCAACAAACCCCCACATCCCATTTTGTTTCGGATAACAGACCCCCCACCATAAAATCCTCAGTCATAGCCTGGATGCAGCCTCTACACCACTAGTAGGTGTCACCCAGCTAAGGTAGATTATGGGAGTTGACCCCTATTACCCACAGGTTCATTTCATATATCACCCATTGTGGTGTGATGCAGCTTGTTGTACGCTTGTGAATGTGCTCGTTTATTGGGACAATGTTGTCTGGAGACTTTAAGACTTTGAAGGCACTTTCCATATAAGTGCCTTCATTTCCGTGTTTTTAACCAATGGGTTGTGGGTCTTTGCAGAACGTGTTCCCATTAATCGCCTTGCAAGCGGAAAAAGACAATTTTGAGATATTCAATTCGAATGCATTTATAAAGGCCTTGGTCTCCAACAGTCAGGGTTAAATGAAAGCCTCAGTATTTCCTTTATAATAAGCCGACATCACATCTCTGGCTTCACCCTTGGAAATTATATTGAGTGAATGTACAAACTTCCTGCTTCCAGTAGGTTGAGTGACTCACCTGACCTCTGCCCTGGGGGAGAAGCATGCTCAGTTAAGACTTAATGTTGGGGGAATTAGGAAGTACGAGGGGGAAAATTGACCATTGAGAAGGGGAGCCTATTAATGCACCCTGGCTGGTCCATACTACAAGCTGAAAACAGGAAGTGTTCAAGCAGGAAGTAATATTGCTTAACCTTTCAGCAATAACTTCTCACGAATTTTATCTAGAGATGTGATTTCGGTTTTATTTTGAAGGTACGATGGAAGGCTTTTTTATAATTCTCACTGGTTTGGAAGAATTGGAGACCACAGTTACCCTTTAAGTTAGACTCAGGGGTAAGGAGCCCAACAGTTTAGGTCCTCACCCTGGTAATATTAACTAGGTAAAGGGGAATTCCTAGTCTATAATTTCCCTTTACTTAGGGAGCAAAGTTCCGCTAAAGTCATATTTCTCATTGTATCAAAGGTTCATTCCCTAGTGTTTCATTCATTCTTAAATTCCAATATTTCTAACTTGTAGCGGTCAATTTCAGTAACCCTCAAATGTATCTTTCGTTAACCCTCGAATGTAGCGGCCAATTTCAGTAACCCTCAATGTATCTTTCGTTAACCCTCGAATGTAGCGGTCAATTTCAGTAACTCTCAAATGTATTTTTCGTTAACCCTCGAATGTAGCGGTCAATTTCAGTAACCCTCAAATGTATCTTTCGTTAACCCTTGAATGTAGTGGTCAATTTCAGTAACCCTCAAATGTATCTTTCGTTAACCCTTGAATGTAGTGGTCAATTTCAGTAACCCTCAAATGTATCTTTCGTTAACCCTCGAATGTAGGGGTCAATTTCATGTACTCTCAAATGTATCTTTCGTTAACCCTCGAATGTAGCGGTCAATTCAGTAACCCTCAAATGTATCTTCGTTAACCCCTCGAATGTAGCGGTCAATTTCAGTAACTCTCAAATGTATCTTTCGTTAACCCTCGAATGTAGCGGTCAATTTCAGTAACCCTCAAATTTAGTGGTTCATTTCAGTAACCCTCGAATGTTAAATTCGATTTCGATAACCCTCTAATGTACCGTTTGAATTCGGTAACCCTCGATGCAATGTTTGATTTTCGATAACCCTCAAATGTATTGTTCAAATTTCGGTAACCCTCGAATGTATCCTTCGGTACCCTCGAATGCCCATAAACCTCGAATCGAGCCTGCAGAATTCCAACAATTGCCCCATCGTGGGGGAAGGAAGTGTTTAAATGTGTTATGGTGTATATGTTCGTGTTCCCCAGACTATTCCCAGGTGCCACAGCCATTCACAGTAAGTTACCATTGTTATTTTATTTGTATTTAATTCAAACTTTTCAAACTATTTTATCAGTATCTGTATGCCAAGCATTTTACCAGTCTATGTGCAAACTATTTTACCATGGTCTGTGCACCAAGCATTTTTACCATTGTCTGTGTGCTGAGCATTTAAAGGCATGTCCACCTCAAAACTAAAATGTAACCCACTGCTGTCCCCACTGAGTAGTGTTAAAAAATCCTTACATTTCTCCTCTGCTTCTTAAGGTTGTGCTATAGTGTCTGTTTGAATCCAGGAAACTGAAGAGTAGGAACCTTCCCTACTTCCTCCTGGAGGACTCTGCCATGCGATGCATTTTACCAGTGTCTGTGTGCCAAGCATTTTACTAGTGTCTGTACACCAAGCATTTTACCATTGTCTGTATGCCACTTTACCAGTGTCTGGTGCCAAGCATTTTACCAGTATCGTGTTGCCAAGCATTTTAGTAGTGTCTGTGTGCCAAGCTTTTATCAGTGTCTTTACGCCAAGCATTTTACTAGTGTCTGTGTGCCAAGCATTTTCTAGTGTCTGTGTGCCAGCATTTTACTAGTGTCTGTGTGCCAAGCATTTTACTAGTGTCTGTGTGCCAAGCTTTTAGTGTCTGTACACAAGCATTTTACTAGTGTCTGTACACCAACATTTTACTAGTGTCTGTGTGCCAAGCATTTTACTAGTGTCTGTGTGCCAATTATTTTACTAGTGTCTGTACGCCAAGCATTTTACTAGTGTCTGTGTGCCAAGCATTTTACTAATGTCTGTACACCAAGCATTTACTAGTGTCTGTGTGCCGAGAATTTTAGTAGTTCTGTGTGCCAAGCATTTTATCAGTGTCTGTACGCCAAGCATTTTACCAGTGTCGCATTCCAAGCATTTTACCAGTACCTGTGTGTCAAGCATTTTACCAGTGTTTGTGTGTCAAGCATTTTACCAGTGTCTGTGCTCCAAGCATTTTACCAGTGTCAGCGTGTCAAGCATTTTACCAGTTTTTCATGTGCCAAGCATTTTACCAGAGTCTGCGCCAAGCATTTTACCAGTGTCAGTGTGTCAAGCATTTTACCAGTTTTCGCGTGCCAAGCATTTACCAGAGTCTGCGCCAACATTTTACCAGTCTCATGTGTGCAGCATTTTACCAGTGTCTTTGCGCCAACATTTAACCAGTTTTAGAGTGTCAAGCATTTTACCATTCTCTGTGTACCAAGCTTTTACCAGTCATGTATAAGCATTTACCAGTGTCTATGTAATAAGCATTTACAGGTGTCTGTGTGCTAAGCATTTTAGATTATAGCTGAAAAGGGGAAGAGCTTTGCCACGGGTTAGATGCGGGGCTAATTTGTGTTTGCGGCGGGGTTGGGGGGGCGTGATCTAAACAAAGACACATTTTGCCAACAGTGGCAAGTGCTTGAAACAGTGTCTATCTATCTATCATATTGGTTAAAAAAAAAAACTTTCTCCAGGCAGCTTGAATGCCGCCCTGGAACTTGAAAAGGTTTTTTATAACTATGTATTATATATCCTACTGTATTTGATACTTACCGTGTACTCTGTTTATTTTTTTATAGATCCACATTGAAGATGGTTTCCTTCATCTAGGTTGTTATACTCTAGCAGACCATATATCATTTGATTTATTACAGGTAGATTGGTTTTGTATTACCTGGGGAATTTGCGATATAATTATTTGCTAGAGTCATGTAATAGACCAGGCACCCAGGACCCCTGTGCAGTGTGTAACATTATTTGTTCTTTGTTTTGTATTTACACATGTCCAGGCTTTATGTTATTTATAATATATACTATGTCACTTTGTTCATGATTGGTTCCGGGTACACTTGACGAAGACCCATGTAGGTTGAAACATTTTCAGGGAGATTCAATGAAAGTTCTTATCATTTAAAATGGTGCTAATTTTGCCCCAACCAATCAGTGTTAGCTCAATGTTAAATAACATCTGATTGGTTGGGCAAAATTAGCACCATTTTAAATGTAAGAACTTTTATTAAATAACCCTGCCAGTGTATAGCACATAAAATCAAAGCAAGGAAGACGTTTGCGCCTGTTAATTTTTTGGGTACTTACCATTTTTATTTTTCTATACAGTAGTCTAATTATTCAGATTTTTAGGGCATGGCCACACTGCAACGCAAGCAATTGCACACGGAATCACATGCGATTTCATGTGCGATTTCGTTGCGTTGGCGCATGCGTTTTTCATTGATTATTGGAAATTGCATGCGAATGCGGTTTAAAATGGCGAACGCAAATCGCAAGCGCAATTGCATTGTACCTGAAAACGTGCATTTTCGGTGCATTGCCGCGATTCCAATGATTTGAAAAAACGCAAACCAGAAAAATCGCAGCTGTGTGGCCTAACCCTAAAAACACAATTACGAGTAAAAATATTTCTCTAACAGTTCTCGATATTTAATAGTCAAGTAAATTGAAAAAAAAAGTTGGAAGAGAAATAGAAAAAAAACGCAGATACCAAATTGTTTTTTTTATAGTTTTTATTTCTACATTCGTCTAATTATCTAACTATTTATTTCTAGCTATTTAAAAGTTAACCCAAATGCTGAAAACCCCATCTAAAGACATATGTTCCAGAGGGGGAAAATCCTTCCTCACCCCAACTGAGATCAGATTCCAACCTGGATTAACTTGGATAAAGCTTGTACTGTTGATCTGAAAGGCATCTGACCAACCGTTACAATTCTTCTCCATTCATCAGCCCTTGTTTGTCTGCGGTCATTGTGGAATCACATATGTATATCCAGCTTTAGGGTTAACCTAAGCCCACCTACCACCTTCGACCCGCCCCACCTCCAGTCTAGCTCACCTTCAGTCCTACCTCTCCTCCAATACAGCCCCCCTCCATTCCTGTCACCCATTCGGGTCCTGCCCCCCCCTCTCTGGTACTGCCTCCATGTCAGGCAGTGTCTCACACGATCTCACCCCCAACTCACTTCTTTCCCCTCCTTCAGTGTCTCCTTCCCATCCTTGGGTCCCAATACTTGGGTGGTCTATCCCTTCCTAGGGGCCTGTCCCCCCTTTGATCCAGTCCCCTCTTCATTCCTGATCTTTTTGTTTTTACTTTAATGCAACTTCATGGGTCAACTGATGAAAAGTCTTTTCCTATAAACAGATCTTACAAGCAGGTACAGTACACGACAGTGAAAACGACTTTATAAAATTGAATTTGATATTTTTTCAACCTATGTTGCAATGTAACTACACAAAAATAAGAACATTGATTTATTTCCTGGATCTGAACGACAATGTTTAATTCGTATTAAAGATGTCTCACCTCCGAGCTGAGTAAAATAACGCTTAGCGTATACGTTACAGAGACGTTTTATTTCGTTATGTTTCCTAGTAAAACGATTGACATTTTGTTTGATAGAAAACAATCTGCGGCTGGTGATAATAAACAGAGATTCCCTTTTGTGATGCATTTAGCTCTGATCATTAGATGCAATTATCTCTATTTATTCCATGTGCGTTATGACATTCTTTGGAATTCATCACTTATTATAAAAAGAACATTATGTTGTATAAAACGGATATTATAATTAATAAAACAAAAACGGTGATTTTATAACGTGTCCGTAAATTCCAAAGTAAAATGTACAAAATGGTGCAAAGTTTATTTAAATTGGATGCTGAGGATATAATAATGATTTCTATTACACGTATATCAACAGATATGTACCCCTTTAATTGCCGTGCTCCCATTAAGTAGGACACTGGTAAAATGCTAATTATATCATCTTTATTTCCTGTCTCTTGTGTTGTCCACACTCACTTTTAATATTACCTTTCATATGTTGGAATTTTCAACCACATTTTATGCATGATCTTAATCCGATTGACCAGTAAGAACTGAGCATGTGAATCTATGTAAGTTCCCAGGACACTGTTTGGGTGGTTGCAGAATAAAAATCCAGAATACTAAAGAATTAAATAGATATTTCCCCAAAATGCTTTTAATTTCAGATGCGTATATATTTCACAGATGTTGACGCTATGTAAATCCAGAATAATAATAATAATTAAGATCGCCAAACTTCCTAAAGTTTGTTTTTTAACTTCTGACTTCAGTAAAAGTTCAGAAGTTCGGTAGTTTGGAAGAACCCATTAAAGGACAGAATAAGTATATTCCATCCCTTCTATTATTCACAGGGAGTGTAGAATGTTTATTCCCATGAGTTTTAGTGTTCCTTTAAAGTCAATGGGAGAAAATAGTTTGGATTAATACAAATAAAATACAATGGTAACTTACTGTAAATGGCTGTGGCACCTGGGGAATGGTCTGGGGAACATGTCACTATCACCAAAACTTATTTAAACACTTCCTTCCCCACGCAGCAATCGTTGGTTTCCGCAAGCTCCATTTGAGGTTAATGGCCGATTCGGGGTTACCGAATGATACATTCGAGAGTTACGAAATTTTAAATGATACAATCGAGGGTTATCAAAAATTGAACATTACATTTGAGGGTTACAGAGATTGAACGCTACATTCGAGGGTTATCGAAAATCGAATATTGCATTCAAAGGTTACTGAACTGACTGCTACATTCGAGGGTTACACGAATTGAAGGCTACATACCAGGGTTACCGAAATCAACCGACACATTCGATAGTTACGAACAATACATTCGAGGGTTACGATATTGAAGGCTGCATGCCAGGGTTACCGAAATCAACCAATACATACGATAGTTACCGAACGATACTTTTGTGGGTTCCGAATTTGAACAGTTCATTCGACGGTTACAGAAATCAAAGGATACATTTGAGGGTTACCGATTGAGAATTTGATAATTATTGACATTTTCAATAATTATCGAGTTTGGAAACTTGAACTAGTTCGAAGTTAGTTCAGATAGAATTCGGATAGTTTGAGTTCGTGCAAACTCAGGTTCAGGGTTCATCATTAATAATGATATTTTTGTTATGAATTATAGAATGCATTCAGGAAAATTTATTCGAGGGTTAACGAAAGATACATTTGAGAGTTACTGAAATTGACCACTACATTTGAGGGTTAACGAAAGATACATTTGAGGGTTACTGAAACTGAAATCAAGGTATCGGATTGTGTCTCGGGTTTAAAGTTCCGTAAATAGCCCTTGTGGTCTTTGTTCCTACTTTTAACCTGCCTGCTCATCTGTCCTACATACGCAATGCCCACAGTATAGGGAGTCATCCGCGATCGTAGTTAGTATGGCAGCCTTTATACTGTATATAGACTATATACTTCATATAGGGAGAACGCCCTTGACTGTTTGTACTTCCATCTTTTAAAGATGACAGACAGAACCTTGCAGATTTACAGTGTGCATCTCAGTAATCCTCCTAGTATAGATAAATCTGAAAGCCGAATCTTTCTGTCAGTCTCTCTGCTAATTTGCCAAAGTTTGTTTCATTAGACACAGTTCCCCTGGCCCTAATATGCCCCCCTTGTGTATTGCCTTGATAGTTGATTTATGATGGAAGCTTGATGTCAGGATGCTGTTCATAGGGACCCATTATGTGTAGAGATCGTTACATCAAGAACATTGAAGAAGCTAAGGGATAACTCGTAGGTGAACTTCATCCCAGTACGTGGACAGTTTCTTGCAGCCATTGGTACGCAATATTTCCACACATCTTACAGACGCCACAGATCAATTAAATTATCTTGTGCAAAGTTGGCCCGTGCTATACGTTTGCAGCATCCAATTAAATTTTAGCTTTTTACTGGGTAAAAAAAATAATGCATCTGATTGGTCACTGAAGATTAATAACACAAACATTTGTACCTCTTTTTGCATCAGCCTCCAATGTGACCTAAATACAAAAAAGGACAACATGACAGAAGGAATTAGAGGGGACAAAATACAGAGGAAAAGAGAATCTAGGTGTCTAATAAAAGGAGAAATGAGATGAACTATAAAGTTTGTATGAAATTCTAACACTGCCAAATATATAACTTACCTCATCTTTCTACAAAGCCAAGTTTCTCTCCACCTTCCTTTCTAACAGAATCCGAACCGTGACCAACAAACCCCACATCCCATTTTGTTTCGGATAACAGACCCCCCACACATAAAAATCCTCAGTCATAGCCTGGATGCAGCCTCTACACCACTAGTAGGTGTCACCCAGCTAAGGTAGATTATGGGAGTTGACCCCTATTACCCACAGGTTCATTTCATATATCACCCATTGTGGTGTGATGCAGCTTGTTGTACGCTTGTGAATGTGCTCTGTTTATTGGGACAATGTTGTCTGGAGACTTTAAGACTTTGAAGGCACTTTCCATATAAGTGCCTTCATTTCCGTGTTTTTAACCAATGGGTTGTGGGTCTTTGCAGAACGTGTCTTCCCATTAATCGGCCTTGCAAGCGGGAAACAAAGACAATTTTGCAGGGATCATTTGAATGAATTAAAGGGCAACTGTGGTCTCCAAACAAGTCAGGGTTAAATGAAAGCCTGCAGTATTTCCTTTATAATAAGCCGACAATCACATCTCTGGCTTCACCCTGTGAGAAATTATATTGAGGTGAATGTACAAACTTCCTGCTTCCAGTAGGTTGAGTGACATCACCTGACCTCTGCCCTGGGGGAGAAGCATGCTCAGTTAAGACTTAATGTTGGGGGAATTAGGAAGTACCGAGGGGGAAAATTGACCATTGAGAAGGGGAGCCTATTAATGCACACTGGCTGGTCACATGACTACAAGCTGAAAACAGGAAGTGTTCAAGCAGGAAGTAATATTGCTTAACCTTTCAGCAATAACTTCTCACGAATTTTATCTAGAGATGTGATTTCGGTTTTATTTTGAAGGTACGATGGAAGGCTTTTTATATAATTCTCACTGGTTTGGAAGAATTGGAGACCACAGTTACCCTTTAAGTTAGACTCAGGGGTAAGGAGCCCAACAGTTTAGGTCCTCACCCTGGGTAATATTAACTAGGTAAAGGGGAATTCCTAGTCTATAATTTCCCTTTACTTAGGGAGCAAAGTTCCTGCTAAAGTCATATTTCTCATTGTATCAAAGGTTCATTCCCCTAGTGTTTCATTCATTCTTTAAATTCCAATATTTCTAACGACGGAAACACAACACGGGGAATCACCCAGATTACACCAAACCCCACGTGTTACAAGGTAATAGGAGGGAAAGAAGAAAGATTATTCATATCGAGTCCCTGGCAATCCTAAAATTTAGTTAACATAGAATTTATTTATTACATGTATAAGTTTTCTTAATTTATGTTCCAGTAAATGTTGGATGTGATAAAGTGTTTATAGTATACAGTCAGATGGATTAAGATCATTAAGTGGGCCTCAGTCAGATATATTTGGGACCCCTTTGTTCTTGTATAGCGAAGTGGGGGTAGCTGTTAGACAGGCATTATAGGTTGTCTTAAAGGGAATTTCCAGCCATTATGGGTAGGGTATGAAGGTTGGACTAGATGGACATATGTCTTTATACAACCTCCAATACTATGTTACTATGTAACTGTTATATAGACATTATGGGTAGGGTATAAAGGTTGGACTAGATGGACATATGTCTTTATACAACCTCCAATACTATGTAACTGTTATACAGACATTATGGGTAGGGTATAAAGGTTGGACTAGATGGACGTATGTCTTTATACAACCTCCAATATTATGTTACTATGTAACTGTTATACAGACATATGGTAAGGTATAAAAGGTTGGACTAGATGGACGTATGTCTTTATACAACCTCCAATACTATGCTACTGTGTAAATGTTATACAGACATTATGGGTAGGGTATAAAGGTTGGACTAGATGGACATATGTCTTTATACAACCTCCAATATTATGTTACTATGTAACTGTTATACAGACATTATGGGTAAGGTATAAAGGTTGGACTAGATGGACGTATGTCTTTATACAACCTCCAATACTATGTTACTATGTAACTGTTATATAGACATAATGCGTAGGGTTAAGAAGTGGACTAGATGGACGTATGTCTTTATACAACCTCCAATATTATGTTACTATGTACTGTTATACAGACATTTGGGTAAGGTATAAAGGTTGGACTAGATGGACTAGTCTTTATACAACCTCCAATACTATGCTACTGTGTAAATGTTATACAGACATATGGGTAGGGGATAAAGGTTGGACTAGATGGACATATGTCTTTATACAACCTCCATACTATGTTCTATGTAACTGTTATACAGACATTATGGGTAGGTTATAAAGGTTGGACTAGATGGATGTATGTCTTTATACAACTTCCAATACTATGTTACTATGTGACTGTTAGAAGGACATTATGGGTAGGGTTATAAAGGTTGGACTAGATGGACGTATGTCTTTATACAACCTCCACTACTATGTTACTATGTAACTGTTATACAGACATTATGGGTAGGGTAAAGTTTGGACTAGATGGACGTATGTCTTTATACAACCTCCAATAATATGTTACTATGTTACTGTTAGACAGACATTATGGGTTGGGTATAAGGTGGACTAGATGTGACATATGTCTTTATACAACCTCCAATACTATGTTATTATGTAACTGTTAGACATTATGGGTAGGGTATAAAGGTTAGACTAGATGGATGTTTGTCTTATGCAACCGCCAATAAACCTCTAAAAACTGAATATTAGTCCAATGCAAAACATTTAGACTAGCATCTTTCAAAACATTGTGGTATAATCTCTGGTTATAGTCAGGTTGATTCCACTTAAGACGAGCAAGACATTGCCCTGTAAAGAGGGTATGGATTCAAGGGAGAAGAATGTATTCTTCCTCTTTACAAAGCATTGGTAAGGCCTCATTTGGAATATGCCGTGCAATTTTGGAATCCTGTCTACAGAAAGAACATCATGGAATAAAAAGGTTCAGAGAAGGGCAACTAAATTAATAAAGGGACTGGGGGAGCTTGAATATGAAGACAGGTTCCATACTGTAAGATACAATGTATGTATGTATAGTTTATTATATAACGCCATTAGGGGACACAGCGTTGTACAATTATGCCACTAGAGAAAAGGCGCTTGATTGGGGATACAATTGCATTATTGAGCCATACAGTAAACTATCTGGTGCATTGTTCACCAATAGAACACGTGACCATCCCTTAAGACTGGAAGAAAAGGTAGTGGATATTACCGAAACATCCACTGAAAGGTAGTGGATATTACCGAAAACGTCACCGAAAGATAGTGGATATACCGAACGTCACCGAAAGGTAGTGGATATTACCGAAACGTCACCAAAAGGTAGTGGATATTACCGAAACATCACCGAAAGGTAGTGGATATATACCGAAACGTCACCGAAAGGTAGTGGATATTACCGAACTCACCAAAAGGTAGTGGATATTACCGAAACGCACCAAGGTAGTGGATTATTACGAAACGTCACCGAAAGGTAGTGGATATTACCGAAAACGTCACCAAGTGAAGGTAGTGGATATTACCAAAACGTCACCGAAGGTAGGGATATACCGAAACGTCACCGAAGGTAGGATATTACCGAAACTTCACCGAAAGGTAGTTAGATATTACTGAAACGTCACCGAAAGTAGTGGGTATTACCGAAACGTCTCCAAAAGGTAGTGGATATTACCGAAACGTCCCCGAAAGTAGTGGATTACCGAAACGTCACCGAAAGGTAGTGGATATTACCGAAACGTCACCAAAAGTAGTGGATATTACGAAACGTCTCCAAAAGGTAGTGGATATTACCGAAAATGTCACCGAAAGGTAGTGGGTATTACCGAAACGTCTCCAAAAGGTAGTGGATATTACCGAAACGTCCCCGAAAGGTAGTGGGTATTACCGAAACGTCACCGAAAGGTAGTGGTATTACCGAAACGTCACCGAAAGGTAGTGGATATTACCGAAACGTCACCAAAAGGTAGTGGATATTAGTGGATATTCAGTTCCCGGATGTTCGGGTCCGGTCTTTTAAACAGCTGATCCTGTGTATGTTTCATTCATATGTGCGATCAGCTGTTTAAAAAGACGATCCGGCAGAGATCTTGGGCTTGAGGCGGGCCCTACTACTGTCCAGTTCCCCCCTGTTCCACGGAAGTGATGGGGGCGGTAGTTAGGCCACTGGTTGTAAGGAAGGAAAGTCATGAAATATGGGTGTTTCCCATGCGTTATACGCATTTTATTGTGGCCTCGGCCTAAGTCAGAAGAAGAAAAAAAATCTTTAATTCTGTTGCGCTCCAACACTACAAATTGAACAGAAGAAATAAAATTGCTTTCCTGCTGTCAGATTCCTGGCTCGGCGAGAACTAGACAGTATTAATACAATATCCTGGATCTGAGCCAGGGATCTTGTTTATCCACGGCTTTATTTAGTTTATTTATAAAGCGCCATTAGGGGACACAGCGTTGTACAATTATGCACACTAGAGAAAAGGCGCTTGATTGGGGATACAATTGCATTATTGAGCCATACAGTAAACTATCTGGTGCATTGTTCACCAATAGAACACGTGACCATCCCTTAAGACTGGAAGAAAAGGTAGTGGATATTTACCGAAACATCACTGAAAGGTAGTGGAATTACCGAAAACGTCACCGAAAGATAGTGGATATTACCGAAACGTCACCGAAAGGTAGTGGATATTACCGAAACGTCACCAAAAGGTAGTGGATATACCGAAACATCACCGAAAGGTAGTGGATATTACCGAAACGTCACCGAAAGGTAGTGGATATTACCGAAACATCACCGAAAGGTAGTGGATATTACCGAAACGTCACCAAAAGGTAGTGGATATTACCGAAACGTCAACGAAAGGTAGTGGATATTACCAAAACGTCACCGAAATGAAAGGTAGTGGATATTACCAAAACGTCACCGAAAGGTAGTGGATATTACCGAAACGTCACCGAAAGGTAGTGGATATTACCGAAACTTCCCGAAAGGTAGTAGATATTACTGAAACGTCACCGAAAGGTAGTGGATTTACCGAAATGTCACAGAAAGGTAGTGGATATTACCCGAAACGTCAAACGAAAGGTAGGGATATTACCGAAACGTCACTGAAACGAAAGTAGTGATATTACCGAAACGTCACTGAATGAAGGTAGTATACCGAAACGTCACCGAAAGGTAGTGGATATTACCTACACCCACTACTTTCGGGGACGTTTCGGTAATATCCACTACTTTTGGAGACTTTTCGGTAATACCCCACTACCTTTCGGTGCATTTGCGGTAATATCCACTACCTTTTGGAGACGTTTCGGTAATATATCCATACCGTTTGTATGACGTTTCGGTATATCCAACTACCTCTTTTCGGTACATTTCGGTAATACCACTACTCTTTCGGGGACGTTTCGGTAATATCCACTACCTTTCGTGACGTTTCGGTAATATCCACTACCTTTCGGTGACGTTCGGTTAATTCCATTACCTTTCGGTGACGTTTCGATATATCCACTACCTTTCGTGACGTTTCGGTAATATCCATTACTCGGTGACGTTTCGCAATATCCACTACCTTTCGGTGACGTTTGGTAATATCCCCTATCCTTTCGGTGACGTTTCGGTAATACCCACACTTTCGGTGACGTTTCGGTAATATCCCTACCTTCGTGACGTTTCGTAATATCCACTACCTTTCATTTAGTGACGTTTCGGAATATCCACTACCTTTCGTTTCAGTGACGTTTCGGTATATCCACTACTTTCTTGACGTGCGGTAATATCCACTACCTTTCTGTGACATTTCGGTAATATCCACTACCTTTCGGTGACGTTCATATATCTACTACCTTTCGGTGAAGTTTCGGTATATCCACTACCTTTGGTGACGTTTTCGGTAATATCCACTACCTTTCGTTGACTTTTGGAATATCCACCTACCTTTCATTTCGGGTGACGTTTTGGTAATATCCACTACCTTTCGTTGACGTTTCGGTAATATCCACTACCTTTTGGTGACGTTTCGGTAATATCCACTACCTTTCGGTGACTTTGTATATCCTTGGTAATATCCACTACCTTTCGGTGACGTTTCGGTAATATCCACTACTTTCGGTGCTTTTTCGGTAATATCCACTACCTTTTGGTGACGTTTCGGTAATATCCACTACCTTTCGTGACTTTCGGTTTCAACTTTCGGTGACGTTTCGGTATATCCACTACCTTTCAGTGATGTTTTTCGGTAATCCACTACCTTTTCTTCCAGTCTAAGGGATGGTCACGTGTTCTAATTGGTGAACAATGCACCAGAATAGTTTACTGTATGGCTCAATAATGCAATTGATCCCCAATCAAGCGCCTTTTCTCTAGTTTGCATAATTGTACACGCTGTGTCCCCTAATGGCGCTTTATAAATAAACTTAAATAACCGTGATAACAAGATCCCTGGCTCAGACTCCAGGATATTGTATTAATACTGTCTATTTCTCGCCGAGCCAGGAATCTGACAGCAGGAAAGCAATTTTATTTCTTCTTCTGTTCATTTGTAGTGTTGGAGCGCAACGAATTAAAGATTTTTTTTCTTCCTGACTTAGGCCGAGGCCACAAATAAAATGCGTATTAACGCATGGGAAACACCCATATTTCTATGACTTTCCTTCCTTACAACCAGTGGCCTAACTACCCCCCCATCACTCCGTGGAACAGGGGGAACTGGACAGGTATTAGGGCCCGCCTCAAGCCCAAGATCTCTGCCGCGATCTGTCTTTTTAAACGCTGATCGCACATATGAATGAAACATACACAGGATAGCTGTTTAAAAGACCGGAACCCGAACATCCGGAGAACTGAATATCCACTAATATCCCTACCTTTGGTGACGTTTCGGTAATATCCACTCTTTCGGTGACTTTCGGTAATATCCACTACTTTCGGTGACGTTTCGGTAATACCCCCACTACCTTTCGGGGACGTTTCGGTAATATCCCACTACCTTTTGGAGACGTTTCGGTAATACCCGTGGATATTACCGAAACGTCACCGAAAGGTAGTGGATATTACCGAAATGTCACCAAAAGGTAGTGGATATTACCGAAACGTCATCAAAAGGTAGTGGATATTACCGAAACGTCTCCAAAAGGTAGTGGATATCCCCGTGCCAACCAGAACTCTACAGTTATGTATTAATACCAGTAATTCTCAATATAATAGTATCCCCGTGCCAACCAAACTACAGTATATGTATTTAACCCATAATTCTCAATTATTAGTAGCCCTGTAACACCAACTTAGCAGTATATGTTTAATACCATAATTCTATATTATATAGTATCCTCACCTTTTACCAACCAGAAAAACTACAGTATGTTAATTAATACCAGTAATTCTCAATATATATAGTAATCCCTGTACCAGCCAGAACTACAGTTATGTAAATACAGTATTCTCACTATTATATAGTTCCCCTGTACCACCCAAACTCAAGTATATGTATAAATACCAAAAGTAATTCTCAATATTAATAGTATCCTTGGACCAACCAGAACTACGAATATGTATTAATAACCTAGTAATTCTCAATATTATATAGTATCTCCCCCGTACCAAACCTAAACTACAGTATAGGTCTTAATCCAGTAATTCCCCAATATTATATAGTATCCCTGTACCCAACCGACTCAGAATAGTATTAATACCGTAAGTCCCAATATTATACAGTATCCCCGAACCAACCAGAACTTGCAGGTATAATGTTTTTTCAAACCAGTACGTCTCACTATTATATATATCCCCTGTATACCAACCAAACTCCTGTAATATTCTTAATAACCAGGAATTCTCTATATTATATATAACGCCTGGTTGTACCAACCAGAACTACGGTAAGTATTAATCAGTAATTCTCAATATTGATAGATCCCTGTAACCAACTCGAACACAGTAAGTTTTTAATACCAGTAATTCTCAATATTATATTATCCCGTACCAACCAGAACTACTGTATAGGTATTGCATACCAGTAATTCTATACTATTATATGTAACCCCGTAGACCAACCATAATAACTAGCTGTATATGTATTAATATCAGTAATTCGCAATTTATATAGTATCCTCCCTGTTCCAACCAACTCCTGTATAATGTATTACTAAACCATTAATCTCAATATTATATGGTATCCCTGTACCCACCAGAACTCTCCTGTATATATTAATCCGTATTGTCACTATTAGATTGTAATCCATCGCACCAACCAGAACTACATTCATATGTATTAATACCAGTAATGCCAATAATATATAGATATCCTGTAACCAACCAGAACTACAGTATATATATTTAATACCATTACTTCCCCTAGTTATATAGTTAATCCCCGTACCAACCAAGCTACTGTATATGTATTAATATCAGTAATTTCTCAATATTATATAGTATCCCTGTACCAACAAGACCTACAGTAATGTAAGTTAATACCACCGGGTAATTCTAAATCTTATATAATATTCCCTGGTCCCAACCAGAACTACAGTATATGTATTACCTGTAATACCAGTAATTCTCAATATTAATATGTAAGCACTGTACCAACCCATAACTACAGTATATGTATTATTATCACAGTAATTTCTCAATAGTAGCGTATCCCTGTACCACCCAGCACTCCAGTATATGTATTAATACCAGTAATTCATCAATATAGATAGATCTCCCCGTACCAACCAGAACTACAGGATTGGTTTATAGCAGTAATTCTCAATATTATTAGTATCCGCCGGACCAACCCATAACTACAGTATATGTATTACTACATAAATTCTCAATAGTAATAGTATTCCCTGTACCAACCCGAACTCATTAATATTAGTAACCCCTACTCCAGTAATTCTCAATATTATAAGTATCCCTGTACCAACACCAAACTACAGTATATGTATAATCCCAGTAATTCTCAATATTATATGGTATCCCCCGTACCAACCAGAACAACAGTATCTTCTTAATACCAGTAATTCTCAATATTATATAGTATCCCTGTACCACCAGAACACAGTATTGTAATTATTCAGTAATTCTCAATATTATATAGTATCCCCTGTACCAACAAACTACAGTATAGTTATTAATACCGGTAAAATTCTCATATTATATAGTATCCCTGTACCAACCAGAACTACATTAATATTTATTAATACGAGTAAATTCCTCAATATTTATAGTATCCCGTACCACCATAACTACAGTAAATATGTATTATACAGTAATTCTCAATAATTATATAGTATCCCCCTGTACCAACCATAACTACAGTATATGTATTAATACCGTAATTCTCAAATCTTATATGTAATCCCCTGTACACCAGAACTACAGTATATGTATTACACATAATACAAGTAATTCTAATATATATATATCCCTTGTACAACCAGAACCACAGTATATGTATTACCCATAATGCCAGTAATTCTCAATATTATTAAGTATCCCTGTCCAACCAGAACAACAGTATATGTATTAATACCAGTAATTTTCAATATATAATAGTATCCCTGTACCAACCAGAACTACAGTATATGTCTAATACCAGTAAGTCTCATATGATATAGTATCCCCCCGTACCACCAGAACAACAGTATATGTATTATACAGTCTTCTCAATATTATATAGTATCCCTGTACCAACCCCAAACTCAGTATAATGGCATTAATATCATTAAAAGATTAGTAATTCTCAATATTAATGTATCCCTGTCCCAACCCAAACTACAGTATATGTATTAATACAGTAATTCCAATATGATATAGTATCCCCATACCAACGAACAACATATATGTATTAATACCCAAGTAATTTCCCATATTATAATATCCCTGTACCAACCAGAACTACGTATATGTAGTAATACCAATACCATTAATTCTCAATATTATATGGTATCCCTGTACCACCAGAACTACGTATATTATTAATACCAGTAATTCTCCATAGTTTTAGTTTTAGAACTTATCCATGGGAGGCCTTTTTTTAAAGCTATTCAATGAACTTGTGCCATTACCCCATCTGCTTGAAACAGTCCCACAAGTTTCACATTTCTCACTGTAACGAAACCTTTCCTAACCTGTAGATGAACTTCTTTTCTCTAATATTAATAGGATGTCTTTCGTGTCCTATGACCTATTAGTGAACAACACACCAGAGAGTTTTTATGAGTGTCATGATTCTGAAAAGAAATGCTCAAAGTTTCTCCACCTTGAGGCTCCAATTTTCCACAGATTTCACCTGAGTGCTTACAATCCTTGATATGTAGATTTAGCATTTTTTTCGTGGCAAATGGTGTTCTTCTTCTTTAGAATGATTAGGTTATTTTGGCAGGTGAAAG
Source organism: Hymenochirus boettgeri (assembly GCA_019447015.1). Taxonomy (NCBI): domain Eukaryota; kingdom Metazoa; phylum Chordata; class Amphibia; order Anura; family Pipidae; genus Hymenochirus; species Hymenochirus boettgeri. The sequence goes on along the minus strand of CM033469.1, from coordinate 396,881,916 downwards.
TTATTCTCACATCTGGACCAGTCCTGGTCTCCATCCAGACATCCCGACCACCCATTCCACCACCCAAGCTTTCACAGCACCACACACAAAAGTATTCATCTGGGCAGTTCACGCAGAAGCCTTATAGCCCATGTAATTGTGAAGATACTGTCTATTGTGTTGATTTTACTTTGGTCTCATTTACATGTGAATTTTAAAGGAATTGTACACTAAAAACTGTATTTCCTCGTTTCAATCTATAAATGATACAGTCCAGTATAATAAAACTGTGTTTTGTTTCCTGCATGACTTCAATCAAGATCCTTGTTTTGCCTCAAACTTAGTCCCCAACCCCCCTGCCATACTATCTGACTCTCTGTGTGAGGGCAAGCATGCTGAGCAATACTGAGGCAGTATTGGGGAGGTAATTTTCCACCATGCAGTTCCACGTACCCACTGCACCACGTCCATCTAAGCACAACTAAACCGTAGAGTTTTCTGATACCAAGGCACTTAATTGACACTTAATGTGATAATTTTTTCAAACTGATATATAAAAAAATGGGACAGATCATCAAAAAAAACCGGTACAGTGAAGTTGGGATGGATTCGAGTTTCTCAGTGTACCTACCCTGTTAAGAATTCTATACCCGCCTGGGAATATTCTAATAATCACATTATTCTCCACATTCCACACGTCCCTGCTTGTGTAATTGTAACAACACATCCCCCAAGTTTTTCACTATTTAGTCTAATGTTGATGAATAACACCCTCTGCAATAGAGGGAAAACAAAATCTGTCTGCAAAGCAAAAGGTTTGATGAAGCGGAGGGAGAAATAACTGGTGCCATTGGAAACATGTCTGTTAATTGAATTTGGTCTAATCCTAAATCTACTTATTTCCTTTTTAGGTACTTCTCCTAATCTAAACGCCTAATGGGGATATGAGCTAACGTGCTTGGGTTTTTCCGAAAGCTGCGTAACTTAGGTGCTTGGCGGACTCGATGGGTATCCCAATGGCTTCCGCCAGTCTGGAATTCCATAATTAGGTGGAGCAATAAATATTGAATTACGGGCACTAAAAACCATGTTAAGGTTTGTCAGAATCTTTATTAATAAGTTTTCTTGACAGGAGATTTTTAAATTGTAGTATGTATTATGTATAGTTTAAGTTTAAAGCGGTAACTTTGGTGACGCTGCGCCGTAATACAAGATCCATACAAGGGGGGCAATACAATAAATAGAGGTAAGTGCATAATATATAAAGATATAAATATAACTGTAGAGCCTTGCCACAAAAGGAAAGGAGGGTCCTGCCCCCGTGAGCTTACAATACGAACCCTTTCTCATGTATCGAGGAAGGGACAATAGCGTTCCCGAAACATATGTATATGTTTTTTTGCAGCACTTAATAAACTGAGGTTAAATCACTTAAACAACGGTTTGGCTGAAGTAACTTTGACTGTGGGGAATTGGTCAGCTTACCATATGCCCTACAGTACATGTTTAGAGACCTACCTTTCTTCTATTTCTCCCCTCATCCGATGGATAGGGGAGGCTTATTAAAGGGTATCTATACTGAAAAATATGTTTAAATTGTTCTTACTGGAAACTATAATTCTTCCGCACCAATCCACCACTGTACCATTTTTTGTTGGTCCTGTCCACTATTTCTTTAGATATTGGAACCTGAATATGATAGAGTTTTTGAAGTTGGTTGGTGGGAATTCCCTCTGTGCTGCCTCAATACTAATTACTGAGCATGCTTGCCCTCATAAAAAGTCAGCTCGATGGAAGGGGGAGTGGTTAAAGAGGGAGGAGGAATAATGAGCCTGATTAAAGTACTGGATTTAAGGCATCAGCTTCACACCAACCTCAGAGTAATGCTACTTAAACTTAATTTATTCATCGATTAGATGAGAGACGGTGATATTTTTCATTATATTTTCCGTGAGCCCCCATAACTGTAGACAATGTTGGGCGTTACTTTCCTAAACCCCTATTTCACAGATTTAAAATGTATTGATCCTGTAACAGATATCTTTGTTCTCACCAAGGCCAGCCAACTTGAAAAAAAGTTATGGTCAGATTATTAACTTACCTTCTAACCTGCTCTCCCTTAATCTCTTTTTTGCAATGAAATAGGAATGATATACATATAATAACTGGAAGTCTGGTTTATGAGTTTTACTTGTCCCTTTAAAACCCCATAACCTCTCTCTTGCTGCGTTCAACTTTTTATGACCTCCTAGGAATTTAAGGGGACACGCCTAGCGTCACCTACAAAAAAATAAGGCAATGGATAAAACATTTGTAAACCTGAAACAATCCAACAAACCAATCATATCTTTTACATTGAGACGGTAAGCGACGTTTGCGCATGGGGGACATGATTAACCTATACAAAATATAATTAGGAACCATACAATGAACTCTCTGGGGCATTGTGTCACTAACTTAGGTCATACCGAGGACACGTGCGGACATCCATAAGGTTGGAAGAAAAAGAAGTTCATCTTCAGGTTAGAAAGGTTTCTTAGTGACAACGACGGATGTTTTAATTTAGTCGCAGTGCAATAATGCTAAAGGTGGAATTAAACTAAAAATGAATACTTTAATACATACGCAGTTATGCTAGGTAATGGATCAATTCTTGAGAATAATGCTATTAATAAACAATAAGCCTGTAGTAGTTGGCTACAAACTAAAATATTGAGAATTACTGGTATTAATACATTACATGTATTCTGAGTCCTGTACAGGGATACTATATAATATTGAGAATTACTGGTATTAACACTACTGCTCGCAAGGGAACTATATTTGAATACTGACGTAATAAGTATACTGTGATCTGCCGTGGTACAGGCGGATACTATATATATAGAATGTACTGCGTGATAAGTACATATGCTAGTATCTGCTGTGGTACAGGGATACTATATAATATCTGAGATTACTGGTAATTAATACATATACTGTAGATCTGGTTGGTACAGGGATACTATCTATAATTTGAGAATTACTGGTATTAATACAATACTGTAGACTGGTTGGTACAGGGATACTATATAATATTAAGAATACTGGTGTTAGTACATATACTGTAGTTCTGGTTGGTACAGGCGATACATATAATATTGAGATTACTGGTATTAATGCATATACGGTAGTTCTGGTTGTACAGGGATGCTATATAATATTAAGAATTACTGGTGTTAGTACATACACTGTAGTTCTGGTTGGTACAGGGATACTATATATATTGAGAATTACTGGTATTAATACATATAGATCTGGTTGATCCAGGGATATTTTCCGCTTGCCGTTTGGAGTCAGGAAGGAATTTTTTCCCCTTTTGTAGCTGGGGTTTTTTCCTTCCTCTGATCAACTGTTAGGTAGGGTTAAAAAAAAAAAAAAATATATATATATATATATATATATATATATATATATATATAAAGAGGGTGGATAGGTTGGACTGATGGACGTAGTCTTTATTCAACCTTAAATTACTATGTTACTATGATACGGTTTACACAGCGATATGATTGTATCATATCATTATCATACAATAATTGTTTCATTGGTGGCGCTGAGGACAGAGACTAGAAAATGTACATGGCTACAGATATCATCAGTACAGTATCACGTGTGCGATCCCACGTGTGTCCAACCTTAAGGGCATGTCCACTCGTAAAACAAAAACTAGTCAATTGTCAGTTACCTGCCCGCAACTGATATATTTTGCACAATATTTTCTGCCTATTACCTGTAATATTAAAGGCATGTCCACCCACAAAACTAAAATTCACCAATACTGGCCCCACTGTACATTATAAAAAAAAATCCTTACCTTACATCCCTGATCCGTTATGGTTTCCTGTAGTGCATCTCCAAGCCAGGAAACTGAAGGGTAGGACTGTTCTTCTGTCCAAAAGGTTTCTGCCTCTGATTTGTCCTCTAGTTGCTGCTGGCATACGCAGTGGAGCCCCCCCTTTCCCCCTCCCTCCCATCCCTCCCTGGCTGCTGATCATCTGCCGTTAATCCTTATATATCTTGGCAGGCCATGCCCTTCACCACCAACCGCTATATTGGAACTTAAAAACGATTCAAACTCTACTTACAGATCCTCGCCCCCGCGGCAATCTGTATTGATGGCAGCTGTGGCTGCAAGATATTAAAAGTTAGTAATGAGGGTGGAGATGCCCTTTAATATGAACTGTGTCTCTCTCGTATCTTTCAAACATGCCTATGATGATGTCCTAGCTTCTCTGGTTCTTAGGTTATAGGCTTGTAAGTTCACACAGTCAGGAAAAAACAAGGAAGTATTTGACAGTCCCATGATGTGCTGTGTAAGAAGCCCCACCCCCCAAAAATACCCTTTTTCCTAAAGCTATTATTTGAAGACATTTATAGCAATAGGATACAACTGGGCATGTGTGCCTAAGGCATGGGGTCTGGGCAGGTGATGTCACAGCTCACAGGGATAGCTGGAAAACAATACATTTTATACTGCTATAAATTGAATAGATTGTGAAGCCTGATGAGACTGAAGTCATTTTTAAAGGCCAGAATATGTTCTTTTTAATAAAGGCCACTTATATGGAGACCACAGTTACCATATAAGGATAAATATAAGTCACCAGTTTTTTTGTTTTAAGGGTGGACATGCACTTTAAGATATTATTTATGGGATTATGCACTATAGTATAAAAATACTCAAATTAAAATTCTGTATCCAATTTCATCAGATATTTCGGTGTCAAAATTTCTAGTTGTTTCGACCAATGTTATTGGATGAAAAGAACCGTAGTCATAAAAACATGTATACTGACTTACTGTACAATGTCTCGATTTTTGCTTGTTTAATAACTAGAGAAGCTCATCCAATTGGAATCCGTGACTTTACCAAATTGTGTTAGTGGTAAGCTTTGTAACCGAGTAATAAAATATCTCATGTTGTATTACAATGTCATCCCATTCTCCTTCCCATTATTTTAATGTCATTCCCTTGGCTATTCGATCTTCAATTTCTGACTGTTTATATTAGTGCTTAAAGGCAACTATACTGTAAAAATTTACTTTTTAAAAATGAAAAGCACTGGGGCAAGGAGACAGGATTGATTATTCCTCCTCCAATATGTTTTGTTGAGGACTACACGCACATACAGTTTTCATCTGCCAGGTTTGGCCCGGGCCATTCTATATAAAAATAGTGCCAAGCTACAGGAAGACTGGCAGAAGAAGCAGTTTTCTTTGTCCTGCCCTCTTTGAGAAATAAAATTGGGAGGTAAAAACACCAATCCTACCTCCCTGCCTCAGGTACTTTTTATTTTAATGTTTTTTTAAAAGCTCTATACGCACTTTTGTTTCTTTAATAGGCTCTGCAATGTGTCCCTAGATGCGAACAAGGCAAATTATTTTTCATTCTAAATCTGGCAACTGCCTTTTAATGCTCTTACATATGGAGTATTCTGGTGTGAGGCCATTATATGGTAATGTCAAGTCGCCTCTATGAATAGAAATATTCCATATGTTACTATTATTATTATCCTGCAAATTGTTGGATATCTGAAGATATGGCTGGTGCACGGCGCTGAAATCTCATTGCATCGGTTGTGTGTTGCGTGTATGGTAGGATGCTGGACATTAATTCCACACTAAAATTTCTCATTTCATTTAAAAGAGATTTAACGCTTAAATCTATTTGAATGTGATCTATAATTTCTACCTAGCAGATTGTGCAACTAGGAAATCAATGCAATGCAATTGTGAAATTTTGACCTTTCCCTGAATTCTCTGTAATTCTTAGGGCTACAGGTTCCACTATGGGTGCGTTGTTTGTCGTTTTCTGTTTTGAGGCGAATCGCAAGTGTATTTTAAAATATAAGGAAATCGCGAGAATCACTTCCCTATTAATTTGCGTTCTCCATTTTGTTAGATCCATATGCATCATGACTTTTGGTCCATGTGAGGCAGAATTGCACTTTAATAATAGGATTTTATTGTCCTTAGAGAGGGACCCAGATTCGACACGGACGTCGGAATTTCGGGACTTTGGAGCGCATTTAATTGATTTTTTATATGAACGTGGCTATTTTTGAATAGATGCCGATCGTATACTCTGGATTATCTGACATCGTACGTTCAATTGCTTGAACGTACGATAAAATCGAAACGTTGCTCAGAACTAATTTAAATTCCATTTCAGTTTTGGGATCTGTCGGGATTTTTCCGAGTTCCGAAAACTGAAAACGAAAGAACCCATCATTCGGCCATTTTCTATGTCCCTATTCTTGCAGAGTAGCTGGGTCCCCTCCCTCCATGGCCGTGACTGCTTGACATCACACCAATGATTGACTCTTTCACCTGCTGGCCTCCTCTACAACAAATGCGCAATCATTAAAAGCTCATTGAGGCAGCAGTAGGAGGCAGGATACCTTGCCCAGAAAGGGAATATTAATTTATAAATATCTGTTACAAATACATGGAACTTGGTAAAAGCAGTTGGGGTTTTCAATGTTCTATAGTTCAGCTAAACCTGAATCTTTTTGGCATCTCTAATGAGAAAAGCTCTTAAACGTTAATTGCCCATCTCTTATAGTGATGGGTTTATGATTGCTTTGTAGCATTCAGTTGAATTCTAACATTAAAACTGAAGGTATCGTATAAGGCAATCAATAAACGCTGTAATAAACGTAGTGTGATAATGTGGGTCTCAAACAAAGAGACTGAGGATTGATCGGTATTTGCAAGTTTTGGGAAAGTCTTTTTGGCTTCTTTATTATTATTTAGTGTGGCTAAAAAGATGGAAAACGCTATCGGACTCTGGTGAGCATCAAATACCGCTAGGTTTATAAGTTAAAATATTTTGGGTTATCATCCTGCAATTCCCATTGTTATGAAGCTGTCCTCGCTTGCATCTGCTTATATGTGGTGAGTCAAATGTCGTAGTATAGATCAGCAGGTTGTTCAGGCATCCTAAATCACACATGAAGGTCACTTTATGTTACCACGTTTAAATTGCCGAATCTAACCTTGAAAGAAGGACCTAATTGGTCTGTTTTATCATTTGTAGTGTGACCACTTACTCTGTTCTTGTACCTTGATACTGACCATCGGGAGCAGAGACGTCCAACTCTCGCACTAGAACGACCCAAACTAAAGATGAAAGACTGGAAAAGTTCACATATCCTCCCCACTTGGCCCAGGTCACGTTGACTGGATGCCACCGTTTATATGTGCCATCCATTCTCTTGCGTCTGGCCTCCATTCTCTCGATTTGCTACATATCACAAACATTAGAATACATATTAGACCACATTAAAACCGTGTTTTTAGAAATAATTAACCATAATCCACGTTAACTCTTTCACCTGTGAACTTTGTGCATTTTTTTACGAGACCTTGGTTAAACCACAAATGCAATCCAGTACGTTACGGAAATTATCTGTCATGTTTCTCTCTCCTGCTCATTAATCATTTAACTAAACGCCATTGCATTTAAATCATTTGTATAAGCCAAAAGAATGTGGACTAAAAGAAATTAAAGGATTGTTCTGAGGAATAAATTAAACCGTCAGAAATAAATCTACAGGGAATATTTTGGAGCTTTAGAATAATCAGGAAGGAATTCTGCATCATTGGGAACCAGTAGCATATATGGATGAGACATGGATTGATGAAAAAGTCAACGTTAAAATATAATTTGCCTGAACTTTTACTGAGTAAAAAACACAACTTAGGAAGTTTGGCGATCTCTAATTATTATTATTATTCTGGATTTACATAGCGTCAACATCTGTGAAATATATACGCATCTGAAATTAACAGCATTTTGGGGAAATAATCTATTTAATTCTTTAGTATTTGGATTTTTATTCTGCAACCACCCAAACACTGTCCTGGTAACTTACAAAGATTCACATGCTCAGTTCTTACTGGTCAATCGGATTAAGATCATGCATAAATGTGGTTGAAATTCCAACATATGAAAGGTAATATTAAAAGTGAGTGTGGACAACACAAGAGACAGGAAATAAAGGATGATAATTAGCATTTACCAGTCATACTTAATGGGGACACGCAATTAAAGGGTACATATCTGTTTGATATACGGTAATAGAAATCATTTTATATTCCTCAGCATCCAATTTAAATAAACTTTGTACCATTTGTACATTTTACTTTGGAATTTACGGACACGTATAAAATCACCGTTTTTGTTTATATAATGATAATATCCGTTTTATACAACATAATGTTCTTTTTATAATAAGTGATGATTCCAAAGAATGTCATAACGCACAGAATAAATAGAGATAATTGCAATCTAATGATCAGAGCTAAATGCATCACAAAAGGAATCTCTGTTTTATTACATATTCCCAGCCGCAATGTTTCTATTCAAACAAAATGTCAATCGTTTTACTAGAACATAACGAAATAAAACGTCTCTGTAACGTAACGCTAAGCGTTATTTACATCAGCTCGGAGGTGAGACATCTTTATACAGAATTAAACATTGTCTGTTCAGATCCAGGAAATAAATCAATGTTCTTTTTTTTTGTGTAGTTACATTGCAACATAGGTTGAAAAAAATCAAATTCAATTTTTAAAAGTCGTTTTCAACGTCGTGTACTGTACCGCTTGTAAGATCTGTTTATAGGAAAAGACTTTCATCAGTGACCCATGAAGTTGCATTAAATAAAACAAAAAGATCAGGAATGAAGAGGGGACTGGATCAAAGGGGGGACAGGCCCTAGGAAGGGATAGACCACCCAAGTATGGGACCCAAGGATGGGAGGAGACACTGAAGGAGGGGAAAGAATGTGAGTTGGGGGTGAGATCGTGTGAGACATGCCTGACATGGAGGCAGTACCAGAGAGGGGGGGCAGGACCCGAATGGGTGACAGGATGGAGGGGGGCTGTATTGGAGGAGAGGTAGACTGAAGGTGAGCTAGACTGGAGGTGGGGCAGGGTCGAAGGTGGTAGGTGGGTTAGGTTAACCTAAGAGTGGATAACATATTGATTCACAATAGACCGCAGACAAAAGGGGCTGATGAATGGAGAAGAATTGTAACGGTTGGTCGATGCCTTTCAGATCAACAGTACAAGCTTTATTCCACAGTTAATCCAGGTGGAATCTGATCTCCAGTTGGGGTGAGGAAGGATTTTCCCCCCTCTGGAACATATGTGTCTTATGGGGTTTTCAGCATCTTTGGTTAACTTTTAAATAGCTAGAAATAAATAGTTAGAATATTAGACGAATGTAGAAATAAAAACTATAAAAAAAACAATTTGGTACTGCGGTTTTTTTCTATTTCTACCTTCCAACTTTTTTTTCAATTTCCTTGACTATTAAATATCGAGAACTGTTAGAGAAAATATTTTTACGCGTAATTGTGTTTTTAGGGTTAGGCCACACAGCTGCGATTTTTCTGGTTTGCGTTTTTTCAAATCATTGGAATCGCGGCAATGCACCGAAAATGCACGTTTTCAGGTACAATGCAATTGCGCTTGCGATTTGTCGTTCGCATGTTAAACCGCATTCGCATGCAATTTCCAATAATCAATGAAAAAACGCATGCGCAAACGCAACGAAATCGCACATGAAATCGCATGTGATTCCGTGTGCAATTGCGTTTGCGTTGCAGTGTGGCCATGCCCTAAAAATCTGAATAATTAGATACTGTATAGAAAAATAAAAATGGTAAGTAGCCCAAAAAATTAACAGGCGCAAACGTCTTCCTTGCTTTGATTTTATTGTGCTATAACACTGGCAGGGTTATTTAATAAAAGTTCTTATCATTTAAAATGGTGCTAATTTTGCCCCAACCAATCAGATGTTATTTAACATTGAAAGCTAACATCTGATTGGTTGGGGCAAAATTAGCACCTTTAAATGATAAGAACTTTATTGAATCTCCCTGAAAATGTTTCAACACATGGTCTTCGTCAAGTGTACCCGGAACCAATCATGAACAAAGTGACATAGTATATATATATAAATATACATAAAGCTTGGACATGTGTAAATACAAAACAAAGAACAAATAATGTTAAACCCACTGCACAGGGGTCCTGGGTGCCTGGTCTATTACATGACTCTAGCAAATAATTTATATCGCAAATTCCCAGGTAATACAAAACCAATCTACCTGTAATAAATCAAATGATATATGGTTGCTAGCGATATAACAACATAGATGAAGGAAACCATCTTCAATGTGGATCTATATAAAAAATAAACAGAGTACACGGTAAGTATCCAAATACAGTAGGATATATAATACATAGTTATAAAAAACCTTTTCAAGTTCCAGTGGCCATTCAAGCTGCCTGAGAAAGTTTTTTTTTTTAACCAATATGATGATAGATAGACACTGTTTCAAGCACTTGCCACTGTTGGCAAAATGGTGTCTTGTTTAGATCACGCCCCCCCCACCCCGCCGCAAACACAAATTAGCCCGCATCTACCCGTGGCAAAGCTCTTCCCCCTATTTTCAGCTATAGCTTAATACTCACTAAGCATGTAACTTATTACATAGACACTGGTAAAATGCTTGGTACACAGAGAATGGTAAAATGCTTGACCTCTAAAACTGGTTAAATGCTTGGCGCAAAGACACTGGTAAAATGCTGACACATGAGACTGGTAAAATGCTTGGCGCAGACTCTGGTAAATGCTTGGCACGCGAAAACTGGTAAAATGCTTGACACACTGACCACTGGTAAAATGCTTGGCGCAGACTCTGGTAAAATGCTTGGCACATGAAAACTGGTAAAATGCTTGACACGCTGACACTGGTAAAATGCTTGGAGCACAGACACTGGTAAAATGCTTGACACACAAACACTGGTAAAATGCTTGACACACGGAGGTACTGGTAAAAATGCTTGGAATGCAGACACTGGTAAAATGCTTGGCGTACAGACACTGATAAAATGCTTGGCACACAAGACACTACTAAAATTCTCGGCACACAGACACTAGTAAAATGCTTGGTGTACAGACATTAGTAAATGCTTGGCACACAGACACTAGTAAAATGCTTGCGTACAGACACTAGTAAAATAATTGGCACACAGACACTAGTAAAATGCTTGGCACACAGACACTAGTAAAATGCTTGGTGTACAGACACATAAAATGCTTGTTGTACAGACACTGAAAAATGCTTGGCACACAGACACAGTAAAATGCTTGGCACACAGACACTAGTAAAATGCTGGCACACAGACACTAGTAAAATGCTTGGCACACAGACACTAGTAAAATGCTTGGCGTAAAGACACTGATAAAATGCTGGCACACAGACACTACTAAAATGCTTGGCACCACGATCTGAAAGCTGACACAGACCTGGTAAAATGCTTGGCATACACGACACTGGTAAAATGCTTGGTGTACAGACACTAGTAAAATGCTTGGCACACAGACACTGGTAAAATGACTCGCATGGCAGAGTCCTCCAGGAGGAAGTAGGGAAGGTTCCTACTCTTCAGTTTCCTGGACTTCAAAACAGACACTATAGCACAACTTAAGAAGCAGAGGAGAAATGTAAGGATTTTTTACACTACTCAGTGGGGCAGCAGTGGGTTACATTTAGTTTTGAGGTGGACATGCCTTTTAAATGCTCAGCACACAGACAATGGTAAAAATGCTTGGTGCACAGACCACTGGTAAAATAGTTTGCACATAGACTGGTAAAATGCTTGGCATACAGATACTGATAAAATAGTTTGAAAAGTTTGAATTAAATACAAATAAAATAACAATGGTAACTTACTGTGAATGGCTGGCACCTGAATAGTCTGGGGAACACGAACATATCACCATAACACATTTAAACACTTCCTTCCCCCACGATGGGGCAATTGTTGGAATTTGCAGGCTCGATTCGAGGTTTATGGGCATTCGAGGGATACCGAAGGATACATCGAGGGTACCGAAATTTGAATGAACAATACATTTGAGGGTTATCGAAAATCAAACATTGCATTCGAGGGTTACCGATTCAAACGGTACATTAGAGGGTTATCGAAATGAATTTAACATTCGAGGGTTACTGAAATGAACCACTAAATTTGAGGGTTACTGAAATTGACCGCTACATTCGAGGGTTAACGAAAGATACTTTGAGAGTTCTGAAATTGACCGCTACATTCGAGGGTTAACGAAAGATACATTTGAGGGTTACTGAAATTGACCGCTACATTCGAGGGTTAACGAAAGATACTTTGAGAGTTACTGAAATTGACCCCTACATTCGAGGGTTAACGAAAGATACATTTGAGGGTTACTGAAATTGACCACTACATTCAAGGGTTAACGAAAGATACATTTGAGGGTTACTGAAATGACCACTACATTCAGGGTTAACGAAAGATACATTTGAGGGTTACTGAAATTGACCGCTACATTCGAGGGTTAACGAAAAAACTTTGAGAGTTACTGAAATTGACCGCTACATTCGAGGTTAACGAAAGATACATTTGAGGGTTACTGAAATTGGCCGCTACATTCGAGGGTTAACGAAAGATACATTTGAGGGTTACTGAAATTGACCGCTACATCGAGGGTTAACGAAAGATACATTTGAGAGTTACTGAAATTGACACTACATTTGAGGGTTACGAAAGATACATTTGAGGGTTACTGAACTGAAATCAAGGTATCGGATTGTGTCTCGGGTTTAAAGTTCCGTAAATAGCCCTTGTGGTCTTTGTTCCTACTTTTAACCTGCCTGCTCATCTTGTCCTACGTACGCAATGCCCACAGTATAGGGAGTCATCCGCGATCGTAGTTAGTATGGCAGCCTTTATCTGTATTAGGACTATATACTTCATATAGGGAGAACGCCCTTGACTGTTTGTACTTCCATCTTTTAAAGATGACAGACAGAACCTTGCAGATTTACAGTGTGCATCCAGTAATCCTCCTAGTATAGATAAATCTGAAAGCCGAATCTTTCTGTCAGTCTCTCTGCTAATTTGCCAAAGTTTGTTTCATTAGACACAGTCCCCTGGCCCTAATTGCCCCCTTGTGTATTGCCTGTGATAGTTGATTTATGATGGAAGCTTGATGTCGGATGCTGTTCATAGGGCCCATTATGTGTAGAGATCGTTACATCAAGAACATTGAAGAAGCTAAGGGATAACTCGTAGGTGAAACTTCATCCCAGTTAGGACAGTTTCTTGCAGCCATTGGTACGCAATTTCCACACATCTTACAGACGCCACAGATCAATTAAATTATCTTGTGCAAAGTTGGCCCGTGCTTAACGTTTGCAGCATCCAATTAAATTTAGCTTTTTACTGGGTAAAAAAATAATGCATCTGATTGGTCACTGAAGATTATAACACAAACATTTGTACCTCTTTTGCATCAGCCTCCAATGTGACCTAAATACAAAAAAGGACAACATGACAGAAGGAATTAGAGGGGACAAAATACAGAGGAAAAGAGAATCTAGGTTTCTAATAAAGGAGAAATGAGATGAACTATAAAGTTTGTATGAAATTCTAACACTGCCAAATATATAACTTACCTCATCTTTCTACAAAGCCAAGTTTCTCTCCACCTTCCTTTCTAAACAGAATCCGAACCGTGACCAACAAACCCACATCCCATTTTGTTTCGGATAACAGACCCCCACACTAAAAATCCTCATCCATAGCCCTGGAATGCAGCCTCTACAACCCCACCAGTAGGTGTCACCCACTAGGTAGATTATGGTAGTTGAACCCCTTATTACCCACATGTCATTGTTCATATATCACCATTGTGGTTGATGCAGCTTGTTGTACGCTTGTGAATTTGCTCTGTTTTTGGGACAATGTTGTCTGGAGACTTTAAGACTTGGAAGGCACTTTCAATAAGTGCCTTCATTTCCGTGTTTTTAAACCAATGGGTTGTGGGTCTTCAGAACGTGTCTTCCCATTAATCGCCTGCAAGCGGAAAAAAGACAATTTTGCAGGGATCATTGAATAAAAGGGCAATCTGTTGGTTCCCAAGTCAGGGTTAAATGAAAGCCTGCAGTTATTTCCTTTATAATAAGCGACAATCACATCTCGGCTTCACCCTGTGAGAAATTATTTGAGGAATTACAAACTTCCTGCTTCCAGTAGTTGATGACATCACCTGACCTCTGCTGGGGGAGAAGCATGCTCAGTTAAATTATTTGGGGGAATTATGAAGTACCTCCGAGGGGGAAAATTGACATTGAGAAGGGACCTATTATGCACACTGGCTGGTATGACACAGCTGAAACAGGAAGGTTCAAGCAGGAAGTATATTGCTTAACCTTCAGCAATAACTTCTAACTTCTCACGAATTTTATCTAGAGATGTGATTTCGGTTTATTTGAAGGTACGTATGGAAGCTTTTTATACTATTCTCACTGTTGGAAGACATTGGAGACCACAGTTACCTTTAAGTTAGACTAGGGGTAGGAGCCAACAGTTAGGTCTCACCTCGGGTAACTATGTAACTAGGTAAAGGGGAATTCTAGTCTATAATTTCCCTGTTACTTAGGAGCAAGTTCTGCTAAAGTCATATTCTCATTGTATCAAAGGTTACATTCCATCGAGTGTTTACATTCATTCTGTTAAATTCCATATTTCTAACGACGTGAAAACAACACGTGAATCACCAGATTACACCAAACAACCTCACGTGTTACAAGTACTATGGTAGGAAGAAGAAGATTATCATATCGAGTTACCCTGGGCAGGTCCTAAATTGAGTTAACATAGAATTTATTTATTACATCGAATAATGTTTTCTATGATGTTATAGTTCCAGTTAAAGTTGGATGGTAGAAACGTGTTTAAAGTATATACAGTGCAGATGGATGTATAGACACTCCATGGGCCATCAATAATTTACCTCCTTTGTTTTTGTATAGCGAGTGGGGTATGTTGAACAGGCATTATAGTTGTCTTGAGTAATTTTAGCATATGGGTAGGGTTAAAGGTTGGACTAGATGGACATATGTCTTTATACAACCTCCAATACTATGTTACTATGTAACTGTTATAAGACATTATGGGTAGGGTATAAAGGTTGGACTAGATGGACTATGTCTTATACAACCTCCAATACTATGTAACTGTTATACAGACATTATGGGTAGGGATAAAGGTTGGACTAGATGGAATATGTCTTTATACAACCTCCAATACTATGTTTACTATGTAACTGTTATACAGACATTATGGGGTAAGGTATAAAGGTTGGACTAGATGACTATGTCTTTATACAACATCCAATACTATGTATGTGTATTTATACAAGACTTATGGGTAGGGTATAAGGTTGGACTAATGGACATATTCTTTATACAACTCCATTATTATGTACTATGTAACTGTTATAACAGACATTATGGGTAAGGTATAAAGGTTTGGACTTAGATGGACGTATTTCTTATACAACCTCCAATACTATGTTATATGTAAACTGTTCTATAGAATAATGCGTAGGGTTAAAGGTGACAGATGGCTTATGTCTTAATATACAACCTCCAATATTATTTACTAGTACTGTTATACAGACATTGGGTAAGGTATAACTGCTTGGACTAGATGGACTATGTTATTAGACACCTAATACTATGCTCTGGTAAACTGTTATAAACCCATTATGGGTAGTGGATATACCGAAGGTATGGACCTAGATGGGACATATGTCCGATATTAATACGAACGTCACCAATATATGTTACCAAACGTCTATGATAACGTCTATACCAAGACCAAATAATATGGTTAGAAGTAGGGTATAAAAGTCGGACTAGATGGATGTATGGAGTTATACCAAACTTCCCAAACTATGTTATAATGTACTGTAGAAGTACATTAGGGTAGGGTTAAGGTTGGATAGAATGGACTATGTCTAACAACCTCCGAATACTATGGTATTACTAGTCACTGTTATACAGACCCCATTGGGGTAGGGTATAAAGTTTGGACCTGAAATGTGACCGATAATGTCTATTATCAACCTCCAAAGGTAGTGGATATTACGAGACAGAATTAGTGGTGTTGGGTATAAGGTATGGATAGATTGACCATAGGTCTTTATACAAACATCCGAATATATTATTATGTACGTTAGAATATGTAGGTAATAAGGTTACCCCTTAGTGGATTGTTTTGTCTTTCTGGCAACCGCATCCTCTATGTAATCTAGTATCCATGCAAAAATAGACTAGATCTTCAAAATCATTGTGGTATATCTCTGTTTTACAGGTGATTCCCACTTAAGACAGCAAGAGCATTGCCCTGTAATATGGGTAGGATTCAAGGGAGAAGAATGTTATTCTCCTCTTGACAAAGCATTGGATAATGTCCTCATTGGAATATCGTGAATTTTGCGCTCCCTGTCTACGAAAAACATCAGGAAATAAAAAGGTTCAGAGAAGGCGCATAAATTCATGGACTGGCGGGACTTGAATATTAAGACAGTTCATCTGGTAAGATACTGTATGTTATTTAGTTTTATTTATAAAAAAGCGCCATTAGGGGACACAGCGTTGTACAATTATGCAACACTAGAGAAAAGGCGCTTGATTGGGGATACAATTGCATTATTGCCATACAGTAAACTATCTGGTGCATTGTTCACCAATTAGAACACGTGACCATCCCTTAAGGACTGGAAGAAAAGTAGTGGATATTACCGAAACATCACTGAAAGGTAGTGGATATACCAGAAACGTCACCGAAAGATAGTGGATATTACCGAAACGTCACCGAAAGGTAGTGGATATTACCGAAACGTCACCAAAAGGTAGTGGATATTACCGAAACGATCACCGAAAGTAGTGGATATTACCGAAACGTCACCGAAAGATGGATTACGCCCGAAGTATATTACCGAACGTCACCAAAAGGTAGTGGATATACCGAAACGTCAACGAAAGGTAGTGGATATTACCAAAACGTCACCGAAATGAAAGGTAGTGGATATTACCAAAAACGTCACCGAAAGGTAGGATATTACCGAAAACGTCACCGAAAGGTAGTGGATATACCGAAACTTCACCGAAAGGTAGTAGATATTACTGAAACGTCACCGAAAGGTAGTGGATATTACCGAAATGTCACAGAAAGGTTGGATATTACCGAACGTCAAACGAAAGGTAGTGGATATTACCGAAACGTCACTGAAACGAAAGGTAGTGGATATTACCGAAACGTCACTGAAATGAAAGGTAGTGGATATTACCGAACGTCACCGAAAGGTGTGGATTTACCGAAACGTCCCGAAAGTTAGTGGGTATTACCGAAACGTCACCGAAAGGTAGTGGATATTACCAAAACGTCACCGAAAGGTGTAGTGGATATTGCCGAAACGTCACGAAAAGTAATGGATATTACCGAAACGTCACTGAAAGGTAGTGGATATTATCGAAACGTCACCGAAAGGTAATGGATATTCGAAACGTCACCGAAAGGTAGTGGATATTACCGAAACGTCACCGAAAGGTAGTGATATTACCGAAAGTCACCGAAAGGTAAGTGGATATTACCGAAACTCACCAAAAGGTAGTGGATATACCGAAACGTCATCAAAGGTAGTGATATTACCGAAACGTCTCCAAAAGGTAGTGGATATTACCGAAATGTCACCAAAGGTAGTGGGTATTACCGAAACGTCTCCAAAGGTAGTGGATATTACCGAAACGTCCCCGAAAGGTAGTGGGTATTACCGAACGTCACGAAAGGTAGTGGATATTACCGAAACGTCACCAAAAGGTAGTGGATATTACCGAAACGTCTCCAAAAGGTAGTGGATATTACCGAAATGTCACCGAAAGGTAGTGGGTATTACCGAAACGTCTCCAAAAGGTAGTGGATATTACCGAAACGTCCCCGAAAGGTAGTGGGTATTACCGAAACGTCACCGAAAGGTAGTGGATATTACCGAAACGTCACCGAAAGGTAGTGGATATTACCGAAACGTCACCAAAAGGTAGTGGATATTAGTGGATATTCAGTTCCCGGATGTTCGGGTCCGGTCTTTTAAACAGCTGATCCTGTGTATGTTTCATTCATATGTGCGATCAGCTGTTTAAAAAGACAGATCGCGGCAGAGATCTTGGGCTTGAGGCGGGCCCTACTACTGTCCAGTTCCCCCCTGTTCCACGGAGTGATGGGGGCGGTAGTTAGAGGCCACTGGTGTAAGGAAGGAAAGTCATAGAAATATGGGTGTTCCCATGCGTTAATACGCATTTATTGTGGCCGGTCCTAAGTCAGGAAGAAAAAAAATCTTTAATTCTGTTGCGCTCCAACACTACAACATTGAACAGAAGAAATAAAATTGCTTCCTGCTGTCAGATTCCTGGCTCGGCGAGAACCATACAGTATTACTATACTTTATATATACTTTATATAGGGAGTATGGCGGTCACTAACGTTCTCTCTATACTGTATATATATTTTATATAGGGAGTATGGCAGTCACAGACGTTGTCTCTATACTTTATATATACTTTATATAGTTCTTTTGGACTATAATTTTCAGTGGCTATGTGACCATGCATCCCCTGGTCTCATTTAGTGGGTGATGCTATAAGGGTGCATGGAGGTAAGGGTAGATTTTCATATATAGATATATAGAATCATATCTGTGCTGGTTACCAGATAGTAGGAATGTAAGGGTAATTTATAATATATAGATACATATACTTGTACTGGTGACAGATAGGTAGGATGTAGGCATAGATTTAAACCTGCTATTGAGGTTCTGATGTAGAGAGAGGGGAATAGAATTCCAGAGGAGGGAGCCACGAGAGAGAGGTTTTAAAGCGAGAGGAAGCAGTCGAGTGGGAGGTCTGTTACAGGAGTGGTTCTGTGTGAGCGGAGGGTATGGCAGGAAATATGGGGAGATAGAGAAAAATATAAGGAGGAGCAGCAGAGCGAAGGGATTTAAATGTAGGAGAAGGATTTTGTATACAATGGTGCTGTGTAGGTGTGGACATGTAGATTTGTGTATCATCTGCATATAATGATACTTGAAGCCAAAAGAGCTAATGACTTCTCCCAAGGAGAGAGTGTAGGGGAAAAACAATAAGGGTCCAAGACAGAACCCTGCGGGACCCCTACACTAAGAGGAACCCGAGAAGAGAGTGGTGCTCAGTTGGCCCTCGGGCATATTTAATGGTCACAGCCCAAGATATGAAGAAATCATGATCAGAAAGTTAGGGGGTGGGAAGTTCTAAATATTCGGTCACAAATACTAGTTCCTCCTTCTAATCTGCGGGTGGAACTTGCTCAGTGCAGGAGAAAGCAGAAGAACCAGGAAGATGATGATCCCCCTGGTGGGGGCTCAAAACAGAAGAAAGCAAGGATATAATGGCTAAAAGAGTATACATTTTTATTCAATAACATCTAAAAAATAGTAATAAATAATCATAAATAGTAAATCTACCCCTCACACATGCCCCCCCTCACACGATGTTAAGCCTAACATTGGATGTACGATCATATAATATCCTGTGGCCAAACAACTCTACAAACAGAAGGTATAACTTATCAATGTGTCTCAGTCAAGTCAGGTACGTCCGTGCACGGTAATCAAAGTATAGTGCAGAGTATCAGGCCCAAGTAAACAGGAGATCGGCAACCATAGGATAGGCAAAGGGGGAACCCAGCACACCCAGAGGGGTTTTCTATATTTGACCCCTGGTGGGGGCAACAAGGCCTGACTGACGGCCATTTTCGGCCGACAAAGTGCCCATACATGGCACGATTATCGGGGGAAACGGTCGTGCATACAGATCGTGCATCAGCCCCTTAAGGCTGTGGTACACAACATGCAATTTTTAGTTCAGTGTAGTTCAAGCGATAGTTCAGTGTATCGGAGGAGGATCGAGGCGAATTTTTTTAATGGGTTTTTCGGCTTACCGCAACCAACGTTTGACCATTCATTCAAGCCACCTTCTGGACCCCTGCAAAGATATCTGCTCTCCCATATACAGCAAACGCTAAGATACCCAGATATTCCTTAGCTATAAAACCAGAACTTCTGTTCACATAGCAATGACGTTCTCGAGTTCAATGTTATAAAATCCAATATGCAGACAGACTGTTTCTATCTTAATGATCTCATCAGGGCATAATATGAAGAATGACTCGGAGGCCTGGGATTTTCAGAGAAATCAAACAAAGCATCAATTAAAATAAGGAAAACATTAGTTACAGCAGCCCCAGTGCACTGTTAAAGCCCTTTTGAAATTGTAGCTATTGAATAAGGCTCTGGTATAGTATTCCTGACAATGACAAAAACTGCTAAAGTAAAATTCTCTCGAGACGTCGGAGCATTAAGGGATGATTTTATATTTCTAGATATCACGGAAGCGAATGAAGTCACAAAGCAGAAACCAGATTTTAATTAACGCTGTCAAGCCACCAAAAATCATCAAATAAGGTCCTAATGGGAAAAAAACTGCATACCAGTGAACTAAGGATACATGGGACTAAATGACATCCTCATTATGAAGAATATAATGTATGATAGAAGCAAATCTCGTTTACCGAACACTAACATGGTATCAACAAAAGCACCGGCACTTAAAAAGGAATGGCTGAGGTGCCAACTCACATCTTCATTCCCATGATTCAGTTGCAACAGAAATGTGGATCAACTTCCCTGCCAGATCATTTCATCATTTTCATCTTGAATGTGCCTGAGTCAGCTACATTCCTTCCCGGGACAAAACAATCCTCCCTTCTCTGATGTCTGATGCAGATTAATAACAATTAAATGCCATGGCGTGTGCAAACAAAGCTACAAACTACCAGAACAATCCAATAGAATAAATACAAAAATGTACTTATTGGCGCACACAGAGTCAAAGTTATGTATCTGCTGAGCTACTTGTCAGGATCAATCAATGAATGGAGTAGTAAAAAAATGAAACTCTAGATTTAAAAGAATCTCACTCTCTATTAAAGGGCAAGTTACCTGCCCACCCCAAACTGATATATCACTTTATACCGCATTACTAACCAGATATTTAAGGATAATATTGGCCATTCTGGCAGATTAAGTGTGCCCCAGTCAATCAAAGCTTTGACAACTGACATCAGAACCAATGATTGACTTGCTTGATTGACTTGCTTGACCTGACCAATGCTTCACTTGCTTCCTCCTTGCACATGCTCAAGCTTCTTAAAAAGCTCATTGAGTAGACAGAGGAAGCAGAAAATTTGCCATAAAGAAAATAGAAAAGGTTTATTCTTCAATCACTTTTATAAAGCTTACACATGCTAAAAGGAAGCAGCTAAGGGAAAGCATTCATTAACTCTAATGCCATATGTCACAAACCATGACTAACAGCTACTAAACTCAAAGAATCAGGAAGCAGAAAGAGAGGTAATGGAGTTTTGGGCAGCATTACATGTAGTCTTGCCTCTCTCAGACACATATTGGGGTTGATTTACCGCTATACATTAAATTTTTATTGCGGGTTAACATTAAAGGGCATGTTCACCCTTAAAACAAAAAAAACTGGTGACTTGTCAGTTATCAGCCCACAATCCTTGGTGAAGTCAGCTGTTTCCGCCTGATTGACTGCAGGAGGGAGGAAATAAACTTGTATTCCAGAATGGGGACAAATAATTATCCTAAAATATTTGGTTAGTAATGCATCAAATAATGTTCTGTGATTAGTTAGGGTTTTGGAAAGGTAATGGACATATGACCAGTTTTTTGTTTTAGGTAGAACGTGCCCTCTAACTGCTATAGCATATTTTAGGGATATCCACCAAAAGCCCCATAATCTTTTAAACAGTGAACTGGGGTCCAAAAATGACTTTAGGTAAATTGATAGGAATTGCTTCTGAGAGTGTTTTGCAATTTATTTCCATTGTTTATTTTGCATTGTTTTGAAGATATTTACATTTCTGTGTGTGATATGCCCTTCCTGCTTCCTGCTCTGAAACAGTCAGTCAATCTGCCCTGTGTCTCCTCCTTGCAGCCCCCCTGGTCCCTCCCACTCATAGACCCATGGTAACTCCAGTTGCAGGCCCCCCTGGCCCCTTCCCTTACAGCCCCATGTGGCCCCGCCCACTCGCGGGTGCCGTGGGCCCCCCCTCACAGGTGCGTGGGACACTTGACCACCCCCCCACCCCTCTGCGGAAACATCCTTTTAAGGCAGAGTGAGAACAGAGTGAGAACTCTGCCTGAAAAGGCTGTTTTTCACACTGTGAGAGAGAAGGCTGTAGATTCCCTTACCTTCTCTGCAGCTGCAGGTCCTTCACACAGCAGAGAGGAGGAAGGACTTCCTGTCTCCCTCACACACTGAGGGAGTCTGAGGCTGTGCTCGCCGGCGGCACTGTGCAGGAGAATCCTTAGGAATGTCACATGTCAGCCTCCCACCCATTAACTTTCTGATCAGTCATTTCTGTGTGATCTTGGGCTGTGGAGCACGTAGAGAGGTGGTTGATGTTCGTTTTAAAGTAGGAAACTGGCTTACATTTAAACTCAACTTGTTTGGAGACCACAGTTCTCCTTTAATAAGAGTTTCACCCATTTTTCTTACCCAGTGGATGAAAGGAAAAACGCCTACAGTATTATTCAATAATTTGTGTAACCTTTCCATACCATGATGCAATCTAGAGTGTTTCCCATTCCCTCACACCCTGGTGGTTCCATATTCTTCCACAAATTGTCATTGCTCAGCTTTTAACCCATTTCCAATGTGCCTGCACCAAATCTTCTTTATATCCTTAACAGGATAGTGTAGAGTGATTTAGCTACAGCCTGACAATTGCCTCCTGTTTTACAAGGGGCATTAACAGGATTTATGCAAAACTGGGGAAATCTCTACCTTGGAAACACAGTAACAGTCTTGTTGAATGGTGTACACATTTCAATAGCCCCTGAGGTTTATTACACTGTGCATGCTGGTGTAAGAGGCAACGGATCAGCCAAGGAAATCAATTACTTGCCTGGCTGGTCATTTAAACTCAAGAAGGTAACAGATACCACTAGAGCAGTAATAATCTGGAGACTTAATAGAAAGAATGAATTAAAATGAGGAAAAAGCAATGAAGGCACTCCATTGCATTCTAGGAGCTGTGCACTATTCAGCCCGTACCTAAAATACCAAAATGCTAAATATTACAGTCCTCCCATTACGGTTCCTGGGGATAATGCAATATTTTTCTTAGCGCAAATTACCCACACTCCTTTCCGCTATTTATAAACCATTTGTGACCGTTAAGGGCTGGCCACACTAGTCCGTTTTTAGCGTATTTGCCCCGTGTTTTGCGTTCGCGATTGCGCGTCCGTTCGCATTTGGTAAAGCATGCATCACGATTTTTAGTGCGTTAGCGCATGCTTTCCATAACGGAAAACAGCAAAATCGCATTCACAAAACGCGCGCACAAAGCAAAACGCCAAGAATCACGCAACAAAATCCCGTGCGATAACTCTCGCGATTGTGTATGCGATTTGGTGTGTTGTAGTGTGGCCTTGACCTTATACACACCGGGAATGCGTTCAGTAAATTGATATATGTTGTGCGGCTTTAAACAAGCCAATTGTAAAGTTGTTCATTTTCCCAGTAATAGTAATGCAAAATTGAGCGCTAAATTTGTTGCATCTCTGCTCTGCGCTATTCCCAAAAAACGTATGGAAATGGGCATAGCGATATTATCGGAATGTCTGAAATCCCCCCATGTCTGGTAAAGAACGTTTCTGTCGTCTGATTTGCCTGTCGAGCACCATCAATGATACGTTAATGGTGCAGAATATGTACCATACAATCATGGTCGCCTGGCCTGCTTACAATCTGCATCTCAGTCTTAGTATCTGTCAGAGATTTCTCGAAAAAAGTCAGCAACCCATACACAGGGTTGATATTCTGAACGTTTAGTAAGTTCCAGTGTATCGCTATCAATACGGTTTTTATTATTTATTTTTAGATTGACCGCTCAACAATATCAAGCGTTTTTAGTGGCATACTTATTATTATTATTATAGATTTATATAGTGCCAACATCTTCCATGGCGCTTTACAATCACAAAGTCATACATACATACAGGGTAATACATGTTATACAAAGTCATACATATTACATACACAGGTAATACATAATATAAGTAAACAGAGTGAGGAGGTCTCACAGCAATACCGTGATACAATAGGAGAGAGGACCTGCCCAAAGAGCTACAGTCTAGAGGATAGTGGGGTGAGACATAAGGTTACTGGAATCGGTAGGCTGTAAATAGATGGCAGTGGAGTGTGAAAGGTGGGTTGATCATATTGGGTAGTAAGAGGGGTAATGTCTAGGCCGGTTATATGGTGCCTGAAGAGGTGGTTTTAAAGGGCATGTCACCCCCAAAACTATTAATACCCCCAACTACTGGCCCCACCCATGTAGTGTAGTTTAATCCTAACCTCACATCCCAGCTCCATAGGGTTCTCTGTAGTCCCCCCCAAAGTCCCAAAAACTGACCACCAGGAGGCTAGCAGGTCATATAGGACACTGCCTGCTACCTGGCCTCCCGGAGATCATTGCCATGCGTACTGCAGCCCTTCTCCCCCTCCCTCCCCTCCCGTTCTGCTATCCCTCCCCTAGCATAAATCCCTTTAGAGTAGTAATCCCCCATGTCCCCAGCCCCAACCGCATAATTTTTATTTTTATAAAGCTCCCCAAACTTTTACTTACCTCTCCGCTTCTGCGCTAAAGTGAGCTGCCGGCAGCCGCGTCCGTGATTGGCTGCCGCTCAGCCAATCACAGACGCGGCTGCGGTCCCGCCCTCTGCTTGCATTCTCGCAAGCAGAGGGCCGGGAGCGCGTCGGGAGGAAAGAGGGGAGGTAAGTAGATTTTGGGGGGCTTAAAAAAAAAATAAATAATGCGGTTGGGGCTGGGAGCCCATGGGGAAGGCATACCAAAAATTAAAATTTAGGGTGGACATGCTCTTTAAGGTTACGTTTGAAGGTGTTAAGGGATGATGAGTGACGGACAGCGGAGGAAGGGAGTTTCAGTGCAGGAGGGCAGCACAAGCAAAGTCCTGAATGCGGGCATGGGAAGAGGTGACCAGGGTGGATGAGAGGAGGAGATAGTTTGCAGAGCGGAGGTTGCGTCTGGGACGGTATACGCTGGATCGCTGAGATATATGGAGTAGCTTGAACTGGATCCTTTGTGGGATGGGCAACCAGTGGAGGGACCGACATAGAGGAAAGGCATTAGAGTAATTTCCACTTATAAGGAAATCCAATGCAGTACCTAGACTTCGTTTTGTTTCCAATGTTTAATCTGCTTCCAGCAAAGATCTATTTACTTACAAGCTCTACGATCCACCGCTGCGGCTCTGCACAGTAATTGACGTCACATCCAATCATCGACTGCCATTCCCGGAGCAGCCTCCACTGCGGCTGCTCGGTAACAGAAAAAAGAAACAGCAGCCCAGTGGAGAGGGAATGCAGAGACAGGAAGCGGCGGTGGATCGCGAACATGTAAATGTGATTTCTCATGGTGGAGCAGATTTAAACATTGGAAACAAAACAAAGTCTAGGTTTAGGGGGTTTTGCATAACATACTAATTTTTTCCCAGAGGGGTAGACATTCCCTTTAAAAATGTGGCCATTAATAATAAATATGATTCTAAACATACCATACAAATCAATATTTTACAATTGCATTGTTAATTTATGACCATATCTCTGTTGTATTCATAGATCAACTGGACTTGAAATGTAGTTCTTGAAGACGTTTCGCTAGTCTACGACTGGCTTTCTCAATTCAGATGACTGTACAAGAATCTGTGGCAATTATGTACCCTGGAAAATCCCAATTAGCATATCACAGCCAGGTGTAAGGGTGTGATTGGATAGTGGCTAAGAGGTGTTATAGGAACGCCCAGAATAGGTGTTAAAACAGCATTGTACATGGCAGACAGTTGGTGGCGAACCCCCCCACCTCTATTTAGGCTTGGTTTCTTTATTTCACATAAATGGCCTCCTTAACACCTCTCTTGAACCAGTCACGTTCCTTCGCCAATATGTTAACATTACAATCTTCAAAGGTATGTCCTTTATCCTTAAGATGCAGGTACACGGCTGAGTCCTGACCCGAGAAATTGCCTCTTCTGTGCTGGGCCATACGTTGATGCAGGTGCTGTTTGGTCTCCCCCACATACAAATCAGAGCATTCTTCACTGCACTGCACTGCATATATGATGTCGCTCAGAGGCGAAGGCTAAAGAAATGAAACATCTCAGAGGGCCCTTAAACTTGTGGATATCCCGACTGGGCCTTTGTCAAAAGAGTAGAAGGAAAGAAAAGAACACAAATACCAAGTGAAGGGGAAAAGCAAGACAGGAGGAAGAACATGGTCATCCCATATGTAGCAGGGGTCTCGAGAAATTAAGAAGAATTTTCAAAAAACATTGTATCCCTGTCTGCTTTTAACCGAACAACACACTGAGGCAGCAATTGGTACAACAAAGACCCAATACCAAAACACAAGAAAAGCGACATCATATATGCAGTGCAGTGCAGTCTGACACACACGGGCACGTCCATATTAAGTGCCAGAAGTCTGCCTGAGGCTTGGGCATTGGGACACTCGGAGGTGTTGGTTGGCGACATACGTGACAGTCTGTATGGGGAGAGATATACCTGGTGCAGGATGAAAACTGCATGACTCTGTATTGGCTGATGGTGGTACCGGGTGTGTGACTGAGCTAATTCATTCCCGTCGGATTCTGTGAGCGTGGGGATATATTTATTCCATTTTTGTGTTAATTTGGTCTGAAGATTCTCATTATCCATAGATAGTATGTAGATGTATATAGTCTTGAGACTAAGTGTCTCTCTGTTCTGTCCTTCAAGATTGTGATGATGGGGTGTGAGGTGAGAGTGATATTTAAGGTATGGAATTTGATATAAGGCAGTAACGTAGCTGAAGGTATCTAAATAGTGGTAGATTTAGTAGAGAAAGTTATTGTTGTAGGTCCGAAGGAGGTGGGAGGGTGTTATGAATATTTGGCAGAAATAATGATTCCTTTGTTTTCCCAAAAATCTGATGCCCCAAATGTTGCCAAGGTCTGGTATTTGTCATAATGCTACAGAGGATGTTCCCCAAGTATCCCAGAGATGTCCAGGTGTTTGGAGGTTACTTGCAGACTCTGTACAATTGGTCGTGTAGGGCAGTGCCCTTTCGGTAGTGTATTTTGGGGGCCTCTAGGAATACTATGGGTAGTGTTGGTAGGTATGCATGATATTTGAATTCTGGACTATGGTACTAGGCCTCGTGTTCTCGGGGGTAGGGTGGATGTTGGGGTCCAGTGGGAATAATGGGGATTTATTCCAGTTGATGTATAGGCCGGATATGAAGCTGAAATTTGAGATTATATTGTGGGCTGTTGTGAGGGATTGGTGTGGGTCTGCCAGGTAGAGAATTAGATTGTCCACATAGAGGCTGAGAAGTCAGGTCCTGAGTGAAGCCCTTGATGGATTGATGTGATCTTAGTTGTATTGCTAGGGGTTCTATGGCTAGTGCAAATAGATTGGAGAGTGGGCAGCCCTGTCTTGTGCCCTATATAGATCAATGGGTTTAGAGCATGCTCCATTCACCAAAATTGAGGCTTAGGGTGGGCATATAATAGTTGGATCCAGTTTATATATTTAGGTCCGAAGCCAAGTGTGCATACATTGCCATAGGTAGGGCCATTCAACCGAGTCAAATGCTTTTGGGCATCTAGAGAGAGCATTATACGGCTGCCGGCATAATCATGGTCCACCTGACAATGGATCAGGGTTTTTCTTGGTGGAAGTAGATTTCCCTGGGATGAATCCAGTTTGGTCCGGGGTGAACGAGTGTTGAAATTGCTTTTTTGATTCTGTTTGCTAGTATTTGTAATCAACATTGAGTAGTGAGATAGGTCTGTATGAACCGGAATCGAGTGTGTTTTTGCCGGGTTTTGGGATCAGTGGTAATATGTGCTTCGTACATGGAGGGTGTAAGTGATTGATGTTCAGAGATTTCTGCATTAAATTTGAGAAGTTGTGGTATCAGCCATTCATATCTTTTATATATTTCGGTGGGGAGGCCGTCAGGGCCGAGTGATTTGCCGTGGTTAATTCCCCTATTGCTTCCATGACTGGCATGGTGAAGTCTGCTTCTAATTGAGTTTTTTCTTGATGGGTGAGTAGGGGGAAAGTTATACCCGTGAGGTTCTTAGTTGTGTTGGTGTTGCAATAAGTTGCGATAGATATAAGTTCTGATAGAAATTGTAAATGAATGTAGATTTCTGGGGTGTTTGTTACTAGTCCTTTGTCAGGGTCCTCAATTGCCAGGATATTATTAGTGTCTTGTGGGCCATGTGCTACTTGCGCCAATAATTTGGCCGATTGATTTCCATGCTCAAATATGTGTTTGATAACTTAAAAGGCACCTATAGTGGGAAAATAAACTTTTTTTCTTTCTTTCCATGTGATCTATTCCCCATAACCCCAGAGTGTCTTCACTTTGTTCAGATTCCCTCTCTGTCCTGAGATACACCAGTTAGGCTGGGTACACATGGAGGAACTTTTTGTCCCGAGCGAGCGCTCGGCGGGACAAATGTCCGTGGCCGAATTTGCGGGCAATCGATTGTGCGGTCCCATAGGGAACCGCGCGATCGATCGGAATTTACCGACACGTCCGATCGTTGATTTGGCCGAATGAACGATCGATGACGGTCGTGGCCCCGCCCCACACCAGCCAATATTTTCGGTCGAAATTGCCGGGAATCGGTCGGTCGGCCGAAAATATTGACTGGTGTGTACCCAGCCTAAGAAGAATATGGATTGCATTCTCTACTCCTACTTGGACTGTCAATCAAATCCCTGTGACATGATCCCCACTCCCTGCTCTGTAATAAACAATAAGAAGAGCATTAGCAGGGGGAGAGAGGTAGCTTTGACCAGTAGAGAGGGGGGAAATTTGAGGGACCAGCGGGAGTCAAGCCAGGCCCATGCTTCTGCAGGATTCTCAAAGAATCTGACACAGTCCTCGGCCACAACTCTTAAGCGTGCTGGGTAGATCATAAAATATGTGCGCCGCCGATGCAAATTTTTTTTTTATTTCTACGAAGGTAGCTTGTGTCGCTGTGTAGATCTAATGAGTAATCCGGGAAGATCTTTTAGTTTTTTATGAGTTGTCATAAGCCAGGTCTGCGGTGGTAATTGCTTGCTCAGTATCCAGCCTGTCTCGGGCGTTGAGGAGCCTGACGATAAGGGGTCTTGGTGAGGCTCCCGGAGCCTTAGCTGGGATGCGGTGGGCGCGTTCTATCGCAAACTGCGCTGAAAGGCTCTCCGAGCTGAACTTTGACCCGATCCAGGCAGCAAGAAATGTAGAGGGTTGTTGACCCTCCACTCCCTCTGCAAATCCCAGGAATCACAGGTTTTGGAGGCAGGACCTGTTTTCCAGGTCGTCCAGTTTGCCCTCGTGGCCAGTAGTTCCTCCTGCGGGAAAGTGTATCGGGGACAGGGCGGAAGTGTCCTTATGGCGGAGATTTGTGTCTCTGACATCTCCAACACGCTGCCTAACTTTTTGCTGTGTGTCTTAAGGAGAGATGTCTGATCTTGTTTCCTCTATCATATTTGCCAGGGATCTTTGAGAGTCCTGGATGGTTCGAGGAGGTTCTGCTGTACCTCGGTAAGTGAAGGCTCTTTGCTGGTGGATGCTGCTGTTACATGGCTGTTATCCGGTGCATCCTGCATAGGGCCTGCGGTTAGCGCTTTCTTTTGGGGGGAGGGTGTCATGGTGGCCTGGCTGTTGGCGGCTCCGTGCCACTCAAATTGTTCAAGTTTTTTTGAGGTGCTCGTCGATTTGGATCTTGGGCTTGTTTCTGGGTTCCTGGGAGACTTGTATAGAGTTTGGGTGAGTTCTATTGGTTTGAGATGCTTAGGTTAGCCATGATGTATTGTTGGTGCCGGAACTGCTCCAACACGCGTCAACTCATCAGACCTCAAGCTCTGCCCCCCCCGGCTGAAATTTACTTAAGCACCTTCATTCCTTTCCACTGCAGACCAGCAGCAGCATCCGTGATTGTCTGATTTTCAGCCATCACAGACACACAGCTGCTGTCCCACCTCCTCTCTGCTTTCCGTTCCTGGAAGAACAGAAGGGCTGAGGGCTAAAAGGTTGCTAGTAAATTTCCCAATTTAAAGATATCAATATAGTAAATTGGGGGTGAGATCTGACCTTGAGTCCTGCATCAAGTCAGGTTTACTTGATTTGACCATTGGATTAGGGTTACCACAGGGAGTTTGAATGGGTTGCAGGTCGGGTTCAGGTAGGAAGCTGCAGATTGCAGGTTGTTTAAATTTTAGGTGCAGGTCGGTTTACCAAGTCTGACTACTTGCAGGTCGGATCAGGTGCATTTACGGAACCCAAACAGCAAAGCGGGTGCAGGTAAATGTTTTGCAGGTGTGAGGCGGGTTCACGGGGTACTCATTTAATTACAATATACACTGTAAAGTGCATTAAATATGGGTATTACAACAACTAAGCCCAATAAATATGTGACAACAAAAAAAAAAACTTTGAGAACCCCTGATCTATATAGTCAGACCCTATCTTTAGGTCTTGTATAATTCAGAACCTACCTTTAGGTATCGTACATCTAAATTTCGGACACCATTTCACATGCAAATGCAGAATATAATCTGACCTTTTAAACTTGCATAACAATGGTTTCATAGTGTCAGGTTACTTGTTAGCGAGAAATGAAACCCGGCAGGCTGCCTCATCACGCTCAGTAACGGTGCTAACAAGGTAGAGAAATGAAAATTCTTTCTCACAATGCTGTGAATTTCTAATCACATTTGAGCGCTTTGTTTTAGGATTGTGCCCTCATTGCGTGGAGACAAGGACAGATAAGTCTCTTGTGAGCTACGTTTAGATGTGTTAATGAGAATGAGTACAGATCACACCTGCGGACAAAATTAATCTGAATAATATTCCAAATGATCTCGATTGTAAAGGAGAATAAAGTCTGATAATAAATAAGTTAGATGTTTCCTGTGTAATGATCTTATCGTTTTCAATTTTTGAATGCCAAAAGATACAATGCTGTTTTGACACCTTACCTGGGCAGTTCCCATAACACCTCTTAGCCACAATGCAATCACCCTTGCATTCAGAAGTTGATCTAACTGAATACAACAGATATACCATGACCTGGATGAATGAGAACCTTCACAAGCTAAAAGATACCCTCAAAATAATTTCCCATGATCCTTTGCTGTGGTGATGTAAGCCCTATTCAAGTCTATAAGGCTGGTGCCCAATAAAGATTTGAATCAAAAGATGTTACCAGAAGCAGACGATCTTGGAAGAAAAGGTGCAAGTCAACAAGCAATTCCATATTTAAAGGACAACTCCACCTCATAAGAACATCTTTTAGAAAGAATGGCCTCTTTAAAATGTTGATATATCATACTTGTCTTATGAATTCATTACTGTATGCCTGCTATGCTTCTGGATGCCTCATGGCAACTGAGCATCTAGAAACCTGTACTGAGCCTGGGCATGCTAGAAGAGGCCGATAGGGGATTAACATTCAGTCATTGGCTGTGATGTCAACTGTCAAATCCATAACTGACAGTTGCTAACTGGATAACCAGGAAGCAGAAACAGGGGAAACAGGACATTGTGCAGGATTTCAGGTTAGACTTATAATTTCACATTTCAAACTATTACCGTTAGGGTTTGGGGGGTGATGTACGATGTAAGTTTTCATTTTGGGGCTGGACTTGCCCTTTAAGTAACCACTAGAATTTCTCAATTCAAAATTACAGAAGATAACTATTAAATGGGGGCTTCATTCTCTTAAAGCCACAGAATTAGCAAATCCTGGATTCAAACCCAATGTAGAAATATTTCGGCATTTTTTATCTTAGGCAACTCACAATATTGTTATACAATGTTCTATTGTGCGTTCTGCGTATAATACAAACACTACGAACATTATTGTAAATACCCCAATCATCGCCATTGTCAGGTTTGTGCTCTATAATGTAAACAATAATTGTGGAGTGATATTTCCAACTTCCCTGAAAAATAGAGTTTATTCTTATCTAGGGACAGTTACTGGTATGTTTCATTGAAAAAAGGAATGAGATATTAAAGCCAGTAGCAAAGTGTAGAGGTTTTCTTTCAATCTTTCAGTAAATTCAATTCACGGAAGGAGGCTATACACATAAAGATTACAATTATTCCTGACCACTGCCCCTACAGTATACTGTTAATTTCCCCTAGCTATGGGATGCATCACTAACTTTATAACAGCTACTGGACTGCTATGTTCTTTTCCCCTTCTGTTCCATTAGTAGGCATTCTTAGGGGATAACCACCTATAGAATTTGATATTATTGATAGTAAGCTCTAGAGAGTTACTAGGATGATAGACACTAGTCAAAGACTGGGTGGGGAGGCTGTAAACACTAGCGTGTTAATTGGCTGGTTGGATTACCGAGTGCTGGGCTGGGTGGCAGTTAAACACTAGTCAGTGGCTGGGAGGGTAGCATACACTAGTAAGCGACTAGACGGGTGGAGGTAAACAATAATGAGTAACGGGGTGAGTGGGTAGTAAACACTACTGAGTGACTATGCTGGGTGGGTAGTAAACACTACTTAGTTGGTTGTCAATACTGAGTGACTATGCTTGGTGTGCAGTGAACAATAATACTTGATGGGCCATTTGATAGTAAACATGGGACTCGGTGGGTAGTAAATACCACTGATTGAATATGCTTGGTGGGCTGTAAACCCTAATGATTAACTGGTCCAATTGGTAGTAAACACTGGGCTGGGCTGGGTGAGTAGTAAACAATGGGATGGGATAAATATTCTGGGATGGGTATGTAGTTAACACTGGGCTGGTTGAGTAGATGACACACGGGCTTATTTGTGCCATTGCTAATGCTTACTACCCAACCAGCTCAGGGTTTACTACCCAACCAGCTCAGTGTTTACTACCCAACCAGCTCAGTGTTTACTACCCAACCAGCTCAGTGTTTACTACCCAACCAGCTCAGTGTTTACTGCCCAACCAGCTCAGTGTTTACTGCCAACTAGCTCAGTGTACTACCCAACCAGCTCAGTGTTTACTACCAACCAGCTCAGTGTTTACTACCCAACCAGCTCAGTGTTACTACCCAACCAGCTCGTGTTACTACCCAGCTCAGTGTTACTACCAACAGCTCAGTGTACTACCCAACCAGCTCAGTGGTTACTACCCAACAAGCTCAGTGTTACACCCAACCAGCTCAGTGTGTACTACCCAACCAGCTCAGTGTTTACTGCCCAACAGCTCAGTGTTACTCCCAACCAGCCGTGTTTACTGCCAACCAGCCAGTGTTTACTGCCCAACCAGCCGGTGTTTACTACCCAACCAGCTCAGTGTTTACTGCCCACCAGTCCAGTGTTTACTGCCCAACAGCTCAGTGTTACATGCCCACCAGCCCAGTGTTTACTAACTCAACCATCCCAGTTGGGTAGTACATTGGGCTGGTTTGGTAGTAAACAATGGGCTGGTTTAGTTGTAAACTAGAAACTCTAGGCTGGTGGGTAGTAAACACTAGGCTTGTTGAGAGTAAAACTGGGCTGGTAAACACTGGGAGGTTGGGTACTAAACAACGGCTGTTTGGGTAGTAAACACCGGGCGTTTGGGTAGTAAACACCGGGCTAGTTGGGTAGTAAACCCCGGGCGGTTGGGTAGTAAACACTGGACTGGCTGGGTAGTAAACACTGAGCTGGTAGGGTAGAAAACACTGAGCTGGTAGGGTAGTAAACACTGAGTGGTGGGTAGTAACACTAGCTGGTTGGATAGTAAACACCGGGCTGGCGGGTAGTAAACACCGGGCGGCTGGGTAGTAAACACTGGGCGGCTGGGTAGTAAACACGAGCTGGTTGGGTATAAACACTGAGCTGGTTGGGAGTAAACACTAGGCTGGTTGGGTAGTAAACACTGAGCTGGTTGGGTAGTAAACACTGGCGGGTGGGTAGTAAACACGAGCTGGTTGGGTAGTAAACACTAGGCTGGTTGGGTAGTAAACACTGAGCTGGTTGGGTAGTAAACACTGGGCTGGTTGGGTAGTAAAACATGGGCTGGTTGGGCAGAAAACACTGAGCTGGTTAGGTAGTAAACGCTGAGCTGGTTGGGCAGTAAACGCTGAGCTGGTTGGGCAGTAAACAGTGACCTGGTTGGGTAGTAAACACTGAGCTGGTTAGGCTAAAACACGGAGCTGGTTGGGCAGTAAACAGTGACCTGGTTGGGCAGTAGTAAACATGAGCTGGTTGGGTAGTAAACACTGAGCTGGTTGGGTAGTAAAAAAATAAGCTGGTTGGTAGTAAACACTTGGCTGGTTTGGGCAGTAACACTGAGCTGGTTGGGTAGTAAACACTGAGCTGGTTGGGAAGTAAACACTGGGATGGTTGGGCAGTAACACTTGGCTGGTGGGTAGTAAAACACTGAGCTGGTTGGGCAGTAAACACTTGGCTGGTTGGGCAGTAACACTGAGCTGGTTGGGCAGTAAACACTGAGCTGGTTGGGGAGTAAACACTGAGCTGGGAGGTAGTAAACACTGAGACTGGTTGGGCAGTAAACAATGGGCTGGTTGGGCAGTAAACCCTTGGCTGGTTGGGCAGTAAACACTGGGCTGGTTGGGCAGTAACACTGGGCTGGTTGGCATAAACAGAGCTGGTTGGTAGTACCACTGAGCTGGTGGGTAGTAAGCTTAGCATATAGAACAAATAAGAAATGATCATATTCATGTTGTAAGGTAATTGTGCAGCTCTATTACTCCTATTACATATCTGCCTGCCGTTAATGAAACAAGACATTGCTTTGTTGTGATAAACAAGTCATTAAAATAAACACTCTGCAGAACAGTAAACAACCCTAATAATGTATTGTAAATATTCTCATTTTATTGTCTTTATGAAAAAACTAAATGTAATTTGCTATTATCCATCTCTTAGGGCAACGATAATGAACTGAACCATCGCCAACGCATAATTAGAGTGCTCAGACAGTCATCAACATAAAACTGGCCACCAGGACTCACATACAACATATTAATCATTATGGTACCTGCCCAAGGGATGTGCAACCTCAGCTGTTGCTGTTCAATATCTTACAGCATCCCTGACAAAGGTTGGATATCTTATTTACTGTAGTTGCTTTGGTAACATAATCCCTTAGTACATTTTTCTCAGATTTTAAAATCCCACTATAGAAGTTGTAATCACTTTGATTACAAAAGGACATTTGAGGATGAGTGCAAAAACTTACGGGGAGATCCAATAACTGCGCTCCCGTAACTTACCTTACCCGATCCCACGATACAATAACTGACGTAACGAGATTACGTCAGTTATTGCATTGCGGGATCGGGCTAAGGTAATAGCGGGACTTTAACGCTCCAAAAGCCGTAGCGTAGGTTTTGCGCTACGCAAAACTTAATGCTACAGGTTTTGGATCGTTAGCACAGCGCTATTTCCAAAAACATTGAATGGCGCTGAGCTCTAAAAGCCGTCTAAAACGTGGGTTTTAGACGGAAATGGGCCATATTAGTATCTCCCCTTAGTGTCCAACATATTACATTAATATATTATAATATTCTCTAATTATTAAAGCCTTACCCTCTAAATTTGACCAGGAGAATAAATGAGTGGCACGTATTAACCCTATTTACCATATTGCCTGTCCACTAAATGTCACCAGAAATGCATATATGCCGATAATGCACCCTTACCCTTATAGCCTCACCCACTAAATGAGACCAGGGATGCAAGAATGGCCACTATACACCCTTATAGCCTCACCCACTAAATGAGACCAGGGGATGCATGAATGCCACTATACACCCTTATAGCTCACCCACTAAATAGACCAGGGGATGCATGAATGGCCACTATACACCCTTATAGCATCACCCATCAAAGAGATCAGGGGATGCATGAATGGCCACTATTCACCTATAGCCTCACTAAATGAGACCAGGGGATGCAAGAAGCCACTATGCACCCTTATAGCCTCACCCACTAAATGAGACCAGGGGATGCAAGAACGGCCACTATACACCCTTATAGCCTCACCCACTAAATGAGACCAGGGGATGCATGAATGGCCACTATACACCCTTATAGCCTCACCCACTAAATAAGACCAGGGGATGCATGAATGGCCACTATACACCCTTATAGCATCACCCACTAAATGAGACTAGGGGATGCATGAATGGCCACTATACACCCTTATAGCTCCACCCACTAAATGAGCGAAGGGGATGCATGAATGGCCACTATGCACCCTTATAGCCTCACCCACTAAATGAGACCAGGGGATGCATGAATGGCCACTATGCACCCTTATAACATCACCCACTAAATGAGACCAGGGGATGCATGAATGGCCACTATTCACCCTTATAGCCTCACCCACTAATGAGACCAGGGGATGCATGAATGGTCACTATGCACCTTATAGCCTCACCCACTAAATGAGACCAGGGGATGATGAATGGCCACTATATACCCTTATGCCTCACCCACTAAATGAGACTAGGGAGATGAATGGCCACTATGCACCCTTATAGCCTCACCCACTAAATGAGAACAGGGGATGGCATGAATGGCCACTATGCACCCTTATAACATCACCCACTAAATGAGACTAGGTGATGCATGAATGGCCACTATGCACCCTTATAGCCTCACCCACTAAATGAGACCAGGGGATGCATAATGGCCACTATGCACCCTTATAACATCACCACTAAATGAGACCAGGGGATGCATGAATGGCCACTATTCACCCTTAAAGCCTCACCCACTAATAAGACCAGGGGAGCATGAATGGCCACTATACACCTTATAGCCTCACCCACTAAATGAGACCAGGGGATGCATAAATGGCCACTATATACCCTTATAGCCTCACCCAATAAATTAGACCAGGGATGCATGAATAGCCACTATGCATCCTTATAGCCTCAGCCACTAAATGAGACTAGGGGATGCGAATGGCCACTATGCACCCTTATAGCCTCACCCAATAATTAGACCAGGGGATGCATAAATGGCCACTAGCATCCTTATAGCTCAGCACTAAATGAGACTAGGGGATGAATGAAGGCACTATGCATCCTATAGCCTCACCCACTAAATAAGACCAGGGGATGCATGAATAGCCACTATGCATCCTTATAGCCTCAGCCACTAAATGAGACCCGGGATGCATGAATGGCCACTATACACCCTTATAGCCTCACCCACTAAATGAGACCAGTGGATGCATGAATGGCCACTATGCACCCTTAGCCTCACCCACTAAATGAGACCAGGGAGCATGAATGCCACTATGCACCCTTATAGCATCACCCACTAAATGAGACCAGGGGATGCATGAATGGCCACTATGCACCCTTATAGCCTCACCCACTAATGAGACCAGGGATGCATGAATGGCCACTATGCACCCTTATAGCATCACCACACTAAATGAGACCAGGGGATGCAGAATGGCCATAACAGTTACATAGTAACATAGTATTGGAGGTTGTATAAAGACATACGTCCATCTAATCTTACCTTTATACCCTACCCATA
This sequence comes from Hymenochirus boettgeri, assembly GCA_019447015.1. Lineage (NCBI taxonomy): Eukaryota > Metazoa > Chordata > Amphibia > Anura > Pipidae > Hymenochirus > Hymenochirus boettgeri. The sequence continues at coordinate 396,844,305 of CM033469.1, read as the reverse complement.
ATGTCTCTCTAACAGTTACATAATAACATAATATTGGAGGTTGTATAAAGACATACGTCCATCTAGTCCAAACTTTATACCCTACCCATAATGTCTGTATAACAGTTACATAGTAACATAGTATTGGAGGTTGTATACAGACATACGTCCATCTAGTCCAACCTTTATACCCTACCCATAATGTCTGTCTAACAGTTATATATTACATAATGTCTGTCTAACAGTTATATATATATATTATATATATATATATATATTATTAAGATAAAAATCAATAATAATAATAAAAGTAACATAGTAAAGACATACGTCCATCTAATCTAAACTTTATACCCTACCCATAATGTCTCTCTAACAGTTTCATAGTAATATAGTATTGGAGGTTGTATAAAGACATACGTCCATCTAGTCCAACCTTTATACCCTACCCATAATGTCTGTATAACAGTTACATAATAACATAGTATTGGAGGTTTTATAAAGACATACGTCCATCTAGTCCAACCTTTATACCCTACCCATAATGTCTGTATAACAGTTACATAGTAACATAGTATTGGAGGTTGTATACAGACATACGTCCATCTAGTCCAACCTTTATACCCTACCCATAATGTCAGACAGACATTATATAATATTTAATTGTTAGACAGACATTATGGGTATGGTAACAAGGTTAGATTAGATGGACGTATGTCTTTACTATGTTACTATTATTAATATTATTGATTTATATATATATATATATATATATATATATATATCTGTTAGACAGACATTATATAATATATAACTGTTAGACAATATGAGTGGCACTCAGAAACACAGATACTTTCAACAGTAGACCTGGGTGCCTCCTATAGATTAGTAAATAGACTTCAGTAAAGTTCAGGAGCACTCCAGGATTTCTTCAAAGTGGTTTATTAAACATAGCACATAGTGGCAATGTTTTGGCTCTGTGCGTGGAGCCTTGGCTTGATAAAGGCTCCACGCACAGAGCCGAAACGTTGCCACTATGTGCTATGAGTGCTCCTGAACTTTACTGAAGTCTATTTACTAATCTATAGGAGGCACCCAGGTCTACTGTTGAAAGTATCTGTGTTTCTGAGTGCCACTCATATTGTCTAACAGTTATATATAAATATACATAGTATTGGAGGTTGTATAAAGACATACGTCCATCTAGTCCAACCTTTGTACCCTACCCATAATGTCTGTATAACAGTTACATAGTAACATAGTATTGGAGGTTGTATAAAGACATACGTCCATCTAGTCCAACCTTTATACCCTACCCATAATGTCTAACAGTTATATAGTAACATAGTATTTGGAGGTTGAATAAAGACATGTGTCCATCTAATCCAAACTACTCAGCAATACCCACATTTCTTGCCTAACTGTTGATCCAGAGGAAGGCCACAAAAAAAAACAAAGTAAAAACAAATTCTTCCTGACTCCAAGTTGCAATCGGAAATATCCCTGGATTAACTTTATGTATTAATACCAGTAAAATTTTATTAAATGAATTTATATAAAGGCGTAATTCTAACATTGAACACAAGGGGGAGGTAGCTGTATGCAAATATTCTTTAGGCTAGAAACCTTCTATCTAATCAATTCTGAAACCTGCACTGACCTCATGTAAACCAACAGGGTAATATTTTTGGCAAAAACCTTGATTTTAAATGAAACAAATTGTTTCTCTATTTAAATAAGGAATTTTACATTTAGCAGGTATGCAGGTATGAAACTCAAGAATAAATTTAAATATATTTGAAGCAATACACTATTACGAAAAAAAGAAACAAAACAGCAATGTTAATAGCCTGCTAAAGACACATTTACCCTGAGATTCGGATTTTCATAGTGGTGTATGGAGCACTCCTGGGTCTTTTTCAAAGATAAATTTAATTCAGGTATCACGCCATTCAACACATTTTGGTCCAACATTTATACCATCATCAGGAAGGGAAGGGGCTTTTAGGGGATGTGGGGTAGGGATGAGATCTAACCTAAGCGCTGTTGTCTGGAGGTGAATCGTGTGATCGCCTAAGTTAATTGGAAATGAGATCTGACCTAGAGCCGTGCATCGGGCTGGTACCCATGGTTTTTCCGATTTGCGGGTCAGGTAAACTACAGCGATTTTGAATAGGTTGCAGGTCAGGTAACTGTTTTGCGGGGGCAGGCCAAGTTTGCGGCTCTATTAAATAAGACCCGCGCATGACTCTTTTGTGACATTTGTGCTGCCATCCGTGAATTGAGTCATTGCCCGCTGAGAAACGACTCGTATACATTAAAATTATGGTTTGTTAAAGGGCCACTGTGGTCTCCAAACAAGTTAGGGTTAAATTAAAGCCTGCAGTATTTCATTTATAATGAGCCAACAATCACATCTCTGGCTTCACCCTGTGAGAAATTATATTGAGGGGAATGTTCAAACTTCCTGCTTCCAGTAGGTTAAGTGACATCACCTGACCTTTGCCCCACCCCTCTGCCCTGGGGAAGAAGCATGCTCAGTAAAGACTTAAAGCTGGGGAAATCAGGAAGTATCTGGGGGTAAAATTGACAGTTGAGAAGGGGAGCCTATTAATGCAGACAGGCTGGTCACATGATTACAAGCTGGTCACATGGCTGAAAACAGGAAGTGTTCAAGCATGAAGTAATATTGCTGAAACTTTCCAGCAACAACTTCTCGAATTTTATCTAGAGATGTGATTTTGGTTTTATTTTGAAGGTAAGATGGAAGACTTTTTATATAATCCTTACTAGTTTGGAAGAATTGAAGACCACAGTTACCCTTTAATCCAACTGCTTATTTTAACCATTATTTTTTTATTTTATATTAAATTAAATCATTTTAATTCAATTCCTTTTTGTAAGGCTTTTGAATGAGCCATAAATGTAAAAAAAAACAAAATCAAACTCCCCAGTATTTTACAGAGAGGAGCTATTATAACATCCTTAATCTGGTTCTTAATATAAATTATTTTAACTTCCGAACAGTTTAAAAATCACATTTTGTAAAAAATCTTGTCATGATCCTCTATAAGAAAAGTGAGAAACATGCAAGTTTTTAAGGGGCTCAGCTCAACTGAACTTTCTATTACTCTCTATGGACAATCCTCCAGGTAGACTTGCCAGTTTTTGGCCATTATGTCATCCATCATGGCCGAGACTGTGGGTCCATCAGGTACAGAAAGGAGCTTATGGTTATTTGCTGCAGGGATCATTATGGACAGTGTAAGTATAACAATCCCAGGATTTAAGGGGCTTCTCTATCGGAATTAAATAAAATATTTTGGGGAAAGGATATGCCCTTTAATAACTTTTATTCATTAGGCTGTTGCCACACTATAAAGGATGGTAACATACACAAAAATCACTATCACAATGTGACATCTTTCACTCTTGTTTGTACTGGGATTTTCCAAATATTCTTTCACCGATTTGCATAGACCCCCCAATTCCCAATTCTCCTATAATGTTGGCGACACCCACCCATCCACCCTAAACGCCAGCTTTAAATGTTTAAAATCAGGCCAGAAGTAGACTTACCCACCTTCGTTTCCTCTGCTGAGGCCTCTACTGCTACTTTCAAAAACAGAAGAGCAGTAGCAGCTGCACTGGCAGCCATGTCTGTGATTGGCTGAGAGTCAGCCAATCATAGACACTGCTGCTGGGTTAGTAAAGGGAGCAAATTCAGGTAAATACGGGTGTAAACTCAAAGGCAATTTTCCTGAATCTATTAATTTCCATTTCTTCTTCCCAGTCAGGTCACAATTGTTTTTTTTACTGTTCAGTCTAGAATACAGCTGGATGCATGTGATCTCTGAACTTATGTCTATATATAGATTCAAATAGACAGTATAACTGGATGCTGATAGAACATGAAAGTTCAAGCTTTATACTGGATTTTAAAGGGTATTTTAAAAAAATGCATCAAGATCCCACTACTCCAAAACTTTTTTCTGATTTTAAATCAAAGCTATAGATTAGGAGAAATCATCATTTGAAATTTACAGCATTTGCAGGGAAAGATCCGTCAATCCAGAAGCAGAAATTATAATATAGGGCACATACATCCCTGACCTCTAGGATCTTTAGCTGCCTGCCAGCACACTTTCTGCAACAATAAAGAGAATCGACAGAGAAAAGAAGGCAGGGGGAGGGAGGGGGAGATGTGTAAGCAGAGCAGGGTCCATGGTGAGGCTGTGCAGAACTTGTAAGTGTCGCAGACACTACTAGAAGGCAGTGAGTAAGGGAGATGGGGGGCAATAAGGAGCACTAACTAAACATTAATAATTTAATGACAAAGCAAGCACAGATAAAAATGTGAACACCACCATTTTACTTTTTTCAAATTGTAATTATAGTTAATTTAAAGTTGTTTGATTGAGTACAATGACCCTTTATTTAATTGGTTAAAAGGATTAACCACACCTACCCCACTGTTCTACTGTTTATTCTTGACGGATTACAATGTTCCTCCAGCTGCATATCTGCTTAGCCATGAGCTAATTTCAGAAAAGGCTTTCTGCCTTCATTGCATTTACAGATGCACAATGTCTCTGTGCAGGAAATCCTGTTGAAATGTTATTTCCTTGGACATTAAAAGAGAAACTGCTTTTCCATGGGCTCAGTCATACTAATCATATTTAGTTTTATTGAAGCAAGATCACTAATTTGAACTTTAGAAAGATTATCTGCAACTCCCCTGCCCTTGGTAAAAAGGACTTGAGTATTCCCAGTAGCTAGGTAGCCAAAGTGTCTAACAATTGTACCTGGCGATTTAATTTTTTAAAGGACAAATAAAGCCTCAGAATTACATTAGAAGGAAGAGCACCTTAACATAAATGCAGTAATGTGTGTCTCACCTCTCATTTTGATACGGTTGTCGGAAAATGTACCTTTCTGTCATGGGGTTTGTGTTTTATTTCTCAACATTCCAGTATCACACAATGTGGTCACTGACCATTATGTTCTTTACACATGCTCAGTCCTAAGAACTTGCCCCTGCCTACCATAACCCCAACACTCCCACCCGTAGACACGCCCACCACATGGGTCATCAAGTTGCAAGTTTGACGGGAGGTCTTTTTAGATATTAGATTGTCGATAATCGAAGATATAGTCTGATGTCACATGCATAAGGGTTTTTTCATCATTCTTAGTCTCACTGATTTACTAAATCATCTCTCTATTCCTGTAGGTTCCAAGCAAAGAAAAAGATGTAAAAAAGCGCAATCACCCACGTGAAAACAACTAATGGGTTTGCTGGCAGACATCTCGCATCCTTGTGAGCAAAACAATCCATATATCTAGGTGATGAATGCCAGGATACAGGAATCCAGGGCAAGAATGTCAACGTACAGATGGTTAAAGCCACAGAATCCTGACAGGTGACTAATCACAAAATCCTGCCAATAATAATATTAGAGAGAGGGACCCCCCAGAATGGGAGCAGATCTATATCAATCAGGAAAAGGCCACAGTGGAAACAGCAGCTGTAGATTATCAGCTATACTGAGAGCCACCTGGTGCCTGGACTACATAAAAAATATATAAAAAATGCAAAATATGTAAAATATTCCCCCAACTTAAAAAATTGTTGTTTGCCAATAAAGTTATTATTTTCCCAAACCTTTTCTTGCTTCATGTGGTAGCAAAACAACTTTATAAGTCATCCTATAGACATCACTGATTGGGCTTTATAAGTAGGTGTAAATGATTTCCAGTCTACTGCAGTTAGCAGCAGCGCAACTGGGAATATCTGGGCCCTCCTAAAAAACAATGATGGGGCCCCTATCCGTGCTTTGCCCACACTGGTTTTCTAGGAGGAGGCTATATCTGTCATAGGAAAAATAAGATGGGGCCTCTTAGCTCCCAGGGCCCCCTGCACCCCTGGTAGTTACAGCCCTGGCAGTTAGGCTGTGTACACACCAGTTTTCGACTCCTACACAAAAAATTATATCCTTACTTGATCAACCATCCAGTGCGATACTTTACCAGGTCAAAATACCAGCCTGGATTTTTGTTTTTTCGCCCGATTTTGGCAAATGAATCTGAGATGACTAAGTTTTAGCCGATCATTTGGTCTTTAATATGCCACGTCATTGATCATGCTGAAATATCAGTAGTACCACTTTCATAACACTGAGCATGCTCAAAAGCTTAACAAGGGCAGGATTTCTCAACCTCTTTTTTTATCATTAGGGAACCCTTGAAACAATTTTGATGTCTCAGGGATCCACTGCATACAAACATGAATATTTTATTCATTTATAACCAAAATACATAATCTATACAAATACAACAGATATATTAATTGATACTTCTATATTTGAAAATAAATGCACTCAAACAAGGATGGATCCCTATAGGTCCTGTCACTAACACTAGAGGAAATCCTAGCAACCTCTCAGGAATCCCTAGGGGTCTCCAGAACCCTGATTGAGAAACACTGGTTTAGGGATTGTGTAAAGACAAGAGATACTGTTTTAATCAGCATTTCCTGGCCTGTTAACCAGGATAATAGCTCCTCTTTTAGGCCAGTCCATCAGCACAGAGGTCAATCATCTAACAATAGGAATTAGTACATCAGAGTCTCTGTTCCCACCAGCACCTTATCAGTACGCATGGACTTCCTGTGAATGTCAGCAGATCCAGCTAGATCAAAACTATTTCCTACGCCATGACCATTTCTTTGGGATTAGTATTTCCATACGGTGCACTCCCAGATAGTCCACCTATACAGAGTTTCTTTTATTATGACTTGCTGGCGTGCACAACGTTTCTGGGTCCTCCGAAACGTTGCGCACACCAGCAAGTCACAATAAAAGATTAATCATTTGTAAGAGCGTGTTTTCTACTATATTCTAAACAATCATCAGTATTAACTGCAAGTGGTTAGCAGTCTAAGGGAAACCGCACCACCAAGCCAAAAAATAAAAAGGAGTGCGTGGGACACTACAAAAAACAAGAGTTTCTTTTTCACACCATTAGCTGAATTACTAACAGGTATTAAAGGATAATGTACTGCACCCATTCTGGGGTCAACCAACTCAGCAATACCCACATTTCCTGCTTAACTGTTGATCCAGAGGAAGGCAAAAACAAAACCCACCAGAATTATGAATTGGAAAAAAATTCCTTCCTGACTCCAAGTGTCAATCGGAAATTTCCCTGGACCAACTCTACTTTATGTATCAATACCAGTAACTTGTAACATTCCTTGTTTGTAGAAACCTATCCAGCTTTTTATTAAACTGACCAATGAACCTGCCATAACACGTCCACTGGAAGACAGTTCCCTAGCTTTAACCGTTCTCACAGTGACAAACCCTTTCCCAACTCTACTTATGTACACATACCAGTAACTTGTAACATTCCTTGTTTGTAGAAACTCATCCAGCTTTTTATTAAACTGACCAATGAACCTGCCATTACAACAACGTCCCTGGAAGACAGTTCCCATAGCTTTAACCGTTCTCACAGTGCAAACCCTTTCCCAACTCTACTTTATGTATCAATACCAGTAACTTGTAACATTCCTTGTTTGCAGAAACTCTTCCAGCTTTTTATTAAACTGACCAATGAACCTGCCATACAACAACGTCCACTGGAAGACAGTTCCATAGCTTTACCGTTCTCACAGTGACAAACCCTTTCCCAACTCTACTTTATGTATCAACCAGTAACTTGTAACATTCCTTGTTTGCAGAAACTCTTCCAGCTTTTTATTAAACTGACCAATGAACCTGCCATACAACCGTCCACTGGAAGACAGTTCCATAGCTTTACCGTCTCTCACAGTGAACAACCCTTCCCAACTCTACTTTATGTATCATACCAGTAACTTGTAACATTCCTTGTTTGCAGAAACTCATCCAGCTTTTTATAAACTGACCAATGAACCTGCCATAACAACGTCCACTGGAAGACAGTTCCATAGCTTTACCGTTCTCACAGTGACAAACCCTTTCCCAACTCTACTTTATGTATCAATACAGTAACTTGTAACATTCCTTGTTTGTAGAAACTCATCCAGCTTTTATTAAACTGACCAATGAACCTGCCATAACAACGTCCACTGGAAGACAGTTCCATAGCTTACCGTTCTCACAGTGACAAACCCTTTCCCAACTCTACTTTATGTTCAATACCAGTAACTTGTAACATTCCTTGTTTGAGAACTCTTCAGCTTTTTATATAAACTGACAATGAACCTGCCATAACAACGTCCACTGGAAGACAGTTCCATGCTTTACCGTTCTCACAGTGACAAACCCTTTCCCAACTCTACTTTATGTATCAATACCAGTAACTTGTAACATTCCTTGTTTGAAACTCTCCACTTTTTTATTAAACTGACCAATGAACCTGCCATAACAACGTCCACTGGAAGACAGTTCCATAGCTTTACCGTTCTCACAGTGACAAACCCTTTCCCAACTCTACTTTATGTATCAATACCAGTAACTTGTAACATTCCTTGTTTGAGAAACTCATCCAGCTTTTTATTAAACTGACCAATGAACCTGCCATAACAACAGTCCATGGAAGACGTTCCATAGCTTACCTTCCACTGACAAACCCTTTCCCAACTCTACTTTATGTATCAATACCAGTAACTTGTAACATTCCTTGTTTGTAAGAAACTCATCCAGCTTTTTATTAAACTGACCAATGAACCGCCATAACAACGTCCACTGGAAGACAGTTCCATAGCTTTACCGTTTCACAGTGACAAACCCTTTCCCACCTCTACTTTATTATAATCCCAGTAACTTGTAACATTCCTTGTTTGCAGAAACTCATCCAGCTTTTTATTAAACTGACCATGAACTGACCTGCCATAACAACGTCCACTGGAAGACAGTTCCATAGCTTTACCGTTCTCACAGTGACAAACCCTTTCCCACTCACGTTTATGTATCACTAATCCCAGTAACTTGTAACATTCCTTGTTTGCAGAAACTCATCCAGCTTTTTATTAAACTGACCAATGAACCTGCCATAACAACGTCCACTGGAAGACAGTTCCATAGCTTTACCGTTCTCACAGTATTTACTTCCTCATAAAAGCCAAGCAAGTTTGTTTGACAAGATTTGTTTCTCATAAATCCATGCTGATTCATACTTATATGAATCCTCTTTTGAAATAAAAAAATAACAAAAGTGGTATAAAGGTGATACCTTT
>CM033469.1:396756920-396834936 GCA_019447015.1 Hymenochirus boettgeri | reverse complement strand
ATAAAGGTTGGACTAGATGGACATATGTCTTTATACAACCTCCAATACTATGTTACTATGTAACTGTTATACAGACATTATGGGTAGGGTATAAAGGTTGGACTAGATGGATGTATGTCTTTATACAACTTCCAATACTATGTTACTATGTGACTGTTAGAAGGACATTATGGGTAGGGTATAAAGGTTGGACTAGATGGACGTATGTCTTTATACAACCTCCAATACTATGTTACTATGTAACTGTTATACAGACATTATGGGTAGGGTATAAAGTTTGGACTAGATGGACGTATGTCTTTATACAACCTCCAATAATATGTTACTATGTTACTGTTAGACAGACATTATGGGTTGGGTATAAAGGTTGGACTAGATGGACATATGTCTTTATACAACCTCCAATACTATGTTATTATGTAACTGTTAGACATTATGGGTAGGGTATAAAGGTTAGACTAGATGGATGTTTGTCTTTATGCAACCGCCAATAAACCTCTAAAAACTGAATATTATGTATCCAATGCAAAACATTTAGACTAGCATCTTTCAAAACATTGTGGTATAATCTCTGGTTATTAGTCAGGTTGATTCCACTTAAGACAGCAAGACATTGCCCTGTAAAGAGGGGTATGGATTCAAGGGAGAAGAATGTTATTCTTCCTCTTTACAAAGCATTGGTAAGGCCTCATTTGGAATATGCCGTGCAATTTTGGAATCCTGTCTACAGAAAGAACATCATGGAAATAAAAAGGGTTCAGAGAAGGGCAACTAAATTAATAAAGGGACTGGGGGAGCTTGAATATGAAGACAGGTTCCATACTGTAAGATACAATGTATGTATGTATAGTTTATTTATAAAGCGCCATTAGGGGACACAGCGTTGTACAATTATGCACACTAGAGAAAAGGCGCTTGATTGGGGATACAATTGCATTATTGAGCCATACAGTAAACTATCTGGTGCATTGTTCACCAATAGACACGTGACCATCCCCTTAAGACTGGAAGAAAAGGTAGTGGATATTACCGAAACATCACTGAAAGGTAGTGGATATTACCGAGAAACGTCACCGGAAGATAGTGGATATACCGAACGTCACGAAAGGTAGTGGATATTACCGAAACGTCAAAAAGGTAGTGGATATTACCGAAACATCACCGAAAGGTAGTGGATATTACCGAAACGTCACCGAAAGGTAGTGGGATATTACCCCCAAAACATCACCGAAAAGGTAGTGGATATTACGAAACGTCACCAAAAGGTAGTGGATATTACCGAAACGTCAACGAAAGGTAGGGATATACCAAAAGTCACGAAATGAAAGGTAGTGGATATACCAAAACGTCACCGAAAGGTAGTGGATTATTACCGAAACGTCACCGAAAGGTAGTGGATATTACCGAAACTCACCGAAAGGTAGTAGATATACTGAAACGTCACCGAAGGTAGTGGGTATTACCGAAACGTCTCCAAAAGGGTAGTGGATATTACCGAAAGTCCCGAAAGGTAGTGGTATTACCGAAACGTCACCGAAAGGTAGTGGATATTACCGAAACGTCACCAAAAGGTAGGGGATATTACGAAAAGTCTCCAAAAGGTAGTGGATATTACCGAAATGTCACCGAAAGGTAGTGGGTATTACGAAACGTCTCCAAAAGGTAGTGGATATTACCGAAACGTCCCCGAAGGTAGTGGGTATTACCGAACGTCACCGAAAGGTATGGATATTACCGAAACGTCACCGAAAGGTAGTGGATATTACCGAAACGTCACCAAAAGGTAGTGGATATTAGTGGATATTCAGTTCCGGATGTTCGGGTCCGGTCTTGTAAACAGCTGATCCTGTGTATGTTCATTCATATGTGCGATCAGCTGTTTAAAAAGACCAGATCGCGGCAGAGATCTTGGGCTTGAGGCGGGCCCTACTACTGTCCAGTTCCCCCTGTTCCACGGAGTGATGGGGGGGTAGTTAGGCCACTGGTTGTAAGGAAGGAAAGTCATAGAAATATGGGGTGTTCCCCTGCGTATACGATTTTATTGTGGCCTCGGCCTAAGTCAGGAAGAAAAAAAAAATCTTTAATTCTGTTGCGCTCCAACACTACAAACATGAACAGAAGAAATAAAATTGCTTTCCTGCTGTCAGATTCCTGCTCGGCGAGAACTAGACAGTATTAAATACAATATCCGGGTCTGAGCCAGGGATCTTGTTTTATCACGGCTTTATTTAGTTTTATTTATTAAAAGCGCCATTAGGGGACACGCGTTGTACAATTATGCACACTAGAGAAAAGGCGCTTGTTGGGGATACAATTGCATTTGAGCCATACAGTAACTATCTGGTGCATTGTTCACCAATTAGAACACGTGACCATCCCTAAGGACTGGAAGAAAAGGTAGTGGAATTACCGAAACAAATCACTGAAAGGTAGTGGATATTACCGAAAACGTCACCGAAAGATAGTGGATATTACCGAAACGTCACCGAAAGGTGTGATATTACCGAAACGTCACCAAAAGGTAGTGGTATACCGAAACATCACCGAAAGGTAGTGGATATTACCGAAACGTCACCGAAGGTAGTGGATATTACCGAAACATCACCGAAAGGTAGTGGATATTACCGAAACGTCACCAAAAGGTGTGGATATTACCGAAACGTCAACGAAAGGTAGTGGATATTACCAAAACGTCACCGAAATGAAAGGTAGTGGATATTACCAAAAACGTCACCGAAAGGTGTGGATATTACCGAAAACGTCACCGAAAGGTAGTGGATATTACCGAAACTTCACCGAAAGGTAGTAGATATTACTGAAACGTCACCGAAAGGTAGTGGATATTACCGAAATGTCACAGAAAGGTAGTGGATATTACCGAAACGTCAACGAAAGGTAGTGGATATTACCGAAACGTCACTGAAACGAAAGGTAGTGGATATTACCGAAACGTCACTGAAATGAAAGGTAGTGGATATTACCGAAACGTCACCGAAAGGTAGTGGATATTACCGAAACGTCACCGAAAGTTAGTGGGTATTACCGAAACGTCACCGAAAGGTAGTGGATATTACAAACGTCACGAAAGTAGTGGATATTGCGAAACGTCACGAAAGTAATGGATATTACCGAAACGTCACTGAAAGGTAGTGGATATTATCGAAACGTCACCGAAAGGTAATGGATATTACCGAAACGTCACCGAAAGGTAGTGGATATTACCGAAACGTCACCGAAAGGTAGGGAATATTACCGAAAGTCACCGAAAGGTAAGTGGATATTACCGAAAGTCACCAAAAGGTAGTGGATATTACCGAAACGTCATCAAAAGGTAGTGGATATTACCGAAACGTCTCCAAAAGTAGTGGATATTACCGAAATGTCACCGAAAGGTAGTGGGTATTACCGAAACGTCTCCAAAAGGTAGTGGATATTACCGAAACGTCCCCGAAAGGTAGTGGGTATTACCGAAACGTCACCGAAAGGTAGTGGATATTACCAGAAACGTCACCAAAAGGAGGTGGATATTACCGAAACGTCTCCAAAAGGTAGTGGATATTACCGAAATGTCACCGAAAGGTAGTGGGTATTACCGAAACGTCTCCAAAAGGTAGTGGATATTACCGAAACGTCCCGAAAGTAGTGGGTATTACCGAAACGTCACCGAAAGGTAGTGGATATTACCGAAACGTCACCGAAAGGTAGTGGATATACCGAAAGTCACCAAAAGGTAGTGGATATTAGGGGATATTCAGTTTCCGGATGTTCGGGTCCGGTCTTTTAAAACAGCTGATCATGTGATGTTTCATTCATATGTGCGATCAGCTGTTTAAAAGACAGATCGCGGGCAGGATCTTGGGCTTGAGGCGGGCCCTACTACTGTCCAGTTCCCCCCTGTTCCACGGAGTGATGGGGGCGGTAGTTAGGCCACTGTGTGTAAGGAAGGAAAGTCATAGAAATATGGGTGTTCCCATGCGTAATACGCATTTATTGTGGCCTCGGCCTAAGTCAGGAAGAAAAAAAATCTTTAATTCTGTTGCGCTCCAAACTACAACATTGAACAGAAGAAATTAAAATTGCTTCCTGCTGTCAGATTCCTGGCTCGGCGAGAACTAGACAGTATAATACAATATCCTGGAGTCTGAGCCAAGGGATCTTGTTTATCACGGCTAAAACCCCGTTCAATATGAAAGGGACCACAGGAGAGAATTGGCAACACTATCATATAAGTTGTGGAATGCAGAGAGATCTGAAAGTAAGCCCGGAATGGGTTGGAACTCATTATAAAATTGGCAAAGTCTGATGTAGCCTTCAGGCCCTGTAACCCAATAGAAAATGATGAATGCAATTACTTTTTATGTTTCTATTTTTTTTTCTAAGTTCACATTAAAATGATTCCTAAAGCATTTCGCATTTCTTAACCCAAGTAGAATATGAATGAGGTGTTTGTAAATGGCGAGCGGACAATCTTTTCCTGTTTAGAATGATGGGGTGTTACAGTTTGGCACACATTCAGACTCTTAAAATGAAAACAAAATAAAGATGCAGAACCAATCGGGTGCTGAGATTCCGGGACGGAGCTTCAGTAAAGTGACTCTACTATCAAAATAATGAATAGCTTTGTTGCTGCTGTCTGATATGAAGTGGATTCAGCAGTAAAATTAACTTACATTACATGAGTGTGGACAAACTAAAAGAGAGACTGAAGTCAAAGCAATTGTTTGTACATTTTGTTTGCAGTGAAATACCTTAGTTATTAAAGCATGTTCAGCCCCTTAACAACTTTACACCATACAATCTTTTACCCATGAAACGCCTATTTACGCAAATTCATCTTTTCCATGGGGCTCCTACAGATATGTACTTTGTCTCACTGTCTTGCTCCTTTACAAATTTGTGAGTCTTGTGAGCTTGAACTTCCATAAAAGTGGGTGGTTTAAGCGACTATCGCAAGACATTGGCCTTGATTAACAGCACAAACAATTGGCCGATTCTTTACCGGAGTGCCGAGAAGATGTTGCAAAAACAGAGTATGGTGGTTGTGGATCAGTGATGCCCAACAGTAGCCCAGCCACAGTTTTTTGGGGGCCGCTCATGGCAGAGGCATTTTGGAGGTGTGTTGGGGTGTAACTGAACATGTGGGGGTGGGACATACACCCATGCCCTGCCAGAGCATGCATGGGCCGGGTTGGGAACCTCTGGTTCATGGGGATGTGTGGATATATTTCCTTTAAAAGTGAATAAAGTACAATAATACTGTTTTGAACCCGTCCCTTCCATAAAAAGTTTGCAGGATGAGTCTCCATCCTGGGTTACCTCTAATCTCTTGTAACTTACTTTAAAGTGGATAAACGGTGCTGTGTCGGGGCTGCTGCGACAATGGTAAGACATGCTCAGTCCTAGACTGAGTAAATAGGCAAGGTTGGACTGGATTTTTAGATTGAGCGTGGCAAGAGGGGCAAGAGGGATGTGGATTTAAATGGCATTGATCCCTTTTAACTTTTTTCCTTTTTTTGGTGTTCCCAGGAATTCATCCAAAAGAATCATCCATAGCTTTTCTATACTTTATATATACTTTATATAGGGAGTATGGCGGTCACTAACGTTCTCTCTATACTGTATATATATTTTATATAGGGAGTATGGCAGTCACAGACGTTGTCTCTATACTTTATATATACTTTTATATACTTATATAGGGATAGGCGGTCACTAACGTTCCCCTATACTTATATATACTGTATATAGGGAGTATGGCAGTCACTAACGTTTCTCTCTATACTTTATATTACTTTATATAGGGAGTATGGCGGTCACTGACGTTCTCCCTATACTTTATATATATACTTTATATAGGGAATGGCGGTCACTGACTTTCTCTCTATACTTGTATATATACTTTATATAGGGAGTATGGCAGTCCACTGACGTTCTCCCTAGACACACTTTATATAGGGAGTATGGCAGTCCCTTACGTTCTCCCTATACTTTATATATACTTTATATAGGGAGTATGGCGGTCACTAACGATCTCTCTATACTTTATATATACTTTATATAGGGAGTATGGCGGTCACTGACGTTCTCCCTATGCTTTTTATATACTTTATATAGGGAGTATGGCAGTCACTAACGTTCTCCCTATACTTTATATATACTTTATATAGGGAGTATGGCGGTCACTAACGTTCTCCCTATACTTTATATATACTGTATATAGGGAGTATGGCAGTCACTAACGTTCTCTCTATACTTTATATGTACTTTATATAGGGAGTATGGCGGTCACTGACGTTCTCCCTATACTTTATATATATACTTTATATAGGGAGCATGGCGGTCACTGACGTTCTCTCTATACTTTATATATACTTTATATAGGGAGTATGGCAGTCACAGACGTTCTCCCTATACTTTACATATACATTACATAGGGAGTATGACGGTCACTAACGTTCTCTCTATACTTTATATATACATTATATAGGGAGTATGGTGGTCACTAACGTTCTCTCTATACTTTATATATACTTTATATAGGGAGTATGGCAGTCACAGACGTTCTCCCTATACTTTATAAATACTTTATATAGGGACTATGGCAGTCACAGACGTTCTCCCTATACTTTATAAATACTTTATATAGGGAGTATGGCAGTCACTAACGTTCTCCCTATACTTTATATATACTTTATATAGGGAGTATGGCGGTCACTAACGTTCTCCCTATACTTTATATATACTGTATATAGGAAGTATGGCAGTCACTAACGTTCTCTCTATACTTTATATATACTTTATATAGGGAGTATGGCAGTCACAGACTTTCTCCCTATACTTTATATATACATTATATAGGGAGTATGACGGTCACTAACGTTCTCTCTATACTTTATATATACATTATATAGGGAGTATGGCGGTCACTAACGTTCTCTCTATACTTTATATATACTTTATATAGGGAGTATGGCAGTCACTAACGTTCTCTCTATACTTTATATATACTTTATATAGGGAGTATGGCAGTCACAGACGTTCTCCCTATACTTTATAAATACTTTATATAGGGAGTATGGCAGTCACAGACGTTCTCTCTATACTTTATATATACTTTATATAGGGAGTATGGCAGTCACTAACGTTCTCTCTATACTTTATATACTGTATATAGGGAGTATGGCAGTCACTAACGTTCTCTATATACTTTATATATACTTTATTAGGGAGTATGGCGGTCACTAACTTTCTCCCTATACTTTATAAATACTTTATATAGGGAGTATGGCAGTCACAAAGTTCTCCCTATACTTAACAATTGTGACTACGGTCAAAGATCTTGCAGATTCTGTCTGTCATTTTGACAGATTGGTCCCTCTTTCAGGTTTACATAGGGCCAATGGAAGACGGCTCCTTTTAGGGGCATTTTCCAGTATTCTTGTTGCAGATGAGAGAGAGGGTGGATAGTATAGAAGGCACAAAGTAAATTTTGGTAAATTAAAGGTCCTCACCCCTGGTTTCTTCTAAGTTACGCGGCTTTACTTACCCAACAAACATTACTTTGTGCCTCCGGTGAGTATTGTTATCCTTTAAGCATACTTTTATTTTAGCTATCCATCTCCTTTCTAGGATGACCTCCTCTCCATGAGTTGTCAGTAGTACAGGCAGCTTTCAAATTGTGGGACAGCCTCTATAAAACTTTAGCTAAAGGGAACGTCCACCCAAAAAAAAGTTGGTACTTCAATTTTTGCTTACATCCCCAACTGCTATTATTACCAGTTTATTACTGCATTTGTAACCAGATCTTTAATTAGAAGTTCTTTTCCATTCTGGCAAGGTACCCGTCTCCTCCCACTGCTCAATGAGCTTTTAAAATGATTGCATGTGCAGTGGAGACACAGTCAATCATTAGCAGTGATATCAGCAGGAGGGAGGGGCCAGCCTACTCTGCCAGAATGGGGACAATAATTTCCTAAGTATTTGGTTAGTATGCAGGTAATAAAGGGCTGAAAATAACAGTTGGATTTGGGGCCAGTGTTGTGACATTTACTAGTTTTTTATTTTATTTATATACATATGTGGACATGCCTTTAAATGATAGATAACTATGGCCTGGCCATATTGCCCTTTAACCTTTCTTTAACACTTCAAGAGATAAATGCCGTCTCTCGATAGAGAACTGTGCAGGTAATATAAGAGACATTGGCCTAATTCTAAAATCATTGGTCCTGAAATCTTAAAATAAGCGATTTCACTACTGGCTTCTCTGCTGTAGGAGATTTTTCCAAGATCTTTGCAAAATGATTAGAAAACTAAAGGAGTGGAAAATACATAATTCCACATTAAATACATTGATACATATATAGGTATGTGAGTCTGTACTGTTTGGCAGGTATATGCATCATTGCTACACTCACCTAGGGGAGCTCTAACAAAAAAAATCTGTAAATCTAAAAGAATCTGCAAAGTGTCTATTATTATTTTATGGATTTATATAGCGCCAACATGTGTGAAATCATTTATGTGTATTATTTCTTTTGCCTATAAAATGCGTGTACCACGGTATCCTTCAGGCTGTAGAGTAATAGATGCAGTGTCGATAAGGGAAATAGGACCTTTAGATGATAGTTTAATGCTTGTGGGATGTGTGCCCATTTTTACTTACCTTTTACTTTTCTCCTACCTCCTAATTCTTCTGCCTTCTCTGTTGTTCCTGTCATTTGTAATCAGACGATTTAAACACTTTTCATAGTCTAAACGTCCTCATATAGTAAGAGAGGCGCCCTTTACATCATATGCACAAGGGTTAACCAGAAGGCTACAATTACCAGAGTAATGTGCCTGTAACTTTGAGTATTAGGCAGTCTGGGTCTGTCCCATATAGGGCACTGCCTTACTGGAACCTGAAAGATTGCTAGTCCTCTGGCTGTCATTTCCCCTTTAAATAGCCTAGAGAGTTTGTGTAAAGAACCTGAAAGATCAAAGAGAATCTTTCTAAACTTTTTGGTGCAAGGAAAACTTCTTGTCTGTACAATAGGCCGATGGCAATCCCTTTAAAAGAGACCATTAATGCAAAATATTAGAAGGGGAGGGAAGCATATTGGTAAATAATATAAATATATATGATGACTTGGAACAGAGGTGTAATTCTAAATACACAGTTATTAACAATGGTGAAACACAAAGTAAATACTAAAAGAAATTCAACAAGCCAACAAGAGGTCCCAAGATTAGTCAATATTTTAAATGTTCTTAAAGTCTTAAAGGAATGTCCACCCATAATATGAAAACTCTTGTACATGTGAATTACCTCTCCCAAACTGTAATAATTACCCAGATGGACAATTATCCACTACCTTTAGTTCACACGACATCCTAATTCTACTCTCCCTCCAGGTTTCTTCTCAGTAGAAGCATTTAGTCATGGCTGTGAAAGATGGTGTTAGAGCCAATGGCCAGGGGTGGCCTCATGAAGCAAACTGAAACATTTGCTCAGGGCGCACTTAAACGTATTTCTTAATACTGCATTTCAGCACCAGTCCACCAATCATGGTTAAGTCAGCCCAGCACACCCACCTCCACAACTACGCCACGACTGCCAATCAAGACTTACAATAAAGGGAGGTAGCATTACTCGCTTCACCCACCTCCAAAAAATAATGAAGGCAAAGTTAAAACAATTAGGTGTTGTTAAAGCCATTGAGTGCTCCCTCACTGGCAGAAAGGCACAAAAATGGACACGTTCTTAAACATTGCAAAGGAAACGATACAATATAATTTATAGACTTATAATGATACACAATCAGAGCCTTGCCTTGGGAAAACAGGGCAGAATTAAGGAGGAAGAAATAACAGGTGAAACAGGTGTGGCTCTCTTAATAGTAGAAACATTGAGTTAAACCTAATTGTGGAGAAAGAGATCAGGGTGGATGGAGAAGGAAGACAAAATTTGGAGAAGGGAGCAAAATAATTAGAATGGAATGAGGAGACATGGAGGAAGGTTGCGAGGCCAGGATAGTTAATGGTATGAAGTAGAGTATGTAGTTAAACAGCATGAGGAGCAGAATGAAATGAAGCGGAGAAAAGCAGAATGTAATATGGAGAGAACCGTGGGAACAAATTAAAATAGGAGGACACTCGGGATAATAAAGTTCAAGAAAATAGGAAAATATAGGAAGAGTAGAAGAGAGTAAAGACAAAAAAAGAAGATGGAAAGAAGTGAGCAGGAAAAAGGGAACCAAAAAGAAGGGAGAACAAAAAAAAATGTATATGGTATTTAAAGGTGAAGATGGCGAAATATAATAATAATCTGTTTACAATAGAGTTCTTCTATTGCACTGCAGCAATAATTGTACAAGTACGGTGCAATTACCAATACCAGGTAATATATTGGTACTGCTCATTTCACCCATACAGTTAACATTGGCTTGTAGGTGTTGAGTGGCTGTGGTTGTATATTTATGTTACGTCCTTAGTGGCCTAGTGTTGGTAAAGGTACGTATCCCAATTAACAATCCAGTCTGGGACCTGGGCAATAATAGACACAGGCCCTGGACACAAGCGTGGGCGGGGCAAGACCAGACCGTTTTTATAACGCTTTGTTAAGTACTACAAGAAATATACAGTAAACCCTTGGTGAGGGCCTGGCAGTTCAGGGGGTATATTTCCCCTTTATTCTAGAGAGGGGTTATATTGTTTATTTAAGAAATAAAATAACCAATTAATAACCAGAACAATCTGCTGTGTTTCCATACTGCTTACGGCATTTACCGGTATAAATTCTGATCCAAACGTGTTGAAACGATCACCCAGCAAGGCAAAGACAGAATTTCCTGGGTTGCAGTGAACTTGTCTAACAGCTTGATTTCAGGAAATAATGTAATGAAAGGGATTGACGATTTTCTAGGTGGTGCTGTGGTTGCACAGTGCGCACCTTCACCTAAGGCCATCCCAGCATCCAAACATATTTCGTCAAATATAGATATCATTTACATAAGACACAATTGTCTGATTTCCAGTTACAATAGCATTATTGTATCATTCCTATAATAAACCTTTCCCGTCCTATAATGAACACTTTTCAGTTCCATCCTACAGAACCAGGACAGAACACTGCAGGGTAGGGGAACTAGTGGATGGGTAATAATTTTGAACTCAATACACAGCCCTGGAAGAACTGAACTGCTCTTCACCTGCTCTGAAAATATCTCTTAGGACACATCCTTCCACTGGATATACCCCTGTACTGGTTGCACCCTTCTAATGCATACCCCTTTACATGACACACCCTATTTAGGGCACACCCTCTTTTAGGACACACCCTTTCAGGGCACACCCTTCTACAGGACACACCCTTCTATATGGCACACCCCATATTGTGTTCATTTGTAAAAACCCAATAGTGAAAACCAAAAACAAAAAGCCAATAATTAAACAGGGGGGAATTCAGTTTTATTCATAGACTATTTAGATGTACCAACTATATAAACAATTATAAAATATCCAGATTGGCTGGCCAGCCACAATACCTAAAACATTTTTACATACATACTAGTCATTAAATATAAATACTCATACATAACCCATGTACCACGTTTACATTTCGTACTTCTGATGATTGAAAATAATGTCTCTCAAATAAATCATTTGTAACAATGGTCTCAGTTTGATACCTATCGTTCATACAGTCCACTTGCCACATCCACGTGTGTGTTTCCCTTGCGGTATAGAGGCTTATAGCGTGATGAAGGTCGACCCAGTTGGATTTTTATTTCCGCCAATGGGCACTAACCCCGAGGTTTTGTAATGCTCCTTCTTGCCAGGATGCACCACTTCCTTGAATGTTTCCAACTGATTGGCTCAGATCTCTGGCAAACGAAGACCTTATAAACCCTATTAGGGGTCTTGTCTACAGGAGAGTCAGTACTTCAGAAGCATATATCTTTAAACCTGCTGTGGTATGGAGCACAGATTTCACAAGAGGACTAACACAATGATCATTTATTTCTATTGCCCATGTTGGGTTATACAATTACTGCTAACCTGGAAGGGAAAACAGAATCCCTTGTATGTAAAATAACTGTTCATCCACAATTAATGGTACACCATATACTGCAGCACTTATCTTCCTATGACAATACCTTATACTGGGCCAGGGCTTCATTTGGGCCAACATACCAGGCCTGCGTACCTAGCCAATGGCAACTGCTGGTCGTGTCTTTGTAGAGAAGATGCGAGATAATATATAACTGCCGAGGAGCTATTGCTTTAGTTTGATATAAGGCCTTAGCTCCCTTTTACAACCCAAAATATTAGTTAAAAAAATGAACGTCATTCATCTGGGTGTTATTCGACAGTGATTTCCAAGCAGGAAATGTTCAAATCAAAGGTGTCTCTACATTTTCTGTCAATCCGAATAACAGGCATTGTATCTATTGTATTCAGTAGGGCTTAAAGTTTAGTTCCAATTCAACTGGCTTTCTCAATTCAGAATGCCTTTACAAGAATCTGTTGGCAATTATGTACCCTGGAAATTTCTTGTACAAGAATTTGTTAGCACATGACAGCCAGGTGTTAGGGACCTTCTGAATGCAAGGCTGATGGCATTGTGGCTAGAGTTTTTATAGAAATGCCCAGGGTAAGGTGTAGTCAAAACACCATTGTACATGGCAGACAGTTGGTGTCGAACCCCCCACCTCTATTTAGGCTTGGTTTCTTTATTTTCACATAAATGGCCTCCTTGACACCTCTCTGAAACCAATCATGTTCTTTGCCAAGGAGAAAGCCAGTTGGATGACTAGTGAACATCTTCAAGAACTAAACTTCAGTCCGTTGATCCAACTGAATACAACAATATATCATGACCTGGATGAATGAAAACCAGTCCAGATGATCTAACCGAATACAACAGATATACCATGACCTGGATGAATGAAAGCAGTCAGTTGTTCTACTGAATACACAGATATACCATGACCTGGATGAATGAGAAGCAGTCCAGTTGATCTAACTGAACACAGAATACCATGAATTGGATGAATGAGAACCAGTCCAGTTGATCTAACTGAATACAAACAGATATACCATGACCTATGGATGAATGAAAGCAGTCCAGTTGTTCTAACTGATCCCACAGATATACCATGACCTGGATGAATGAAGCAGTCCGTTGATCTAACTGAATACACAGATTATCCATGACCTGGATGAAGAACCTTCACAAGCAACGGGCATTGTCTTTTTTTAAAACTACACACTTCCTAAACTATTTCACACACATGCCCTTTAAATAATATTTCATAATGTCAATGTGGTGCAGCTTTACACATCACTATTATATCAGCATTCGATTACACTATACATTGTAACACACTATAACGTGCATGAAATCTTGATAATTACTTTGTGACATCTGACATAAGAACTCAGGTGTGCCCCATTGATAATAGATTAACAGCCATTGGGTTATGTATATTGCTGATGAATCTTTTGAAGTTTTATGAATGAACCTCCAGACTTTGTAAGGACCGACCCAAAGAAATGACAAACGTGTCTTTCCCACTAATAAATATCTGGCTGTAAGATGAACCTTTAATGTTTAGCGCTGCACTGCAATGTCCCCAATGTGTGTTATCTGTTTGTGATGTGTTGTGGGCACTAACAGTCAGATTGTGGTGTCCTAGTAGAGCTTTCCCTGTAAAGCAAGGATAATCCCTTATTAATTACCTGACAGTGGAAGTGGATCCTTCCACTCATGGCACTAGAGTATTTAGACTATTGGGATTTCAAAAAATGTTAAAAAGGGGGAAGGTCACATAATACAGTATGTACTTTAATAGAAAAATTCTATTTTTTTAACAGTTAATCCAATCTGTTATATATTATTTTGCTTTATTATATTCAGCGTTGTGATGTAAACAGGTTTTAGGGTGGTTTAATGGAAAATATCCGATTTGGAAGATCATAATAAATAAAGGAATATAAATGAATGAGATTGTTTTTTGATTGCTTCCTTATCATTTATAAAGTTTATGTGCTTAGTGTTAGTTTTCCTTTAAAGTTTGTCACCCACTTATAGGGAAATTTCCATTACCCAGAAATTGTATGTAACACTCTCTATGAAAATCCTATGTGAAGTGGATATGTATTTATCTTATCTTATTATTATTATTATATTACAAAAAGTCTTTGAGGCTAATGCAATGAGGCATAAAGTTTGCCTGTGCTTTTAATTTTTAGCAGCCAATCAGATTTCAGCTATTTATGGGTTACGCAGTTAGATCATTTGATAGGTTGTTTCAAATTAATGGCAAAGGCATACTTTTGAACCTCTTATTGTTACAGCCCCGTTGAATCTTAGAAACTGGGTCCAATCACCTAGGCCTATAAGTGGTACACTCTACCCAATAGGGAGAAAGGATTTCAATTTGCCATATTTGCAGCTTTAGATAAAGGACTCACAGATATAACACTACATATCTATGATATATTCTAGGTTTGGGCATATGAAAGTCAGTTGAGCGGCCACATAGGCAACAAATGAACCAAATGGCTAATCCAGACAGGATATCCAGAGAAATGGGTCATTTGGAAAACCAGGCATGTCTGGAATTTCTGCCTGGGTATATGGTAAATAAGATTGCTCATAGGTTCCTTTAGCTCCTTTAAAGAGCAAAATAATCTCGATGCCACTATCTGTATAACAAGGCCGAGGAAACTTACTCTCCCTTGAAGGTCGGCCAGTGGTACACTGCCAATGAAGGTGCGCTTCCTTGTGTTATGGATTCTTAGGTAGAAAACATGGCACTATAGTATCACTATTTTTAGATACTACGGCTTTAATAGTTGGTAATTTTTTACGACACCAATACAATTGCGGTGTCTACTACCACTGGTATTATACATGTACGAACGACCGCAGGTTAAGATAACCTTTGATATCTTAACTTTCCAATATCGCAAGTTCACAAATTTGACCTTAAAGGCCAACTGTGTCCTAAATGACTTTAGGTAATTTGACAGGAATTGCTTTCCTGTGTAGTTTGTGCAATTTACTTTCTTTATTTTTTTTACATAGTTTTGAAGATATTTACATTTTTATGTATGACATGGTAGCAGCATCACCAGATCCCCTGCACTTCCTGCTCTGAAATCATGTGACAATCCCTTTTCCCTTTGTCTCCTCCTCTTTGTGGCCCCCATGGTACCATCCCCTTGCAGTCCCCTGAAACCCCTCTGGCCCCTCCCATGCCTCCTTAAGTCACTGTTACTCAATATCCTCCTCGTTTCTTCTGCTTTCTCCTGCACTGAGCCTGTGCCAACCGCAAATTAGAAGGAAAGTAGTATTGAGACCGAAGATTCGAACCTCCCCTCCAAACTTTCTGATTAGGAATTTCTTTATTCTTAGCTGTGAGGACGTAAAGAGTGGCTTGATGGCTCATTTTAAAGGTACAAACCGGCCTTTTATTTAAAATCAACTTGTTTTGAAGACTACAGTTCCCCTTTAAGGTTGGGTACACCACTTACCAATAAAGGGGCGATCCCATTGGTACAGACGGGATTGACTCTTTATTGGTAATGTATGTACTGAAGTTCTGAGCATTCCCAAGGCCGACACACAGCTGCGGCTGAAGGAATGTGCAGTCCCGAATGTTCTCCTTATCCTTTTTCAAGGGACTATTCTTATACAGGGAGATACCCGGGACTGTGTGTAGGGGATCTTAAAATAACAGACAGAATTTTAGAATTCTGAGTGGGATGGTAGTGTGGGAGATGGGGATAGGACAGTGCTGGGAACAAGGAAAAATTCTTAATGTTTCCTGCTCAGATCTGTTTATGTTCCTTGCTCAGTATGAATCCAATCCCATAGGGAGTGTACATCTAATTAGAGGAGACCTTGCAGGTCTGTTTGGTTTTATTATAACTTTTAGCCTCTTTGGGTGATGTAAATGTTTGTGCTAAATTCCAGCAGGTTTGTCCAAGTTATACGACATGTACTTATAACAGAGAATGATAATGAATAAATATAGACTGGTAGGGTTCCTGCGTGCACAGGAAGTTTGGAATAGTACATGTAACAATAAGGTGCAGACATCTTAGAATAAAGACTTTTCTTTTAACATGACAATACACACTAATGCTAGCACAACTCACATCTGCTTAACATCTGTGGATTTAATCCTGTCCCCCCTGTCCCCCTGCTATATGTCCAAAGCCTATCATTGCTTCTAATTCCAGTCTGTACCTCTCAATTGTGCAAAATATATTTTTTTAACCGTCGCCCTGAATACCTAATATCATTACAGTGTCTAAACCAATGTCCATAAAGATCAGTTTACAGCTTGTACCACTGACGATATACCCATCATGGACCCTCCCAATGCCTCCCATTAGACCCACAGATTCTGCACATCCATAGGGCACCCCACCCATCATGTTTTAAGAAGGGCAGTGATGTCTGTTTTTATATAGTGAGCAATGCTACCTTGATAGCTAAATCTAAGGAGATCTACATCATAGAATAAGGCCGAGGCTGAGTGCTTTTAACAGCCGATTGAACTCCTAGGCAATGATAATAGCATTATATCTTAATATGTAGAGGGGCATTATTTTTAATGTAGTTACCACCGTTTCAGTAACTCTTTGACCCTGATGACTAGCTATGGACCATTATGATACAGAGCAAAGCACCAATTGTCTGATGACTGATAAACACTGATATAACTGATGACAGGCTAAGCACTGATTATAACTGATCAACAGCTAAAACTGTTATACTGATGACATACAAACACTATAACTGATGACCTATAAACACTGATTATAAACTGATGACATATAACACTGATTAAACTATGACTTACTAGCATGATGATATAGACATAGCTAAACACTGATATAACTGATCGACTAGCTAAACACTGATCCACTGACATAAAACATGATTAAATGAACAATAGCTAAGCACTGATTATACTGATGACATAGCTAAAACACTGATCATAACTGTGCATACTAAACAACGATCATAACGATGACATAGCTAAGCACTGATTATAACTGATGACATAGCTAAACACTGATTATAATGATGACATAGCTAAAACTGTTTATAACTGTGACATAGCTAAACACTGTATTAGAATTGATGACATAGCTAAACCTGATTATAACTGATGACATAGCTATACCTGATTATACTGATATAGCTAAATGCTATTATAAGATGACATAGCTAAGCACTGATGAACTGTGACATCAGTCAAGCACTGATTATAACTGATGACATAGCTAAGCACTGATGATAAGAGAGACATAGCTAAACACTGTTTTATACTGATGGCATAGCTAAACACTGATTATAACTGATGGCAAGCTAAACACTGATTATAACTGATGACATAGCTAACAAACATGATTATAACTGATACATAGCTAAGCACTGGATGATAACTGTGACGATACGTCAAGCACTGATTATAACTGATGACATAGCTAAGCCACTGTGATAAGAGATGACATAGCTAAACACTGTTTTAACTGATGCATAGCTAAACACTGATTATAACTGATGGCAAGCTAAACACTGATTATAACTGATGACAATCGCTAAACATTCTGAATATAACTGATGATCATATGACTAAACATGTTTAATAACTGATGACATAGCTAACACTGATTATAACTGAGACAGAGCTAAGCACTGATTATAACTGAATGGCATAGCTAAACCTGTTTTAACTGATGACATATCTAAACACTAATTATACTATACTGAACCTGAATACCTGATGACATAGCTAAACACTGTTTCTAACTGATGACATAGCTAAAACCTGATTATAACTGATGTACATATCTAAACACTGATTATAACTGATGACATAGCTAAACACTGATTATAACTGATAGACATTAGCTAAAGCACGGATGATAATATGATGACAATACTACGCACTGATTATAATGATGACATCTCTAAACACTGATTATACACTGATTACATAGCTAAACACTGATTATACTGAGTGACATAGCTAAACACTGATTATAAACTGATGACATAGCTAACATAGCTCATGACGTAGCCAAGCACTGTTTATATTACAACTTTTTAAATAATTTACAGGACATGAAAATAAATTTATAACACATCAGCAGCCATTAGATCTTTTGAAAATAATTCTTTAGCTAGGCTAGGCCACACTAGTGTGTTTTTGCACGCTTGTGCATGTGTTTGCACACGCAATTGCAATGTGATTTTGGTTGACATGGAAATTGAGGGAACGCAAAAAATTCCTGCGATTTCCAATGTGATGCAATTGCGTGCGATTAATGTGGCGTGCGGATTCTAGGCCTTGTAACGTGGCCGCAGCCTAGTCACAAAGGGTCCACCCTTTAAACAACAAAACTGGTTCAATATAGTTTACCTACCCCAACTTCATATTATTACCCTACATTTATATACAGTCACGTATTTAGTTTAATTATTTTGTTCCCCATTCAATGGCAGTGTAAGCTGGGGCCCCTCCCTCCATGCTGTTCAATCAAGGCTGTGATGGTGACACACAGACTGATGATTGACTGCGGTTCTCACTTGTTGATCAACCTGCCACATGCCTCATGCCTTAATAAAACGTCATGAGGAGATTGGGAGGAGGGTAGATACCTTGTGGTTTGCAGAACAGATAGAAACTATCATTAAATTATAGTTTCAAAAAACATGTAATAAACTGGTAAAATAACCTTTTGGTGGTTGCAGGAAAATAACCTGATAAAGTAATTTAATTTTTTTTAGAGGGAAGACAGTGACCTTTAAAATAGCCACCAAAGTAGCATGGTTGTGTGCCAATCTTTCTTTAATAGGTGACTGAACCATCACCCTCTTTGATTTGCACATTTGCAACATGGTTATATGTGGTTGTGTATTTTTATGGAGATCTTATGTGATCAGGTACGAGTTGTCTGGGTTAATATGTTGAAACACCACCCTCCTGTGTAGATTAGCAACTTCAAACATGACCGTATAAAAAGTATTCAAACTATATCATGTAATGTAACACCTGCCAATTCTAACATTTTTAGACCTTCTACTAGAACTTTTTGGATCTGACCCTTTAACAACCAAAACCAAATACAAAATTCGAACAGGGCACCTCACCTCCCTTAAGCAACAAAACTGGTACTTTAAGTTACTTATTACATACTAGATTGTATCCATAGCACGTTACACACATCTACAACATCATTCCAAAATAGATGGAGTTAGTTTAATTTTGGAAACATAGACAGAAAATATTGTCAACCCACCTCGGATCTGATGAAGTCTGTTGTGTATTGATGTTGACACAACTCTCTCGGATTTTCGTTTACAAGAAGGAAGAAGCTAAGAGCTCACATCTGATGAGTGGGGATGACACTTCAGATAACAGGCGATAAATTCATTGTTATTAAGAGAATGACCCAGTGTGGATTTATGTGGATATAAAAGTCCAATTCCCAAACTAATTCTAGAAAGGATTTTAAAGAAAACTCTTTGGAGCTTTTGAATCGCTGGAGCTTTTTAGAATTTTTACCTCTCATTTTTCATTATAACTTTGTATTTATGAATTTTACTTGCGATTTTCATCCGTGTCCTTATATTTTTGAAACTGTCTATATAAAATGTTTAACGACATTGGGTTAGTAACAGAACATTTCAAATGGCTTGATAGTCTAGACCTTTTTTAACATTGGGATCTAATCTAACTTTTAATCATCACACGTGAAATGAGTATCGAACATTCCTCCCATTGGGACTTAGTTAATCTAGAAACACATTTCACCAATGGAACAAAGTGTTTAGTAATTCCTTTGATGTAATCAAATATGTTTCATCACCATGGGACATGAGTATTCTAGAACATGTTCATCAATGGGAAACAGTTTCTAGAACATTTTCAACCCCATTGGGACATTAGTTATCTAGAATATTTCACCAATGGGACATGAGCTCAATGTCCTGGACAGGATAACATTTTCCATCACACTATTTTTGACATAGTATCTAGAAAACAGTTTCCACCATGGAGCATGATATCTAGAAACATTTTTCACCATTGGCACTCGTATCTGATACATGTTCCTCCCCAATGGGGACACGAGTATTCTAGCAACATTTTTTTAACCTTTGGGACATTAGTAATACTAGAACTATGTTTCACCAATGGGGACATAGTATTTTAAAACAAGTTTCATCACTTTGAGACTTAGTATCTAGAACATGTCCTCATTAAACTCAGAGGTAGCAACTTTTTCCTCCAAATGTCTCCCTATTTGTATGTTTACTGGACTTAGTGGACGGTCCCAATTTATCCTTATGTTAGGTTTAGCCAAAATAAACTCAAGTTTAATGATTATTGCTAAACGTTTTGATATTTTATGTAGAGGAAAGGTGGTTTAACGTTTCCCTGTATGATAGTTGATTTCCCCACCTGTTCGTGACCCAACTCTACTTTTTCCAAAATATTAAAGCTGCTTCTCATGTTGTGGATAGCCTTGATGGAGAAGTGACGCCGTATTAGAAGTATTTAGGTGTGCCAGTCCCCCACCAGGCTACCATCCATCTTGGTTGTATAGAGTTCTTGATAACCTTGATAGTTCCTGTTCTTATGGACTATCTATTAGCAAACATCGATTGTTCCTTTGTGGATGGTCTTCTTATTGATTGTAGTAACCATTTAAAAGCATCTTGTTGTTGGTTTCTTTCACCCTCCCATATAAATTTACCGCCAAGGTAAATCTTCTACGTTATCTGGTTTAAAATTGTCCAATAACAGGGCCTCCATCAGTCGGTTATTATCAATGAATTGCTGGGATCAGTGCCCTTAGGTCCCGATGAGCTGGGTATCTCGGTGTTAATTCCAGACATATTCTCACCCACAATTGGGACATGTTACGTACGAATAAATAATCTGCTTAATTTGGACATAATACAGTTAAAGGATATAACTATTGGATCCCATTTAACTGATTTACTCTATACCCTGACCTATATTGTAACTACAAACTGCAGATCGAAACTTCGAATTAATTCCCAGCAAAGATACTCAGTTAACGTGTACAAATACAGAAGTCCCAGCAGTACATACTCCTCTCCCTCTTGCTCAGTGAGTTCAGAGTGCTCGCAGTTTGAAGTCACTCAGAAGAGGTGAATTACTATAAGTTTGGATTTTCCATGCTTGTGGGGTTTCTAGTGATTGCATTAGGGTTAGCCACTGGCCTATAAAAAATACCAGACGCTAAAAAGTCCTGCCGGCACCATCCCAATGTCAATTTGGCTCATAAGAGAATTCTAATTCCCCCAACTAATTTACACGCCACCTGCTTTGTGCCCAGCCCCAGAAAAAAACCAGCATTTAGTATGTACCAAGTAGGGATGTGCCCGTTCGTCGGATCCAATCGGATCCGGCTGCGGATTTATCCTGTTCGCGAACGAGCGGCATTTTTCCAGATTTTCGCACCGCTTCCGAACCGCGGATTTTCTATATATTTTTTTGACAAAATTTTTTGAATTACGAGAGATTTTTCTTCGTATTTTTCGAGGATATTTTTAATTTAATGGGATCCCGCTAGGATTTTTCGATTTTTCCACTTTTTTTTTCGAAAATTCGCGGATCCTCGAGTGGCCATTTTTTGCGAAGTTCAGACATTCTCATTAGCAAGCCATGGTCATTTTCCTGATACATAGTTTAGGTTGTGTACACAGGGGCTGGATAATTTGATGTGGTTAAATTATCAACCCTGATCATGTGATTTTTACACCAGACCACGTGTTTGGTCCACATGAAATATCCACCAGTGACATTTATTCCAGTCTGATGTACCTGTGAGAATGGTTGTTCGTCGGGGTCACTCTGATGAGTGTGTGGCTGGTCTGTCGGGTCTCTGTGTGTGTTGATAGTTGTGTCGGGGTCACTCTGTGAGGTGTGTGGCTGGTCTTGTCGGGTCATCTGTGTGTGTGGATGGTTTGGCGGGGTCCTCTTGAGTGTGTGATTGGCTGTGTCGGGTCACTATCTCTGAGTGTGTGGCTGTTTTGTTGGGGTCTTGTTTGTGAGTGGTGGATGGCTGTGGTCGGGGTCACTCTGTGGAGTGTGTGGATGGCTGTGTTGGGGTTCACTCTGTGAGTGTATGGCTTGGTCTTTGTCAGATCTCTGTGATGTGAGCTGGTTTATTGGGTATCTGTGGAGAGTGAGTGTTGGCTGGTTTGGTCAGGCACACTGAGTGTGTGGCTGGGTGTCGGTCCGCTAAGTGAGTGTTTGCTGGGTGTTGGGTCTCTAGGTGGAGTGTGTGGCTGGGTGTCGAGTCATCTAGGTGAGTGTGGGCTGGTTGTCGGGTCTCTAGGTGCGTGGTGTGGCGGGATGTCGGGTCCTCTATGTTGCTGTGTGGCTTGGGATGTTTGAGTCCTAGTTGCGTGTGTGGCTGGGTGGTTGGGTCTCTAGGTGAGTGTGTGGGCTGGGGTTGGGTTGCCTAGGTGAGTGTGTGGCTGGGTGTCGGTCCTCTAGGTGCGTGGTGTGGCTGGGTGTCGGTCTCTAGGTGAGTGTGTGGCTGGGTGTCTGGTCTCTAGGGTGAGTGTGTGCTGGGTGTAATAGGTTTCTCTATTGAGTGTTGGTGGCTGTTTGGTCCGGTCTCTAGGTTCGTGTGTGGCTGGTGTCGAGGCTCTAGGTGAGTGTGTGGCCTGGGTGTCGGGTCTCTAGTGCGTGGTGGCGGGTGTCGAGTCTCTAGGTGGAGTGTGTGGCTGGGTGTTGGTCTCTAGGTGAGTGTGTGGCTGGGTTGTCCGGGTCTCTAGGTGAGTTGTGTCGCTTGGGTGTCTGGTCTCTAGGTGAGTGTGTGGCTGGTGTCGGGTCTCTAGGTGAGTGTGTGCTGGGTGTCGGGTCTCTAGGTGCGTGTGTGGCTGGGTGTTCGGGTTCGCTAGGTGCGTGTGTGGGCTCGGTTGGGTTCTCTAGGTGCGTGTGTGGCTGAGTGTCGTCTCTAGGTGCGTGTGTGGCTTGGTTCGGGTCTCTAGGTCGTGTGTGCGCTGGGTGTCGGGTCTCTAGTGCGTGTGTGGCTGGTGGGTGGGTCCTAGGTGCGTGTTGTGGCTGGGTGTTGGGTCACTCGGTGCGTGTGTGGCTGGGTGTCCCGGGTCTCTTGTGCGTGTGTGGCTGGTGTGTTCGGGTCTCTAGGTGCGTGTGTGGCTGGGTGTCCGGGTCTCAGGTGCGTGTGTGGGCCTGGGTGTCGGGTCTCTAGGGGCGTTTTTGGCTGGGTGTTCCGGGTCTCTAGGTGCGTGTGTGCTTGGGTGTTTGTGTTATCTAGGTGCATGTGTGACTGGGTGTCAGGTCTCTAGGTGCGTGTGTGGCTGGGTGTCGGGTCTCTAGGTGTGTGTGTGGCTGGGTGTCGGCGCTAGGTTGGTGTGGCGGGTGTTGTCGGGTCTCCCTGGTTGCGTGTGTGGCCTGGTTGTGTCTCTAGGTGCGTGTGTGGCTGGGTGTCGGGTCTCTAGGTGAGTGTGTGGCTGGGTTTTGGGTCTCTAGGTTGAGTGGTGTGGCTGGGTTCGTTCCTAGTGCGTGTGTGGCTGGGTGTCGGGTCTCTAGGTGCGTGTGGTGGCTGGGTGTCGGGTCTCTAGGTGAGTGTGTGGCTGGGTGTTGGGGGTCTCTAGGTGAGTGTGTGGCTGGGTGTCGGGTCTCTAGGTGCGTGTGTGGCTGTGTGTTGGGTCTCTAGGTGAGTGTGTGGCTGGGGTGTCGGGTCCTCTAGGTGAGTGTGTGGCTGTGTGTTTGGGGTCGCTAGGTGCGTGTGTGCTGGGTGGTCGGGTCTCTAGGTGAAGTGTGTGGCTTGGTGTTCGACCAATCTCTCGTGAGTGGTGGGCTGGGTTTCGGGCGCTAGGTGCGTGTGTGGCTGGGTGTGGGTCTCTAGGTGAGTGTGTGGCTGGGTGTTGGGTCTCTAGGTGGTGTGTGCTCTGGGTGTCGGGTCTCTATGTGAGTGTGTGGCTGGGTGTTGGGTCTCTAGGGTGCGTGTCTGTGGGCTGTTGTCGGGTCTCTAGGTGGTGTGTGCTGGGTGTCGGTTCTCTAGGGAGTGTGTGGGCTGGGTGTCGGTTCTCTAGGGAGTGTTGGCTGGGTTCGGGTCTCTAGGTGCGTGTGGGGCTGGGTGTTGGGTCCTCTAGGTGCGTGTGTGGCTGGGGTGTTGGGTCTCTAGGTTGCGTTTGTGCTGGGTTGTGGGGGTCTCTAGGTGTCGTGTGTGGCTGGGTGTTGGGTCTCTGGTGCGTGTGTGGACTGGGTGTTTGGGTCCTCTCGTTGCGTGTGTTGGCTGTGTGTTGGGTCTCTAGGTGCGTGTGTTGCTGGTGTCGGGTCGCTAGGTGGCGTGTGGTGGCATGGGTGTTTGGGTCTCTAGGTGCACATGGATAGGATGCCTTCTGTTCTCATTGTATGTATCTCCGCTGGTTCCCCTGTGTACATTGGATAGGATTCCATTCTTTCCATTGAAATGTATATCAGCTGTTCCTCCCCTGTGTACATGGATAGGATTCCTTCTGTTCCATTGATGTATATTCAGCTGGTTCCCCTGTATAACATTGATTGATTTCCATTCTGTTTACAATTGTATGTATATCAGCTGGTTCCCCTGGGGTCACATGGATATGTTTGCATTCTGTTCCTTGTTGTATATCAGCTGGTTCCCCGGTTTACAGATAGGATTCCATTCTGTTTCCTTGAATGTATATCAGCTGGTTCCCCCTGGTACATGGTATGATTCCATTCTGTTAAATTGTAGTATATCAGCTGTTCCCCTGTGCACATGGATAGGATTCCATTCTGTTCCATGTATGTATATCAGCTTGTTTCCCCTGTGTACATGGATCTGTTCCATTCTGTTCCAATTGAATGTATATTCAGTCTGTTCCCCCTGTGTACATTGATAGGATTCCATTCTGTTCCATTGAATGTTATATCATCAGCTGGTTATCCCCTGTATACCATGGATAAAACTGATTCCATATCTGTTACATTGTATGTATATCAGCTGGTTCCCCTGTGTACATGGATAGGTTTCCATTCTGTTCCATTGTATGTATTCAGCTTGGTTCCCTGTGTACATGGAGAGGATGCCTTCTGTTCCATTTAATGTATAATCATCTGTTCCCTGGTGTACATTGATAGGATTCCATTCTGTTCCATTGAATGTAATATCAGCTGGTTCCCCTGTGTACATGATAGGATTCCATTCCTGTTCCATTGAATGGTATATCAGCGGGTTCCCCTGTGTACCTGGATAGGATTACCCTTCTGTTCCATGAATGTTATCATTGGTTCCCCTGTGTTACTGGATAGGATTCCATTCTGTTACCTTGTTTCTATATCAGCTGGATGCCACTGTGGTACATGAATAGGTTTCCCATTCTGTTCCATTGAATGTATATCAGCTGGTTCTCCCTGTGTAACTGATCGGAAATTCCATTCTGTTTCCATTGATGGATAATCAGCTGGTTCCCCTGTGTACATGGATGGATTCCATGCTGTTCCATTGAATGTAAATCAGCTGGTTCCCCCCCCCCCCCCTGTGTAATGGATAGGATTCCATTCTGTTACTTGTATAATATCAGCTGGATCCCTGTGTACCATGAATAGGTTTTCCATTCTGTTCCATTGTATGTATATCAGCTGGATCCCCCTGTGTACATTGATATGATTCCATTCCTGTTTCCATGTTGTATCTATCTCAGCTGGTTCCCCTGTGTACATGGGATAGGATTCCATTCTGTTCATTGTATGTAATATCATCAGCTGGTTCCCCTGTGCACATGTATAGGATTCCAATTCCTGTTTAAATTGTATGTATATCAGCTGGTTTTCCCCTGTTCACATGGATAGATCCCATTCTGTTATTATATCTATTCAGCTGGTTCCCCTGTGTAACATGATAGGTTCCATTTATCTCTATCAGACTGGTCCCCTGTGTACAGGGATATGATTCCATTCTGTCCATTGTAGGTATCAGCAGCTGGTTCCCCCCCCCGTGTACATGGCGATATGAATTCCATTCTGTTTTACCTTGTAATGTATATCAGCTTGTTCCCCCCTGTGTACATGGATAGGATTCCATCGGTGCCCTTGTAATGTATATCAGCTGGTTTCCCCCCCTTTGTATACAATGGATATATTCCCATTTCTGTTCCACCAACTGTAATCTATATCAGCTGGTTCCCCCCCTGTGTATACATGTTTTTTTTTTTAATGGTCCGCCTAGTGGATTGTTTCGAATTTTCACATTTTTTTTCGAATTCGCGGATCCTCGAGTGGGACCAGATTTTGCGAAGTTCAACATCTCCTAGTACCCATCCACATGGGCAT
Organism: Hymenochirus boettgeri; assembly: GCA_019447015.1. Lineage (NCBI taxonomy): Eukaryota > Metazoa > Chordata > Amphibia > Anura > Pipidae > Hymenochirus > Hymenochirus boettgeri. The sequence continues at coordinate 396,808,579 of CM033469.1, read as the reverse complement.
TTTCCTTGCCATGATACATAATTTAGGTTGTGTCAACAGGGGCTGATTTTTGGATGTGGTGTAAATTATATCACCTGATCATGGTGTGTGATTTTAAACAACCAACAAGACGCACACGTGTTTGTCCGCATGAAATATCAATCACCAGTGACAATGTTATTCTCCAGTCTGAATGTAACACCTGTGGAGAAAATGTTGTGTCGGTTATAGGGATAACGTTCGTGACCCGCCATAAACCCCCTATATAAAGTATATAATTATAGGGAGAACGTTAGTGACCGCCATACTCCCTATATAAAAGTATATTAAGTATGGGAGAACGTTAGTGACCCCATACTCCCTATATAAAGTATTATAAAGTATAGGGAGAACGTTAGTGACCGCCATACTCCCTATATAAAGTAAATATAAAGTATAGCGAGAACGTTAGTGACCGCCATACTCCCTATATAAGTTATTATAAAGTATAGGGAGAATTTAGTGCCCGCCATATCTCCCTATATAAAGTAATATATAAGTATAGAGAACGTTAGTGACCGCCATACTCCCTATATAAAGTATATATAAAGTATAGGAGAATGTTAGGTGACTGCCTACTCCCTATATAAGTATTTATAAGTATAGGGAGAACGTTAGGTGACCGCCATAACTCCCTATATAAAGTATATATAAAGTATGGAGAATGTTGTGACTGCCATACTCCCTATATAAAGTATATATAAGTATAGGGAGAACGTTAGTGACCGCCATACTCCCTATATAAAGTAATATAAGTATAGCGAGAACGTTAGGACGGCCTACTCCCTATATAAAGTATATATAAAGTATAGGGAGAATGTTAGTGACTCCATACTCCCTATATAAAGTATATATAAGTATAGGGAGAACGTTAGTGACCGCCATACTCCCTATATACATGTATACAAAAGTATAGATAGAACGTTAGTGACCCCATATCCCTATATAAATATACATAAAGTATAGAGAAAACGTTAGTGACCGCCATACTCCCTATATAAGTATAGAGAGAATGTCCGTGACCGCCATACTCCCTATATAAAGTATATATAAAGTATAGGAGAACGTCAGTGACCGCCATACTCCCTATATAAGTATATATAAGTATGAGAGAACGTCAGTGACCGCCATACTCCCTTATAAAGTACTATATAAAGTATAGGGGAGACGTTAGTGACCGCCGGTCTCCCTATATAAAGTATATATAAGTATAGGGAGAACGTTAGTGACGGCCATACTCCCTATATAAGTATATATAAAGTATAGAGAGAACGTTGGTGACCGCCATACTCCCTATATAAATTATGATAACCAAGGAAAACGGAGCACTCCTGGGAATCTTGCAAATATCAAAAGACTTTATTCCATATGCGTTAGTTCGACGCGTTTCGGCCCGTACACAGGCCATTCTCAGACCACACGTGTGGTGCTAACAATACTTCTATAATACAACACCAAACAGTGTCCACTCCCTCCTAACCCCGCCCCCCTGTGACTCAGTACAGGTACCTTCAATGATAGGTTCAATGAGGGTGTTTAGTGATGCGGATGTCATCAGAGTTACTCCCCCACACGTAGATGTCCGGGGAAATCCTGCACATCTGATAGGATTCGCGGAGCGATATCACTGCTCGGACACTCCTGGTCCTCTGAGGTAATTGGGGGTTACGAGGTTATTATTTGTGAGTCAATATATCCCATAATGCCAGTGCTTAGTCCAAGACTATAAATACCTATGATGAATGTAACAGTGAGATAAATATAAAATCAGTTAGAAATGTAAAAACGGTGATATTAAAAGACTTCATAAACCTTTAATATCTAAAAATATTTAAATATCTAAACACACGATCTGGAAAATCTGGAAATATAAATATAAAATCTATATATAAAGTATATATAGTGTATAGGAGAGCGTCAGTGACGCGCCTACTCCCTATATAAAGTAATATAAAATTAGAGAGAACGTTAGTGACTGCCATACTCCCTATATAAAGTATATATAAAGTATAGGGAGAACGTTAGTGACTGCCATACTCCCTATATAAAGTATATATAAGTATAGAGAGAACATTAGTGACGCCATACTCCCTATATAAAGTATATATAAGTATAGGGAGAACGTCCGTGACTGCCATACTCCCTATATAAGTATATATAAAGTATAGTGAAAAACGTCAGTAACCGCCATACTCCCTATATAAAGTATAAATATAATATAGGGAGAGCGCAGTGACCCTACTCCCTATATAAAGTATATATAAATTATTGAGAACGTAGTACCCCATACTCCCTATATAAAGTATATATAAAGTATAGGAGAGCGTCATTGACCGCCATATCTCCTATATAAAGTATTATAAAGTATAGGGAGAACGTTAGTGACCGCCTTCTCCCTATATAAAGTAATATAAATTAGGGAACGTTAGTGACCGCGATACTCCCCATATAAAGTATATATAAATTAGGAGAACGTTATGACCGCGATACTCCCATATAAAGTATATATAAAGTATAGGAGAACGTTAGTGACCGCATACTCCCCATATAAAGTATATATAAAAGTATAGGGAGACGTTAGTGACCGCGATACTCCCCATATAAAGTATATATAAAGTATAGGGAGAACGTTTGACCGCCATACTCCCTATATAAAGTATAATATAAAGTATAGAGAGAACGTTAGTGACCGCCATACTCCCTATATAAGAAATATAAATTATAGGGAGAACGTTAGTGACTGCGCATACTCCCTATATATAGATATATAAGTATAGGAACTTAGTGACCGCCATACTCCCCATATAAGTATATATAAAGTATAGGGAGAACGTTAGTGACCGCCATACTCCCATATAAAGTATATATAAATTATAGGGAGAAGTTGTGACCGCCATACCCCCTATATAAATTATATAAATTATAGGGAGAACGTTAGTGACCGCCATACTCCCTATATAAAGTATATATAGTATAGGAGAACGTTAGTGACCGCCATACTCCCTATATAAGTATATATAAAGTATGGGAGAACGTTAGTGACCGCCATACTCCCTATATATTATATAAAGTATAGCGAGAACTTAGTGACCGCCATACTCCCTATTAAAGTATATATAAAGTATAGGGAGAATGTTAGTGACCGCCATATTCCCTATATAAAGTAATATAAAGTATAGGGAGAACGTTAGTGACCGCCATACTCCCTATAAAGTATATATAAAGTATAGGGAGAATGTTAGTGACTCCATACTCCCTATATAAAGTATATATAAGTATAGGGAGAACGTTAGTGACCGCCATACTCCCTATATAAAGTATATATAAAGTATAGGAGAACTGTTAGTGACTGCCATACTCCCTATAAAGTATATATAAAGTTAGGGAGAACGTTAGTGACCGCCATACTCCTATATAAGTATATATAAAGTATAGCGAGAACGTTAGGGACGGCCTACTCCCTATATAAAGTATATATAAAGTATGGGAGAATGTTAGTGACTGCCATACTCCCTATATAAGTATATATAAAGTATAGGAGAACGTTAGTGACCGCCATACTCCCTATATACATTAATCATAAAGTTATAGAGAGAACGTTAGTGACCGCCATACTCCCCTATATAAAGTACATAAAGTATAGAGAAAACGTTAGTGACCGCCATACTCCCTATATAAAGTATAGAGAGAATGTCAGTGACCGCCATACTCCCTATATAAAGTATATATAAAGTATAGAGAGAACGTCAGTGACCGCCATACTCCCTATATAAAGTATATATAAAGTATAGAGAGAACGTCAGTGACCGCCATACTCCCTATATAAAGTATATATAAAAGTATAGGAGAACGTTAGTGACCGCCGTCTCCCTATATAAAGTATATATAAAGTATAGGGAGAACGTTAGTGACGGCCATACTCCCTATATAAAGTATATATAAAGTATAGAGAGAACGTTGGTGACCGCCATACTCCCTATATAAAGTAGTGATAACCAAGGAAGAACGGAGCACTCCTGGGAATCTTGGCAAATATCAAAAGACTTTATTCCATATGCGTAGGTCGACGCGTTTCGGCCCGTACACAGGCCATTTCTCAAGACACACGTGTGGTGCTAACAATACTTCTATAAATACAAACCAAACAGTGTCCACTCCCTCCTACCCCCCCCCGTGACTCAGTACAGGTAGCCTTCAATGATAGGTTCAAGTAGAGGGTGTTTTAGTGATGCGGATGTCTCAGAGTTACTCTCCCCCAGCACGTAGATGTCCGGGGAAATCCTGCACAGCTGATAGGATTCGGCGGAGCGATATCACTGCTCCGGACACTCCTGGTCCTCTGAGGTAATTGGGGGTTACGAGGTTATTATGTGTGAGTCAAATATATCCATAAAGTGCCAGTGCTTAGTCCAAGACTATAAATACCTAGTGATGTAACAGTGAGATAATATAAAATCAGTTAGAAATGTTAAAAACAACGGTGATATTAAAAAGACTTCATAACACTTTAAATATCTAAAAATATTTAATATCTAAAACACAGGATCTGAAAATCTGGAAATATAATATAAAAAATCATATTATAAAGTATATATAGTGTATAGGGAGAGCGTCAGGAACTGGACGGCGCCAATACTCCCTATCTAAAGTATATATAAATAGAGAGAGAATAACGCTTAAAGTGATTCAAATATACACTACTATATCCCTCCATAAATAATACTCCCCTATTAAAGTATATATAAAGTATAGGGAGAACTAGGGACAAAATCTAATAAATTAAAAAAGTGGGACGATAGTGGACGCCATATACGTGATACTAGGACAGTGGTCTAACTAAAGATTGGGGAGCGGCACGGCCCATACTCCCTATCTGTATAATATATAAAGTGATAGATAGGGAACACATTAGTTAACTGGGTTGACGTGGCCAATAACTCTTCCATGAGTAAACTCCGCTATAATAAAGTAATATTAGAAGTATTAAGTGGAGGGAGAAAAAAACGTCTCTATACTTTATATATACTTTATATAGGGAGTATGGCGGTCACTGACGTTCTCTCTATACTTTATATATACTTTATATAGGGAGTATGGCGGTCACTGACATTCTCTCTATACTTTATATAGGGAGTATGGCGGTCACTAACGTTTTCTCTATACTTTATGTATACTTTATATAGGGAGTATGGCGGTCACTAACGTTCTCTCTATACTTTATGTATACTGTATATAGGGAGTATGGCGGTCACTAACGTTCTCCCTATACTTTATATATACTTTATATAGGGAGTATGGCAGTCACTAACATTCTCCCTATACTTTATATATACTTTATATAGGGAGTATACAATATCCTGGAGTCTGAGCCAAGGGATCTTGTTTATCACGGCTAAAACCCCGTCAATATGAAAGGGACCCACAGGAGAGAATTTGGCAACACTATCATATAAGTTGTGGAATGCAGAGAGATCTGTAACGTAAGCCCGGAATGGTTGGAACTCATTATAAAATTGGCAAAGTCTGACTGTAGCCTTCAGGCACTGTAACCCATATAGAAATGATGAATGCAATTACTTTTTATGTTTCTATTTTTTTTTTCTAAGTTCACATTAAAAATGATCCTAAAGCATTTCGCATTCTTTAACCCAAGTAGAATATGAATGAGGTTTGTAAATGGCGAGCGGACAATTCTTTTCCTGTTTAGAATGATGGGGTGTTACAGTTTGGACACATTCAGACTCTTAAAATGAAACAAAATAAAGATGCAGAACCAATCGGGTGCTGAGATTCCGGGACGGAGCTTCAGTAAAGTGACTCTACTATCAAAATAATGAATAGCTTTGTTGCTGCTGTCTGATATGAAGCTGGATTCAGCAGTAAATTAACTTACATTACATGAGTGTGGACAAACTTAAAGAGAGACTGAAGTCAAAGCAATGTTTTTTGTACATTTTGTTTGCAGTGAAATACCTTAGTTATAAAGCATGTTCAGCCCCTTAACAAACTTTTAACCATACAATCTTTACCCTGAAACGCCTATTTACGCAAAATTCATCTTTTCCCATGGGTCTCCTACAGATATGTACTTTGTCTCACTGTCTTGCCTCCTTTACAAATTTGTGAGCTCTTTGTGAGCTTGAACTTCCATAAAGTGGGTGGTTTAAGCGACTATCGCAAGACATTGGCCTTGATTAACAGCACAAACAATTGGCCGATATCTTTATCCAGGAGTGCCGAGAAGATGTTGCAAAAACAGAGTATGGTGGTTGTGGATCAGTGATGCCCAACAGTAGCCCAGCCACAGTTTTTTGGGGGGCCGCTCATGGCAGAGGCATTTTGGAGGTGTGTTGTGGGTGTAACTGAACATGTGGGGGTGGGACTACACCCATGGCCCTGCCAGAGCATGCATGGGCCGGGTTTGGAACCTCTGGTTCATGGGGATGTGTGTGAATATTTCCTTTAAAAGTGAACTAAAGTACAATAATACTGTTTGAACCCGTCCCTTTCCATAAAAAGTTTGCAGGATGAGTCTCACTCCTGGGTTTACCTCTAATCTCTTGTAACCTTACTTTAAAGTGATAAACGGTGCTTGTGTCTGGGGCTGCTGCTGACCAATGGTAAGACATGCTCAGTCCTAGACTGAGTAAATAGGCAAGGTTGGACTGGATTTTTAGATTGAGCGTGGTCAAGAGGGGCCAAGAGGGATGTGGATTTAAATGGCATTGATCTCCTTTTAACTTTTCTCCTTTGTGTTGTTCCCAGGAATTCCTCCAAAAGAATCATCCATAGCTTTTCATATAGATTCATCTGAAGGGAGATATCAGCTGTATAATGTTCTACTTCAGTCTGGACTGGGTGCCATCCCCTCACTTGGCCAATGGCCCAACCAATGAGAACATGTGTTTCCTGTCCGTGCATTCTCATTGGTTTGCTTGGCTTCCAAATAAGGAGGTAGCACAGGACAAATTGATTTGTACACGTGCTAGTGTGCTGTGTAAACTTTGTTCCAATAGCAATTTCTTACCTGCCTGTTTTTACTGTCACAGAATTGCCTTTAAACATCCTAATCTCGGTCAAATCCGCATTATTGATCATGATCTCAGTAAATATTTAGGGCTGCTTACCTTGCAAATGGTGGAAGACCTGAGGGCACTGCTGAAGGAGGGCAGGAAGAAGCAGCTTGCAACTCAGACCAACCTGCAGCCCTCCAGCTGCAGTATAATGTGTATGAATTGTTAACAGATGGAGGTCTGACAGTTTTCCCTAAACGTCAGGTTTTTCTTGATGTGATTAATAATTGACCCTCGTTGTCTAATTACCTCCTATACCTGCAGGCTGAAAGTGCCTGAGACTATCTGTAACAACGCAGGAAGGGGTTAATCCGTGGCCTCCAATTAAAGGAGCACTGGCCACGTATTTCTGCAAGGAACCTGCATCCCTCCTCCGTGATGCTCACATCTCACAGCAGAATCTGAGAATCAATTTAGTTAATTGTGTGAAAATCTCCAGAGTAAAAGAAGAAGAATTTGTAATCAGAATTCATTCAAATTTGTATTTTTATGGTCACATTTAAATCATTGAAATTGTTAAAACCACAAAAAAAGTTTCTCCCCCCCAAAAAATGGCCTGGAAAGGGTTACAGAAGATGCGGCTGACTATGTTGCAGTTGATTATTGGTCTCCTTGCCCAGAGGGTAAATATATGTATCCAGCCTCATTTCTGTTGCATTGTTAATTTTTGTCATAAATTATTGGCAAGGAGTTGCACAGAATCTACAACTGAGACAGAAGTGAGCCTGTGTACACAAATTAACCCACTGAGTGAAGAGTTCAAATGTAGCTACAATGATCTCTAGCTTTAGAAAGGAACCGGTTACATATATATATATGTGATATATATGTGATATACAATTTGATTCAATACAAACTGAAAAAGTAGTCTTTACATCTCCTTTAAAGACGAGCTAAAATAAAAAATTTGTGTGAATGGAGTCTACTATTCTTAACAGAAATGTGTCTATTGACTCAATTACCGGTATATGGTTTTCCACTAATTGGTTTCCTTTCTGTTCAGTCCTTCTCAGGCAGGTCACTAAGAGGTCAGCCAGTAGTTACTTAAAGGGCAATGTAATGAAAAAAAATGTAAGTAGTCCTTACTCTGAGATGTGTTTGTTGCTGCATGCCTTCAATCCAGTATCCAGATTTGCTCAGGCTCAGTAACCTCTTCCCCCTCTTAACCAACACCTCCTTCCATCTGACCAGACTTTCTATGAGGGAAAGCATGCTCTGTAACCACTAGGAAGCAGCATTGAAAAAGGAAATTTTCCATTATGCACTAAATCGACAGCAACATGTAAGATGGTTCAGATTGAAAATTATATATTTTTTTACAGTATAGATGCCCTTTAAGGGGACCAGAGAAACAATTATGAAGATTAAAATCTTGTATTTGACTAATAAGGGTTAACAGAGACAACAGACAAAACCTAGCTTTGCTCCCTCTGGGCAGGGTTTAAGCAATCAAGGGCATGGTCAGAGAGATCCGGGGGTGTGACTCGGTGTGTCTGGGGTAAATAGACCCCATCCCTGGAAGACATTCTCCTTCAGACATAGTATTTTATATTCATGGGAAACACTTTGTTGTATGTATGTATAATTTTATTTATATAGCGCCATTTGGATACACAGCGCTGTACATTATACATTATACAAACAGGGGTTAATGCAATCCATTATACAGATAAACTAAATTTGCATAAATAAAGTTTCAAAGGTTAAAGGACATCTGCATGTTTGTTGCTCCACCCCTTTTTTGGCCCAGGGCCTAAATGACACATTCTGCATGAATCACTTCTTCCTATTAGATAGATCCCAGATTGAGGTGGGGGCGAGACTTAGACTACACAGTTATCCTTTTTAGAATACATATAAAATAAAGTATGGTGTGCATTGACATATTAGGAGAGATCCCTGCTTCGAAGAGCTTACAATCTAAACTCTTCCTCATATTAATGAGGAACATTACCGATAACCAAATGCCTGTGTCATTTTAACAAAATGGAATAAATAACCTTTGATATAATCTTTCTTTATTAGACATTACAATACAGTTATAAATGTTGTTTAACCTTAGCGTATTTTTTCAATATCAGGTTTAAACTGGTCTTTTCCTACTAGAAGTTCTACAGGAATCTGCCTGTGGAATTGGGTCCTTGGAGATTAGTCCACATCCATCCTCGGTGCTGAATTAAATATCAGCCAAGAAAGATATCGGTGTAAATGTCACGCTCTTTATTGTAACAGTCAGTTACATAAGGGTTATTCAATATTAATCAGATTATTCTGCATATATAGGTGACTCACGTATTACCATGGAAACAAGATATTTAAATTAGAATTATTCCAGAGACAATGCTGAGATGTAGAAGTGTAATGGCCAGTAGAAAGGGAAACAATATCTATATATGTAGACGAGATGAGAGTCTGAATATAATTTTCATGGAAAAGTTCAGGCTAAAACACATTTTTCACTGACTGAAGCCGGATTTTCATCCCAATATTTGCCGCACCCCTCTGCCTGCTTTTTGGTTCTTCTGGGTTGTAGCAATCAATTATGGCTGTGACAGTGAGCTCATGGCCAATGACTCTGAGCATGTGCAGTACAGAAAGCCCTGCCGTTACTTTCATTATCGGTCCCCTGTACCTTACCACCAGGAGATATAATGTAACTTGTACAGCTCACCCCTCTCATTCCCAGGGTGTAGCACACTGAGCATGTCTGAGCCAGTGGCCTGGGAAACCACCAGTTGATACCACCGCTCTTACCGATATTACAAACAACAAATCAATGTGATGTTTAACCAGTGTATGGCCATAATTAATTTAACCAGTGTATGGTCATAATTAATTTAACCAGTGTATGGCCATAATTAGTTCCTCTGACATATAAAGGAACAGAGAACTTTGTGAACTACCAGTGAAATACGAATCCCAACCTTCTTGCATGGGGTTGATGGGAATTTTAGTTTTATTTGCCTACCCCTGATTAGGACTTAAAGGGTTGTTAGTAAGTATTAAAAATCAATCTAAACTAAAAGCAATTTTAGCTAATTGCACACCCAATGTATAATTAAAGGGCAAACATAGTTCTGCAACCCCCCAGTTCTGACATACCATGCTAGGAGGTCCAGCTCATACTGCTGGTCTGGCTCTGCCCCTCTCATAGTCCAGTACTGTTCAATGGGCCAGACCGGCATGGCTTATGAGAACTATAGCAAACCTAGCCGTTTAGGTCCTCACCCTGGATACAATTAGGGGATGGTAAGTCTGGGGGGTTTCGGAACGCGATATAGTTCCCCTTTAATGTCTATATTTTCAAATGAATTTTATTCTCCCCTTCTAAAATGTCAATAAATAGATATAGTAACATAGTAATTGTAACATAGTAATTAAGGTTGAATAAAGACATCCATCCATCAAATCCAACCTATTCACCCTCCTTTTTTTTTTTAAAACCCTACCTAACAGTTAATCCAGAGGAAGGCAAAAAAAAACTGCTAAAAAAAGGGGGGGGGGAAAGTATCCCTGGATCAATCAGATCTATATGTATTAATACCAGTAATTCTCAATATTATATAGTATCCCTGTACCAACCAGAAACTCACAGCTATATGTATTAATACCAGTAATTCTCAATATTATATAATCCCTGTACCAACCAGAACTACAGTATATGTATTAATACCAGTAATTCTCAATATTATACAACCAGAACTACAGTATATGTATTAATACCAGTAATTCTCAATATTGTTTACTTTTAAAAACTTATCCAGGCCTTTTTAAAAGCTATTTAATCTTTAATCTTAATAATATTAAGATATAAATGATAAATGAAAAATATTTACTGAAAAAAAAAAAAAGATTCCCTTTGGTAGTCATGCAGACCAACAGCGCCCCCTACTGCATAAACCACTGTAGGGAAAAATATTACAAAGTTTATTGTGTAGATTTATTGTAAAGAGGGCAACCAACCCACCATAACGTATAATGGGGTCTCCTCTATTACAGATAATTATAATTCTATTATGTGCTGTACGAGTGCACCATGTTCTATCACAGCTGGTGCGGTCTGTGCTCTTTTTAAGGTTAAAGGAGAAGTAAATGTACAGGTGGGAAATATATTCATTGTAGCATATCAGGATCTGTTAAAGAAAAATGATGACATCAGCCCCTGAAATGTGTAGGTTTATACTGCAAGCTAAAAGGAACAATGCAGAGGTGCTGGGGATGTTACTCAAGATAATGGAAGCAGGAAGAGTTAACATTTTCCATAACTTACCTTCTGAGAGGCTGGGTTTAGAAAAGTGAACCATGGTATTTTAATTCAGGTATCCTAATCCTCCCGTGAGGCCACCACAGACTCCTGTGACCAAGAGGAGACTCTAATCTCCTCCCTGGTTATGCCCCCTTTGCTAACCACGCCCACAGAATGCCCCCGGAATGCCCTTAACCCCGCCTAACCCTCCCCATGGCCACTAACTCCACCTATACCAACACCAATAAATGACACTTTGACACGCCCCCTCTCCACACCCTTCCCCCGCCCTGCCCGGAAGCCTCAAATGGCAGGGTGGGATGTTTGTTAATTTAACCTTAACTTGTCCACAGTTTTTTTTAATCTAGGGGGATCACTGAGACTTCATTATATATTAAACATCAGCTTGGTTGTAAATACCCTGATCAATTTATAATCCACCACTGCAATAACACTTTATGTGCAATGATAATTTCAGTAATAACACAACTAGAAATGATACTTATATATCATTCTTATTATTAATGTTTCCGTTCTTCCTCTTTCCCATAGTCCTTTGGTGTTGGGGATGTAAACCCTATTCAAGTCTATGGGGATTGTGCCAATTAAGGATTTGTCTTACAAGAAGGTTTTACCAGAAGCAGAGTGCAACGCTCCGGATTCCCAAGTATTCTTTCAGTCCGAATGCCCCAATCTACAACCAATATCTTCATCAATAGACAAGCCCCCGTTTTCCGGGAGGCTAGATGCGACTCACCAAACACGGTTTCCCCCTGAAGTGCAAGGTATCCAAACTAAGGCCGGGAATACTAGAGAAGTCCGAAGTGAAACAGACAGGCAAGGCACAAGGAAGAGAGACAAAGGTCAGAGACCAAAATACGTAATACAGACTAGGAGCAGAATCAAAAACAGAGCAAGAGGTCAAAAACAGGAATCAGACCGCCAGGCACGGTACATGGGGTTGAGCAAGAAGCGTAGTCAGGAACAAGCAGAGGTCAGGGCAGGCAGATACGAATCAAGGTCAAAAAACAGGCAAGGGTCAATAACAGAGAATATACGAAGAATTCACACCACCAGCAAGATAGAAAACTAACAGCTATATCGGGCAAGGACCAATGGGCTGAGGGGTTCAAAAAGACTAAGGGACCAATAGGAGGACATCCAAGGAGAAGAAGACAGCAGATTGGATAATCGGAAGACTTTGAAATAAAAAGCGAACTGTTAGAGTATAAGAAGGCGCGCGAACGCAAGGATCTCTGAATCAGAAGAAGACCGAGACGCGCCAGAAGCCGCCGTAGAAAGCCGAAGGCGCTCGGACGTGTAGGACGTGCCGCGGGATCCCCAAGCAGCAGTTCATCTATGGACAGTACATAGACATTCACCTGAACTACATTTATTGTTTCATTCTCCTTTAAGTTGCTGTTTTGGAGAATTGATCTGTTTAATTCTGCAGGTTAATATCTTTTACAGTGGATCACAGACAAGATACCTGTTTGCACATGGTCAGTGGATCCTCTAGTCCCCTCCTCCTCTCTCCCCAACCCTCCCATGACCTTTCTGTAGGCAAGCCTGACCCTAATTTACAGAATTAAGCTAAGGGCATAATATGCGAGTAATGTGCAATGCCGCGTGCAAGGTTTTTAACACGTTACTGTACGTGTGATGGGATCTGTGCAATAGTCTGCAATCAAAGTGTTGCAAAACGCAAACAAATGGTGAATGCACACACTCCGAAAAGGGGCCAGGCCACATCGCGCTTAGAGCTGAATCGCTTGAGAAAACGTGGCAGTGTGTGGCCCTTACAGATGATTTCTAAACACAATGCTGGTCAAACCTGGGGTAAAGCTGGGTACACACATTCCCGATAAAGGATAAAGTGAGTACAGGCGAAACGACCATTTCCGACACCAAAGAACTTTCAGCGTCAGCGGCAGGAATAATTATTTCAAACGGTAAATTTCCCTCACTGGCGGTCGCCCCCTGTACTAAAGTATAGGGAGTCGCCCGCAATCGTAGGGAGTATGGCAGTCACAGACGTTCTCCCTATACTTTATATATACTTTATATAGGGAGTATGGCAGTCACAGACGTTCTCCCTATACTTTATATATACTTTATATAGGGAGTATGGCGGTCACTAACGTTCTCCCTATACTTTATATATACTTTATATAGGGAGTATGGCGGTCACTAACGTTCTCCCTATACTTTATATATACTTTATATAGGGAGTATGGCGGTTACTGACGTTCTCACTATACTTTATATATACTTTATATAGGGAGTATGGCAGTCACGGACGTTCTCCCTATACTTTATATATACTTTATATAGGGAGTATGGCAGTCACTAATGTTCTCTCTATACTTTATATATACTTTATATAGGGAGTATGGCAGTCACTAACGTTCTCCCTATACTTTATATATACTTTATATAGGGAGTATGGCAGTCACTAACGTTCTCTCTATACTTTATATATACTTTATATAGGGAGTATGGCCGTCACTGACGCTCTCCCTATACACTATATATACTTTATATATAGATTTTATATTTATATTTCCAGATTTTCAGATCCTGTGTTTTAGATATTTAAATATTTTTTAGATATTTAAAGGTTTATGAAGTCTTTTTAATATCACCGTTTTTAACATTTCTAACTGATTTTATATTTATCTCACTGTTACATTCACTAGGTATTTATAGTCTTGGACTAAGCACTGGCACTTTATGGATATATTTGACTCACACATAATAACCTCGTAACCCCCAATTACCTCAGAGGACCAGGGAGTGTCCCGGAGCAGTGATATCGCTCCGCGAATCCTATCAGCTGTGCAGGATTTCCCCGGACATCTACGTGCTGGGGGAGTAACTCTGATGACATCCGCATCACTAAAACACCCTCTACTTGAACCTATCATTGAAGGCTACCTGTACTGAGTCACGGGGGGCGGGGTAGGAGGGAGTGGACACTGTTTGGTTTGTATTTATAGAAGTATTGTTAGCACCACACGTGTGTCTTGAGAATGGCCTGTGTACGGGCCGAAACGCGTCGACCTACGCATATGGAATAAAGTCTTTTGATATTTGCAAGATTCCCAGGAGTGCTCCGTTCTTCCTTGGTTATCACTACTTTATATAGGGAGTATGGCGGTCACCAACGTTCTCTCTATACTTTATATATACTTTATATAGGGAGTATGGCCGTCACTAACGTTCTCCCTATACTTTATATATACTTTATATAGGGAGACCGGCGGTCACTAACGTTCTCCCTATACTTTATATATACTTTATAAGGGAGTATGGCGGTCACTGACGTTCTCTCATACTTATATATACTTATATAGGGAGTATGGCGGTCACTGACGTTCTCCTATACTTTATATATACTTTATATAGGGAGTATGGCGGTCACGGACATTCCTCTATACTTATATAGGGAGTATGGCGGTCACAACGTTTTCTCTATACTTTATGTATATTTATATAGGGAGTATGGCGGTCACTAACGTTCTATCTATACTTTTGTATACATGTATATAGGGAGTATGGCGGTCACTAACGTTCTCCCTATACTTATATATACTTTATATAGGGAGTATGGAGTCACTAACATTCTCCCTATACTTTATATATACTTTATATAGGGAGTATGGCCGTCACTAACGTTCTCGCTATACTTATATTACTTTATATAGGGAGTATGGCGGTCACTACGTTCTCCCTATACTTATATATACTTTATATAGGGAGTATGGCAGTCACTAACATTCTCCATACTTTATATATACTTTATATAGGGAGTATGGCGGTCCCTAACGTTCTCCCTATACTTTAATATACTTATATAGGGAGTATGGCAGTCACTAACATTCTCCCTATACTTTATATATACTTTATATAGGGAGTATGGCGGTCACTAACGTTTTCTATACTTTATATACTTTATATAGGGAATATGGCGGCACTAAATTCTCCCTATACTTTAAATAACTTATATAGGGAGTATGGCGGTCACTAACGTTCTCGCTATACTTTATATTTACTTTATATAGGGAGTATGGCGGTCACTAACGTTCTCCCTATACTTTATAATACTTTATATAGGGAGTATGGGGTCACTAACGTTCTCCCTATACTTTATATATACTTTATATAGGGAGTATGGCGGTCACTAACGTTCTCCCTATAATTTATATATACTTTATATAGGGGGTATGGCGGTCACGAACGTTCTCCCTATAATTTATATATACTTTATATGGGGAGTATGGCGGTCACTAACGTTCTCCCTATACTTTATATATACTTTATATGGGGAGTATGGCGGTCACTAATGTTCTCCCTATACTTTATATACTATATATAGGGAGTATCGCAGTCACTAACGTTCTCCCTATACTTTATATATTCTTTATATAGGGAGTATGGCGGTCACTAACGTTCTCTCTATACTTTATATATACTTTATATAGGGAGTATGGCGGTCACTAACGTTCTCCCTATACTTATATATACTTTATATGGGGAGTATCGCGGTCACTACGTTCTCCCTATACTTTATATATACTTTATATGGGGAGTATGCGGTCACTAACGTTCTCCTATACTTTATATATACTTATATGGGGAGTATCGCGGTCACTAACGTTCTCCATACTTATATATTACTTTATATGGGGAGTATCGCGGTCACTAACGTCTCCCTATTTATATATACTTTATATAGGGAGAATGCGGTCACTAAACGTTCCCTATACTTTATATATACTTTATATAGGGAGTATGGCGGTCACTAACGCTCTCCCTAACTTATATTACTGTATATAGGGAGTATGGCAGTCACTAACGTTTCTATATACTTTATATATACTTTATATAGGGAGTATGGCGGTCACTAACGTTCTCCCTATACTTTATAAATACTTTTATAGGGAGTTGGAGTCACAAAGTTCTCCTATACTTAAACAATTGTGACTACGGTCAAAGATCTTGCAGATTCTGTCTGTCATTTTGACAGATTGGTCCTCTTTCAGGTTTACATAGGGCCAATGGAGAGAGGGCTCCTTTTAGGGGGCATTTTCTCAGTAGTCTTGTTGCAGATGAGAGAGAGGGTGGATAGTATAGAAGGCACAAAGTAAATTTTAGGTAAATTAAAGGTCCTCACCCGGGTTCTTCTAAGTTACGCTGCTTTACTTACCCAAACATTACTTTGTGCCTCCGGTGAGTATGTTATCCTTTAAGCATACTTTATATTTTAGCTATCCATCTCCTTTCTAGGATGACCTCCTCTCCATGCAGTTGTCAGTAGTACAGGCAGCTTTCAAATTGTGGGACAGCCTCTATAACAACTTTAGCTAAAAGGGCACGTCCACCCTTAAAAAAAGTTGGTGACTTGTCAATTTTTGCTTACATCCCCAACTGCTATTATTACCAGTTTTTACATGCATTTGTAACCAGATCTTTAAATAGAAGTTCTTTTCCATTCTGGCAAAGGTACCCGTCTCCTCCCACTGCTCAATGAGCTTTTAAAAGATGAGCATGTGCAGTGGAGACAGCAGTCAATCATTAGCAGTGATATCAGCAGGAGGGGGGCCAGCCTACTCTGCCAGAATGGGGACAATAATTATCCTAAGTATTTGGGTTAGTAATGCGAGGTAATAAAGGGCTGAAAATAACAGTTGGAGTTGGGGCAGGTGGATTGACAATTTACTAGTTTTTTATTTTATTATATACATATGTGGACATGCCCTTTAAATGTAGATAACTGGTCCTGGCCATATTGCCCTTTAAGCCTTTCTTTAAACTTCAAGAGAATAAATGCCGTCTCTCGATAGAGAACTGTGCAGGGTAATATAAAGACATTGGCCTAATTCTAAAATTCATTGGTCCTGAAATCTTAAAATAAGGCGATTTCACTACTGGTCTCTGCTGTAGGAGATTTTTCCAAGATCTTTGCAAAATGATTAGAAAACATAAAGGAGTGGAAAATACATAAATTCCACATTAATACATGATGTACATATAGTAGGTATGTGAGTCTGTACTGTTTGGCAGGTATATGCAATCATTGCTACTACTCACTAGGGGGACTCTTAAAAAAAAAATCTGTAAATCTAAAAGAATCTGCAAGTGTCTATTATTTATTTATGGATTATATAGCGCCAACATGTGGAAATCATTATTGTGTATTATTTCTTTTGCCTATAAAATGCTGTGACCACGGTATCCTATCAGGCTGTAGAGTAATAGATGCAGTGCGATAAGGGCAAGTAGGACCTTAGATGATAGTTTAATGGCTTGTGGGATGTGTGCCCATTTTTACTTACCTTTTACTTTTCTCCTACCTCCTTTCTTCTGCCTTCTCTGGTTCCTGTCATTTGTAATCAGACGATTTAAACACTTTTCATAGTCTAAACGTCCTCATATAGTAAAGAGACTGGCGCACCTTTACATCATATGCAAAAGGGTTAACCAGAAGGCTACAATTACAGAGTAATGTGCCTGTAACTTTGAGTATTAGGCAGTCTGGGTCTGTCCCATATAAGGGCATTGCCTTACTGGAAACCTGAAAGATTGCTAGTCATCTGCTGTCATTCCCCTTTAAATAGCCAGAGAGATTTGTGTAAGAACCTGAAAGGATCCAAGAGAATCTTATCTAAACTTTTGGTGCAAGGAAAACATTCTATGTCTGTACCAATAGGCCGATGGCAATCCCTTTAAAAAGAGACCAGTTAATGCAAAATATTAGAAGGGGAGGGAAGCATTATGGTAAATAAATATAAATATATATATGTGACTTGGAACAGAGGTGTAATTCTAATACACAGTTATTAACAATGGTGAAACACAAAAGTAAATACTAAAAGAAATTCAACAAGCCAACAAGAGGTCCCAAGATTAGTCATATTTTAAATGTTCTTAAAGTCTTAAAGGATATGTCCACCCATAATATGAAACTCTTGTAACATGTGAATACTCTCCAAACTGTAATAATTACCCAGATGGACATTATCACTAACCTTTAGTTCACAGCGACATCCTAATTCTACTCTCCCTCCAGGTTTCTTCTCAGTAGAAGCATTTAGTCATGGCTGTGAAAGATGGTGTTAGAGCCAATGGCCAGGGGTGGCCCTACATGAAGCAAACTGAAACATTTGCTCAGGGCGCACTTAAACGTATTCTTAATACTGCATTTCAGCACCAGTCCACCAATCAGTGTTAAGTCAGCCCCAGCACACCCACCTCCAAAAGCTACGCCACAGACTGCCAATCAAGACTTACAAATAGAAGGGAGGTAGCATTACTCGCTTCACCCACCTCCAAAAAATAATGAAGGCAAAGTTAAAACATTTAGTGTTTGTTAAAGCCATTGAGTGCTCCCTCACTGGCAGAAAGGCACAAAAAATGGACACGTTCTTAAACATTGCAAAGGAAACGATACAATATATTATAGACTTATAATGATACACAAATCAGACCTTGCCTTGGGAATACAGGGCAGAATTATAGGAGGAAGAAAATAAACAGGTGAAACAGGTGTGGTCTCTTAATAGTAGACATGAGTTAAAACCTAATTGTGGAAGAAGAGAGATCAGGGTGGAATGGGAAGGAAGGAGCAAAATTGGAGAAGGGAGCAAAATAATTAGAATGGAATGAGGAGACATGGAGGAAGGTTGCGAGGCCAGGATAGTTAATGGTATGAAGTAGAGTATGTAGTATTAAACAGCATGAGGAGCGAAGCAGAATGAATGAAGCGGAGAAAAGCAGAATGTAATATGGAGAGAAACCGTGGGAACAGAAATTAAAAATAGGAGGACACTCGGGATAATAAAGTTCAACGAAAGAAATAGGAAAAATAGAGAAGAGTAGAAGAGAGTAAAGACAAAAAAAAAGATGGAAAGAAGTGAGCAGGAAAAAGGGGAACCAAAAAGAAGGGAGAACAAAAATAAATGTATATGGTATTTAAAGGTGAAGATGGCGAAATAATAATAATAATCTGTTTACAATAGAGTTCTTCTATTGCACTGCAGAATAATTGTACAAGTACGGTGCAATATACCATATACCATGTAATATATGGTACTGCTCAGTATCACCCATACATAGTAACAGTGGCTTGTAAGGTGTTGAGTGGCTGTGGTTGTATATTTATGTATACGTCCTTAGTGGCCTCAGTGTTGGTAAAGGTACGATATCCCAATTAACAATAACAGTCTGGGACCTGGGCAAAATAAGACACAGGCTGGACACAAGCAGTGGGCGGGGCAAGACCGACACGTTTTATAAGCGATTTGTAAGTACTACAAGAAATATACAGTAAACCCTTGGTGAGGGCCTGGCAGTTCAGGGGGTATAATTCCCCTTTATTCTAGAGAGGGGTTATATTTGTTTTATTAGAAATAAAATAACCAATTAATAACCAGAACAAATCTGCTGTTTCCATAACTGCTTACGGCATTTACCGGTATAAGTTCTGATCCAAACGTGTTGAAACGATCACCCAGGCAAGGCAAAGACAGAATTTCCTGGGTTGCAGTGAACTTGTCTAACAGCTTGATTTCAGGAAATAATGTAAATGAAAGGGATTGACGATTTTCTAGGTGGGCTGTGGCTTGCACAGTGCGCACCTTCACCTAAGGCCATCCCAGCATCCAAACATATTCGTCAGAATATAGATATCATTTACATAAGACACAATTGTCTGATTTCCAGTTACAATAGCATTATTGTATCATTCCTATAATAAACACTTTCCCGTCCTATAATGAACACTTTTCAGTTCCATCCTACAAGAACCAGGACAGAACACTGCAGGGTAAAGGGGAAACTAGGGATGGGTAATAATATTGGAATTCTCAATACACAGCCCTGGAAGAACTGAACTGCTCTTCACCTGCTCTGAAAATATCTCTTAGGACACATCCTTCCACTGGATATACCCCTGTACTGGTTGCACCCTTCTATATGGCATACCCTTTACATGACACACCCTTATTTAGGGCACACCCTCTTTTAGGACACACCCTTTACAGGGCACACCCTTCTACAGGACACACCCTTCTATATGGCACACCCCATATTGTGTTCATTGTAAAAAACCAATAGTGAAAAACAAAAACAAAAGCAATAATTAAAACAGGGGGGAATTCAGTTTTATTCATAGACTATTTAGATGTACAACTATATAAACAATTATAAAATATCCAGATTGGCTGGCCAGCCACAATACCTAAACATTTTTACATACATACTAGTCATTAAAATATAAATACTCATACATAACCCATGTACCACGGTTTACATTTCGTGACTTCTGAGTGATTGAAAATAATGTCTCTCAAATAATCACATTTAAACAATGGTCTCAGTTGATACCTATCGTTATACAGTCACTTGCCACATCCACGTGTGTGTTTCCTTGCGGTATAGAGGCTTAATAGCGTGATGAAAGTCGACCCAGTTGATTTTTATTTCCGCCAATGGGCACTAACCCCGAGGTTTTTGTAATGCTCCTTCTTGCCAGGATGCACCACTTCCTTGGAATGTTTCCAACTGATTGGCTCAGATCTCTGGCAAACGAAGACCTTATAACACACTATTAGGGGTCTTGTTCTACAGGAAGTCAGTACTTCAGAAGCATATATCTTTAAACTGCTGTAGTATGGAGCACAGATTTCGAAAGAGGACTAACACAATGATCATTTATTTCATTGCCCATGTTGGGTTTATAACAATTACTGCTAACCTGGAGAAGGGAAAACAGAATCCTTGTATGTAAAAATAACTGTTCATCCACAATTAATGGTATCACCATATACTGCACAGCACTTATCTTCCTATGACAATACCTTATACTGGGCCAGGGCTTTCATTTGGGCCAACATACCAGGCCATGCGTACCTAGCCAATGGCAAACTGCTGGTCGTGTCTGTAGAGAAGATGCGAGAAAATATAATAACTGCGAGGGAGCTATTGCTTTAGGTTGTAATAGGCCTTAGCTCCCTTTTACAACCCAAAATATATAGTTAAAAAAATGAACGTCATTCATCTGGGGTGTTATTCGACAGTGATTTCCAAGCAGGAAATGTTCAAATCAAAAGGTGTCTCTACATATTTCTGTCAATCAGAATAAAAGGCATTGTATCTATTGTATTCAGTAGGGCTTAAAGTTTAGTTCCAATTCAACTGGCTTTCTCAATTCAGAATGACTTGTACAAGAATCTGTTGGCAATTATGTACCCTGGAAAGTTCTTGTACAAGAATTTGTTAGCACATGACAGCCAGGTGTTAGGGACCTTCTGATGCAAGGCGTGATTGCATGTGGCTAGAGAGTTTATAGAAATGCCCAGGGTAAGGTGTCAAAACAGCATTTTACATGGCAGACAGTTGGTGTCGAACCCCCCACCTCTATTAGGCTTGGTTTCTTTATTTCACATAAATGGCCTCCTTGACACCTCTCTTGAACCAATCATGTTCCTTTGCCAAGGAGAAAGCCAGTTGGATGACTAGTGAAACATCTTCAAGAACTAAACTTCAGTCAGTTGATCCAACTGAATACAACAGATATATCATGACCGGATGAATGAGAACCAGTCCGATGATCTACCGAATACAACAGATATACCATGACTGGATGAATGAAAAGCAGTCCAGTTGTTTCTAACTGATACAACAGATATACCATGACCTGGATGAATGAGAAGCAGTCCAGTTGATCTAACTGAATACAACAGATTACCATGAATTGGATGAATGAGAACCAGTCCAGTTGATCTAACTGAATACAACAGATATACCATGACCTGGATGAATGAAAAGCAGTCCAGTTGTTCTAACTGAATCCCACAGATATACCATGACCTGGATGAATGAGAGCAGTCCGGGTTGATCTAACTGAATACAACAGATATACCATGACCTGGATGAATGAGAACCTTCACAAGCAACGGGCATTGTCTTTTTTTAAAACTACACATTCTAAACTATTTCACAGCAAATGCCCTTTAAATAATATTTCAATATGGTCAATGTGGTGCAGCTTTACACATCACTAATTATATCAGCATCGATACACTATACATTGTAACAACTATAACGTGCATGAAATCTTGATAATTACTTTGTGACATCTGACATTAAGAACTCAGGTGTGCCCCATTGATAATAGATTAACAGCACCATTGGGTTATGTAATATTGCTGATGAATCTTTTGAAGTTTATGAATGAACCTCCAGACTTTGTAAGGACCGACCCAAAGAATGACAAACGTGTCTTTCCCACTAATAAATATCTGGCTGTAAGATGAACCTTTAATGTAGCGCTGCACTGCAATGTCCCCAATGTGTGGTTATCTGGTTGTAGATGTGGTGTGGAGTCACTATACAGTCAGATTGTGTGTTCTAGTAGAGCTTTCCCTGTAAAGCAAGGATAATCCCTTATTAATTACCTGACAGTGGAAGTGGATCCTTTCCACTCATTAGCACTAGAGTATTTAGACTATTGAGGGATTTCAAAAAATGTAAAAAGGGGGAAGGTCACATAATACAGTATGTACTTTAATAGAAGATATTATTTTTTAACAGTTAATCCAATCTGTTATATTATTATTTTGCTTTATTATATTCAGCGTTGTGATTGTAAACAGGTTTTAGGGTGGTTTTTAATGGAATATTCGATTTGGAAGATCAATAAAATAAGGAAATGAATGGAGATTGTTTATTGATTGCTTCCTTATCATTTATAAAGTTTATGTGCTTAGTGTTAGTTTTCCTTTAAGTTTGTCACCCCACTTATAGGGAAATTTCCATTACCCAGAAATTGTATGTAACACTCTCTATGAAATCCTATGTGAAGTGAGTTTATATTATCTTATATTATTCTTATTATTACACGAACTTTAGTGACCGCCCGCCATTCTCCCTATATAAAGTTATATAAATTATGGAGACGTTAGTGACCGCGATCTCCCCATATAAAGTAATATATAAGTATGGAGAACGTTAGTGACCGCGATACTCCCCATATAAGTATATATAAAGTATAGGGAGAACGTTAGTGACCGCATACTCCCCATATAAGTATATATAAAGTATGAGAACGTAGTGACCGCGATACTCCCCATATAAAGTATATATAAAGTATAGGGAGAACGTTAGTGACCGCCATACTCCCTATATAAAGTAATATAAAGTATAGAGAGAACGTTAGTGACCGCCATACTCCCTATATAAGAATATATAAAGTATAGGGAGAACGTTAGTGACTGCGATACTCCCTATATATAGTATATATAAGTATGGAGAACATTAGTGACCGCCAACTCCCCATATAAAGTATATATAAGTATAGGGAGAACGTTAGTGACTGTCATACTCCCCATATAAAGTATATATAAATTATAGGGAAACGTTCGTGACCGCCATAACCCCCTATATAAAGTAATTATAATTATAGGGAGAACGTTAGTGACCGCCATACTCCCTATATAAAGTAATATTAAAGTATAGGGAGAACGTTAGTGACCGCCATACTCCCTATATAAAGTATTATAAAGTATAGGGAGAACGTTAGTGACCGCCATACTCCCTATATAAAGTAAATATAAAGTATAGCGAGAACGTTAGTGACCGCCATACTCCCTATATAAGTTATCTTAAAGTATAGGGAGAATTTAGTGCCGCCATATCTCCCTATATAAAGTATATATAAGTATAGAGAACGTTAGTGGACCGCCATACTCCCTATATAAAGTATATATAAAGTATAGGGAGAATGTTAGGTGACTGCCTACTCCCTATATAAGTATTATAAGTATAGGGAGAACGTTAGTGACCGCCATACTCCCTATATAAAGTATATATAAAGTATAGGAGAATGTTGTGACTGCCATACTCCCTATATAAAGTATATATAAAGTATAGGGAGAACGTTAGTGACCACGCCATACTCCCTATATAAAGTAATATAAGTATAGCGAGAACGTTAGTGACGGCCATACTCCCTATATAAAGTATATATAAAGTATAGGGAGAATGTTAGTGACTCGCATACTCCCTATATAAAGTATATATAAGTATAGGGAGAACGTTAGTGACCGCCATACTCCCTATATACAGTATCAAAGTATAGATAGGAACGTTAGTGACCGCCATATCCCTATATAAATATACATAAAGTATAGAGAAAACGTTAGTGACCGCCATACTCCCTATATAAGTATAGAGGAATGTCGTGACCGCCATACTCCCTATATAAAGTATATATAAAGTATAGAGAACTCGTGACCGCCATACTCCCTATATAATATATATAAAGTATGAGAGAACGTCAGTGACCGCCATACTCCCTTATAAAAGTAATATATAAAGTATAGGGGAGACGTTAGTGACCGCCGGTCTCCCTATATAAAGTATATATAAAGTATAGGGAGAACGTTAGTGACGGCCATACTCCCTATATAAGTATATATAAAGTATAGAGAGAACGTTGGTGACCGCCATACTCCCTATATAAATTATGATAACCAAGGAATAAACGGAGCACTCCTGGGAATCTTGCAATATCAAAAGACTTTATTCCATATGCGTTAGTTCGACGCGTTTCGGCCCGTACACAGGCCATTCTCAGACCACACGTGTGGTGCTAACAATACTTCTATAATACAACACCAAACAGTGTCCACTCCCTCCTAACCCCGCCCCCCTGTGACTCAGTACAGGTACCTTCAATGATAGGTTCAATGAGGGTGTTTAGTGATGCGGATGTCATCAGAGTTACTCCCCCACACGTAGATGTCCGGGGAAATCCTGCACATCTGATAGGATTCGCGGAGCGATATCACTGCTCGGACACTCCTGGTCCTCTGAGGTAATTGGGGGTTACGAGGTTATTATTTGTGAGTCAATATATCCCATAAGTGCCAGTGCTTAGTCCAAGACTATAAATACCTATGATGAATGAACAGTGAGATAAATATAAAATCAGTTAGAAATGTAAAAACGGTGATATTAAAAGACTTCATAAACCTTTAATATCTAAAAATATTTAAATATCTAAACACACGATCTGGAAAATCTGGAAATATAAATATAAAATCTATATATAAAGTATATATAGTGTATAGGAGAGCGTCAGTGACGCCCTACTCCCTATATAAAGTAATATAAAATTAGAGAGAACGTTAGTGACTGCCATACTCCCTATATAAAGTATATATAAAGTATAGGGAGAACGTTAGTGACTGCCATACTCCTATATAAAGTATATATAAGTATAGAGAGAACATTAGTGACTGCCATACTCCCTATATAAAGTATATATAAGTATAGGGAGAACGTCCGTGACTGCCATACTCCCTATATAAAGTATATATAAAGTATAGTGAAAACGTCAGTAACCGCCATACTCCCTATATAAAGTATAAATATAATATAGGGAAGCGCAGTGACCCTACTCCCTATATAAAGTATATATAAATTATTGAGAAGTAGTACCCCATACTCCCTATATAAAGTATATATAAAGTATAGGAGAGCGTCATTGACCGCCATATCTCCTATATAAAGTATTATAAAGTATAGGGAGAACGTTAGTGACCGCCTTCTCCCTATATAAAGTAATATAAATTAGGGAACGTTAGTGACCGCGATACTCCCCATATAAAGTATATATAAATTAGGAGAACGTTATGACCGCGATACTCCCATATAAAGTATATATAAAGTATAGGAGAACGTTAGTGACCGCATACTCCCCATATAAAGTATATATAAAAGTATAGGGAGACGTTAGTGACCGCGATACTCCCCATATAAAGTATATATAAAGTATAGGAGAACGTTATGACCGCCATACTCCCTATATAAAGTATAATATAAAGTATAGAGAGAACGTTAGTGACCGCCATACTCCCTATATAAGAAATATAAATTATAGGGAGAACGTTAGTGACTGCGATACTCCCTATATATAGTATATATAAGTATAGGAACTTAGTGACCGCCATACTCCCCATATAAGTATATATAAAGTATAGGGAGAACGTTAGTGACCGCCATACTCCCATATAAAGTATATATAAATTATAGGGAGAACGTTCGTGACCGCCATACCCCTATATAAATTATATAAATTATAGGGAGAACGTTAGTGACCGCCATACTCCCTATATAAAGTATATATAGTATAGGAGAACGTTAGTGACCGCCATACTCCCTATATAAAGTATATATAAAGTATGGGAGAACGTTAGTGACCGCCATACTCCCTATATATTATATAAAGTATAGCGAGAACGTTAGTCGACCGCCATACTCCCTATTAAAGTATATAATAAAGTATAGGAGAATGTTAGTGACCGCCATACTTCCTATATAAAGTAATATAAAGTATAGGGAGAACGTTAGTGACCGCCATACTCCCTATAAAGTATATATAAAGTATAGGGAGAATGTTAGTGACTCCATACTCCCTATATAAAGTATATATAAGTATAGGGAGAACGTTAGTGACCGCCATACTCCCTATATAAAGTATATATAAAGTATAGGAGAACTGTTAGTGACTGGCCATACTCCCTATAAAGTATATATAAAGTTAGGGAGAACGTTAGTGACCGCCATACTCCTATATAAGTATATATAAAGTATAGCGAGAACGTTAGGGACGGCCTACTCCCTATATAAAGTATATATAAAGTATGGGAGAATGTTAGTGACTGCCATACTCCCTATATAAGTATATATAAAGTATAGGAGAACGTTAGTGACCGCCATACTCCCTATATACATTAATCATAAAGTTATAGAGAGAACGTTAGTGACCGCCATACTCCCCTATATAAAGTACATAAAGTATAGAGAAAACGTTAGTGACCGCCATACTCCCTATATAAAGTATAGAGAGAATGTCAGTGACCGCCATACTCCCTATATAAAGTATATATAAAGTATAGAGAGAACGTCAGTGACCGCCATACTCCCTATATAAAGTATATATAAAGTATAGAGAGAACGTCAGTGACCGCCATACTCCCTATATAAAGTATATATAAAAGTATAGGAGAACGTTAGTGACCGCCGTCTCCCTATATAAAGTATATATAAAGTATAGGGAGAACGTTAGTGACGGCCATACTCCCTATATAAAGTATATATAAAGTATAGAGAGAACGTTGGTGACCGCCATACTCCCTATATAAAGTAGTGATAACCAAGGAAGAACGGAGCACTCCTGGGAATCTTGGCAAATATCAAAAGACTTTATTCCATATGCGTAGGTCGACGCGTTTCGGCCCGTACACAGGCCATTTCTCAAGACACACGTGTGGTGCTAACAATACTTCTATAAATACAAACCAAACAGTGTCCACTCCCTCCTACCCCCCCCCGTGACTCAGTACAGGTAGCCTTCAATGATAGGTTCAAGTAGAGGGTGTTTTAGTGATGCGGATGTCTCAGAGTTACTCTCCCCCAGCACGTAGATGTCCGGGGAAATCCTGCACAGCTGATAGGATTCGGCGGAGCGATATCACTGCTCCGGACACTCCTGGTCCTCTGAGGTAATTGGGGGTTACGAGGTTATTATGTGTGAGTCAAATATATCCATAAAGTGCCAGTGCTTAGTCCAAGACTATAAATACCTAGTGATGTAACAGTGAGATAATATAAAATCAGTTAGAAATGTTAAAAACAACGGTGATATTAAAAAGACTTCATAACACTTTAAATATCTAAAAATATTTAATATCTAAAACACAGGATCTGAAAATCTGGAAATATAATATAAAAAATCATATTATAAAGTATATATAGTGTATAGGGAGAGCGTCAGGAACTGGACGGCGCCATACTCCCTATCTAAAGTATATATAAATAGAGAGAGAATAACGCTTAAAGTGATTCAAATATACACTACTATATCCCTCCATAAATAATACTCCCCTATTAAAGTATATATAAAGTATAGGGAGAATAGTGACAAAACTAATAAATAAAAAAGGGAGAATAGGGGACGATCTAGTGACATGACAGGGGTACTTAAAGTGTTGGGGACGCGTGCGTGCCCATACTCCCTATCTGTATAATATATAAAGTGATAGATAGGGAACACATTAGTTAACTGGGTTGACGTGGCCAATAACTCTTCCATGAGTAAACTCCGCTATAATAAAGTAATATTAGAAGTATTAAGTGGAGGGAGAAAAAAACGTCCCTATACTTTATATATACTTTATATAGGGAGTATGGCGGTCACTAACGTTCTCCCTATACTTTATATATACTGTATATAGGGAGTATGGCAGTCACTAACGTTCTCTATATACTTTATATATACTTTATATAGGGAGTATGGCGGTCACTAACGTTCTCCCTATACTTTATAAATACTTTATATAGGGAGTATGGCAGTCACAAAGTTCTCCCTATACTTAACAATTGTGACTACGGTCAAAGATCTTGCAGATTCTGTCTGTCATTTTTGACAGATTGGTCCCTCTTTCAGGTTTACATAGCGGCCAATGGGAAGACGGGCTCCTTTTAGGGGGCATTTTCTCAGTAGTCTTGTTGCAGATGGAGAGAGAGGGTGGATAGTATAGAAGGCACAAAGTAAATTTTAGGTAAATTAAAGGTCCTCACCCCTGGGTTCTTCTAAGTTACGCTGCTTTACTTACCCAAACATTACTTTGTGCCTCCGGTGAGTATTGTTATCCTTTAAGCATACTTTATATTTTAGCTATCCATCTCCTTTCTAGGATGACCTCCTCTCCATGCAGTTGTCAGTAGTACAGGCAGCTTTCAAATTGTGGGACAGCCTCTATAACAACTTTAGCTAAAAGGGCACGTCCACCCTTAAAAAAAAGTTGGTGACTTGTCAATTTTTTGCTTACATCCCCAACTGCTATTATTACCAGTTTATTACATGCATTTGTAACCAGATCTTTAATTAGAAGTTCTTTTCCATTCTGGCAAAGGTACCCGTCTCCTCCCACTGCTCAATGAGCTTTTAAAAGATTGAGCATGTGCAGTGGAGACAGCAGTCAATCATTAGCAGTGATATCAGCAGGAGGGAGGGGCCAGCCTACTCTGCCAGAATGGGGACAATAATTATCCTAAGTATTTGGTTAGTAATGCAGGTAATAAAGGGCTGAAAATAACAGTTGGAGTTGGGGGCAGGTGATTGACAATTTACTAGTTTTTTATTTTATTTATATACATATGTGGACATGCCCTTTAAATGATAGATAACTATGGTCCTGGCCATATTGCCCTTTAAGCCTTTCTTTAAACATTCAAGAGAATAAATGCCGTCTCTCGATAGAGAACTGTGCAGGTAATATAAAGACATTGGCCTAATTCTAAAATTCATTGGTCCTGAAATCTTAAAATAAGGCGATTTCACTACTGGCTTCTCTGCTGTAGGAGATTTTTCCAAGATCTTTGCAAAATGATTAGAAAACATAAAGGAGTGGAAAATACATAAATTCCACATTAAATACATTGATTACATATAGTAGGTATGTGAGTCTGTACTGTTTGGCAGGTATATGCAATCATTGCTACTACTCACTAGGGGGAGCTCTTAAACAAAAAAAATCTGTAAATCTAAAAGAATCTGCAAAGTGTCTATTATTATTATTATGGATTTATATAGCGCCAACATGTGTGAAATCATTTATTGTGTATTATTTCTTTTGCCTATAAAATGCTGTGACCACGGTATCCTATCAGGCTGTAGAGTAATAGATGCAGTGTCGATAAGGGCAAGTAGGACCTTTAGATGATAGTTTAATGGCTTGTGGGATGTGTGCCCATTTTTACTTACCTTTTACTTTTCTCCTACCTCCTAATTCTTCTGCCTTCTCTGTGTTCCTGTCATTTGTAATCAGACGATTTAAACACTTTTCATAGTCTAACGTCCTCATATAGTAAAGAGACTGGCGCACCTTTACATCATATGCACAAAGGGTTAACCAGAAGGCTACAATTACAGAGTAATGTGCCTGTAACTTTGTAGTATTAGGCAGTCTGGGTCTGTCCCATATAAGGGCACTTGCCTTACTGGAAACCTGAAAGATTGCTAGTCATCTGGCTGTCATTTCCCCTTTAAATAGCCTAGAGAGATTTGTGTAAAGAACCTGAAAGGATCAAAG
Source organism: Hymenochirus boettgeri (assembly GCA_019447015.1). NCBI lineage: Eukaryota > Metazoa > Chordata > Amphibia > Anura > Pipidae > Hymenochirus > Hymenochirus boettgeri. The sequence continues at coordinate 396,778,079 of CM033469.1, read as the reverse complement.
AGAATCTTATCTAAACTTTTTGGTGCAAGGAAAACATTCTATGTCTGTACAATAGGCCGATGGCAATCCCTTTAAAAAGAGACCAGTTAATGCAAAATATTAGAAGGGGAGGGAAGCATTATGGTAAATAAATATAAATATATATGATGACTTGGAACAGAGGTGTAATTCTAAATACACAGTTATTAACAATGGTGAAACACAAAAGTAAATACTAAAAGAAAATTCAACAAGCCAACAAGAGGTCCCAAGATTAGTCAATATTTTAAATGTTCTTAAAGTCTTAAAGGATATGTCCACCCATAATATGAAAACTCTTGTACATGTGAATTACCTCTCCCAAACTGTAATAATTACCCAGATGGACAATGTATCACTAACCTTTAGTTCACAGCGACATCCTAATTCTACTCTCCCTCCAGGTTTCTTCTCAGTAGAAGCATTTAGTCATGGCTGTGAAAGATGGTGTTAGAGCCAATGGCCAGGGGTGGCCCTACCATGAAGCAAACTGAAACATTTGCTCAGGGCGCACTTAAACGTATTTCTTAATACTGCATTTCAGCACCAGTCCACCAATCAGTGTTAAGTCAGCCCAGCACACCCACCTCCACAAAGCTACGCCACAGACTGCCAATCAAGACTTACAAATAAGAAGGGGAGGTAGCATTACTCGCTTCACCCACCTCCAAAAAATAATGAAGGCAAAGTTAAAACAATTTAGTGTTTGTTAAAGCCATTGAGTGCTCCCTCACTGGCAGAAAGGCACAAAAAATGGACACGTTCTTAAACATTGCAAAGGAAACGATACAATATAATTTATAGACTTATAATGATACACAAATCAGACCTTGCCTTGGGAAATACAGGGCAGAATTATAGGAGGAAGAAATAAACAGGTGAAACAGGTGTGGCTCTCTTAATAGTAGAAACATTGAGTTAAAACCTAATTGTGGAAGAAGAGAGATCAGGGTGGAATGGGAAGGAAGGAGCAAAATTTGGAGAAGGGAGCAAAATAATTAGAATGGAATGAGGAGACATGGAGGAAGGTTGCGAGGCCAGGATAGTTAATGGTATGAAGTAGAGTATGTAGTTAAACAGCATGAGGAGCAGAATGAAATGAAGCGGAGAAAAGCAGAATGTAATATGGAGGAGAAACCGTGGGAACAGAAATTAAAAATAGGAGGACACTCGGGATAATAAAGTTCAAAGAGAAATAGGAAAATAGAGAAGAGTAGAAGAGAGTAAAGACAAAAAAAGAAAGATGGAAAGAAGTGAGCAGGAAAAAGGGGAACCAAAAAGAAGGGAGAACAAAAATAAATGTATATGGTATTTAAAGGTGAAGATGGCGAAATAATAATAATAATCTGTTTACAATAGAGTTCTTCTATTGCACTGCAGCAATAATTGTACAAGTACGGTGCAATATACCAATACCATGTAATATATTGGTACTGCTCAGTATCACCCATACAGTAACAGTGGCTTGTAAGGTGTTGAGTGGCTGTGGTTGTATATTTATGTATACGTCCTTAGTGGCCTCAGTGTTGGTAAAGGTACGATATCCCAATTAACAATAACAGTCTGGGACCTGGGCAATAATAAGACACAGGCCCTGGACACAAGCAGTGGGCGGGGCAAGACCAGACACGTTTTATAAGCGATTTGTTAAGTACTACAAGAAATATACAGTAAACCCTTGGTGAGGGCCTGGCAGTTCAGGGGGTATAATTCCCCTTTATTCTAGAGAGGGGTTATATTTGTTTTATTTAGAAATAAAATAACCAATTAATAAACCAGAACAAATCTGCTGTTTCCATAACTGCTTACGGCATTTACCGGTATAAAGTTCTGATCCAAACGTGTTGAAACGATCACCCAGGCAAGGCAAAGACAGAATTTCCTGGGTTGCAGTGAACTTGTCTAACAGCTTGATTTCAGGAAATAATGTAAATGAAAGGGATTGACGATTTTCTAGGTGTGGCTGTGGCTTGCACAGTGCGCACCTTCACCTAAGGCCATCCCAGCATCCAAACATATTTCGTCAGAATATAGATATCATTTACATAAGACACAATTGTCTGATTTCCAGTTACAATAGCATTATTGTATCATTCCTATAATAAACACTTTCCCGTCCTATAATGAACACTTTTCAGTTCCATCCTACAAGAACCAGGACAGAACACTGCAGGGTAAAGGGGAAACTAGTGGATGGGTAATAATATTGGAATTCTCAATACACAGCCCTGGAAGAACTGAACTGCTCTTCACCTGCTCTGAAAATATCTCTTAGGACACATCCTTCCACTGGATATACCCCTGTACTGGTTGCACCCTTCTATATGGCATACCCCTTTACATGACACACCCTTATTTAGGGCACACCCTCTTTTAGGACACACCCTTTACAGGGCACACCCTTCTACAGGACACACCCTTCTATATGGCACACCCCATATTGTGTTCATTTGTAAAAAACCAATAGTGAAAAACAAAAACAAAAAGCCAATAATTAAAACAGGGGGGAATTCAGTTTTATTCATAGACTATTTAGATGTACCAACTATATAAACAATTATAAAATATCCAGATTGGCTGGCCAGCCACAATACCTAAAACATTTTTACATACATACTAGTCATTAAAATATAAATACTCATACATAACCCATGTACCACGGTTTACATTTCGTGACTTCTGAGTGATTGAAAATAATGTCTCTCAAATAAATCAATTTGTAACAATGGTCTCAGTTTGATACCTATCGTTCATACAGTCCACTTGCCACATCCACGTGTGTGTTTCCCTTGCGGTATAGAGGCTTAATAGCGTGATGAAAAGTCGACCCAGTTGGATTTTTATTTCCGCCAATGGGCACTAACCCCGAGGTTTTGTAATGCTCCTTCTTGCCAGGATGCACCACTTCCTTGGAATGTTTCCAACTGATTGGCTCAGATCTCTGGCATACGAAGACCTTATAAACACTATTAGGGGTCTTGTCTACAGGAAGTCAGTACTTCAGAAGCATATATCTTTAAACCTGCTGTAGTATGGAGCACAGATTTCACAAGAGGACTAACACAATGATCATTTATTTCTATTGCCCATGTTGGGTTTATAACAATTACTGCTAACCTGGAGAAGGGAAAACAGAATCCCTTGTATGTAAAAATAACCTGTTCATCCACAATTAAATGGTATCACCATATACTACAGCACTTATCTTCCTATGACAATACCTTATACTGGGCCAGGGCTTTCATTTGGGCCAACATACCAGGCCATGCGTACCTAGCCAATGGCAAACTGCTGGTCGTGTCTTTGTAGAGAAGATGCAGAGATAAATATAATAACTGCCGAGGAGCTATTGCTTTAGGTTGATAATAGGCCTTAGCTCCCTTTTACAACCCAAAATATATAGTTAAAAAAATGAACGTCATTCATCTGGGGTGTTATTCGACAGTGATTTCCAAGCAGGAAATGTTCAAATCAAAAGGTGTCTCTACAATATTTCTGTCAATCCAGAATAACAGGCATTGTATCTATTGTATTCAGTAGGGCTTAAAGTTTAGTTCCAATTCAACTGGCTTTCTCAATTCAGAATGACTTGTACAAGAATCTGTTGGCAATTATGTACCCTGGAAAGTTCTTGTACAAGAATTTGTTAGCACATGACAGCCAGGTGTTAGGGACCTTCTGAATGCAAGGCGTGATTGCATTGTGGCTAAGAGTTGTTATAGAAATGCCCAGGGTAAGGTGTCAAAACAGCATTGTACATGGCAGACAGTTGGTGTCGAACCCCCCACCTCTATTTAGGCTTGGTTTCTTTATTTTCACATAAATGGCCTCCTTGACACCTCTCTTGAACCAATCATGTTCCTTTGCCAAGGAGAAAGCCAGTTGGATGACTAGTGAAACATCTTCAAGAACTAAACTTCAAGTCCAGTTGATCCAACTGAATACAACAGATATATCATGACCTGGATGAATGAGAACCAGTCCAGATGATCTAACCGAATACAACAGATATACCATGACCTGGATGAATGAAAAGCAGTCCAGTTGTTCTAACTGAATACAACAGATATACCATGACCTGGATGAATGAGAAGCAGTCCAGTTGATCTAACTGAATACAACAGATATACCATGAATTGGATGAATGAGAACCAGTCCAGTTGATCTAACTGAATACAACAGATATACCATGACCTGGATGAATGAAAAGCAGTCCAGTTGTTCTAACTGAATCCCACAGATATACCATGACCTGGATGAATGAGAAGCAGTCCGGTTGATCTAACTGAATACAACAGATATACCATGACCTGGATGAATGAGAACCTTCACAAGCAACGGGCATTGTCTTTTTTTAAAACTACACACTTCCTAAACTATTTCACAGCACATGCCCTTTAAATAATATTTCAATATGGTCAATGTGGTGCAGCTTTACACATCACTAATTATATCAGCATTCGATTACACTATACATTGTAACACACTATAACGTGCATGAAATCTTGATAATTACTTTGTGACATCTGACATTAAGAACTCAGGTGTGCCCCATTGATAATAAGATTAACAGCCATTGGGTTATGTAATATTGCTGATGAATCTTTTGAAGTTTTATGAATGAACCTCCAGACTTTGTAAGGACCGACCCAAAGAAATGACAAACGTGTCTTTCCCACTAATAAATATCTGGCTGATAAGATGAACCTTTAATGTTTAGCGCTGCACTGCAATGTCCCCAATGTGTGTTATCTGGTTGTAGATGTGTGTGTGAGTCACTATACAGTCAGATTGTGTGTTCTAGTAGAGCTTTCCCTGTAAAGCAAGGATAATCCCTTATTAATTACCTGACAGTGGAAGTGGATCCTTTCCACTCATTAGCACTAGAGTATTTAGACTATTGAGGGATTTCAAAAAATGTTAAAAAGGGGGAAGGTCACATTAATACAGTATGTACTTTAAATAGAAGAATTCTTATTTTTTAACAGTTAATCCAATCTGTTATATTATTATTTTGCTTTATTATATTCAGCGTTGTGATGTAAACAGGTTTTAGGGTGGTTTAAATGGAAAATATTCCGATTTGGAAGATCAATAATAAATAAAGGAATATAAATGAATGAGATTGTTTATTGATTGCTTCCTTATCATTTATAAAGTTTAATGTGCTTAGTGTTAGTTTTCCTTTAAAGTTTGTCACCCACTTATAGGGAAATTTCCATTACCCAGAAATTGTATGTAACACTCTCTATGAAAATCCTATGTGAAGTGGATATCTTATATTATCTTATATTATTATTATTATTATTACAAAAAAGTCTTTGAGGCTAATGCAATGAGGCATAAAAGTTTGCCTGTGCTTTTAATTTTTAGCAGCCAATCAGATTTCAGCTATTTAATGGGTTACTGCAGTTAGATAACATTTGATAGGCTGTTTCAAATTAATGGCAAAGGCATACTTTTGAACCTCTTATTGTATCAGCCCCGTTGAATCTTAGAAACTGGGTCCAATCACCTAGGCCTATAAGGTGGTACACTCTACCCAATAGGGAGAAAGGATTTCAATTTGCCATATATTGCAGCTTTAGATAAAGGACTCACAGATATAAAACATACATATCTATGAATATATTCTAGGTTTGGCATGAATGAAAGTCAGTTGAGCCGGCCACATAGGCAACAAATGAACCAAATGGCTAATCCCAGACAGGATTATCCATGAAAATGGGTCATTTGGAAAACCAGGCATGTCTAGGAATTTTCTGCCTGGGTATATGGTATAAAGATGTGCTCATAGGTTCCTTTAGCTCCTTTAAAGAAGCAAAAAGTAATCTCGATGCCACTATCTGTATAACAAGGCCGAGGAAACTTACTTCCCTTGAAGGTCGGGCCAGGTGGTACACTGCCAATGAAGGTGCGCTTCCTTCGTGTTATGGAGTCTTAGGTAGAAAACATGGCACTATAGTATCACTATTTTTAGATACTACGGCTTTAATAGTTGGTAATTTTTACGACACCAATACAATTGCGGTAGTCTACTACCACATGGTATTATACAGGTGTACGACCGCAGGTTAAGATAACCTTTGATATCTTAACTTTCCAATACCGCAAGTTCACAAATTTGACCCTTAAAGGCCAACTGTTGTCCTAAAATGACTTTAGGTAAATTGACAGGAATTGCTTTCCTGTGTAGTTTTGCAATTTACTTTCTTTATTTTTTTTTACATAGTTTTGAAGATATTTACATTTTTATGTATGACATGGTAGCAGCATCACCACATCCCCTGCACTTCCTGCTCTGAAATCATGTGACAATCCCTTTTCCCTTTGTCTCCTCCTCTTTGTGGCCCCCCATGGTACCTCCCCTTGCAGTCCCCTTGAAACCCCCTCTGGCCCCTCCCATGCCTCCTTAAGTCACTGTGACTCAATATCCTCCTCGTTTCTTCTGCTTTCTCCTGCACTGAGCCTGTGCCAACCGCAAATTAGAAGGAGGAAGTAGTATTGAGACCGAAGATTCAGAACCTCCCACCTCCAAACTTTCTGATTAGGAATTTCTTTATATCTTAAGCTGTGCAGCACGTAGAGAGGTGCTTGATGGCTCATTTTAAAGGTACAAACCTGGCCTTTTATTTAAAATCAACTTGTTTGAAGACTACAGTTCCCCTTTAAGTTGGGTACACACATTACCAATAAAGGGGCGATCCCATTGGTACAGACGGGATTGACTCTTTATTGGTAATGTATGTACTGAAGTTCTGAGCATTCCCAAGGCCGACAAACAGCTGCGGCTGAAGGAAATGTGCAGTCCCGAATGTTCTCCTTATCCTTTTCATAGGGACTATTCTTTATACAGGGAGAATACTCGGGACTGTGTGTAGGGGGATCTTTAAAAAATGACAGACAGAATTTTAAAGATTCTGATGTGGGATGGTAGATGTGGGGAGATAGGGGATAGGACAGTTGCTGGGACAAAGGAAAAATTCTTAATGTTTCTGCTCCAGATCTGTTTATGTTCCCTTGCTCAGTATGAATCCAATCCCATAGGGAGTGTACATCTAATTAAGAGGAGACCTTGCAGGTCTGTTTGGTTTTATTAATAACTTTTAGCCTCTTTGGTGATGTAAAAGTTTGTGCTAAATTCCAGCAGGTTTGTCCAAGTTATACGACATGTACTTATAACAGAGAAATTATAATGAAATAAATATAGCACTGGTAGGGTTCCCTGCGTGGGGCACAGGAAGTTTGGAATAGTAACAATGTAACAATAAGGTGCAGACATCTTAGAATAAAGACTGTTCCTTTTACCATTGAGCAATAAACACTAATGCTAAGCACATCTCCACTTGCTTAACATGCTGTGGATTTAATCCTGTCCCCCCTGTCCCCCTGCTATATAAGGTCTCCAAAGCCTATCATTGCTTCTAATTCCAGTCTGTACCTCTCAATTGTAGCAAAATATATTTTTATAACCGTCGCCCTGAATACCTAATATCATTACAGTGTCTAAACCAATGTCCATAAAGATCAGTTTACAGCTTGTACCACTGACGATATTTACCCATCATGGACCTCCCAATGCCTCCCATTAGAACCACAGATTCTGCACATCCATAGGGCACCACACCCATCATGTTTAAGAAGGCAGTGATGTCTGTTTTTATATAGTAAGCAATGCTACCTCGATAGCTAAATCTAAGGAGATCTACATCATAGAATAAGGCCGGAGGCTGAGTGCTTTTAAACAGCCGATTGAACTCCTAGGCAATGATTAATAGCATTATATCTTAATATGTAGAGGGCATTATTTAATGTAGTACACACGTTTCAGTAACTCATTTGACCCTGATGACATAGCTATGGACCAATTATAGATACATAGCAAAGCACCAATTGTCTGATGACATAGCTAAACACTGATTATAACTGATGACATAGCTAAACACTGATACAACTGATGATCATAGTAAACACTGATTATAACTGATGACTATACGCTAACTACTGATTATAACTGATGACATAGCTAAACACTGATTATAACTGATGGCATAGGTAAACACTGATTAAAACTGATGACATGCTAAACACTGATTAAAACTGTATGACATAGCTACACCACTGATATATTGATGACAATAAGCAAAAACTGTCATATTGAGGACATAGTAACATGATTATAACTGATGACCATAGTCTATACACTGATTATACTGATGACATAGCTAAGCACTGATGATAACTGTGACATAGTCAGCACTGATTATAACTGTGATATAGCTAAGCATTGATGATAAGAGATGACATCTAACACTGTTATAACTGATGGCATAGCTAAACACTGATTATAACTGATGGCATAGCTAAACACTGATTATAACTGATGACATAGCTAAACACTGATTATAACTGATGACATAGCTAAGCACTGATGATAACTGTGACATAGTCAAGCACTGATTATAACTGATGACATAGCTAACTGATGATAAGAGAGTGACATAGCTAACACCTTTATAACTGATGGCTAGCTAAACCTGATCTATAACTGATGGCATAGCTAAACACTGATTATAACTGATGACATCGCTAAAACCTGAATATAACTATAGACATAGCTAACACTGTTTATAACTGATGACATAGCTAACACTGATTATAACTGTGAGACTAGCTAGCACTGATTATAACTGATGGACATAGCTAAACACTGTTTATAACTGATGACATATCTAAACACTAATTATAACTGATGACATAGCTAAACACTGATTATAACTGATAGACTAGCTAAACTGATTATAACTGATGACATAGCTAACACTGTTATAACTGATGACTTAGCTATACACTGTTTAAACTGATACATAGCTAAACACTGATTATAACTGATGACATATCTAACACACATTATAACTGATGACATAGCTAAACACTGATTATACTGATGACTTAGCTAGCAGTGTGATAATAGATGACATAGCTAAACACTGATTATAACTGATGACATAGCTAAACACTGATTATAACTTATGACATAGCTAAACACTGATTATAACTGATGACATAGCTAAACATAGCTCATGACGTAGCCAAGCACTGTTTATATAAACTTTTTAAATAATTTACAGCACATGAATAAATTTATATACACATACAGCAGGCAATTAGATCTTTGGAAAATAATTCTTTAAGGCTAGGCCACACTAGTGTGTTTTTTGCACGCTTGTGCATGTGTTTTGCACACGCAATTGCACATGTGATTTTGGTTTGAATGGAAATTGAGGGAACGCAAAAATTCCTTCGATTTCCAATGTGCATGCAATTGCGTGCGATAATGTGCGTGCGTGATTCTAGTGCCTTGTAACGTGGCCTCAGCCTTAAGTATCCACATAAAGGGCATGTCCACCCTTTAAACACAAAACTGGTCAACTATCAGTTACCTACCCCCAACTCATATTATTACCTACATTACTAACCAGGTATTTAAGTTTAATTATTGTCCCCATTCAAGCAGTGTAAGCTGGCCCCTCCCTCCATGCTGTCAATCAAGGCTGTGATTGGTGACATCACAACTGATGATTGACTGCTGTTTCTCCTGCTGTCTCCACTGCACATGCTCATGCTTATAAAAAGCTCATTGAGGAGAGGGAGGAGGTAGATACCTTGGCCAGAACAGAATAGAACTCATCATTAAAACCGTGGAACGAAATGAAAATGAGACACTCGGGATAATAAAGTTCAAGAGAAATCAGGAAAATAGAGAAGAGTAGAAGAGAGTAAAGACAAAAAAAGATGGAAAGAAGTGAGCAGGAAAAGGGGAACCAAAAAGAAGGGAGAACAAAATAAATGTATAGGTATGTTAAAGGTGAATGTGCGAATATAATATATAATCTTTGTTTACAATAGATTCTTCTATTGCACTGCAGCAATAATTGTACAAGTACGGTGCAATCTACCAAACCATGTAATATATTGGTACTGCTCATATCACCCATACAGTAACATGGCTTGTAAGGTGTTGGGTGGCTGTGGTTGTATATTTATGTATACGTCCTTAGTGGCCTCAGTGTTGGTAAAGGTACGATATCCCATTAACAATACAGTCTGGACCTGGGCAATAAAGACACAGGCCCTGGACACAAGCAGTGGGCGGGGCAAGACCAGACCACGTTTTAATAGCGATTTGTTAAGTACTACTACAGAAATATACAGTAAACCCTTGGTGAGGGCCTGGCAGTTCCAGGGGGTATAATTCCCCTTTATTCTAGATGAGGGTTATATTTGTTTTATTTAAAATAAAATAACCAATTAATAAACCAGAACAAATCTGCTGTTTTCCATACTGCTTACGGCATTTCCGGTAAAAGTTCTGATCAAACGTGTTGAAACGATCACCCAGGCAAGGCAGACAGAATTTCCTGGTTGCAGTGAACTTGTCTAACAGCTTGATTTCAGGAAATAATGTAAATGAAAGGATTGACGATTTTCTAGGTGTGGCTGTGGCTTGCACAGTGCGCACCTTCACCTAAGGCCATCCCAGCATCCAAACATATTTCGTCAGAATTAGATATCATTATACAAAGACAACATTGTCTGATTTCCAGTACATAGCATTATTGTATCATTCCTATAATAAACCTTTCCCGTCCATAATGAACACTTTTCAGTTCCATCCTACAAACCAGGACAGAACACTGCAGGGTAAAGGGGAACTAGTGGATGGTAATAATTTGGAATTCTCAATACACAGCCCTGGAAGAACTGAACTGCTCTTCACCTGCTCTGAAATATCTCTTAGGACACATCCTTCCACTGGATATACCCCTGTACTGGTTGCACCCTTCTATATGGCATACCCCTTTACATGACACACCCCTTATTTAGGGCACACCCTCTTTTAGGACACACCCTTTACGGGCACACCCTTCTACAGGACACACCCTTCTATATGGCACACCCCATATTGTGTTCATTTGTAAAAAACCAATAGTGAAAAACAAAAACAAAAAGCCAATAATTAAAACAGGGGGGAATTCCGTTTTATTCATAGACTATTTAGATGTCACCAACTATATAACCATTATAAAATATCCAGATTGGCTGGCCAGCCACAATACCTAAAACATTTTACATACATACTAGTCATTAAATATAAATACCCTATAACCCATGTACCACGGTTTACATTTCGTGACTTCTGAGTGATTGAAATAATGTCTCTCAAATAATCATTTGTAACAATGGTCTCAGTTTGATACCTATCGTTCATACAGTCCACTTGCCACATCCACGTGTGTGTTTCCTTGCGGTATAGAGGCTTAATAGCGTGATGAAAAGTCGACCCAGTTGGATTTTTTATTTCCGCCAATGGGCCTAACCCCGAGGTTTTTGTAATGCTCCTTCTTGCCAGGATGCACCACTTCCTTGGAATGTTTCCAACTGATTGGCTCAGATCTCTGGCATACGAAGACCTTATAACACACTATTAGGGGTCTTGTCTACAGAAGTCGTACTTCAGAAGCATATATCTTTAAACCTGCTGTAGTATGGAGCACGATTTTCGCAAGAGGACTAACACAATGATCATTTATTTCTATTGCCCATGTTGGGTTTTAACAATTACTGCTAACCTGGAGAGGGAAAACCGAATCCCTTGTATGTAAAATAACCTGTTCATCCACAATAAATGGTATCACACCATATACTACAGCACTTATCTTCCTATGACAATCCTTATACTGGGCCAGGGCTTTCATTTGGGCCACCATACCAGGCCATGCGTACCTAGCCAATGGCAAACTGCTGGTCGTGTCTTTGTAGAGAAGAGCAGAATAAATATATAACTGCCGAGGAGCTATTGCTTTAGTTTGATAATAGGCCTTAGCTCCCTTTTACAACCCAAATATATAGTTAAAAATGAACGTCTTCATCTGGGGTGTTATTCGACAGTGATTTCCAAGCAGGAATGTTCAAATCAAGGTGTCTCTACATATTCCTGTCAATCCAGAATAACGGCATTGTATCTATTGTATTCAGTAGGGCTTAAAGTTTAGTTCCAATTCAACTGGCTTTCTCCAATTCAAATGACTTGTAACAAGAATCTGTTGGCATTATGTACCCTGGAAATTCTGTGTACAAGAATTTGTTTAGCACATGACAGCCCAGGTGTTAGGGACCTTCTGAATGCAAGGCGTGATTGCATTGTGGCTAGAGTTGTTATAGAAATGCCCAGGGTAAGGTGTCAAAACAGCATTGTACTGGCAGACAGTTGTGTCGAACCCCCCACCTCTATTTAGGCTTGGTTTCTTTAATTTTCACATAAATGGCCTCTTGACACCTCTCTTGAACCAATCATGTTCCTTTGCCAAGAGAGAAAGCCAGTTGGATGACTAGTGAAACATCTTCAAGAACTAAACTTCAAGTCCGTTGATCCAACTGAATACAACAGATATATCATGACCTGGATGAATGAAACCAGTCCAAGATGATCTACCGAATACAACAGATATACCATGACCTGGATGAATGAAAGAGTCCAGTTGTTCTAACTGAATACACAGATATACCATGACCTGGATGAATGAGAAGCAGTCCAGTTGATCTAACTGAATACAACAGATATACCATGAATTGGATGAATGAGAACCAGTCCAGTTGATCTAACTGAATACAACAAGATATAACCTACCTGGATGAATGAAAGCAGTCCAGTTGTTCTAACTGAATCCCACAGATATACCATGACCTGGATGAATGAGAAGCAGTCCGGTTGATCTAACTGAATACAACAAGATATACCATGACCTGGATGAATGAGAACCTTCACAAGCAACGGGCATTGTCTTTTTTTAAAACTACACACTTCCTAAACTATTTCACAGCACATGCCCTTTAAATAATATTTCAATATGGTCAATGTGGTGCAGCTTTACACATCACTAATTATATCAGCATTCGATTACACTATACATTGTAACACACTATAACGTGCATGAAATCTTGATAATTCTTTGTGACATCTGACATTGAAACTCAGGTGTGCCCCATTGATAATAGATTAACAGCCATTGGGTTATGTAATATTGCTGATGAATCTTTTGAAGTTTTATGAATGAACCTCCAGACTTTGTAGGACCGACCCAAAGAAATGACAACGTGTCTTTCCCACTAATAAATATCTGGCTGATAGATGAACCTTTAATGTTTAGCGCTGCACTGCAATGTCCCCAATGTGTTTTATCTGGTTGTAGATGTGTGTGTGGTCACTTCAGTCAGATTGTGTGTTCTAGTAGAGCTTTCCCTGTAAGCAAGGATAATCCCTTATTATAACCTGACAGGGAAGTGGATCCTTTCCACTCATTAGCACTGAGGTATTTAGACTATTGAGGGATTTCAAAAAATGTTAAAAAGGGGGAAGGTCACATTAATAAGTATGTACTTTAAATAGAAGAATTCTTATTTTTTAACAGTTAATCCAATCTGTTATATTATTATTTTGCTTATTATATTCAGCGTTGTGATGTAAACAGGTTTTAGGGTGGTTTAAATGGAATTTCCGATTTGGAAGATCATATAATAAAGGAATATAAATGAATGAGATTGTTTATTGATTGCTTCCTTATCATTTTAAGTTTAAATGTGCTTAGTGTTAGTTTTCCTTTAAGAGTTTGTCACCCCTTATAGGGAAATTTCCATTACCCAGAAATTGTATGTAACACTCTCTATGAAAATCCTATGTGAAGTGGATGATCTTTATTTATCTTATATTATTATTATTATTATTCACAAAAGTCGTTTGAGGCTAATGCAATGAGGCATAAAAGTTTGCCTGTGCTTTTAATTTTTAGCAGCCAATCAGATTTCAGCTATTTATGGTTTACTGCAGTTAGATACATTTGATAGGCTTGTTTCAAATTAAGGCAAAGGCATACTTTTGAACCTCTTATTGTACAAGCCCCGTTGAATCTTAGAAACTGGGTCCAATCACCTAGGCCTATAAGGTGGTACACTCTACCCAATAGGGAGAAAGGATTTCAATTTGCCATATATTGCAGCTTTAGATAAAGGACTCACAGATATAAACATACATATCTATTAATTATATCTAGGTTTGGCAATGAATAGTCAGTTGAGCGGCCACATAGGCACCAAATGACCAAATGGCTAATCCAGACAGGATTATCCATGAAAATGGGTCATTTGGAAAACCAGGCATGTCTAGGAATTTTTGCCCTGGGTATATGGTATAAAAGATGTGCTCATAGGTTCCTTTAGCTCCTTTAAAGAAGCAAAGTATCTCGATGCCACTATCTGTATAACAAGGCCGAGGAAACTTACTCCCTTGAAGGTAGTGCCAGTGGTACACTGCCAATGAAGGTGCGCTTCCTTCGTGTTATGGAGTTTAGGTAGAAAACATGGCACATAGTAATCACTATTTTTAGATACTACGGCTTTAATAGTTGGTAATTTTTCCGACACCAATACAATTGCGGTAGTCTACTACACATGGTATTATACAGGTGTACGACCGCAGGTTAAGATAACCTTTGATATCTTAACTTTCCAATACCGCAAGTTCACAAATTTGACCCTTAAAGCCAACTGTTGTCCTAATTGACTTTAGGTAAATTGACAGGAATTGCTTTCCGTGTAGTTTTGCCAATTTACTCTTTCTTTTATTTTTTTTACATAGTTTTGAAGATATTTACATTTTTTGTATGACATGGTAGCAGCATCACCACATCCCCTGCACTTCCTGCTCTGAAATCATGTGACAATCCTTTTCCCTTTGTCTCCTCCTCTTTGTGGCCCCCCCATGGTACCATCCCCTTGCAGTCCCCTTGAAACCCCCCCTCTGGCCCCTCCCATGCCTCCTTAAGTCACTGTGACTCATTCCTCCTCGTTTCTTCTGCTTTCTCCTGCACTGAGCCTGTGCCAACCGCAATTAGAAGGAGGAGTAGTATTGAGACCGAAGATTCAGAACTCCCACCTCCAAACTTCTGATTAGGAATTCTTATATCTTAAGCTGTGCAGCACGTAGAGAGGTGCTTGATGGCTCATTTTAAAGGTACAACCTGGCCTTTTATTTAAAATCAACTTGTTTGAAGACTACAGTTCCCCTTTAAGTTTGGGTACACACATTACCAATAAAGGGGCGATCCCATTGTACAGACGGGATTGACTCTTTATTGGTAATGTATGTCTGAAGTTTCTGAGCATTCCCAAGGCCGCAAACAGCTGCGGCTGAAGGAATGTGCAGTCCCGAATGTTCTCCTTATCCTTTTCATAGGGACTATTCTTTATACAGGGAGAATACTCGGAGACTGTGTTTAGGGGATCTTTAAAAAATGACAGACAGAATTTTAAAGATTCTGATGTGGGATGGTAGATGTGGGGAGATAGGGGTATAGGACAGTTGCTGGACAAGGAAAATTCTTAATGTTTCTGCTCCCAGATCTGTTTATGTTCCCTTGCTTCGGTATGAATCCAATCCCATAGGGAGTGTACATCTAATTAAGAGGAGACCTTGCAGGTCTGTTTGGTTTTTAATAATAACTTTTAGCCTCTTTGGTGATGTAAAAGTTTGTGCTAAATTCCAGCAGTTTGGTCCAAGTTATACGACATGTACTTATAACAGAGAAATTAATGAAGTAAATATAGCACTGGTAGGGTTCCCGTGCGTGGGGCACGGAAGTTTGGAATAGTAACAATGTAACAATAAGGTGCAGACATCTTAGAATAAAGACTGTTCCTTTTACCATTGAGCAAATAAACACATAAGCTAAGAGCACATCCCACTTGCTTAACATGCTGTGGATTTAATCCTGTCCCCGTCCCCTGTCCCCCTGCTATATAAGGTCTCCAAAGCCTATCATTGCTTCTAATCAATCTGTACCTCTCATTGTAGCAAAATATATTTTATAACCGTCGCCCTAATACCCAATATCATTACAGTGTCTAAACCAATGTCCATAAAGATCAGTTTCAGCAGCTTGTACCACTGACGATATTTACCCATCACGGACCTCCCAATGCCTCCCATTAGAACCACAGATTCTGCACATCCATAGGGCACCACACCCACATGTTTAAGAAGGCAGTGATGTCTGTTTTTATATAGTAGCATGCTACCATTGATAGCTAAATCTAAGGAGATCTACATCATAGAATAGGCCGGAGCTGAGTGCTTTTAACCAGCCGATTGAACTCCTAGGCATGATTATAATAGCATTTATCTTAATATGTATAGGGGCATTATTTAATGTAGTACCACGTTTCAGTAACTCATTTGACCCTGATGACATAGCTATGGACCCAATTATAGATACATAGCAAGCACCAATTGTCTGATGCACTAGCTAAACACTGATTAACTGATGACATAGCTAAACACTGATTATAACTGATGGCATAGCTAAACACTGATCATAACTGATGACATAGCTAAACACTGATTACAACTGATGACATGTATAACACGGATTATAACTGAGTGACATAGCTAAACACTGATTATAAAAAACGGTACCCCCATGATCATAGCTTAAACACTGATTATAACTGATGGCATAGCTAACTGATCATACTGTGACATAGCTAAGCACTGATTATAACTGATGACATAGCTAAACACTGATTATAATTGATGACATAGCTAAAAACTGTTCATAATTGATGACATAGCTAAACACTGATTATAACTGATGACATAGCTATACACTGATTATAACTGATGACATAGCTAAGCACTGATGATAACTGTGACATAGTCAAGCACTGATTATAACTGATGACATAGCTAAGCATTGATGATAAGAGATGACATAGCTAAACACTGTTTATAACTGATGGCATAGCTAAACACTGATTATAACTGATGGCATAGCTAAACACTGATTATAACTGATGACTAAGCATAAACACTGATTATACTGATGACATAGCTAAGCACTGATGATAACTGTGACATAGTCAAGCACTGATTATAACTGTGACATAGCTACACTGATGATAAGAGATGACATAGCTAACACCTTTATAACTGATGGCATAGCTAAACACTGATCTAAACTGTTATCAATAGCTAACATGATTAAATAACTGATGACATCGCTAAAATGAATATACTGATGACATAGCTAAACATGTTTATAACTGATGACATAGCTAACACTGATTATAACTGATGACAAGCTAAGCACTGTTATAACTGATGGACATAGCTAAAACATGTTTTATAACTGATGACTATCTAAACACTAATTATAAACTGATGACATAGCTACACACTGATATAACTGATGACATAGCTAAACACTGATTATAACTGATGACTAGCTAAACACTGATTATAACTGATGACATAGCTAAACACTGATTATACTGATGACATAGCTAACCACCTGATTAATAATGACCTATCTAAACACTAGTTATAATGATGACATCGCTAAACACTGATTATACTGATACTTAGCACATGATAAGATCTAGCTACACTGATTATAAACTGATGCATAGCTAAACCTATTACTTATGACTAGCAACGATATGCTAACACTAATGTCATGACGTAGCCAAGCACTGTTTATTAAACTTTTTAAATAATTACAGCACATGAATAAATTTATACACATACAGCAGCATTAGATCTTTGGAAATAATTCTTTAAGCTAGGCCACACTAGTGTGTTTTTTGCACGCTTGTCATGTGTTTTGCCACCGCAATTGCCATGTGATTTTGGTTTGAATGAAATTGAGGGAACGCAAAAATTCCTTCGATTTCCAATGTGCATGCAATTGCGTGCGATAATGTGCGTGCGCGATTCTAGTGCCTTGTAACGTGGCCTCAGCCGCCTTGTCCACCCCTTTAAAAACACAAACTGGTCACTATCAGTTACCTACCCCCCACTCATATTATTACCTACATTACAACCAGGTATTTAAGTTTAATTATTGTCCCCATTCAAGCAGTGTAAGCTGGCCCCCTCCCTCCATGCTGTCAATCAAGCTGTGATTGGTGACATCACAACTGATGATTGACTGCTGTTTCTCCTGCTGTCTCCAACTGCACATGCTCATGCTTATAAAAAGCTCATTGAGGAGAGGGAGGAGGTATCCCTTTTGCAGTACAATAGAAACTTATCATTAAATATCTGGTTAAAAAAACATGTAATAACTGGTAAAATAAACCTTTGGTGTTGCAGGAAATAACTGACAAATAATTATTTTTTTAGAGGGAAGACATGACCTTTAAACTAGCCACACAAAGAGCATGGTTGTTGGCCAATACATTTCTTTAATAGGACTGAACAATCATCATTTGATTTGCACATGTTTGCAACATGGTTATATGTGGTTGTGTTATTTCTTATGGAGATCTTATGTGATCAGGATACAGAGTTGATCTGGGTTAATATGTGGAAACCACCTCCTTGTGTAGAATTAGCAACTTCAAACAGTGACAGTATACAAAAGTATATCAAACTATATCATGTAAATGTAAACACACTGCCAATTCTATCATTTTTAGATCCTTCTACTAAGAACTGATCTGAACATTTCAACAACAAAACCAAATATCAAGAATAGAACAGTGGCACCTCCCCTTAATCAACAAAACTGTACTTTAATGTTACTTATTACATCTAGATTGTATCCAAGCACGTTATCTACAACATCATTCCAAAATAGATGGAGTTTAGTTAATTTTGGAAACATAGACAGAAAAATATTGTCACACCCTGATCTGAATGAATCTGCTTGTGTATTGAATAGTTTGACACACATCTCTCTGATCTTTTACAGAGAAGAAGAAGCTAAGAGCTCACAGCTGATGAGCTGGGATGACACTTCAGATAACAGTTGCGATAAATTCCTGTTATTAGAGAATGACCACAGTGTGGATTTATGTGGAATATAAAATGTCACAATTCAACTAATTTATAGAAATGGATTTTAAAGAAAACTCTTTGGAGCTTTTGAATCGCTGCAGCTTTTGTAGAATTTTTACCTCTCATTTTCATTTATAACTTTTCTTTGCTTATTTAGTGATATTTTAATAAATTTACATTTTCATCCAGTGTTGTTGCCTTTAAATGATTTTTTACCACTGTCAATAGTATAGAACATGTTTCACCATTAGGACGTTAGTAATCTAGAACACATTTCACCAATGGGACATGAGTATTCTAGAAACTTTTCCTCATTGGGACATTGTATCTAGAACAGGTTTCACGGGCGATGGTAACACATAAGTTTTCTAGAACATTTTCCAACCATTTGGGACATTAGTAATCTAGAATATGTTTCACCAATGGGACATGAGTATTCTAGAACATGTTTCACCAATGGGACACGAGTATTCTAGAACATGTTTCACCACCGGGACATTAGTAATCTAGAACACGTTTCACCAATGGGACATGAGTATTCTAGAACATTTTTCACCATTGGCACATCAGTATTCTAGAACATGTTTCCCCAATGGGGCACGAGTATTCTAGAACATTTTTTTACCATTGGGACATTAGTAATCTAGAACATGTTTCACCAATGGGACATGAGTATTTTAAAACAAGTTTCACCTTTGAGACTTGAGTAATCTAGAACATGTCCTCAGTTAAACTCAGAGTTAGCAACATTTCCCAAATGTCTACCTATTGTATGTTACTGGATGAGTGGAAGGTCCAATTATCCTTATGTAGGTTTAGCAATAAAACTCAAGTTTTAATTATTATTGCTAAACGTTGTGATATTTTATGTAGAGGAAAGGTGATGTTAAACGTTTCCCTGTATGACTAGTTGATTTCCCATGTCTCGTGACCCAACTCTACTTTTTCCAAAATATAAAGCTGCTCTCATGTTGTGGAGCCTTGATGGAGAATTGACCCTTATAGAAGTATTAGGTGTGCCAGTCACCCACCCAGGCTACCATCCATCTTGGTGGTATAGAGTTCTGATAACCTGATAGTTACTGTTCTATGGACTACTATGAGCCAAACATCAGATGTTTTCTTTTGGACTTGGCTCTTCTTATTGACGTGTAGTAAACCATTTAAAAAGACTTGTTTGTTGGTTTCTTACCCCTCCCATATAAATTTACCTGCCAGTAAAATCTTCTACGTTATCTGGTTTAAATATTGTCCAATAACAGGGCCTCCATCAGTCCGAGTACTTATCAATGAATTGCTGGATCAGTTGCCCTTAGGTCCCTATGACTGGGTAGTCTGGTGTTAATTCCAGACATATTCCACCCACAATTGGGACATGTTAAGTACTGAATAAATAATCTGCTTAATTTGACATTAATACAGTTAACAGGATATAATACTATTGGATCCCATTTTAACTGGATCTTCTATACCCTGACCTATATTGTAACTTACAAACTGCAGATTGAAACTTCGAATTAATTCCCAAGCAAAGATACTCAGTAACATTGTACAATACAGAATTCCCAGCAGTTACTCCCTCTCCCCTTGCTCAGTGAGTTCAGACGTGCGCAGTTTGATTCACTCAGGAAGAGGAATTACTATAAGTTGTGATTCTCCATTGCTTGTGGGGTTTCAGTGATTGCATTAGGGTTACCTGGCCAGTAAAAAATACCAGACGCTAAAAGTCCTGCCCATGGCACCCTCCCAACTTGCTATTTGGCTACATTAAGAGAATCTATATTATCCCCCAACTACTTACACGCCACTGCTTTGTGCCCAGCCCCAGGAATAAAAACAGCATTTAGTATGTACCAAGTAGGGATGGCCGGTTCGCGCATCCGAATCCGGATCCGCTGCGGATTTATCCTGTTCGCGAACGGCGGATTTTTCCAGATTTTCCGCCTTCCGAACCGCGGATTTCTCATATTTTTTTTGAAAATTTTTGAAATTACGAGGATTTCTCGTATTTTCGAGGATATTTTTCATTTTAATGGGTCCGCTCGCGGACCCTTCGTGCGTGGTGTGGCTAGGTGCGTGTGTGGCTGTCTCTAGGTGCGTGTGTGGCTGGGTGTCGGGTCTCTAGGTGCGTGTGTGGCTGGGTGTCGGGTCTCTAGGTGCGTGTGTGGCTGGGGTGGTCGGTCTCTAGGTGCGTGTGTGGTCTGGGGTTGTGTTATCTATGGGTGATGATTAGTGTACTGGGTGTC
>CM033469.1:396696324-396756791 GCA_019447015.1 Hymenochirus boettgeri | reverse complement strand
ATGGATATGATTCCATTCTGTTACATTGTATGTATATCAGCTGGTTCCCCTGTGTACATGGATAGGATTCCATTCTGTTCCATTGTATGTATATCAGCTGGTTCCCCTGTATACATGGATATGATTCCATTCTGTTCCACTGTATCTATATCAGCTGGTTCCCCTGTGTACATGGTTTTTTTTTTTAATGGGTCCGCTAGTGGATTTTCGAATTTTCACATTTTTTCGAAAATTCGCGGATCCTCGAGTGGACCAGATTTTGCGAAGTTCAGACATCTCTAGTACCAAGCCACATGGGCATTTTCCATGATACATAGATTTAGGTTGTGTACACAGGGGCTGATATTTTGGATGTGGTGTAAATTATCACCTGATCATGTGATTTTACACAGACCACGTGTTTGTCCACAATGAAATATCACCAGTGACATTTTATTCCAGTCTGATGGTACCTGTGAGAATGGTTGTGTCGGGGTCACTCTGTGAGTGTGTGGCTGGTCTTGTCGGGGTCTCTGTGTGTGTGGATAGTTGTGTCGGGGTCACTCTGTGAGTGTGTGGCTGGTCTTGTCAGGGTCTCTGTGTGTGTGGATGGTTGTGGCGGGGTCTCTGTGAGTGTGTGGATGGCTGTGTCGGGGTCACTCTGAGTGTGTGGCTGGTTTTGTTGGGGTCTTTGTGAGTGTGTGGATGGCTGTGTCGGGGTCACTCTGTGAGTGTGTGGATGGCTGTGTTGGGGTCACTCTGTGAGTGTATGGCTGGTCTTGTCAGAGTCTCTGTGAGTGTGAGGCTGGTTGTATTGGGGTCTCTGTGAGAGTGAGTGTGTGGCTGGTTGTGTCAGGCACACTGAGTGTGTGGCTGGGTGTCGAGTCTCTAGGTGAGTGTGTGGCTGGGTGTTGGGTCTCTAGGTGAGTGTGTGGCTGGGTGTCGAGTCTCTAGGTGAGTGTGTGGCTGGGTGTCGGGTCTCTAGGTGCGTGTGTGGCTGGATGTCGGGTCTCTAGGTGCGTGTGTGGCTGGGGTTGAGTCTCTAGGTGAGTGTGTGGCTGGGTGTTGGGTCTCTAGGTGCGTGTGTGGCTGGGTGTGTGGGTCTCTAGGTGAGTGTGTGGCTGGGTGTCGGGTCTCTAGGTGAACGTGTGTGTGGGCTGGGTGTCGGGTCTCTAGGTGCGTGTGTGGCTGGGTGTCGGGTCTCTAGGTGAGTGTGTGGCTGGGTGTCGGGTCTCTAGGTGAGTGTGTGGCTGGGTGTCGGTCTCTAGGTGCGTGTGTGGTGCTGGGTGTCGGTCTCTAGTGAGTGTGTGGCTGGGTGTTCTGGGTCTCTAGGTGCGTGTTGTGTGCTGGGGTGTCGAGTCTCTAGGTGAGTGTGTGGCTGGTGTTGTTGGGTCTCTAGGTGCGTGTGTGGCTGGGTGTCGTGGTCTCTAGGTGACTGTGTGGCTGGGTGTCCGGGTCTCTAGGTGGTGTGTGGGCTTGGGTGTCGGTCCTAGGATGTGTGGCTGGTGTCGGGTCTCTAGGTGAGTGTGTGGCTGGGTGTCGGGTCTCTAGGTGCGTGTGTGGCTGGGTGTTGGGTCTCTAGGTGCGTGTGTGGCTGGGTGTCGGGTCTCTAGGTGCGTGTGTGGCTGGGTGTCGGGTCTCCTAGGTGCGTGTGTGGCTGGGTGTCGGGTCTCCTAGGTGCGTGTGTGGCTGGGTGTTGGGTCTCTAGGTGCGTGTGTGGCTGGGTTGGGTCGTTGCGGGGTTGGCTGGGTGCGGGTCTCGTGCGTGTGTGGGCTGGGTGTCGGTCTCTAGGTGCGTGTGTGGCTGGGTGTCGGGTCTCTAGTGCGTGTGTGGCTGGGTGTCCGGGTCTCTAGGGGTGTGTGGTGTCTGGGTGTCGGTCTCTAGGTGTGCGTGTGTGGCTGGGTGTTGGGTCTCTAGGTGCAGTGTGTGCGGGGTGGTCATGGTCTGTCTAGTGCGTGTGTGGCTTGGGTGTCGGGTCTCTAGGTGCGTGTGTGGCCTGGGTGGTTCGGTCTCTAGGTGGTGTGTGGCTGGGTGTCGGGTCCTCTAGGTGCGTGTGTGGCTGGGTGGTTCGGGTCCTCTAGGGTGCCGTGTGTGGCTGGGTGTCGGGTCTCTAGGTGAGTGTGTGCTGGGTGTTGGGTCTCTAGTGAGTGTGTGGCTGGGTGGTCCGGGTCTCTAGGTGGGGGGGGGCGGGGGGTTGGGTTCTTTGGGGGTGGGGTGGGGGGGTTTGGCTGGTTGTCGGGTCTCTAGGTGGTGTGTGGCTGGGTGTCGGGTCTCTAGGTGAGTGTGTGTGGCTGGGTGTTGGGTCTCTAGGTGCGTGTGTGGTCTGGTTGTCGGGTCTCTAGGTGGCGTGTGTGGGCGGGTGTTTGGGTCTCTAGTGAGTGTGTGGGGCTGGGTGTCGGGTCTCTAGGTGGTGGGTGGTGTGTTTGGTCTCTGTGTGCGTGTGTGGCTGGGTGTCGTTCTCTAGGTAGTGTGTGGCTGGGTGTCGGTCTCTAGGGTGGTGTGTGGCTGGGTGTCTGGGTCTCTAGGTGCGTGTGTGGCTGGGTGTTGGTCCTAGGTGGTGTGTGGCTGGGTGTTTGGGTCTCTAGGTGAGTGTGTGGCGGGTGTCCGGGTCTCGTAGGTGGTGTGTGGCTGGTGTTGGGTCTCTAGGTGCGTGTGGGCTGGGTGTGGTCTCTAGGTGCGTGTGTGGCTGGTTGTCGGTCTCTATGTTGTGTGTGGCTGGGTGTCGGGTCCTCTAGGTGAGTGTGGGCTGGGTGTCGGGTCTTAGGTGCGGTGGCTGCTGTTTGGTCCTCTAGTGCTGTGTGGCTGGGTGTGGGTCTCTAGGTGCGTGTGTGGCTGGGTGTGTGGTCTCTAGGTGCGTGTGTGGCTGGGTAGTCGGTCTCTAGGCGTGTGTGGCTGGTGTTGGGTCTCTGTGCTTGTGTGGCTGGGTGTGGGTCTCTAGGTGCGTGTGTGGCTGGGTGTCGGGTCTCTAGTGGTGTGTGGCTGGGTGTTGGTGGGTCTCTAGTTGCACATGGATAGGATTCCATTCTGTTCCATGTAGTATTCAGCTGGTTCCCCTGGGTCACATGTATGGATTCCTTCTGTTCCTTGATGTATATCAGCTGGTTCCCCTGGTACAGGGATAGGATTCCATTCTGTTCCATTGAATGTTATCGCTGGTTCCCATGTATACACTGGATATGATTTCCATCTGTTACATTGTATGTATATCAGCTGGTTCCCCTGTGTACATGGTATTTCCATTCTGTTCCATTGTTGTATATCCTGGTTCCCCTGGTATGGATAGGATTCCATTCTGTTCCATTGATGATATCAGCGTGGTTCCCTGTGTACATGGATAGGGATCCAGTTCGTAATTATATATCACTGGTTCCCTGTGACATGGATAGGATTCATTCTGTTATCTGTATGTTATATCAGCTGGTTCCCCTGTGTACATGGATAGGATTCCATTCTGTTCCATTGAATGTAATCAGCTGGTTCCCCTGTGTACATGGATAGGAATTTCCATTCTGTTCCATTTGAATGTATATCAGCTGGTTCCCCTGTATACATGGATAGAATTCCATTCTGTACATTGTATGTATATCAGCTGGTTCCCCTGTGTACTGGATAGGTTTCCATTCTGTTCCATTGTAATGTATCTCACTGGTTCCCTGTGTTGGAAGGATTCCTTCTGTTCATTAATGTATATCAGCTGGTTCCCCTGTGTCCATGGATAGGTTCCATTCTGTTCCATTGAATGTATATCAGCTGGTTCCCCTGGGTACATGGATAGATTCCATTCTGTTTTCCATTGAATGTATATCAGCTGGTTCCCCTGTGTACATGGATAGGATTCCTTCTGTTCCATTGAATGTATATCAGTGGTTCCCCGGTGTACATGGATAGGATTCCATTCTGTACATTGTATATATATCAGCTGGACCCCCTGTGTACATGAATAGTTTCCATTCTGTTCATTGAATGTATATCAGCTGGTTCCCCTGTGTACATGGATAGGATTCCATTCTGTTCCTTGAATGGATATCAGCTGTTCCCCTGTGTACATGGATAGGATTCCATTCTGTTCCATTGAATGTATATCAGCTGGTTCCCCTGTGTACATGGATAGGATTCCATTCTGTTACATTGTATATATATCAGCTGGATCCCCTGTGTACATGAATAGGTTTCCATTCTGTTCCATTGTATGTATATCAGCTGGATCCCCTGTGTACATGGATATGATTCCATTCTGTTCCATTGTATCTATATCAGCTGGTTCCCCTGTGTACATGGATAGGATTCCATTCTGTTACATATGTAATGATATCATGCCTGGTTCCCACTGTGCAACATGGATAGGATTCCATTCTGTTACATTGTATTATATCAGCTGGTTCCCCTGTGCACATTGGATAGGATCCCATTCTGTTACATTTAATGTATATCAGCTGGTTCCCCTGTGTAACATGGATAGGGTTCCATTTATATTATCAGCTGTTTCCCCTGTGTACATGGATGGATTCCATTCTGTTCCATTGTATGTATCTCAGCTGTTCCCCTGTGTCCATGGATATGATTCCATTCTGTTACATTGTATGTATTACAGCTGTTCCCTGTGTACATGGATAGGATTCCATTCTGTTCCATTGTATGTATATCAGCGGTTCCCTGTATACATGGATATGATTCCATTCTGTTCCATGTATTAATCAGCTGGTTCCCCTGTGTACATGTTTTTTTTTTTAATGGTCCGCTAGTGGATTTTCGAATTTTCACATTTTTTTTTTCGAAATTCGCGGATCCTCGAGTTGGACCAGATTTTGCGAAGTTCAACATCTCTAGTACAAGCCACATGGGCCATTTTCCATGATACATAATTTAGGTTGTGTACACAGGGGGCTGAATTTTTGGATGTGGTGTAAATTATCACCTGATCATGTGATTTTAAACACAGACACCAACGTGTTTGTCCACAATGAAATATCACACAGTGACTTTATTCCAGTCTGATGTAACCTGTGAGAATGGTGTGAGTCGGGGTCATCTTGTGAGTGTGTGGCTGGTCTTGTGCGGGTCCTTCTGTTGTGTGGATAGTTGTGTCGGTCACTGTGAGCATGTGTGGCTGGTCTTGTCAGTTCTCTTGGTGTGTGTGGATGGTTGTGGCGGGTCCTCTGTGAGTGTTTGGTGGCTTGTGTCGGGGTCACTCTGAGTGTGTGGCTGGTTCTTGTGGGGTCTTGTGAGTGGGTGGATGGCTGTGTTCGGGGTCACTCTTGAGTTGTGTGATGGCTTGTGTTGGGGTCCTCCTCGTGACGTGTATGTGCTGGTCTTTGTCAGAGTCCTCTGTGAGTGTGAGGCTGGTTTGTATTGGGGTCCTTCTGGTGAGTGAGGGTGGTGTGGCTGTTGTGTCAGGCACACTGAGTGTGTGGCTGGGTGTCGGTCCTAGGTGGGTGTTGTGTGGGGGTGGTTGGGTCTCTAGTGGAGTGGTGTGGCTGGGTGTGCGAGTCTCTATGTGAGTGTGCGGGGGTCGGGTCCTGGTGTGGGCTGGATGTCGGGTCTTCTAGGTGCCGTGTGTGGCTGGGTGTCGGTCTTCCTAGGTGGTGTGTGGCTGGGTGTCTGGGTCTCTAGGTGAGTGGTGTCTGGGTGTTGGGTCTCTAGTAGTGTGTGGCTGGGTCTGGTTCTCTAGGTGAGTGTGTGGCTGGGTGTCGGGTCTCTAGGTGGTGGTTGGCTGGGGGTGGGTCTTAGGTGGCTCTGGTTGTGGTCTGGGTGTCGGGTTTCTAGGTGTGTGGGGCTGGGTGTCGGGTCTCTAGGTGCGTGTGTGGCGGTGTGTCGAGTCCTAGGTGAGTGTGTGGCTGGTGTCGGGTCTCTAGGTGCGTGTTGGCTGGGTGTCGGAGTCTCCTAGGTGAGTGTGTGGCTGGTGTTGGGTCTCTAGGTGCGTGTGTGGCTGGGTGTCGGGTCTCTAGGTGAGTGTGTGGCTGGGTGTCGGGTCTCTAGGTGGGTGTTGGTGTGGGTTCTAGGGGTGTGGGTGGGTGTGGGTCCCTAGGTGAGTGTGTGTGGCTGGGTGTCGGGTCTCTAGGTGCGTGTGTGGCTGGGTGTTGGGTCTCTAGGTGCGTGTGTGTGGCTGGTGTCGGGTCTTGTCTTAGGTGCGTGTGTGGCTGGGTGTCGGGTCTCTAGGTGCGTGTGTGGCTGGGTGTGTCGGGTCTCTAGGTGCGTGTGTGGCTGGGTGTGGGTCTCTAGGTGCGTTTGTGTGGGCTGGGTGTGTGGGTCCTCCTAGGTGCGTTGTGTGGCTGGGTGTCGGGTCTCTAGGTGTGCGTGTGGTGGCTGGGTGTCGGTTCTCTAGGTGCGTGTGTGGCTGGTGTCGGTCTCTAGGTTGCGTGTGTGGCTGGGTGTCGGGTCTCTAGGTGCGTGTGTGGCTGGGTGTCGGGTCTCTAGGTGCGTGTGTGGCTGGGTGTTGGGTCTCTAGGTGCATGTGTGACTGGGTGTCGGGTCTCTAGGTGCGTGTGTGGCTGGGTGTCGGGTCTCTAGGTGTGTGTGTGCTGGGTGTCGGGTTCTACTATAGGTGTGGTGTGTGGCTGGGTGTCGGTCTCTAGGTGCTTGTGTGGCTGGGGTGTGGGTCTCTAGGTGTGTGGTGGTGGCTGGGTGTGCGGGTTCTCTAGGTGAGTGTTGTGGCTGGGTGTGGGTCTCTAGGTTGAGTGTTGGCTGGTGTCGGTCTCTAGTGGTGTGTGCTGGGTGTGGGTCTCTAGGTTAGTGTGTGCTGGGTGTCGGGTCTCTAGGTGGTGTGTGGCTGGGTGTCGGGTCTCTAGGTGCGTGTGTGGCTGGGTGTCGGGTCTCTAGGTGCGTGTGTGGCTGGGTGTGGGTCTCTAGGTGGAGTGTGTGGCTGGGTGTCGGGTCTCTAGGTGAGTGTGTGGCTGGGTGTTGGGTCTCTAGGTGCCCGTGTGGTGCTGGGTTGCCGGGTCTCTAGGTGAGTGTGTTGGCTGGGGTGTCGGTCTCTAGGTGAGTGTGTGGCTGGGGTGTCGGGTCTCTAGGTGCGTGTGTGGCTGGGTTGTTGGGTCTCTAGGTGATTGTTGGCTGGTGTGTGGGTCTCTAGGTGAGTGTGTGGCTGGGGTGTCGGGTCTCTAGGTGAGTGTGTGGCTGGGTGTGGTCTCTAGGTGCGTGTGTGGTCTGGGTGTCGGTCTCTAGGTGAGTGTGTGGCTGGTGTCGGTCTCTAGTGGAGTGTGTGGCTGGGTGTCGGTCTCTAGGTGAGTGTGTGTGCTGGGTTGTCGGGT
Organism: Hymenochirus boettgeri; assembly: GCA_019447015.1. Taxonomy (NCBI): domain Eukaryota; kingdom Metazoa; phylum Chordata; class Amphibia; order Anura; family Pipidae; genus Hymenochirus; species Hymenochirus boettgeri. The sequence continues at coordinate 396,749,565 of CM033469.1, read as the reverse complement.
CGTAGTGTGCGGGTTTGGGGTCTGGGTGTTGGGTCGCTAGGTCGTGTGTGGCTGGGTGTTGGGTCTCTAGTGACGTGGTGTGGGCTGGGTGTTGGGTCTCTATGGTGCGTGTGTGTCTGGGTGTTTGGGTCTCTAGGTGCGTGTGTGGCTGGGTGTTGGGTCTCTAGGTGGCGTGTGGTGGCTGGGTGTGGGTCTCTAGGTGCGTGTGTGGCTGGGTGTCGGGTCCTACGCGGTGGTGTGACTGGGTTTGTTTGGGTCTCTAGGTGGTGTGTGGGCTGGTGTGTGGTCTCTAGGTGGCGTGTGTGGCTGGGTGTCGGGTCTCTAGTGCGTGTGTGGCTGGGTTTGGGTCTCTAGGTGCGTGTGTGGCTGGGTGTTGGGTCTCTAGGTGAGTGTGTGGCTGGTTGAGTCAGGGATTCTTCCCAATCGACTTTAATTATTGTCACCATTACATGAAAATGAGATGTGAAAGGCGGATGTGATTCGAAAAAGGCGTCGCATTGTGCCCAATTCAGATATAGTGGGGCCTTCCCTTAAACCTTTTATTTTAGCTGTCAATCAAGTACTCTATGAGCATAAACTGTACAGAAAAGTTTCTGTTCTGATGTAACAATTTTCAGGGTGACAGAGAGACCAAGATAATTCTCTATGTGTAACTAGCATGATGGGGAATTCCCTTCCCAAATGTGCTGATATTGACGACTGAGCATGTCTGACTATACAGATAGTCAGGTCTGATAATGGGGGTGTCAGTTAAGAGAGGGAGGCGGATACAGAGCTTGAGCAAAGTAAGTACTGGACTGTAGGTATCACACACACCTCAGAGTAAGGGCTAGTTATGTGTATTTAATTATAGATTAAGAGACATTTTTTTCAGTATAGTTGCAGATTAAATACTGTAATAGGCAGTAGTAGCTCTGTAATGAAGCCTAGAAAAGAAATACTTCATACCTCGCTAAACGGACTGGGTGTGGAAAACATGCCCCTACGCATAACCATTCAGACAGGCCCTAACACACTAGGCCCCACCCAGATTTGCCCCATACAAGTCCTGCCCACTTGGGGACAAGGGCTGTACCAGGGAAACTGGGTTCAGTTGATAGGTACGTAAAATAAAGTGCATAGAGAGCGTATGCAGTCATACTAGTTACTTCCAGGCGTTGGAGCTTTAATTTTCCTGCCCAGGATTTCTTTATCAACAAACTCAGCAGTGAGAAAACCAATTGTTACTCACTAGGACAGGAAGAATAAAGGGCACATTATAAAATAAATGATGAATATACATAAATATGATCCATGAATATAAAAAATCCTCCTTATAAGAACATAAAAGGAAATATTTTCCTATTTCCGGCCCCAGCCCCACTGCAATGGATTGTGATCAAAAAGTGTGATTCTAACATCACAAAACATGATTAGAAGTGTGTGAAAATACACGCCAGTGTGGCCTAACCCCAATGTAGTGTTTTATTCAGTTTATCTTTCCTAATCAGCTTTTGTGAGAAGATACAGTATTTGCCATCAGTATATTTTGCACATTATATTAACCTATGGCAAGTTAGGCTGAGGCCCCAGTACAACGCACTAAATTGCGCATGGAAATCGCAGGATTTTTTGCGTTCTCGCAATTTCCGCGAGAAACTGTGGCCTAGCCCTTAGGTGCCCATGTAAGCGCGAGATGGAACAGTGAGCTGGAGCTGCCATATTGCAAACTCATAGGTGTGCTGGGCTGACAGAGTTAAAGCAGGTGCGAAAATTAGAGAAGCATGGTGACTCCGTCGCACAAACAAAAGACAAATAATCAATGACGGTTGTGTCATTTAAAGGGTTAAACTGTAAATTTTGTACATGTGAATAGGTGTTTTTAATTACAACTCTTTTTTTATTTTGCATGTTGCATTGGTGTGAGTTACCCTTTAATTGTACAGTGTGTAACATGAGCACTTTCCTATAGAAGGCAGGAGGGAGGGAGCAGCCCCCAGGCAGAGGTGATGGAAAGGGGAGGTTATTAAGTGGGAGACCCTACCATTTACCTACTGGCCTGGCCCTTACCTGAGGTCACATGACCCTCACTCAGACCCTCCCAGGGAGAGACACCTGGCTGTAGCCAGTCCATTCCCCTTTCCTTCCCACTGTGTGTGTTTCAATGGCTCTCTCTGGGAGAACAACAGGCTTGTGGAAGTTGATAAACTAGTTTGTCTGGTGTGACACAGCACAGAAAGAAGCCATTGGTTTGGATAAACTAAAACTCCAGGTGTACACAGAGCAGATCTCACACACTGACCCATGGAACACAATCAGGGGGCTCCATAGGCTGAAGACCAGTGGACTTGGTGGAGGAGGTTCAGCCAGAGCTCCAGTCCATCTCAGGTAAGAGCTAAACTTCGTCTCTACTTCCCCAGTACAGACATCTCACCTGGGGTGGATCTTCTATTCCTAACGTATTATCCATTGAGTTTTACCTGTTTCACCTGAGTACATGGATAGGTTTCCATTCTGTTCCATTGTATGTATATCAGCTGGTTCCCCTGTGTACATGGATATGATTCCATTCTGTTACATTGCATATATATCAGCTGGTTCCCCTGTATACATGGATATGATTCCATTCTGTTACATTGTATGTATATCAGCTGGTTCCCCTGTGTACATGGATAGGATTCCATTCTGTTCCATTGTATGTATATCAGCTGGTTCCCCTGTGTACATGGATAGGATTCCATTCTGTTCCATTGAATGTATATCAGCTGGTTCCCCTGTGTACATGGATAGGGTTCCATTCTGTTCCATTGTATGTATATCAGCTGGTTCCCCTGTGTACATGGATAGGATCCCATTCTGTTCCATTGTATGTATATCAGCTGGTTCCCCTGTGTACATGGACAGGATTCCATTCTGTTCCATTGTATGTATATCAGCTGGTTCCCCTGTGTACATGGATAGGATTCCATTCTGTTATATTGTATGTATATCAGCTGGTTCCCCTGTGCACATGGATAGGATTCCATTCTGTTACATTGTATGTATATCAGCTGGTTTCCCTGTGCACATGGATAGGATCCCATTCTGTTACATTGTATGTATATCAGCTGGTTCCCATTGTATATATATCAGCTGTTTCCCTTGTGTACGTGGATAGGATTCCATTCTGTTGCCTTGTATGTATATCAGCTGGTTCCCTTGTGTACGTGGATAGGATTCCATTCTGTTGCCTTGTATGTATATCAGCTGGTTTTCCTGTGTACATGGATAGGATTCCGTTCTGTTACATTTTATGTATATCAGCTGGTTCCCCTGTGTACATGGATAGGGTTCCATTCTGTTACATTTTATGTATATCAGCTGGTTCCCCTGTGTACATGGATAGGATTCCATTGTATATATATATCCGCTGGTTCCCCTGTATATATGGATATGATTCCATTCTGTTACATTGTATGCATATCAGCTGGTTCCCCTGTATACATGGATATGATTCCATTCCGTTTCCCTTGTATATATTCAGCTGTGTTCCCCTGGTACATGGATAGTGTCCATTCTGTTCCATTGTATGTATATTAGCTGATCCCCTGTGTACATGGATAGGGTTTCATTGTATATATATCAGCTGGTTCCCCTGTGTACATGGATAGGATTCCATTCTGTTACATTGTATGTATATCAGCTGGTTCCCCTGTATACATGGATATGATTCCATTCTGTTCCATTGTATATATATCAGCTGGATCCACTGTGTACATGGATATGATTCCATTCTGTTACATTGTATGTATATCAGCTGATTCCCCTGTGTACATGGATAGGGTTCCATTGTATATATATCAGCTGGTTCCCCTGTATACATGGATATGATTCCATTATGTTCTATTGTATATATATCAGCTGGTTCCCCTGTGTACATGGATAAGATTCCATTCTGTTCCATTGTATGTATATTAGCTGATTCCCCTGTGTACATGGATAGGGTTCCATTGTATATATATCAGCTGGTTCCCCTGTGTACATGGATAGGGTTTCATTGTATATATATCAGCTGGTTCCCCTGTGTACATGGATAGGATTCCATTCTGTTACATTGTATGTATATCAGCTGGTTCCCCTGTATACATGGATATGATTCCATTCTGTTCCATTGTATATATATCAGCTGGATCCACTGTGTACATGGATATGATTCCATTCTGTTACATTGTATGTATATCAGCTGATTCCCCTGTGTACATGGATAGGGTTCCATTGTATATATATCAGCTGGTTCCCCTGTATACATGGATCCCATTCTGTTACATTGAATGATCTCAGCTGGTTCCCCTGTGTACATGGATAGGTTCCATTGTATATATATCAGCTGGTGTCCCCCTGTGTACATGATAGGATTCCATTTCTGTTCCATTGTATATATCAGCTGGTTCCCCTGTGCATGGATAGGATTCCATTCTGTTACATTGTATGTATATCAGCTGGTTCCCCTGTGAACATGGATAGGATCCCATTCTGTTACATTGTATGTATATCAGCTGGTTTCCCTGTGTACATGGATAGGATCCATTCGTTCATTGTATGTATATCAGCTGGTTCCCTGTGTACATGGATAGGTTCCATGTAATATTATATCAGCTGGTTCCCCTGTGTACTGGATAGGATTCCATTCTGTTCCTGTATTATATCAGCTGGTTCCCCTGTTACATGGATAATCCGTTCTGTTACATTTTATGTATATCAGCTGGTTCCCCTGTGTACATGATAGTTCCATTTAATTTTATGTATCGCTGGTTCCCCTGTGTACATGGATAGGATTCCATTGTTATATATATATCCACTGGTTCCCCTGTATAATGGATATGATTCCATTCTGTTCCATTGTATGTATTCAGCTGTTCCCCTGTTACATGGATATATATTCCATTCTGTTCCATTGTATATATATCAGCTGGTTCCCCTGTGTACATGGATAGGATTCCATTCTGTTCCATTGTATGTATATAGCTGTTCCCTGTGTACATGATAGGTTTCGTCATTGTATATATATCAGCTGGTTCCCCTGTGACATGGATCAGGTTGTTCATTGTATATATATCGCTGGTTCCCCTGTGTACATGGATAGGATTCCATTCTGTTACATTGTATATATCGCTGGTTCCCCTGTTACATGGATAGATCCATTCTGTTCCATTGTATATATATCAGCTGGTTCCCTGTGTACATGGATAGATTCCTTCTGTTACTTGTATGTATATCGCTGTTCCCCTGTGTACATGGATAGGGTTCCATTGTATAATATATCAGCTGGTTCCCCTGTATACATGGATAGATTCCATTTGTTCTATTATATATCTCAGCTGGTTCCCCTGTGTACATGGATAGGATTCCATTCTGTTCCATTGTATTATATTAGCTGATTCCCTGTTACATGGAAAGGGTTCCATTGTTAATATTATCAGCTGGTTTCCCCTGTGTACATGGATAGGATTCCATTCTGTTACATTGTGTGTATATCAGCTGGTTCCACTGTATACATGGATATGATTCCATTCTGTTCCATTGTATATATATCAGCTGGATCCACTCTGTACATGGATATGATTCCATTCTGTTACATTGTATGTATATCAGCTGATTCCCCTGTGTACATGGATAGGGTTCCATTGTATATATATCAGCTGGTTCCCCTGTATACATGGATATGATTCCATTCTGTTACATTGTATGTATATCAGCTGGTTCCCCTGTATACACGGATATGATTCCATTCTGTTCCATTGTATGTATATCAGCTGGTTCCCCTGTGTACATGGATAGGGTTCCATTGTATATATATCAGCTGGTTCCCCTGTACACATGGATATGATTCCATTCTGTTACATTGTATATATATCAGCTGGTTCCCCTGTACACATGGATATGATTCCATTCTGTTACATTGTATGTATATCAGCTGGTTCCCCTGTGTACATGGATAGGATTCCATTCTGTTCCATTGTATATATATCAGCTGGTTCCCCTGTGTATAGGGATAGGATTCCATTCTGTTCCATTGTATGTATGTTAGCTGATTCCCCTGTGTACATGGATAGGGTTCCATTGTATATATATATAAGCTGATTCCCCTGTGTACATGGATAGGGTTCCATTGTATATATATAAGCTGGTTCCCCTGTGTACATGGATAGGGTTTCATTGTATATATATCAAGCTGGTTCACCTGAGTACATGGATAGGATTCCATTTTGTTACATTGTATGTATATCAGCTGGTTCCCGTGTGTACATGGATACAGTTCCATTGTATATATATGTATATATATATATACGCTGGTTCCCCTGTGTACATGGATATGATTCCATTCTGTTACATTGCATATATATCAGCTGGTTCCCCTGTGTACATGGATAGGATTCCATTGTGTTCCATTGTATATATATCAGCTGGTTCCCCTGTGTATAGGGATAGGATTCCATTCTGTTCCATTGTATGTATATTAGCTGGTTCCCCTGTGTACATGAATAGGATTCCATTCTGTTACATTGTATGTATATCAGCTGGTTCCCCTGTGTACATGGATACGGTTCCATTGTATATATATATCCGCTGGTTCCCCTGTGTACATGGATATGATTCCATTCTGTTCCATTGTATATATATGAGCTGGTTCCCCTGTGTACATGGATATGATTCCATTCTGTTCCATTGTATATATATGAGCTGGTTCCCCTGTGTATAGGGATAGGATTCCATTCTGTTCCATTGTATGTATATCAGCTGGTTCCCCTGTGTACATGGATAGGGCTCAATTCTGTTACATTGTATATATATCAGCTGGTTCCCCTGTGTACATGGATAGGGTTCCATTCTATATATATCAGCTGGTTCCCCTGTGTACATGGATAGGATTCCATTCTGTTCCATTGTATGTATATCAGCTGGTTCCCCTGTGTACATGGATAGGATTCCATTCTGTTCCATTGTATATATATATATCAGCTGGTTCCCCTGTGTACATGGATAGTATTAACTCTTTCCACATAATCCCAGGCTTTCACCAGATATGAATTTGATTAACCCTCTCTAAACCTAATGTTTACATTGTTTTCATATAGTTGGATGCGGAAATGTTATACATAGTTAAATGTCTGATTCATCAGATTTTGATGCTTATGTGATTACTTTGCCTTTATTAAATTCTCGCTGACATTGGGATGAATCTTTGCCCAGTTATTACGTTATGTCCCATTCTAAATCAGTGTTGTGTTGAGGTCACAGCCCTAGAAAGCCTATAGGCAGAAAGGGTTAACATGTACTGACTGTGTTACATGGATAGCCCAAAGGCAGGAAAGGTTAACATGTACTGACTATGTTCTATGTATAGCCTGTTGGCAGAAAAGGTTAACATGTACTGACTGTGTTACATGGATAGCCCATAGGCAGGAAGGGTTAACATGTACTGACTGCATGTTTCAGTCTGGTTGGGGTTAAATTTATCCATGTGATGTTTACAGGGTTAAGCCCACAAGTAATTTAGCTCAGGGTTACTGTTGCTCCTTTGCGATTAATATAAACAGGACATAGCTGTGAACTATGGGTATTTTCGGTGTGTATATTGGTGGATGTTACATAATGCAGAGGATGGATGGACTGATATTGGGATGTAGCACGTTGTCTTGTACATATGAAATCCCCTCCCAATGCTGCCTCATTGCAATTACTGAGCATGCTTGACTTCACAGAAAGTCATATTAGATAGAAGGAGGAGTTGCTTAAGAGTGGGAGGGGGGATACTTAGGCTGAGAAAAACAAGTACTGGATTGAAGGAATGCGGCAACACGCACAGAGTAAGGGCTACTTACTTGTATTTATTTATAGATTAAGATGAGGCAAAGTCATTTTACAGTATAGTTGCCCTTTAAGACTAATTTGCATTAAAGCCGAGGTACAAGTGCTAGAAGCCGTATGCAGTGGTTGCATTTAGGGAAAGTTGGACATCCCTGCTTTAAACGCACGTCTCCGTCCTAGAGGAAATGAAACAGACTGGAACCATTGAAATTTCTGCCAAATAAAAGATGGAAGGCGATGACAGGCCCCCGTCCCTTTAATAAAAGGGTGATGCAGATATGGCAGATTTTATAATGCAGGGAGGGAGTATAGGATTTGTAGTTCCTATTATCCATGTCATAACATACGTAGTCAACCCCATAATTTCATTGGCCGTTACCAAGCAATGAGAGAGAGAAATGAACAATCTAATTACCATAGTGAAGTCCCTTTGAGAATTACTGGATGGCTGGTGTTGTAATAAGAATCTGGTTAATGGGAGTTTAACTTTATCCTGGGAAACCCAATTTAATATTCACACATACAGTAGCCTTATGTTTAGAATATCAAGCAGTACATGGTTCTGATTGGCTGACTGTGAATGAATCGCGTGCTGCCAACTGCTTCTAATAACAAGCTATCCATCTGGATTGATCACACTGAACTGTGTGATTATTTACATTGATATTTCCTGCATGACTGGCGTCCATAATCCATTATTCAGATTGTGAGAGCTTTATGTAATAATCTAGTGAAATAGTTTCTTATGCTATCACCCTATAGTAACCATTCTGCTGTGTTCTAACTGCAGTGGGTTCTATGGGATATTCGTGCATCAGGCAGTAGAGTTTAGTTCCAAATCATTCAATGGGACCTTGCTGGGTGTAGAGTTGTAGTTTCTGTGTTGGATTTACTAGATTATTATTGGTCAGCACTGAAACAAAATGAATTCCATATTATGTGCACACAGTGAAATGTGGATGTAAAGATAAATCGTTAAACCATCGTATTCTGGCTATAAACCGATTCGGATTACGTTTTGTAATTCAATCGCTACCTGGACTGAGCAATCTAGTGGCCGGCAATGTAGGCAGATTTATTGCCCGTGTTGTATTCCTGTTTGAAAATGCAACCCATTGATCACCAGTTTGGTGCGGATCGTATACTTTGTGATTTATGCCGATTGCAGGAAGCGCAGCTTTAAAAGCCATCCACAATGCATCTCTCATGTGTAACTGCTAATACCGATTCTAAACCACTGTGGGTGTAAATGGTTAAAGTCATTTTTACTTGTAGTTATTTACATATTACGCAATTATTTGATGTGTAGACATCAGGCCCTGCCCTTTCTCTGAAAATATTCTGCCTTTAAATAAAGGTGAACGTCAGGTTTGTATTGTATATAACAATGGCGCCAACTAGTTAAAACGGGGGAGGAATTATATGTACAAACCCAATAAATGTGCATTTGTCCAATCCAGATACAGGATGAATAGTCTTTGCATGGTATTGGATATAAATGCGAGGTACCGACCCCCTAGGCCAATCAGACTTGGAAGAAAGTGAGATTTCCTGTCTCTTCTATAAATTAGACTGCTCACATGGCCAAATTTATTTGGAGTGTCAGAGTTTAAAATGGACAAAGTTGACCACCCAATCATAATAGTCCACAGAGACTTGTCTAGAATCTATCTGCCTGTCCATGGCTCCAAACCAAATCTTGTCTAATGGCCAATTCCATTGATTTCAACCCAAAGTATTAAGTTGGAGATTGTGTAATCTATGTTAAGTTAGGGCACCAATGTCTGGAAGCTCTATTGACCGATGCCCATAATGAGGTCCCGCTGCTACGTAATATATGTCCGAATTGCTGCAAATTACTATCAGAGTCTTACGAAATCTACAGCAATGTGTCCCACCAATATCTCCACCTTCAGAAAGCCAATTGTGTTTCTCCTTTCCAAGTTCACTGACTGGGTTTAGCAGAATAAAAACAAACTCCATTAAATGAATTGAGCTATTTCACTCTATCAGATGGTACAATTGTAATTTTAGGTAACATCTTCCCAAAGGTACGGTAAGAGTCTGAATTCTACAAGCTTTACTTCCTTTACTGATTGACTCCATAGCTATTGAAAGGCGCGCCCACACAATGGTCAGACATGTGTCTACACGTCAGCTACTCATAGCAAACCCATGTCCGCCTACACTGGAATGTGGTCTCATTATTCCCAAAATCCTTTGTATTTCATGTTTAAAGTAAACACATCTCTGGCTCGTTTGTAATCCCATCGAACTGCCTGTGGAATGGGTTTATTTCTGAGGAGGCCTTTTTTCAGGGGTCACTTACCTCACAGCAAATAGATGTCTTTATGTGCAAAAGTAAGTAGCACATGTGAATTATACTCTCCTCACTCCCTCTCCCCTCTTTCTCATCATCAAAAGTAACCAGGGTGAGCACCTAAACCCCTAGGTCCTCACCCGTGCTATCTGACCCATAGGAAGATGTGCTTCTTGCAGAGTCCATCTTCTCATTGGTCCTTTTGCCAACAGGGGTAGGGTCAGAGCTGTACCAGACAGGCAAGGAAAAATTAGGTTTAGTAACAATGCTGATCGAGAGTGAACCCAGGGATGAGCAGTTTATGTCCTCACCCCTTTATAGGTGACCCTTGGAATGGGGGAAGTGAAGACTTTATGGCTGGGACACACCGGTCTAGAAATGGACCCACCTCAGGCAATATTTTGTTAAATGACATCAAAGTATTTTGGCAAATTCAATCAGAACTCATGATTGGGTCGTAAAATGCTGCAGTCTTTAATACATTATAAGATTGTCAGGCCAAATATCAGTGGTACCTCTTTAATTCCCAATAGACAGTCTGTCAATCAGTAGGTATGTCCGCTCCTGGCTGACCTGTGTGTACCCAACCTGGATTCTGAATGGAAACCCAGATATACATGGACCCCAGGTACAGTGTGCCTTTAAGAACAAATCCGGGATCCCCCAAACCCTAGTTGCAACAGCCAATCAGATGTTCGCTTTTTACTGGTCTACTGCAGTATTGGATAATATCTGATTGGCTGGTGCTGATCAATAACACCTTCCGTAATATAAGCCCTATCAATGAGTGTGGTTTTACTTTTATGTATTCACGGCCTTTTGTATGAACGTAGCCTGATAGTTATTAAACCGTCATAAGTAACAGTCAGTTGAACTGAAAACATTGTAACCAATGAGCAGTCAGAAAACTGTCCCTATAGTCAACCACCAGCGTGACAAAATATGTGGCTAGGGGGCGTTCTGCTAAACCCTAGGAGGGTGAGATGGACCTTTTAAGTCTTCTTCAGTGTAGGCAAAGCAGCTTCAGGGCAACAATCCCATTCAGATCACAAAAAAACCCACTAGATCGACATTTGTACCATAACATTTAACAAAACCCGGTCTGGAACTGATAATCATTGTACCATCGAATTGTGATCTAAACACGTTTCTTTGGTGGCCAAAACCCTTTGTGGTTCACTTTCCAATTCCACAGAAAATCAAATTGTTTATATTCTTTCCAGTTGGGAACAGATTTACACTGGGTGCCAAAACCAAGTTCATTAATCTAATGGTATTTTTCTTTAACAAACAATAGCAATTGGCCCAAGATATTAAGAACTATTTTTACTTATTGCTCAGAATCTTCTGTTTAAATCTACTGTGTGATTCTTATACTGAGCTACATCTCTGTGAATTCTGAATAATCTTTCAATACTGCAATCTACATTTACGTTTAGTTTTTTGTTTGCTTTCCCCCCCTACAGGGACATACAAAGTAGCTAATTGGGACAGTTCCCTACTGAGCATGTCTGTACCATTGGGAGAGGAGTGTAGGTGGGCAAGGAGATAAAGATTATACTGAATTTAAACAAGTGTGTCTTTGTTTAGAAATTACTTAGTTTGTTGGGAGAGAAGTCATTTTAATTAGCGATTATTGGGTTGTATGGCAGGACACATTGTTTGTTCTCCTTTAGGAACCTCAGTCACCATTGCCAGTTATGTTGCCATTCACAACAGCACATGTAGAACAAAAGATCTCCTGGCCAAATCATTCCGATTGGCTGTAGGAAATATGCAGCGATTGGCTAACAATGTGCTTTGTGATGTATGATGTTCAGTCTACCTTATGATAGCTAGAACATATAATGGAGAACACAATGTGCAATGTAACCAGCTGTTTTTCCCTGGGCATTTAGTGCTATTGACACTCGCTTTGTATAAAGCAATTTGTCATGTTTGGTTGGTTTCCTTAATGTCATGTTGGCCTTTCAATATTTGGATAAAAACAAATTCATAAAAATCTAAACAGAGAAGTACAAATATTTCTGTTTTGTAAACACGGCAGAGCCATTTGCTAGTGGGGAAGTTGCTATGTGCAGTCGTGGTTGGTATTGGCTACTTTTACTTTTAAGTAGATCCTTTTTTTTTTTTAAAAAAAAACATGTTTTATTTGTAGAAGAGGCAGATACATAATTCAAATAAATATTCATCAAACAACTGAATCTTTGTATTTCACAACAGAGTATAACCATTGATTATACAAAGTCATATTAATTGGTTTTCTATCTGTATCTTGTTTTAAGGAGTAGTAAAAGATAACTGGGAGATGTATATGTGGGCTAAGTAACCTGGGAGGGGAGGAAGGGGGAAGATCTCTTTTCATATGTCCATATACACATTGTTCAGGGGGGTTGATTGTACAAATCCATTTAGTCTTTATACCATTTTCCCCTGGGAGTCTTGTTTGATTGTGGGAACAGTTTATGGTTTGGGTTATATCAATACCCATAAACTCGTACCAGGGTGCCCAGATTTCAAGGAATTTATCGAGTGTTCCTCTTTCTAAGTATATAAGTCAAAGTATGGGGAGATCCGACTTCATGTTCTTCCATACCCTACTTTTAGGGGCTTGGTAGGACATCCACTCTAAGACTATGGAGTGTCTAGCATAAAAGAGCGTGCAGCAGAGTAGTTTTAGGTGTGCATGTGACCATTCTTCTTTTTTTCCTACTGTCCCTAATATACATTATCCTGGTTCTGTTGTTACTGGTATTTGAAGTATCTGTGACAGGGTTCTAGTTGTCTTACACCAGAAACTCATTACTCTTGGACAGGTCCATATTAGATGCCAAAAGTTGGCTTGTGGTTCACTTTGGGCATTCTGATATATTATTAGGGGACATATGCGATAGCCATCCGCGGCGAGAGATACACCTGGTGTAAGATATAAAATTGTGTTACCTTGTGATTAGCAGATGGGGTTACCTGGGTGTGTGATTGTGCTATCTCTTCCCAATCTGAGTCCTCGAGTGTTGGAATATACCTTTTCCATTTTTGTAGAAGTGTAGTCCGGACCTCCTCACAGCTCTTTGTCTGTAGTCAAGCATATAACCGTGAGACCAGGTGTCTCTCCACTCTACCCTTCAGAACCTCCATGATGGGGTGTGTGGTTAGTGGGATATTTAGTGTCTGGAATTCGGAGAGCAGACAGTAGCGTAATTGTATATATCTGAATAGTGAGGATAAAGGTTTTTGCATTTTAGTGAGAGGTAAGAGTGTATCATTTTGAATGATTTGGTGGAAATAGTGTATACCTTTGTTCTCCCAGAAATCTGCTGCACCGAATGTGGCTAGACTTCGATATCTGCGGTTGTGCCATAAGGGGTAGTAAGGACTCCCCAAATATCCAGCCAGTTAGTTGTTTCCTTCCAGATTTTGTGCATTTGCTGATGTAGTGCAGTGCCTTTGTTGGGCAGCGTGTTTTTTTTTTTTTCTTGGAAAGTAATTGGAAGGGTTGATCGATAAGCGTGGAGCATTCCTTCCATGGTGGTGGCGTGTCCTGAGGGTAAGGTGGAGGTGGCACCACCCATTCTGTGAAATATATTCGCTGTGCTGCAAGATAATATAGATAAAAATTTGGTAGTGCCATTCCAGCTGAAATTTTGGGCATCTGGAGGGTCCTGAACTTGACTCTTGTGCGGCCTGAGTTCCACATCAATGTTAGCAATATGCTTTGTAAGGTTGTGAAGAAAACTTTGGGAATTATTGTTGCAGAGTGTTGAAGGGCGTAGAGGATCTTGGGGAGTATGATTATTTTGATTAAGTTTATACGTCCTAATAGATTTATGGGTAGTTGTTTCCATATTTTGATTTTATCTTTCACCCAGTCCAATAGTGGGGATATATTGCATTTTAGGAATTCTTCTGGTGTTTTCGTGATTATGATACCTAAGTATTTAAATTTATCGACCACAGGTACTAGGGCTCCTTTTCTCGGAGGTATATTTACATTCGCATCTAAAGGGAATAATGTGGACTTGTTCCAATTGATGTGTAGGCCAGATATGGGGCTGAAGAGTGTGATTATAGTGTGAGCTATTGTGAGTGATTGGTGGGGGTCTGCTAGGTAGAGTATCAGGTCGTCAGCATATAGGCTGAGAAGCTACAGTTCTGGCTCCTAGTGTAAAACCTTTGATATCTTAGTTGGATCTAAGCTGTATAGCTAGAGGCTCTATTGCCAGCGCAAAAAGATATGGGGAAAGGGGGCAACCCTGTCTAGTTCCTCTATGTAGATCGAATGGTTGGGAGCATGTACCGTTCACCGATATTCTCCTTTAAGTAGATCCTTAAAGGAGAATGAAAGTCTAGTAGTTTATTAATTTCAGGTGATATTCTGTGTAACGAGAACCTGAATCTTTATAACTTTTATAGATAACAAACACCTTAAGGAATAGTTCACTGCAATAGTGCTATTGCTATCCCTTACCTCCTTTTCTTCAATCAATGTTTAGATAGCCAGGAACGAACTTCAGAGGATCTTACCTTTCACACAATCCAGCGGGGCCGCTCTGACATTCCCGACTGCTTCCTGCTTCTGTTACATTATCTGGCATACGCGCTATAGTGTAACGGAAGCAGTCGGGAATGTCAGAGCGGTCCGGCTGGATCATGTGAAAGGTAAGATCTTCTGAAGTTCGTTCCTGGCTATCTAAACATTGATTGAATAACAGGAGGTAAGGGATAGCTCCTTAACCTTCCTGGCTTCAATCAATGTAGAAAAGGGATAGTTCAATATTGCAGTGAACTATTCCTTTAATAAACATTACAATAATTCAAAACTTTATTTCTCCCTGTTACCCATGGTCCTTTGCTGAAGATGTGTGCCCCATTTAAGTCAATAAGACTGATGCCAAATAAAAATAATTCTCAGAGTAAGGTGTTTCCAGATACATAGGAAGAGCAGTGCCCACAAAAACCTCAATTTCTAGGCAGCCAATAGAATTTCTGAGGATAAAAATACAGCCGTTCAGATCCTCATGGCATGGGTAATCAGACTTTTGTTTAATAAATAGCCCTATAGTAAAATATAAGGCTATTAGCAGTCCCTAAAGAGTTCCATGGCCATAATTTAGCTCTATATACATTTATGGGTGAATTTAAAACCCTCAGTGGAAAACAAACTGTGATACGGAAAGAACAATTCATTTGATTGATATGAAAACCAGACCCTACAATATCCTCTTTCTCTACAGATATTTTATCAGGATTTTTTTTTAAACAATGTTTTACAAGTTTTCGAGTTAGGCTGAAGGGTTTGCTGATTAGGTGAGTAAATTGCTTGAGATCTGATCTGTTCAGTGTCCTTGAGCTATAATTGCCAGTAATGTAGGGAGGGGTTGGGTGCAAACCTCTTAAAATGTCCCCATGCCGCGCCCTGTTTACGGGAGAAAGAATAACTCGTTAAACATCCTGCAAAATGGTGTGTGTGTGTGTGTGGGGGGGGCAAGCAATGGTTGTGTTAGTGTACAAGTGTGTTTGTGTATAGTATATTTCACACACACAAACGGGACTAAATTATTATTGCTCATAGATTTACAATAGGCCGTCTCTGGTATATATAGACCGGGGATGTTTGAAAACTACAAATCCCAGCATTTCGGAATTGAATCAGATTTTCGGAATTTCAATAAGTTCTGCAGAACCGCCATCAGCAAGTCCCTCCCTAACGGAGACCCACGTGTAAATATGAGCGTTCATCCCTGTGCCGTGTTGCATGTAGAAACTAGACGCTGCTCGCCTGGCGTGGACTGTGTAAACATTACGTGTCTATGTGCTGAGTTTACCTGGAACATCACGTGGTTCTGTTTAATTCTTTGCTGGATCCTCTCTTGTTAAGTCAGTGTGTTTGGTTCTGCCTTACCCTGTGATCACAATGAACGTTCTGGCTTTTGTTTTCAATAAACCGTGCAGCTACTTTAGGTGAAACTTGTTTAACACGCGGTGAGTTGTTTAGAGAGAAGTCGACGGATTAGGAGAACTCACATCCTTGTTTGCTGAATGATGTAAATCCTTAGATGACATTTAAGCTGAACAAATCTTTCCGAATAACAACCTTTGTGTAAGAAGGGAAGAAGACGGATGTTACGGATGGCATTGGCCATATGATGGTTCTCATGGTCATCTAGCACAAGTAAGATATGGGGAGCACACTCATCGGGTGAATTCACGACTATTTATTGTAACAACACATATCTGGACGCCCTGTGCCTGTCTCAAGAAAGGGACAGGGCGTCCCGAAATGTTGAATGTGTTGTTACTAATAAATAGCTGTGAATTCACCTGATGAGTGTGCTCCCCATATCTTACTTGTGCTAGAGAATTTTCTGGCCCCTGGAGTTCAGGGCTAGGGGAACTGCACCTATCCACTTGTCTGGCATACAGCCAACACCGGTGTGCTGGAGTGTTCTCATGGTCATACCGCCTACCCTTGGTTGTGCCACACTCCAATATCCCAGGCAAAACACAAGCACTAGACCATTCCTGGTTTATGTGAAGACGTGGATTGTGCCTGGGATATTTATTAATTGGTTTTTCTGGAGCTCTTTGTTTGCAAACCATAGACGGTATCTAATATAAAGGATGAAGATTTGCTTTATAATGGATACTTGCCTTTCCAGTAACCACTAAACAAAGATACACCAGTGTAAAGTCAGTAAAATATTTCACTGCAAGCCTTGCAGGTAGATACTTTCCCTCTCTCCTTTAGATACAGTCATAGTCATTGTGCTATTGTGAGATGGAGGGAGAGAGGAGTTACATGCTATCCCTGTGTGCTGGATGGGGGGGGGGGGGGGGCTGGTATTGTAGGTTTTACTGCAGTGAGATATTTTACTGATTTGGCACAGATGGATGTTTATGTAGGAATTAGCTAAAAATTAAAATGACTTCTGTGTGTGTGTGTCTGATTGACAGACGAGAGACACTCTTACATTGAAAGCTAAATACTTACAGGGTATTTAATAAAAGTTTAAAATGGTGATATTTTTGCCCCAGCCAATCAGATGTTGGCTTCCATTTGAAAGCTAGCATCTGATTGGATGAGGCAAAATTAGCTCTGTGAAGAACTTTTATTGAATATCCCTGGTAGTTTATTAAGGTGAAGCACTACGCGTTTCGAACCTGCATGGTTCTTCATCAGGTGCAAAACTACAGTGGTTTGCCTTTTTTTAGGTTTTTACTAATGTGAACAGATTCCCACTGCATTCCTACCACCTGTGATGTCATATCTCCTATTTAACATATTATTTTATTATCTAATATTAAGTTCCTCTGATGTGGGAGACATTCTAGGGTTTTTGCCCTTTGGTAAGTTTGTCCACACTATATTAGGGCAGCTAGATGTCTGAATCTTTGATATGTCATTATGGTTTCCATCTCATCTTTAGCCATGCCCTGCGGATGTTCTGACTGGTCAACCCTGGGGATGTTCTGTCTGGTCAATACCCTGGGGATGTTCTGTCTGTCAATACCCTGGGGAGGTTCTGTCTGGTCAATAACCCTGGGGATGTTCGTCTGGTCAATCCCTGGGGATGTTCTGTCTGGTCAATGCCCTGGGGATGTTCTGTCTGGTCAATACCCTGGGGATGTTCTGTCTGGTCAATACCCTGGGGATGTTCTGTCTGGTCAATACCCTGGGGATGTTCTGACTGGTCAATACCCTGGCGATGGTCTGACTGGTCAATACCCTGGCGTGGTCTGACTGTAAATACCCTGGGGATGTTCTGACGGGTAAAAACCCTGGGGATGTTCCGACTGGTAAAACCCTGGGGAGTTCCGACTGGTCAATACCCTGGGGATGTTCTGACTGGTCAAAACCCTGGGATGTTCTGACTGGTCAAAACCCTGGGGATGTTCTGACTGGTCACCCTGGGATGTTCTGTCTGTCATACCCTGGGGATGTTTTGTCTGGTCAATGCCTGGGGATGTTCTGTCTGTCAAGCCCTGGGATGTTCCTGTCTGGTCATGCCCTGGGGATTTTCTGTCTGGTCAATGCCCTGGGGATGTTCTGTCTGGTCAATGCCCTGGGATTTTCTGTCTGGTCATGCCCTGGGATGTTCTTCTGGTCAACCCTGGGGATGTTCTGTCTGGTCACTGCCCTGGGGATGTTCTGCTGGTCAATGCCCCTGGGGATGTTCTTCTGGTCAATACCCGGGGATGTTCTGTCTGGTAAATACCCTGGGGATGTTCTGTCTGGTCAATACCCTGGGGATGTTCTGTCTGGTCAATGGGATGTCTTTCTGTCATGGGGATGTTCTGTCCTGGTCAACGGGGGATGTTTCTGTTCTGGTCAATGCCCTGGGATGTTCTGCCTGGTCAATGCCCTGGGATGTTCTGACTGGTCAATGCCCTGGGGATGTTCTGACTGGTCAATGCCTGGGGAGTTCTGACTGGTCATGCCGCTGGGATGTTCTGACTGGTCAATGCCCGGGGTGTTCTGACTGGTCAATGCCCTGGGGATGTTCTGTCTGGTCAATGCCCTGGGGATGTTCTGTCTGGTCAATGCCCTGGGGATGTTCTGACTGGTCAATGCCCTGGGGATGTTCTGACTGGTCAATGCCCTGGGGATGTTCTGACTGGTCAATGCCCTGGGGATGTTCTGACTGGTCAATGTCCTGGGGATGCTCCTGTCTGGTCCCGGGATGTTCTGTCTGGCCAATGCCCTGGGGATGTTCCTTTCTGGTCAATGTCCTGGGGTTCTTCCGTCTGGTCAATGTCCTGGGGATGTTCCTATTTGGTCAAAGCCCTGGGGATGTTCTGTCTGGTCTCGGGATGTTCTGTCTGTCAATGCCCTGGGGATGTTCGTCTGGTAATAGCAGTGGAGAAAGTAGTACTCAAATACCGGTTTGGAGTGATTGGGAAAGGCCTGGGTAGGTCAGGGTGTGTGAAGGAAAAGTTCACATGATGAAATCAACCAGGATTGGCAGTCTGTCTGAATTAAAGTGACACAGCTGATAAATCACAGTTGTTCACCTGGTTAATCTGATCTAAATGTCTTGATCTCTATTGTGACAGATTTATCAACTGGTATTGGTGCCCTACCCACCAATATTTTCTAAAAAAACAGGGTCCAATCAAGGAAAATATGACCATGGGCAATTTTTTCTCCTATTACACCTGGTTTTTGCATTTAACTACCATAGAAACATGGAAATTACCCAGAAGTCGCTGTTACTTTTTCTCATGTTACACCTTGGCTTAATGGATGCAACAATTCCAGTTTTCTTCTACAGTTGTGCATTCAAAGGGGCAATTTTAATATCAACTGATTTAATGGATGAAATCTGATTTATAGAGCACAGAAAACAGGAATTTCTGATATTAAGATGGTGGGGGGGAATTCAGTCATTGGTACGGAAGATGGAAGCAAGCACTGAAGAAAGCTTAAAGGGACCACTATACTGAAAAAATGTCTTGCCTCATCTTAATCTATAATTAAATGCATGTAAGTAGCACTTACTCAGATTTGCATGTGTTGCTGCATGCTGTCAATCCAGCACACAATTTTGTTTAGGAGCAGTATCCCCCCCTCCCTCTTTTAACCACTCCCACTACCATCCGACCTGACTTTTTTCCCACAAACCAACTGCCAAGCCTGCACACAGCATACAGCATTCTAACGGTCAAATCTCTGTCACCATTCCACTACAGTAAAACTAGTCACAGAAGAATAGTTTTTTTGTGCAAGAAACTGATTGACAGCTGAATATAAGAAGTTTTAGATTGGTTTTAAAGAAATAGGGGGCAGGTCAACAAAAAATGATACAGTGGAGTTTGGAAAGAATTATAGTTTCCAGGTAGGTCCAATTTAAAATAACCTATTTTTTCGGTATAGATGCCCTTTTAACTTGATCCTAAGTAAATATGTTTCTCCCAGAAACCTTTACATGGACATCTTACATGATACTACTACTCTAGTGAGTTGCATTTGTAATTGAATAGTGATTCTGTAACTAAGAAGTAGAATGTTCGAACTGTTGGTTACGTTCCGTTCTCGCATTTTCAAAATTGAAAATTCGAGTTTCGATTTCGACAAAATATAAAATTCGAGTTCCGTGAAGTTTCGACGGGATTCGAACCCTCAGATTCGATTCGAACCTGGTTCAGTTCGAACCCACATTACATCTCTACTAAGAGCTTCCATGTTGTTGCCAGTACAACTCATAGTCCATGTTGTATTAAAAAGCCCTCAAGCGTGTTCCCCTATTGGCATATACCCACTGAACCCACTTTTTCGTCACCAATAAATAAAAATAGGTATGGAGAGAATAAGGCTTTGAAGCTCCCCTTTCAAGCATATGCAATAAGGAACAGAGACTTCGGGGTAATTTCCACTGCAGCTTTTAGGAAAGTCTTTAAAAGGACTTTTACAGAATGCTGTAAAGATATCGCTTTCCTAAAAGAAATTACCCAGAAGTCTGTTTCTAATATAAAATGAGATTTTTCAACACAAATAACATAACTATAACTACCCACCCGAACTACACAATATTTCCTACAACACTTTGAATCCCTATATACACCACATACAACCCCGACCGAAGATACCGATTCTATATAGAGACATGCTCCCTCCCCCAATTACAATAGAACAACGAGAATCACTCATTGCCCAATAACCCAAACGGAAATCTCCAAAGTCATCAAATCCACTAACAAACACCAAATCCCCGTCCGGACGGCTTCCAGCAGATATTAAAACTACTAAACCCCCACATACTCTCCCCCCTCACAACCTATATAATAACAACTCAACCAAGACACTCATATTCAAAACGTAAACGACTCCCAAACCATCTACTATATTGAAACCAAACAAGGACCCATCATTAGCTCAATCTACAGGCCGATATCACTATTAAACCAAGATTATAAAATTCAAACAAAAATAATAGTGAATAGACTTAGCCACATCATGCCGGACTTAATTACAGACTCCACACTAGATTCACCAAAGGCAGAAACACCACCAAACTATCCGCAACAGCTATAGCCACTTATCAGCCACTCCACCAGACCCCGTCCCAGGAGATCTTGCTAATCTAGATGAGCCGTAGCCTTTGACAGGGTCTCCTGGGAATTCCTACTAAAATCCTTGCCACACGCAACTTTGGATCCAACTTCATTAGATTAATTACATTCCTCACACAAAACACCTCCCTATTGATAAACACACCAACTCATATACATTCCAAACCCATAGAGGGACGAGACAGGGATGCCCACTTTCCCTTACTGTTTAACCTTAGTATAGATCCACTACTTAGAACCATATCCAATAACAAACCATTCACAGGCATCAAATAGGCAAGGAAGATCTATAACCAGACGATATTCTCCTATTTATATCCAACCCCTACAATCCATACCAGCCATAATGAATCATTTAAACACCTTTGGGAGATTATCGGGAATGCAATTAACTACAACAACATCTGAAGCACTTCTTTGGAAACAGGTGACCCCCTAAATGGTCAAACAACTTCCCATTCACATGGGCTAACACCCAAACATAACTTGGGAGTTCCGTCTTCCCAGACAAATAGACTCGCTATACTTGAAAACATTCCTCCACTTATAACACACTAACTTATAAACTTAATAAGTTATATTAACTTATATATATATATATAAACTTATACCCAAAAACAAACAAACTGACAGCATGGGAGAAATTCCCTTATCTTTCATAGGGCGACCAATCTTCTAAAAATGATCTTATTCCCAAAACTACTTTACCTACTACAAACCCTACCACTATTTCTATCCCGGAAAACATAAACCATAAAAACACTATTTTCCGCAAATACATATGGCATAACAAACCCTCACAAATCAATTTTAAAACACCTCACACTCCCTAAAAACAAGGAGGTCACAGTTTCCCAAACATCGAACTATACAATATGGCCTCCTCTCAGAATTGTCAGGACTGGTTGCACACCTCCTTGAACTATTCTCGCACCGATTTAGACCAACAACTCTGTGGTCCCCAGTCCCTGTCCTCAATGCTACGCACTTGTTTTTTTGGATTTGCTGGAATGGGTAGGGATCACCCTCTGCTAATGTCAGGCTGGAAAGCAGGAACAACAGCACCGTCCATTGAGGCCTGAAACATCCCACTCACTATGGCTAAACCATTCACCAACCACCCAGATTTCCAGGAGGGAGGGCCCACACAATTTCCATAGATGGAAGATGAGGGGATAAAACAATCCGGAGACTAGTAAATACGAATACTAGACACCCCTATCCTTCTCACAGGCAAAAAGCAAATATCCAATGTGTCCATTCCTACAGCCAACAGTTACATCACAAAATCAATCTCTTATCTAGGAGAGAACGACTGGAACAACCCTGTTAGAACACACTTCATCTCCAGAACAAAGTCTGAACTCCCGATCCAATTACCATAAACTCCTATATCACACCACATAAACACCCAAACCATCCACCAAAAATAACCACTGGAAACAGGACATACCACACATACAGAAAATGTTACACAGGAAACCATGAGGCTGCATACAAAATACCTTCCAGAAATTCTCATACCATGAGATGACCCTAAAACTACTACAACAGAGGCTACATTCACCATATAGATCAGGGAGATCAGGGTCTGCCCCAAACCTTCTGTCCAAAATGCAAGATTCCCAAACCAGATCTTTTCCATTGCATGTGGTCCTGCCCAATTATTCAAGAAGTCAACACATTCTGTTACACACACCTAATTAACTACGTCCCTCTAACACCACTCTGGGCAATATTCGGATATGCAACTGTACAAACCTCCCACATCACACTAGGAGCAAACAAATGATTGCTCAATATATCACGTGCAGCTAGGAAAACCATACACTCCAAAATGGATAACCCCCACCCCCCCCCATCTCAAAAACTATTCAAAACTAACTACTATCCTTTCTATTCCAAATGGATTGGGTGAAGCAACACTAGAAAGGAACAAAGTCACAATTCTTCACACTCTGGAGAGTTTCATTGACATCCTACCAACCCACATGTTAAACAAAGTATCCACGACTGCTTCCATGTAACAGCATGGTACAAACTCTGAGCCATAATCCTCCAGTCTCCCTATCATGAATATATACACAATTCACCCACGCGCTATCTCTCCCCTTCTCCCTCACCCTCCCAACATCTGAATTATACCCCCCCCCACCCCCTGGCAACTAAACAATTGCGACAACTGTTACTATTATGTAATATCAATTTAGGCAATAGTTAAGATAATGTTATAACCACCGCTAGTTGCGGCAAGTTAATTAGTAAATAATAAGAATAATTGAAAGTTTAGAGATGTGGACCAATAAATATCCTTTAGGAACCAGACATATTTTTGAAGTTCAATACTCTTTGTGACCTCATGAACAATTCGCTAATCAGCTGTCATCAGAGAACATACAATGATGCAGCCAACGCAAGAACTTTTTTGTACTATTTTATTTTTCCTGGTTTCCTTTTTGTTACTGATCACACCCATATAAATGTATGTCTAATTCTCTTACTCTGTAATCCTCATCTCTACTCTTAATAAAACATTTTGAGAAAAAAAAAGAGATTTTTCAAGAACGTTCTCTATAATGGTGCCCTGAGTACATATGGCCCTATACATGGTCCTATACATTGTCGTAGTGTGAGGTGTGGCGATTTTTCAATAAATAGCTTCTACTTTTAATGACATTCCATGGGATATATAAATAGACATACCACTCTTTTATATCGCTCCACCTTAGGTGTGCTGGAAACCTGTAGAACGACCAAAGGATTTTCCACAAACAGATTTTTTTTTGTTTTGAATTTTGCTTTGTCTTTTGCGTTTTTTATTTCGGTTGTGATGTATTAAACCTCTGAGTCGGGAGTGCGGAGATCATGGTTTTCATTTCTATGCAATTCCCTGATCCTCCCGGAGATTTAAGTGCAGGTATGATCTTTGCCTCCTCCTGTGCCTCTGGCTGGATATATGAGGAGATTTGTTTGTAATTACCTTTACATTTCTGTACTGATCTAAGGAGACTGGAGAAAAGGTCACCTAAAGAAAACTGAAAGGGATCATTTAAAGGCTTTCCCAATGGTTTTAGGTTCATTCTAGAATAAAGCTGTTTAGCTTAAAGGGCATGTCCACCTTATAATACATTTTTTACTGTGGATAGTATGGCCTTCCCCCCCCAACCGCTATAGATAATTTAAGAAAGTGCCCCGATCTTTACTTACCTTTCCTCTCTCCTCCGAAACATTGCCGGCCTTCTTCTTGCAATACACTGCAGAGGGACGGGACGGCAGCCACGTCCGTGATTGGCTGAGAGGCAGCCAATCACGGACGCGACTGCCGCTTCTCAGAATGCCGCGGGAGAGAGGGAAGGTAAGTAGAGTTCTGGGGCTTTCTTAAAATTGGTTTTTTACGATTGGGGCTGGGAAAGGAACCCTAATGTATGGAAGGGTTAATGGTAGGGGAGGGATCGCGAACGGGAGGGAGGGGGAGGGAGGGGAGGGGAGGGGGAAAGGACTGCAGTGCGCTGCCCTCCCGAGCGAACAGGAGGCAGAGTCCTATTGGACTCTGCTAGCCTCCTGGTGGGCAGTTTTTGGACTTTGGAGGACTACAGGAGAAACCTTATGGAGCTGGGATGTGGAGTAAGGATTTTTATACACTACATGGTGGGGCCATTGTGGGGAATTATAGTTTTGGGGGTGGACATCCCTTTAACTTTTATTTTATTAATGTTAACTAGTTTTTCGCCATTATTATGGTAATGTGCCAATAACCGTGAAGGGTCACTCCCGAACATCCATTTTCTTCTTTCTTAGTTTAGCACAATTTCTAACTTATAAGTGTACTGTGGTCTCCATTACAAGTGCTCTCTTTGTGGTCTCAAGAAGCCTAGGATGATGTCTCTAGTGTCCTGGATCTTAGTTTTAGGCTTGTAAATTACAGTTCCTTGTCTGTCCTTCTGTCTGAGTTCTCTGTGACAGTCACATGATGTTTTGTGTAAAGAGCCCCATTCCCAAAAACAATTTTTTCTGAAGCTTGACAACCTGCTCCTTCTGTCCATTCATCCCTATCGACACCTTAGAGAAAAAAAAGTTTTATTGCAAACTTGTTGCTAGCATTTAAAAGTATTTAGAGACGCTTATGATGCCAGCAAGATGATGCTCTGACCCAGCACTGGGCATGCTCCAACCTTAAACTTGGAGGCAAACCCAAAATTCTGTGATGTCACAGCTCACAGAGCTAGCCATTTAGGCAGTGTGCCTTTTTTAATAAATACCACTGGCATGAAGAACACAGTTCCCCTTTAAATGATGACATCTTTTGCCTTGGTAATGCGTCTTACAAAATGGGTTGACAACATTAAAGGGCATGTGCCAATAAAAATTTATTAATGTAAGGCACCCCTGCCCACCTCCAACCACCATATCAGAATGAAAAAAAATAGAACATTACTTACAAGCCCCTCCCTGGCTCCCTGCCGTCAATGGAGAGACGCACGCAGGAACAAGGGCTGTAAGTAGCATTCTAAATCATTTTTATTACAGAATAACACAGTGGGTTGGCGGCGGACTGGGATGCCCTACACTACAGAAAAGGAATTAACGCTAGGGGATTGTATGGATCCGGATGGTGGGAGGGGGGGGAAAGGGTTCCCCTACACATACCAAATACCTCCCCGGAGCAGAACCTTTCCTACAGGGAGACATCTCCTACTCGTCATTTCCTGGACTTTGGACAAGCAGTGCAGGAGAACCATAAGGAGCAGAGATGTAAGTAAGGATTTATTAAACTACACAGTGGGTTAAATTTTAGTTTAAGGGGTGGACATGCCCTTTAATTTTCTGCCTAGTAGACAAAGCCCCTAGTGTCCGCCCTCTCAGGTTTTATGTCTGGCATCTCTGTGTTGTTCTTCCTCCAGGGAGAGAGAGCAGCTTTCTAATCACTGCTTTTGTGTGTATAGATTCAGGCTATTTTTATATTGTCATTTTAGGATCAAGTTAGGATCATTCACTTTATAGCTAAAAAAACACATTAAAAATGTACAATTTTCCTTTTAAAATGAGTAGAAAAATAAGAACCAGAACATATTGTGTTTCCTTTGTTTTTGCATTTGGCCTGGGGGTTTAAACTTGGCCCAGTGGATATTTAGAGAACCCATCCAAATGGCAATTTATGTTAGTCTGTGCAGATGCAGAGCAAGGAAAACAATCTCTCGGCTGTAGCCCCAAAGCGATTTGAAGAGTTGAAGGATAAAGATAACTGACTAGTGACCATGTAGAATCAACTTGGACTTGTGATGTGTATATGTGGTCCTATTGTTTCGTTCAAACTAACAGGGCCATGCACAGAGAGAACCCCCCTGTGCAATCTCCAGCCTTTAGCTGTTGCTAATGTCCACATAACATCACTTGCGGCAGCTGCCTGGTTCACTTCTGCTTAACCACACAGCTGCTGCAGCAATGAGTTAAAGTTACACTAACTGTTCATGTTAATGTGAATATTCAGTCATTCTTTTCAGGGCACTTCTACCAGTAGGCAAGTGAACATTTGTCTCAGGCGGCACCCCTGCACTTAGAAGAAAGCAGACAGGCAGTGGTGAAAAAAAAAATTCCCTTGACCGGTCAAGAAAAAAAGGAACAATATTGTTAAAATAATTTAATATATTAGGTTAGCTTTATTAGTTTGTTAGGGAAAGGTTAGACTAGTTGCATTAGTTAGGGCCCTGCTGAAAGAGTCACCACTTTAAACAGCGGCTTCGAGACCACCTGGAAATAAATCAAGGGCGGCATTCAAAAGTTTGGCTCAGGCAGCAAAAACCCTAAATGCCTCTGATTCTTCTTTTAAATCCCTCCTAAACTATAGTAGTGAAGAAAACTAAGAGGTGTAAGACTACCTGAAATTTAAATGACTTTCCAGTTAATTTTTCCTCTGGTAGCAGCAACATATTACTACATACAGGTAGTCCTACCTTGCCCACTTTTGAACTATGTGGTTTTGTAATTTTTTGCCGCATGTCTGTGCTGCGATTCCGAAAATTTCCGTTATCTAGCGCAAGAAATGATCCCATGCACTTCCGAAAACAGAATTTGGTGCACATTGTGGACATCCATGTTGTGTTAGCCTGGCATCGTTTCACACATACAACTGATTGCAAAATGCAATCGTACGCGTGGAAAGAACTCGCTAGTGTGGCCTGGCCCTCGGAAACGAACTGCCGTGAACTTGACATTCTAATTTACATTTAATAAAATACTGAATTATCTATCGCGATCTTGTATTCTGTAGAATGTTTTTGGCTCGGTGCCTAATAATAATTAAGGAAGTGATTGTTGAGTTTCTGAATAATGATGTGGTTGGAATATTACTATGGTGGGGACAAACACATTAGTGCCCTGTTTATAAGGGGTGCCATCAGTGACAATTAGGCAAGAGATTGAATGTTTTCTTGGGCACGTGGCTTTAGTTGCCTGAAAAGTTCTTTTTGTTTAATTTTAGGATATTTGCCTTCTTTTCCCGACCTGATGTTAAAATATTTACAGTTTACTGTGGTCCGTGATTCTACTAACAAAAAAGTAGAGGTTTATAGTTAAATGGCACTTTACATGAAGCGACAGACCTTAGGCTAGCCTGCTATGCTGAAAATCTTGTTCTCCCTCTTCTGCCTCCAAAGTTCCCTCCCTCCTCTCCAAGCTTTCTGAGCTTGCTACCAACTCGCACTATAGTTCATTCGGTGCTGTAATGCACATTCATGACTAACAGCTGCAACCAGGAAGCAGAAAGAGGGATAACCGAGCATTAGGCAGTCACCGGTTTAGTCTACACCTCTCAGATTTCTATTTTCAAAGTTAGCGGGGGGAGATTTACCAATTTTACGATTTTTCATTTGAGGTGGATTGCCTACGGTATGTTTTGGTTCTTTCCTGTCCATGTTCAAACCTGCTGAGTTCCTCATTTAAAAAAAAAATTTTAGCCTGGTAGCAATAGAATTTCATTGTTAGCATTAAAAATGTTTAATTCGAACAATAATTGTGTATTATGTGGTTCCATAGTAGCCGAAAGGTCTTTACCAGATATTTTGCCACAGATTGATCCCAATCCGATATTTTCATTGATGTAAAACCATCAGCAAATATTATAAAGCAAAATTGGTTGTTTTGATAATTGGACCTCAGTATTTTGATCTGGTAGGGGTCTCTTGGTGGAAGTCTAAAGGTTCGTACACACACGTGTGATCGACGCACAATGTATACGAAGACCGTTTCGGTCACTTTATTCTGCCAAAACGTTCCGGTCGTTCGGAGATCTGCCAGCGATCGGGCAGCCTTTTAGATGTCCTCTGAGAGGTTTCTGGCTTGATCCGTGCACCTTTACCTACCTACTCCTCCCTCCCTCCTGATCCCTGTTTGCTGCCTGGTGTCCTAGCATTCATCTTTTTTCTGTAATGTAGTGGACTCTTCCTCCACCCCCAACCACTATATTTGTTTTGCAAAAAAACACTTTAGGAATGGGCTTACATCGCTTTGTTTCCCCAGCGATCTGCACTGCTGGCAGCCACGTCTGTGTTGGGCTGCCTCTCACCATCGTGGACGTGGCTGCCGGCCGGCCCCCTGCTCGCAATTTCCTGCAAGCAGAGGGCGGGACTGAACACCGGGGAACTATTACCTTGCTGTGGTTTTTTTTTGCTAACAAATATGGTGGTTGGGGTGGTCCATTAACACTACGAAAAATTCATATGGGAGGTGGAGATACCCTTTAAGGTCCCACTACTTCTGTATATAACAATGGGGAACTTGATAATGGATACAACCACTGCTACTACTACCATCCCACCACTTCTACTCTTATACTACGCTACTACTACTACATTACTACTACCACCCCGCACTACTATTCTACTACTAACCACCACTGCTACTACTACCACTGCTACTACTACTACCCACCGCACTAACTACTACTACTACTACACTACACTACTAAATACTAAGCACCGCTACTACTACTGGCACGCTACTACTTTCTACAACCGCTACTGCTAGCACGGCTACTATAGCACCGCTGCTCTACTACTACTACCACCAAATAATATCCTTACCACCACCATACAACTACTACCACCGATACTACTATTACTAACACTACTTCTACTACTACCACCAATGCTACTATTAACACCACCAATACTACTACTACCCCACTCTCTAGTATTACCAATACAAATATGTAATACTACTACAAGTAGTAGTAAGATGACTCACATACTACTATCACAAATACCAATACAGTACTTATTCCACCACCACCACAGTTTTAAAAAACTAAAACATTCCAGTGTGGGACCGTCACATCCTACGGAATCCATAGCGGAACGTACCATTTTTTTTATCTCTAGTAGTTGACAAAATTAGAGCATTACCATAGGATTTAAGTAATGGCAAGGATTTGACCACATCTGATTCCAGCTGATATCCCGGTATTGGGCTGACACCCTAGCGTGATGTCCCCAGCAATGTCCGAGGCTGTGTTTATTTTTAATCTTTTAAAAATAGATTTTTTCCCAATGAAATCACAAACAATATCTTTTCCGCCTAAAACGTAAATCACTATAAAAGAATTAACAAAATGAATAAATGAAGTTTGTATAATTACCTCTCAATTATTAATGTTTCTGGCCTCTGCTCTGCGTCCTGTGAATAGCCTCCCTCAATGGTTCCAGAACATGGGGCGTCCATGTGTATTAGTGAAGTGAAGTTTTTCCATCATCCACGTTATGTTGGTGTCTGGTAGTTGCCAATTTTTTTTCCCAGTGAATTTCACAGTTTGGTTGTCTAGTATCTGTTATTCTGTAAATTTCTACCTGTCTTTATTATACTTTAGCACTCGTTTGGACTTTTTTTTAACAGCACAACTTTTATTCACAATTCTACCTTTCGGCTGACTAGTAGCAGCCGTCCGAGGAAGGCCTCTAGCCAGCCGAAACGCGATAGAATTGTTGATTAAAAAAAGTTGTCTGTTAAAAAAACGTCCCCGAGTGGGTCTATACACACATTGGATTTTTACTTATTTGGATACACGGGGCATGGGAATGCAACACGATGATATATATACCTGTCAGCCTGAGATAAGAGCTGAGTGAAATGTAAGAACTAGTACAGGGAAGTGGAATGACCCTAAGTGTAACGGTTAATACTGTGTAACGGCATTGTTGGGTTTGAGTACATGGTGTCCTCTGCGACCCGTGAAACTGTGCTGTAGGGAGGTAGCATGCCAGAGCTGTACACTTTCAGTGCTGTAGGGGCGGGATGGATAGATCTGTCTCTATTTTTTGAGCTTTAGAGACTTGTTCAGGAAAAACCATCCAAAAATTTGTCTTGTGGGCATTTGTTGGCAAATAAGATTTTAGGGATGTGAACGTAAAGGAAAACTAGGCGTATAACAGTTTTATATAAAAAAAGCTGCTTAAAAGTAAAAAGTACCTGGGTGCAGGGAGATAGGTTCTTAAAAATACTATGCCCAAATAATTTTTATAAGGAGCACCATCACAAAGGAAAACTGCTTCTCCAGTCTTCCCGCGTGCTTCGGCGCTATCTTACTACAGGGCACTAACCCTGGCAATGAAACTACGTTGCTGGAGCTCTCCTTATCAGAAACAATGCACTGGGAGGTAGGAATATCATATCCCCGGTAAATTAAAGTTATCTTTACAGTGTAGTTTTCTTTAACAATCGCAATCTCTCTTTTTTGTGTGGAAAACTTTAGATAGAGCAAGTCACTGGGAAATAATGTTTTTTATGTCAAATGACTGTTAATTGATCTTAGTATCGGACTCCCGACCATCTTTTTTCTCCAGGGCAGGATGGTACCGATTAGATTCCACTATGAGGAGACTCCCAGATGCCAAAGGATTGAGGTTGTTCCTACAGCGAATGACGAAACGGAGATAGCTAAAAGTCCTCGTCCGAAGAACCAGAGCAAAACGGATAAACCGAGATGGCAGAGCAGAGTCATTCAATACCTAAAGTGTAAATGGAACCAACTTTCTAGTCCTAACCATCAGGTTTTCGTTGACACATTATGAGGTGGGTGTTTTGTCCTAGATGGGACGCAATTAGATGTTGGCTTTTTACTGGTTACTGTAATTTGAATATATTGATTGGTTGCTGCGGAAGAACAGCCTGGGCTAATTTATAAACCTCTTATTACTCTCAGCCCAGGGTTGCCAGATTCACACGGCGCCCGAAGAGGCATCGTGTGCATAAATGTTACAAGAGGTGGGTCGCGTACGAAACTGGGTGGGGAGTGGGTGTTCCCAGTTAGGACCGTCGTTACCTCTGTAGAATGGTTTTAGCCCTGACTGCAGGATTTTTCCTGCAGTTGTAATCCTGTCCCATAGGGACACCCCTGGCAACCTTGTGTTCCACCCCATAATGTGCACAAAGCACAGCAACCTGAGCATTGGAGTGTTCTACTACTGGTTATACCGACACATTAACATTCCGAGCTCAAAACATTCTAGTTTTCCTTCCAAAGTCTGTAATGACCAATGTTGGAAAGGCACCAATTGTATCCTAGAAATCCACTGGATCTAGAACATTATTGTTAGTTACCGATGTGACTTGGGATATAACCACTAGATACCTCTAGTGAATATTTTCGGAGGATTTTTCTTCTTAATTCTTTGGAACATCATATTCAATGGCTATTTTTTTTTAATCTAACCTCCCCTGGACCATGCCCAAGAGATCACTTTCCTTCATGTTTCTTTCTTTCTCCTTCCTCTTTCAACAATGTTCTTTATCCATTACCACACCAACATTCTTATAATATTTTTCCCACAACTATAATTTTTTCTAATCTGGTCAAACTCTGCCCCTTGTATATGCAACCTATTTGCTTCCGTTCGTAAGACTGTTACATTTGTCTACCTAGGCAAAATTGCACAATGATCTTTTTCTTCTCCTTCTCTTCCTCTACATGGCTACATGGAAGGTACTTGGATGTGGAGGAGTTGTAGTACACCGTATAGGCTTGTACGTTTGAACAGCACCATAGACCCCATGAGGGATCTGTTGCCTGAACAGTAGGGGGGATAAATGATCTTTTACAGCTCATGCCAACAAACCATCAAACTTATTCCCTATTATACATAATATGTGATAAACATCATTACTCGCCATTTGGCAAATGTCAGAATCTGGCGCTCAGTCACGACATTCCGAAGCCGCAGGCAAATAACCTGTCTTGAATGCAAATTCTGTGGGTTAGACCTGACCACTTTACTTTAGTGCTAATGTGGATTAGAACCTTACCTATAAAAACGTTTACAATCAGAGGAGTTAAGCCTCAATAGGATGCTAGTTGATTTTTTCCCTCTCCTCATAAGTAGACTTCCTAGTATCGTAATGAAATAATCACTCTGTCCATTGGCCAATTAGCATTGGTGGAATGCCACCCACATGTTCCATCTGGTACTGGCCTTAATTATATACAGGAGCTGCCCATAAGAAATTACATAAACAAAAACATGGTTTGATAAGCACATGAACCCTCAGGTGTGGCCAATTTTTATGTTGTCTGGTAACTGTGTTTGATAATTGTATTTTGAAGGCCTCAGGTATGATCCTACGTAGCACCCACACTCCTAGCATTCTTCTCTTGGCCTTGAATGTCTTGACATAGCGAAGAGTGTGGGGGTCTTGATGCGCCCCAGACCTTTTCTCCTGCTCTGGTATCTGTGTGACCATTTTGATCTCTCCTGCTGATAGTGTTTGTAGGGTCCAGGAATTTTTTCACCCGCCCAGCCTTCTTTTAGCTAGTTTGTTTTAAATATTCTGCAAAGTAATTTTCGAAAATTACCTTTTGTGGGGAGAATGATCCGTTATGGCAGATTAATAAGTAGTTATAGTCTATTATTCCTTGAGTGTTTTAATGTTCATATTTTGTTCTATAAGTCTACACCAGAACGTGACCAGGTAGTTATGTTGGCGTATGTCCCCCTGTAACGTCATTTTAATGTGAACTTCACACACCCTCGTTTGTAGACGATCTAATAACCAAACCTTATGTACTTACAGGTATGCCGCGATGTTGTCTTTCCCTTTAAGTGGCCGTGAAATATTGATTGATTTGTGCTATGTGATACATGAAAGTCCTGTGCTGTCTTTTAATACAATGCTGACAGAACACGTGTTTGACAACACATCAGGCTTTGGGTGAATAATTTCAAACAAATACTTCTTACATGGGAGAGACCGGTATATTATTACTGCGTTAAGGGTCATACAACGTTGGCTGACATACCTGAACCTGTAAACGTTTTTTCACATGTATAAGCAGCAAAAGTTTAAAAAATGAAGCCCCCAGTAACAACATCATAGTTTGTTTTGTTTGGCATAGTAAGCGCTTATAGCATAATCTTTGCCTATAGCACTATCCTGGTACCATACAGTCAGTATGCCTGATAAAATTTTTTCTAAATGTCTGGTAAAAGAAAAATGGACCAAATCATCTTAATATTACCCCACAACATCCAAATGGTCGTACGAATCAGATCCTTTCACTATCCATATAGTGTGACGCGGTAATGGTTTCATGTTAGACCCCCTTTAGATCCCATACACATATTGAATACATTGTTTTAGTGTTTCCCATCTGTTCTTGACCTTGGATTATACAGGCCATAAATTAAGACACATTCTATGTTCTGATCACCTGTCTGGGTTGCATCGTTAGCAGCCATTCTTTATTACTACTTTATCAAAATAATCATGTGTGTCAATGGTTGTTGTGTAGACAATGGTCAACTTTAAAATTTGGAGAATGGCGCTAGATGAGAAAGTTGCTTTAACTGAATAATAATGTGCTCTGTGTCCCTGTATATGCCTGTAACCTTGGATACAAATCTATTTCATTGCTTTGTTCTTAAACCTGGATTGTATAAGGTCTCCTAGACTTAATAGCTTGTACATACGTATTATGAATTGCTTTTGGATGTAACCTCTTGTAACAAGGTTGGTTAATTTACTCTGCTGGTGATTAATGCAAACAAAGACACCATAGCTGTAGAAATTCACCTATGGTATACGCTTTTTCTCACATATGTGGTGATGGCCTGTTCCAATGTAAAATACTGTTTGTTGCTGTGGTTTTTTGAAAAAATTGTTTACCGATCCTTAATACCGCAACCAGATGTACTTTTCAGATCATTTTGGTATCAGGTCACAACTTAATTTGCAAAAACAAAACCTTTAAGAAATCCTTATAACCTTCCCATGACACAAAACATTTGTCATATATGGGCATTTATTTGTCGCTAAGGTGCCACATCCTGAAAACCACCTTCTCCCCCACCGATCCCCACACCACCCCATAAATAAGATTTTAATCTATAGGTGCAAAGGTTGTGCCCGTATCAGTTCCACACCTACAGGGATTGTGAGTGTTAAATTAAATTGTTTGTGGATTAGTATTATGATCATTCCTTTATCAAACCCTTATTTTTATAGTATTTCTTGAACTTTTGCTTTGCCAAACATACCTCGTATCTCTTAACATACAAGACAGGTTTTTTTCTTTTTCCTCCTTCCTATTTTGACACTAACCATATGAAATACCTGGTTTAAATATTTTGAAACCATTACCCTTGTGCATATAGAGTCTCTCTATTTAAACTCTTTACTTAGGGATTTTCTAAACTGCTTTCGTCAGTCCAAACTTGAATGTTGGGTTTGTTGTTGACAAACTCTTGTGCAAAAAATAGGTTAAAATACAGCAATATTCATATGGGTGCAATAAATGTCAATCGTTACATACTTGTTGTCTATAACCTGGAACAACTTTTTTTCATTTTAATTAAAAATAACTGTTAATATCGATCGGGTCTTTTAGGAAACAACCTTTCCACTTGTACTGTAGTGATTAATTTCTCACTAGGTAAACTTGTTTTCCCGTTTGCTGTTTACAAAGTTAATATAAATTAGCTGAAACCCCTACGTTCATAGCGTTGAAATGCAGGGTAGGGAGCTGGGAACTATTTACCAACCCTTTAGTCTCAATTGTCTAGCAGGATTTGCCACTATGTCACTGGATAAAAGTGTAAAAAGGGAAGACATAGGGTAGAAAGATTTCCACTACCGTGACCTGAGAGCTGGGGTGGCATTTACAAGCTGTTGTTTATTTATTCTGTTTCTGATATCCTCTGTTTTTGGTGATTATTTAGGTAAATCTGTGCCATGCCTGATGTCACCTCTATTGTGCTAATTGCAATGTCTTTAATATTTTTTTGTTCGGCTAATTGATAAGCTACTGTTTAAGTTCAATAACCACTGGTGCCCATTTATGCATTCTGCTTACCAAAAGTGTTAGTTCGCAACCTCTGCCCTCCAACATATGTGAGGTCCCCACTCCTGATCAATATAGTCTTTTTGCATAGAATTATGGATAAGGCTGACAGACTCTGGAGCAACTTAACTACCCCCATTTAACCATCGCCTTTCCACCATGCCCAAATTATGGTGACTGGTGTTCTTCTATTGAAACATCAGGTTATTCAATAAATTCTTATGTTTAAAATGGTGGCTAACTTTGCCCAACCAATCAGATGTAAGCTTACCAATGTTAAATAAGATCTGATTGGTTGGGGCAAAATTATCAACGATTTTTAAATAAGAACTTTTATTGAATCTCCCTGCATATTTCTGATTTAGAATTATTCAACTTTGTCTTTTTCTTTTGTTTAGGAATTTAATATCACCTTTTTCTGCCTTTAATAGGGCCGTTCTGTTTCTCCTACCCCAGAGTGGCTCAGTTTCATTCATCCATGTTTCTCATGAGGGTTTGCAATCATGATACTTGCAAAAGAATAAGAGAGAATTAAGTTACCGATCTCGCCTAATTATACTTGTGCTGTACTGGCTTTTTTTATGTTTCCTCCCACATTGTTCACAGACTATTCTCCATCTCTGACATTAAAGAACATATGTAAATGAAGTAGGGGAGGGGTTTTGGAAAATGTCGTTACTGCTTATTCTAAGTCTCGCTTTATCATAATCGGCCTATTAGGATGAGGATGTGAATTTTGTTTTCATTGTTATTGTACGCATTAAGGATAGTTCATACCACGGATTAACTGCAGAGATGTTTCACCAATATATTAAAATGAATAGAGTGCATAAAATGGGCTATTTAGCATATATGATGGGCTGTGTTTGTATATTTTGGTGACTTTCACCCTTTTTTCTGTTGTTTCAGAAACCAACTGGCAATTGAAAGCAAATTGATCCCAATTTTTGCGATATGCCGGAATCCAAGAAGAAATTCGTTCTTGTGTTTTAAAAATAGCAAATACGCAGTACGTGATCCATTCCTTCCGAGTTCCTAGGTTTGAGGGTGTGTGAGTGTACCCTAAGGGGCTTTCTAAGGATGGTTTTGGAATGGTTGACGTGTCCATCAAGGAGAAAAATGTGGGAGAATTTGAGTTACACAGTGGCCCTTGGAAGGAAACTAATCAGAGTTCTCTCTTCCCCCGTAATAATATACTAGTTGGCTTGTTCCAATGAATTCCCCAGAGCACAGTGTGTTGACGTCCAGTTCTGCCTCTGTCATTACTGAGATTAAGAGTGCATCATGGCTATGTTAACAAAATTTTCTTATCTTCAATATGTGGGTGCTAATTTGGGCCCAACCAATCGGATGTTATGTACGCATTGAAACTACAACTGATTGGTTGGGCAAACTAAGCACCATTTAAAAAACGCTAAGATACTTTTTTCACATCTCCCTGCTTGTATGGGATGGGCCCAGAACCCGAGCCATTATGTTTGCTATATGGGATTTAGCTAAACTATCACTCACTGGCCCTTTTATTTTCCTAACTTCCCCATAAACAGAAAGAGACAAAGTATCCAATTCAACAGCAGCGTCCCGTTAAGCTCAATGGGCAGGTCAGTACCCACTGAGAGGTAATTAGATTAATTATTTAATGTCCATTAGACATTTCCTGGATGATATGGAACATCCCTTAGTGACTGTGTGGTCAATTCTCGGGTCCCTATAATAAATTCTCTATAGGAGAGCTTGTCCTAGGGTTCCCTTTATAAATTGTTCTATGGCATCATGACCATCAGTGGGTTTCCCTTTTTATAACATACCGTATGCTACAATATCTGGCTTATTAATTGGATGTAATACATTATTGATTCTTTATCCTCCAACAGCATGCCATCAGACCTACAAGTATAACCCATCACCTTCTTGCCATTGATTTATTCGACATTTAAAAGGGGCAAATGCTTATTTTTCCTTGTCTTAAACTTATCCTTCAGTAATAACTCATACGTGTTTTCCTTGAATGGACTTGGAATGGTCCTGTTTCCCCTTCATTGGCATTAATTATTTGTTATATAGTTTGTATGAGAGCTTAAGGCCAACTTCCTTAAATATACGGTGATGTATTTGGGATCTTAATAATCCCTGCGCCACCTACAACCATAAATAACTCTGTGTTAAGTGTCATCGTAATGGAAAAGAATGGGGATTCCTGGTAGATAACAGACTTTACTATAGCAAACCATGGCCAGGTAGCAACGCTAGACTGCAGATATGTCTGTATAAAGAGGGTAATAAGTCAAGAGAGAAAAATATATTCTCCCCTCTTTACAAGGCCACTGTTAATGCCTCATTGGAATTGCAGTGCAGTTTTGGGACCATATCAAAAGGACATCTTGGAAATGGAACATTCAAGAGAGGGCACTAAATTAATAAGGGCAATGGATGGGCTTGCCCTATGCCGGCCTATTCAGACAAGTTAGGGCTGTACATTGGAGAAGTGACATTGTGTGGGATATGATAACTGTATACAATATATTATTGGGCATACAATACTTCTCGGAATCAAGGAATTTTCCCCTTCTTTAGCTTGTTTTGTTTTGGGGTTCTTTCTTCCTCCTTATCAGCGGTTAATAAGGAGGGTTAAAAGAGGGTGAAACTTGGACTTTTGGCGTATTCTTAATTCAACCTCATTTACTATGTTACTATTGGTAGGAACTGGAAACTAGTTTACCCTTGATATTCTTGTTCTGGCAGGATTTGGCAGTAGGGCCCGTGTAAAATAATAAAAGAGAGATCAACCAAGTGCTTTTCTACATCCTGGAGTTTCCCCCAGAGGATATGGGAGACCAGGGGACCTAGATACAGTAGGCCCAGTTAATGTGAGATAAGTTTCTTTATGATCACCCAGGGTAAGAATAGGATGAGGGTAGCTATTGAGCAGCCTGAGATCCAACAAGGAGATTTAGAAGGACTAGAGTCCTGGGTATACCACCCAGAATAGGGACAGTGCCAAGCATAGGGGTAGCAGATTTTCCACTACAGTGACCTGAGACGCTGGGGTGGCACTAACAAATCTGATTGTTATTATTCTGAATTCCTCTGGTTTGTTGAGTATTTATGTGGAATCTGTGCCATGCTAGTCACCTCTATTGTGCTACATTGCAATGCTTTAAGATCCAGATTTTCTGTTATAATAAGTTTTTAAGTTCCGAACCACTAGCGCCCATTTAATTGCATTCTACCTAGCGTGTAGTTCAGCAACACCCTGCCTCCAACATATGCGATGGCCCATCCTGTAAATGAGTCTTGTTGCATAAATTATGATAACGCTGACATCTCTGGAGCAAATGAACTACCTACCCCATTTTACTATCGGCCTACACTATGTCTAAAACTTCACAACTGTTTTGATGTCCTCAGCGCAGTTCCATGACAGGAACCCTGGTTGGGGAGAATGTTACCTACAAGGCTGGGAGATTATCTGCAAGTCAAACCATTTCCTTTCTAGGGGCCCCAGAAATGTTCCCCCAGGCTCAGTAACTGTTCAGTATATATATCTTCCCAATCTGGTTGGGAAGATACTGGTTGGATTTTGTTCAGAGCTTGGGCTCTCCCATTGACCTTCTAATATCCTAATCAATTTAATACTTTGTAACTCTATTCATTTGTTTCTTTGTCAATTCATTTCATACTCTTTCCCAAGGTTTCCTTCTCCAGATATTCTATTGTAATTCTAGTTTTTCAAGGCTACACAAATCTTAATTTCCAAATTATTTTTTCTCCCTACAGACCATTCCACAAATATCCACCGTGACCTGGCAACCACCTTGATCCCTCTGCTTCTTGTTTTGGGAAGCCTGCCATTCGGATCTCGTGGATGACATGTAAGAAATGGGATTGTACTAATTAATTCGAACTGGAATCTATTGGTTATTATGGGCATGTGGAGCCTGAACATAAGGGACTGGCCAATGCGTGTAGCTTGTGTGGGGTTAAGACAATCACTCGTAATAGTTGTGTATTAGGATTGGTGCCACTGATAGGGCCAGTTAAAGTTTTAGGCTAAAACACACACAGGCCAATAGTTTGTCCCTCAACTGGGGTTGATCCTACGAATGGTACCATTGGCAACAAATTACTGCAGTGTCTGTCGATGTTTATCTGATTTGGACAACCCTTCAACCCAAAATTGGTCTGTAGTGGCCCGAGCATTAAATGGAAACCCCCCATCTCTAACTGGTAAATTCAATTTTTTGTACTCTTTTTTTATTGAAGAACAGGTGGTAAAGGAGCTGTGTCTTACCTCCATTCTTCAATACAATGTTCTGGGCCGGAACGAAACTACCTTCTGTCTCGCTCCTCTGCCACGTCTTCTGACAGGTCCTGACGGACTGGTATCTATGCGCATAGCGTAAAGTCCGTTGGGACCTGCTGTGACAACGGTGGAGAGCACGAGATTGGGTAACATCCCGGGCTCCTGAACGTTTTTATTGAATAACGGAGGTAAAGACCCGTCCTCTACCTCCTGTTTCTTCAATAAACCGAGTAGCAAAATATAATTTTACCGTAGAGATTCCCTTTAAGTTCCCATATTTCAGTGTGATCGGCCATCCTAAAGCTGAGTAACAACAAAAAACCCCCTTGCAAATCTTCACCCAACTGAACGTTTGGGGCCCTTCCGACTGGTCAAGCCAGGACGAGACTTTCGTTTATGGTAAAAGCAACCGCGACCGAGGGTGCGATCCATAGAGTGATTTCGGGACACATCCAGCTAAAGCCCATGCATGTTTTCAGACCAATACACTGAATAAATCTTTCAGTAGGGCCAAAAAACTTGCATGGTGTGAACTCCGCCCTTGAGTTGAAAACTGCTAATAAACACTGCGTTTATCCTGTCCGACTTCTTATTCCAAGGACAACCTGTAGGGATAAATAACAGCAGGCCCGAGCCCCCCTCCATTAACCAGAGAACAATATCACAAGAATCATACAAAGTGTGACACTCCGTAGTCCTTCCCTAACTTATTAAGCACTTTTACAGCTCCACATGAATGTGGGAAGTTGCTCCACTTCCCCTTTCCCTCTTTTTCATTAG
Organism: Hymenochirus boettgeri; assembly: GCA_019447015.1. NCBI lineage: Eukaryota > Metazoa > Chordata > Amphibia > Anura > Pipidae > Hymenochirus > Hymenochirus boettgeri. Next base: position 396,708,942 of record CM033469.1, on the reverse strand, counting down.
TTTTATATTTTGCTTTTAATTTTACACAAAAGTGACGTACAATTCAATGGCCCGAAGCGCTTGCACAATCTTTTCTCTTAGTCGTTCAGGTGGATGGCAGTGAGTCCAAGGCTTGGCTTTCGCACAACTGTATCTTGGTCATGAATGACTTATATACTGTAATATAGGAGAAGATGACTTTTTTAACATGAAATGTGGGATCTGTGTTGGCTATTCTTATGTAAAACATATTTGCCTCTGTTTATTCTCTCTACAGAATTAGTATAGAGCACGTAACAACCCCATATTCACATGGCACGCTGTATTTACTCTCCTTATACTTTCATTTTTTCTAGAGGCCCGGCATAGAATGGAATGAAATAAATAATCGCCCTAAACCGAGTTGATAACAATGGCATTAATGGAGAATGTTTACCCTTTATAATGTATTTTTATATTTCTTCTCATAGTAAAGTCACCGAAATCCATTATTAGACATGCAAGTCAAATTAAGACACAGGGGATTGAGATAAGTACTGCCCCATTCCCTCCATTTCTGGCAGAGGTTACTACTGCGCCTCCCTCTTCTCATGAGCCTTTTTAAGCTTGAGCATGTGCATAGGAGGCAGCAGTGGAAACAGCAGTCAATCATTTTGTGATGTCAGTTGTCACAGCCTTGATTAATGCATTGAGGGGGAGGAGCCAGCCTGACCTTAAAGATATTATCCTTCATATCTGGCCAATAATACATCTAGTAATTTCTGAAAATATATCCTTGGAAATGGTGGCAGGTAACTGACCATTTCTTTTGTTGTAAGGGTGGACATGCCTTTAAAAAGTCTCTGGCACCATATACTCACACAAAAGGTTTATGATAAATCTCGTTGTAGCGATGTTAGAAGTTAGAAGTTACATTGGATCTCACTTTCCATACAGACACAGGCTGCGTGGTGTAGCCATACAGCCAATAATGTACATATGGGGAGTTTGTTTCCGTTGACCATTTTCCGACCTGTTACAGATTGATAAACAAGCTGCCTAGTAATGGAATGAATCAAGCCTGCAATATTACTATGTTTTCGGTCTGTAGAGTGTTTGAGACTGATTGAGTAACCTACGGTGGCCCCTATGTTCCGTCTGGGAAGCCCGAATACATGTGATGGGACACTGAACACACAATTGGTTAATATTCAGTAAATTAAGTTTAATCTCAGTTGTATTTGTTCTTGTCCGTTTAATTTGATCCAACATACCAAAATATAAAGCCGGGGAAAAGCAAATGATCAGTCTATAAGTAAATAAGGAATATTCCTTTAATAAATCGGTCCTTAAAAATCTGTTGTATATCTCAATATATATTATTGTACATGATAAAGTGCATATATGACAAGGACCAACAAACACAGTTCTAATACTGTTGACCGGGTGGTGTGTAAAACAGTCCAAATACGTCCTCAGGACAGTCTCCTATATCCTATTAATAGTCTACCTATTCCTATATTTATCTAATATATAATACACTACTTCCTAAATCTAAAACTCCCTAACTAATCTACTAAGTCTAACTATACTTCTTGACCCCCCTTCGTATCTACTAACTAACCTATACTAATATTTATCCTAGTCCGATCTATCCTACTTCTCTATATATCTAACCTAATAGTCTATAAAATAAAAACCTACTTCTAATCTAACTATTAACTAATCTACTAATGAGTCTAGGTCTATCTAACTCTTATATAAAACTAACTAGTCCTGTCTATACATCTTCTATAAATCCTAAGTCTTCTTAGTCTCTTATATCTAAGTCTATATATCTATCTAGTCAATCTATCCTAAATAGTATTAAAAATAATACTAGTCTCTAATTAAGTCTATCTGTCTAACAAACCTTCTTATACTATAAAGTCTACTAGTCATAAAACTACTAACTATACTAAATCTACTGTCTAATTACTAAATATATTCTATCTATTAAAGTCTACTACTTTATATACTGTCTATACGAATCTATCTAGTCCTATAACTCCTATCTGTCTGTCCTAAAAAGTCTATACTATCTAATATACTACTTATACTATCTTTACTTTATCCCTTAACTCTACTTTTAACTCATCTATAATAAACTAATCTAAATGTCTACCCTATATTAACCCTACTATTACTATCCTCCTCCTAATCTAACTATATAACTATCTACTAAATACCAAAGTCTCCTATTATAATACATGTCTATATCGTTATATAACTAATCCTTATTAAATAAACTACTAGCTAAATAAAACCTAACGATATCTAACTACTACTATGTCCCTTATTAGTCTACTAAACTATCTATCTCTATTATATACTATATCTCAATATCCCTACCTCTAGTCTAATATACTCTAATTCCTACTACTACTATCTCACTCTATCTACTCTAAACTTCTTCTAACTATTCTATAATAATCTATAAACTTATATAATTTATGTCCCTAAAGTCTTCCTCTAATTCTATCTAACTCTATACTAACTCTATACTATCTTAATATAACTAACTACCTACCTATCTGTCTAACTAATATCAACCCTCCCTTGGTGCCTCACGGTAATACAGTACAAACTCCTCTATAAAGGGCCCCTCCGGTAACCCATTCATTTCATATCTCTGCTCTGGCACATCAATCTATGTGTATGCTGGCCTCTTGATCTGTATTGTCACATCCCCGGATCCGGGTGTTGGGCTAGAGATAATACAGATACTAGAGGACAGCACATAATAATAACTATTCCTTATTTTATTTAGACTTGATCCTTTGCTTTTCCCTGCTTACATATTTTTGTCTTGTTGATTCGCAGAGTTTAACCAGTATTATCGGGTTTTGAAACCCATCCCGCGGGGATTCATATTGATTTAGGCCCTGTATTCACATTTCTATATTCTTTCATCCACAAAGATCTGGCTGAATAACAACCATAGGAGCTCTGATGAACCTTTATGGTAAATAAAGATTCTTGCTATTTGTGACTGGCAAGGCAAGCAATACGCGCCTCCTCTCTATTGTCCGGCAGTAAGGGAAATGCAAATAACAGGAAGTAAACCATACTTGGACACTCCTGTGTGTCATCACCTCTAGCCCTTTCTTATTTGTTTCTGTGTTATTTCACAATGTATCTATCCATCTCTAACTCGGCCTTTCTCTCTTGTGTTCGGTTTGAGAAACAAGTGAAACATATTCGTTTGGAAATATCATTCCGGGCATTAAGAAAAATGACTTCATTCCAGTGAGTGCCGTGTTTTTCTTATTGTGGAATCACCTGTCAGTGTCACTGGTCCAGGTTTGCTTGTTTTGTCCCGACAAAAAGCGCACCAATTCACTCACCTAAACCACGTTAATGCAGTCGCACAAAACATTAATGGGCAAAAGGTAGATAAATTAAAATAATGTGCACAATTTGCCCAGAAATTTAATATACATTTAACAGAAAAGATTTGGGAAAACCTTGTTAAGTACGGTACTTACACTGAGCAATCTTCCCTCAATAAAATCAGGAAGGGGGTTAAATTGACAAAAGATGTGCAACTGATACCCAGGATCTTTAACTAGATGCCAACTTCCTAAGTTTTTAGACCTATTGAACTTCATTAAAAGTTTAGTCAATGGGAGAAATGCTTGAAACGTTCTGATAAATATAATACGGTTAAAATAACACAATGGTAACTACTGGACATGGCTCTGGACCTGGAAACCAGATCGGAGCAATTTATCGGGCTTCTGCATTGAATTTTCTAGGGTTTACCGTAAATCAGTATGCCCATTCGAAGGTATTTCTAAATTCGATGGTTACTCAACCCACATTTGAGGATTATGGCCCAAATTCGAATGCAAGGACGCACATTATAGGTTAATCGACTAACTGTAGTGGACGGTGCTAACCCTCGATGTATCGTTCACAAATTGGGCACAATTTTGGCTGCTTTTATTAAATGTCTTGACATCCCCCATATGTAAATTAAAGTCCAATGTCCGCTCCCTACAGTAAAACTGACTTAACAAACATCCCGCGAACACAAACCTCATTAAACTCTGCACAACGCCTTCCACACTCTAATAAGGCGCAATAAAAGTGAAATTTAAAGGAAGTGGACCGGTATTTTTGTTTTCTCGAGGTTTTAAAAGATTCAAGATATTCGATATGAAGATTCCAATCAGTAGATCACCGTAATGACAGAAATAAACTCCTCCCACGCGTTTACCAAACACAACCGTAAGGATTTAATCCTTAACTTCATACGGTATTCAAATATCGCTGTTTGTAATACACGTCATCTACCCCCCTTGACATGTTTATTTACATATGTGTCTAACGTCTTATGAAATCTAGGTAAAGTTAATTAGCTGATGCCTGTGTTTTCTTACAGGCGGATGTACTGCTGCGCTCCACTCTCAGTTCCGACCCCAACACCTCTGCTATGTAGAAACAGCTTGAACTGGACGGGTAGGTTTTCCTTTAATTCTGGATGTCAACAAGTCAAGAAACAAAAGGTTTGGTCGGCCCTCTAGTGCCATGTAAGAAAGTGTGTGACTGCCACATTCCACAATTGTGCACCCAATACGAACAGGGCAGAGGATACGCTACTAGCCATCATTATACTCTTAGTATTGTTGTTACCAGAATTCAGTATTTTAACTATGAAATTTATCTATTCAATTCATCCAAATGCCAAGATAAGTTCCCCAGCACTCATATCAACATCCAATGTAATTCTACTCAATATGATGGTTTTCGATATAATGGTAATATATAATAGAACCCCTCCGTAAACAATCTGCACATGGTTTTGAATGACCTTTTTACTTTGATGTCTTGTGTAAGAGACCCTGTATTGGGTGTTGGTTAGACTATGCCATGGCCAATAATCGGCCATGGTGTTATGGGTCGGCCTAAACTATATGTTGGAATGTTCTCCAGTGAATTTTCTACCACTTCGTCTGTCAAGTAATTACACTGCTGACCGCCCATATCCCTCTAATTTCGAGATTGAGCGTGATGAAAAACATTGTTGCTCTCAGAGCTGTTTCTAGCCATATTGGTGCCCTGGCGTGATCAGTCGCAATCCTTCAGGCTTAAAATTTGAAGTAGTGTGATCCTAACCCTCTAAGAGTATTGACATTAACCTCAGTGCCCAGACTTCCCGCATATATTGTGGTTCCCCACTTTCAGTGCCAGCAGAGTTTACCCTTAATCCTTCATGCCAGCAGACTTCCCCGAATATTGTGGTTACCACTTTCAGTGCCAGCAGAGTATTACCAGTATCCCTTCAGTGCCCAGCAGACTTCCCCAGAATATTGTGGTTACCACTTTCGTGCCAGCAAGTTTACCATTATTCCTTCTGTGCCCAGCACTTCCCCAGAATATTGTGGTTACCACTTTCAGTCCAGCAGATTATTTACATTATCCTCTGACCAGCAGACTTCCCCAGAATATTGTGGTTACCACTTCAGTCCAGCAGAGTAATTAACCATTTCCCTTCAGTTCCAGCCAGACTTCCCCAGATATTGTGGTTACCCCTTTCAGTGCAGCAGAGTATACCATTATCCCTTCAGTGCCAGCAGACTTTCCTTACAATGATTTCCAGTGCCACAATTTAACCCCTATCGGAGATGTTACAATCCGACCATGTAGTGGGGCTGATCCAATTGGTCTACCACAGGGCATGTGATCCCACTAATGCAATCCAGATGCAAAGCAGGGATAGGGGCCCATCAATTTTTTCCTGGGGGGCCCAGTGCATTCCTATTAGAATCTTTAGAAATCATAGAATCAACACAGGCTTTTTTACATAACATAATGATTGTCTCACCATGGTCTGTAAGAAGACCAGTTTGACACCTGATGGAGACCTAGATCCTAACTACCCCTATAGGAGATACAATTTTCGTTGTGGTCGTCAGAGCATCTTCCTTTACTTGTTGGCTTGCTAAAGCAACGCCTGGACAGATCTGTCCCGATAATTATTTTGGAAATCTCATCTAAAACACATATGATAAACGTGGACATGTTTACCTTTCAAACAGTGATTTCATGAAGGAATCTGCACTGACGTCCATGGGTGCGGTAAACCTACAGGTTACATCTACCTTTGATCTCTTTTAACGCAAATCAATTGCCGCTCGCCCCTCTTTATTTGACTTATCATGTTAACATGACTGTACAATCCAAGATTGAATTAAAGGACCGTACAGCCCGAATATCCTTTCTATGACTTGGAAACTGCTATGCAGAATAATCTACCAGTTTTTCCTGTCTTCTAGTGAGACGCAATCTGAAGTTTAAAATGTCCCTTTAAATCACAGACAACTTCTCCAGGAGGGAAAAGGCGCTTGCGGAATTTGATGGTAACCGATTCCACTAACTATCTGTTTTTATATTTTCTGGTTTATATGGCGAATACATGTGCTGATCATGGCCCTATGAATGAGATATCAGGAACCGTAGGTCACGGATCGGATTGAGAAATGGTAAAATAACTCTGCTTACGATGATCTTTGGCCAAAACACAGGAAACAGAAAAATCTATCTACTACTGTTGGGCCGAATTTTGTATGGCTCCTTGTGTTGCCGCGACGTCCGCACAACAGTTACTACTCTTACTTCGTCCGACCGGACGAAAGAACAAATCAGACGGGTTGGAAATCACAACCGGCCTTGTTGGTCCCTGTGAAACACACGATCGTCGCGCTTAACTTTCGACCGTCTGCTTTTGCCCGCCCGGTCGGTCAGAGGATGAGGATCGATATGGTGTGTACCTAGCTTTATATAGTTCCATGTAGGTTGGAGGACAACGTGTCTGTTTATGTGTCTGGTGGTAGGTTGGAGGACGCGTGTCCTGTTAATGTGCAGTTTTTCTCTCTACCTGCTGATCTGTTGGTGCCACGATGTTTGCATGGGTTTATTTAAAGACCTGAATTCAGATTTCCAATACATAGACAACATTGAAAGTCTGCCATTTGGAATGAAGCAGCTGCGTTTTCTTTCTGGTGGTTATCAAATTATTCCTCTAATTCCGTGACTATTCCCCGCGAACTCTCTAGGACGAATTAACAAGTTGTAGTGGCGTAAAGTCTGTCTACTGAATAAGTACCAATAACTTTACACTGAATTAGTGTGGGAGCCACTAAAAGCGCCATTTGAGCTTTTCAGTATGTTGGTACAAAATGTTGCCCGTGTTTTAAAATCTGCGCCACCAATCAGATGTTTTCTACTGTTGTAAGACCATAAAAAAGGTATCATCTGATTGGCCACTGCAGATTAATGCAGGGCAAAATTTTGCACCAACATCTTGACTAATTCCAAAACTTTTATTTTATATCTGCAAGGATTGACGGAACCTCCTCACGCAGCCATAATAACCAATATAATGTCCATCTTAATTTTTTAGGGGGCATCACTTGAAGAAGAGGGATAAGTTTAAGTTAAAAATATCCAACACTTATTTTACAGTAGGGTGGTAATCCATAGACTACTTTCCAATAGATTGTTTGTATCAAAAACTAACCACTCCCACTTAAGGAAAGTTCACCAAACACAACTTTGATCCCATGGCTGGATCATAAAGAGTCACTGAAATGAGCCGCTCCCACTTGTATAACTAAAGTACCCCCAACCGCCCCTGTACACTAATGGCCTAATCCACTTCAGCAATATTGCATATTTATTATGAAAAAAGGCAAGAAAACAAACTTGTTTTTAAATACTATCAGTCCATTTTTGCGCACTACAAACCATCGATCTGTATCGGCTCCCCTGCCATGCTAATTCTATTACCGCGAAAGCATTTTCAAAAACTTTGGACCCTTCCGGCCAAAAGGGGGCATAAACCTGAACTAAAACACAACCCTCATTTTCTGTAAATAGCTCCGGGAAACTTGAATCTCACATTGGGAAAGATGTCTTATGTAATTCACATTTATTTACCCGGTCTATAAATAGGATTGAAGTTGTTTTTGGGTGAAATTTCCTTTGACTCTAAATATTTTTGGAACCATTCCAATTGGCGGCTTAGATTCCTAGCTGTCGCCGATGCAGTCCATGTCCCGGAACATCATAAGATGTAGAATTTTTCTACTCTGCCAACAAGCCTTCCGGTTTTCTTTTGACTTATATTTTCCTTGTGCTTGCAAATGAATTAGAAATCAATGGATGTTCAGGTTAATTAATTATTAGCTTGCACTGTTTCCTCAAAGGGAGGTGGGCTGTGAGGAGCCAAATAATCACTGATAAGTTTCCTAGGGACCTTTGTAACTGGAGACACATGATCTATGCTGGACGCTGTAAAATTCTACTACGAGGCTTCCTTACGAAACCATATACGCCACGCGCTTGTCATATTTGCGGTAGGTTATTATACACCCAGTATGAATGCGATTGGTGATCTTTATACGCATATCAAACCAGGGCTTCAAAACGGGGCCCTCCCAACCTAGACCCTAAACTTTTCATTGGGATCAACCTTTGCCCAGAAAAAAATTCCTCCCAATTCTGATTTTCCTTCTCCGCCATGGGCTAACACTAGATGAGAACCTTTTCCACCATTCAGAGAATCTTAGGGATGTTGAATTGGGGTGGGTGGTGATTTTCTGCTGGACTTTACGTGACAAGGTTGTAATATTATGGAAATGCTTCTCAAACAGACCAACCATAAATTTCCGGTGCACACATGAAAATTAGGAACAGTATTCCCTCATACAGACTACTGATTAGTACACTGAACGATCGCTGTTTGATCTGATTTGATTAAAAGGGTACCAGGGATCATTTGGTGGTGACTGGTTGCATGGCCTATTGTAGACCACTGATCGCAGATAATTACCACCCCATCCATTTGTCCCGATTTTCAGATATTGGGTAAGACAAATCCTCACCGATATTTTATCCTGGTCAACTGAAATATTTACAATGGATGAACAAAGGTTTCCCCTGTTGTACCTAGCCTTACCGGAATTGTTCAACAATTCAGGGTTGTAATTTGCATGTTTGTGTGTGGAAGACCAAGTCTTAGCCACCCTAGATATTGACCATCCCTTAGAAATCAATCTCAAAATAGGTAACCACCTTGACCATAATGCCTGTTTTGAAGGTTTGTCCTGCCAATGAATATATCACAGATTGTTAATGATCAGACCATTAGAAGCCCAAAGGGAGTGATGTGCAAGTTCTTGCACACAAAACTATTCTTCTGTGATAGTTTTACTGTAGCTGGAATGGTGACAGAGATTTGACCGTTAGAATGCTGTATGCTGTGTGCAGGCTTGGCAGTTGGTTTGTGGGAAAAAAGTCAGGTCGGATGGTAGTGGGGTGGTTAAAGAGGGAGGGGGGATACTGCTCCTAAACAAAATGGTGTGCTGGATTGACACATGCAGCAACACATGCAAATCGAGTAAGTGCTACTTACATGCATTTAATTATAGATTAAGAGTGAGCCAAAGACATTTTTTCAGTATGTGTCCCTTAGCTTTTCTTCAAGTGCTTGCTTCCCCTCTTCGCTACCAATGACTGATTATCCCCCCAACCACTCATCAGAAATTCCTGTTTTTCGGATGCTCTATAAATCAGATTTCATCCATTAAATCAGTTGATATTTAAAATTGCCTTTGAATGCACAACTGTAGAAAAAAATGGAATTGTTGCATCCATTAAGCCAAAGGGTGTACTGAGTGATTGACAGCTGAAATATAAGAAGTTTTAGATTGGATTTCTAAAGAAATAGGGGGCAGGTCAACAAAAAAATGATACAGTGGAGGTTGGGAAGAATTATAGTTTCCAGGTATGGCCAATTTAAAATAACCTATTTTTCGGTATAGATGCCCTTTTTTTTTTTTCATCAAAAATCATAAAAATTCGAGTTCCGTGAAGTTTCGACGGGATTTCGAAACCCTCAGATTCGATTCGAAACTGGTTTCAGTTCGAACCCACATTACATCTCTACTAAGGAGGCTTCCATGTTGTTGCCAGTACAACTCATAGTCCATGTTGTATTTAAAAAGCCCTGCAAGCGTGTTCACCTATTGGCTATACCCACTGAACCCACTTTTTCGTCACCAATAAATTTAAAATAGGTAGGGAGAGAATAAGGCTTTGAAGCTCCCCTTTCAAGCATATGCAAATAAGGAACAGAGACTTCTGGGTAATTTCCACTGCAGCTTTAGGAAAGTCTTTAAAAAAGACTTTTACAGAGATGCTGTAAAGATATCGCTTTCCTAAAGAATTACCCAGAAAGTCTGTTTCTTAATATAAAATGAGATTTTCACAACAAATCAAATCATAACCTACCCAACCCGAACCTACAACAATATTTCCTACAACACTTTGAATCCCTTATATCACCACATACAACCCCGACCGAAGATACCGATTCATATATAGAGACATGCTCCCTCCCCCAACTTACAATAGACAACAGAATCACTCAATTGCCCAATAACCCAACAAGGAAATCTCCAAACACCAATCCCTACACAACACCAATCCCCGGTCCGGACGGCTTTCCACAGAATATTATAACTACTAAACCCCCACATACTCTCCACCCTCACAGACCTATATAATAACATACTCAACCAAGACACTCATATTCAAAAACGTAACGACTCCCAAACCATTCTACTATTGAAACCAACAAGGACCCATCATTAGCTTCAACTTACAGGCCGATATCACATTAAACCAAGATTATAAAATTCAAAACAAAATAATAGGAATAGATTAGCCACATCATGCCGGACTTAATAAGACTCACAACTAGGATTCACCAAAGGCAGAAACACCACCAAAGCTATCCGCCAGCTATAGCCCTATATCAGCCCATCCACCACCAGACCCCGTTCCCAGGAGATCTTGCTAAGTCTAGAGCCGATAAGGCCTTTGACAGGGTCCTCGGGAATTCCTACATAAAATCCTTGCCACACGCAACTTTGGATCCAATCATTCAATTAATTACATTCCTCCACACAAACACCCTCCCTATTGATAAACAACACCAACTCATATACATTCCAAACCCATAGAGGGACGAGACAGGGATGCCCACTTTCCCTACTGTTTAACCTTAGTATAGATCCACTACTTAGAACCATATCCAATAACAAACCATTCACAGGCATCAAAATAGGCAAGGAAGATCTATATACGCAGACGATATTCTCCTATTTATATCCAAACCCCTAACATCCATACCAGCCATAATGAATCATTTAACACACTTTGGGAGATTATCGGGAATGCAAATTAACTACAACAAATCTGAAGCACTTCTTTGGGAACAGGTGACCCCCTAAAATGTTCAAACAACTTCCCATTCACATGGGCTAACACAGCCATAACATACTTGGGATCCGTCTTCCCAGACAAAATAGACTCGCTATACTTGAAAAAACATTCCTCCACTTATAACCACAAATAAACTATACAACAAACTGCACGCATGGGAGAAATTCCCTTATCTTTCATAGGGACGACCAATCTTCTAAAAATGATCTTATCCCTAAACTACTTTACCTACTACAAAACCCTACCACTATTTCTATCCCGGAAAGACATAAACACATAAACACTATTTTCCGCAAATACATATGGCTAAACAAACCCTCACAAATCAATTTAAAACACCTCACACATCTTTTCTACAGTTGTGCATTCAAAGGGGCAATTTTAAATATCAACTGATTTAATGGATGAAATCTGATTTATAGAGCATCCAGAAAACAGGAATTTCTGATATTAAGATGGTTGGGGGGGATATTCAGTCATTGGTAGCGGAAGAGTGGAAGCAAGCACTTGAAGAAAAGCTTAAAGGGACACTATACTGAAAAAATGTCTTTGCCTCATCTTAATCTATAATTAAATGCATGTAAGTAGCACTTACTCAGATTTGCATGTGTTGCTGCATGCTGTCAATCCAGCACACATTTTGTTTAGGAGCAGTATCCCCCCTCCCTCTTAACTGATTTAATGGATGAAATCTGATTTATAGGTATTTGGTGCCCTAACCACCAATATTTTTCTAAAAAAACAGGGTCCAATCAAGGAAAATATGACCATGGGGCAAGTTTTTCTCCTATTACACTGGTTTTGCATTTAACTACCATAGAAACATGGAAATTACCCAGAAGTCGCTGTTACTTTTTCTCATGTTACACCTTTGGCTTAATGGATGCAACAATTCCAGTTTTCTACAGTTGTGCATTCAAAGGGGCAATTTTAAATATCAACTGATTTAATGGATGAAATCTGATTTATAGAGCATCCAGAAAACAGGAATTTCTGATATTAAGATGGTTGGGGGGGATATTCAGTCATTGGTAGCGGAAGAGTGGAAGCAAGCACTTGAAGAAAAGCTTAAAGGGACACTATACTGAAAAAATGTCTTTGCCTCATCTTAATCTATAATTAAATGCATGTAAGTAGCACTTACTCAGATTTGCATGTGTTGCTGCATGCTGTCAATCCAGCACACATTTTGTTTAGGAGCAGTATCCCCCCTCCCTCTTAACTGATTTAATGGATGAAATCTGATTTATAGGTATTTGGTGCCCTAACCACCAATATTTTTCTAAAAAAACAGGGTCCAATCAAGGAAAATATGACCATGGGGCA
>CM033469.1:396580363-396696134 GCA_019447015.1 Hymenochirus boettgeri | reverse complement strand
TTAAAATAGGTAGGGAGAGAATAAGGCTTTGAAGCTCCCCTTTCAAGCATATGCAAATAAGGAACAGAGACTTCTGGGTAATTTCCACTGCAGCTTTTAGGAAAGTCTTTAAAAAAGACTTTTACGGAATGCTGTAAAGATATCGCTTTCCTAAAAGAAATTACCCAGAAGTCTGTTTCTTAATATAAAATGAGATTTTCAACACAAATCAAATCATAACTACCCAACCCGAACTACAACAATATTTCCTACAACACTTTGAATCCCTATATACACCACATACAACCCCGACCGAAGATACCGATTCATATATAGAGACATGCTCCCTCCCCCAACTTACAATAGAACAACAAGAATCACTCAATTTGCCAATAACCCAACAGAGAAATCTCCACACACAAATCACTACACACACCAAATCCCCGGGTCCGGACGGCTTTCCACAGAATATTATAAACTACTAACCCCCACATACTCTCCACCCTCACAGACCTATATAATAACTACTCAACAAGACACTCATATTCAAAACGTAACGACTCCCAAACCATTCTACTATTGAAACCAAACAAGGACCCATCATTAGTCATCTTACAGGCCGATATCACTATTAAACCAAGATTATAAAATTCACAACAAAATAATAGGAATAGACTTAGCCACATCATGCCGGACTTAATTACAGACACAACTAGGATTCACCAAAGGCAGAAACACCACCAAAGCTATCCGCCAGCTATAGCCCTATATCGCCCACTCCACCAGACCCCGTCCCAGGAGATCTTGCTAAGTCATGCCGATAGGCCTTTGACAGGGTCTCCTGGGAATTCCTACATAAAATCCTTGCCACACGCAACTTTGGATCCAACTTCATAGATTAATTACAGTTCCTCCACACAAACAACCTCCCTATTGATAAACAACACCAACTCATATACATTCCAAACCCATAGAGGGACGAGACAGGGATGCCCACTTTCCCTTACTGTTTAACCTTAGTATAGATCCACACTTAGAACCATATCCAATAACAAACCTTCACAGGCATCAAAATAGGCAAGGAAGATCTATATACGCAGACGATATTCTCCTATTTATATCCAACCCCTACAATCCATACCAGCCATAATGAATCATTTAACACACTTTGGAGATGTTCGGGAATGCAAATTAACTACAACAAATCTGAAGCACTTCTTTGGGAACAGGTGACCCCCTAAAATGGTCAAACAACTTCCCATTCACATGGGCTAACACAGCCATAACATACTGGGAGTCCGTCTCCCAGACAAATAGACTCGCTATACTTGAAAAACATTCCCCACTTATAACAACTAACTAAACTTATAAACTTATATATCTATATAACATAACAAATCAAACTGACAGCATGGGAGAAATTCCCTTATCTTTCATAGGCGAGCCATCTTCTAAAATGATCTTATTCCCTAAACTACTTTACCTACTACAAAACCCTACCACTATTTCTATCCCGGAAAGCCATAAAACCATAAACACTATTTTCCGCAAATACATATGGCATAACAAACCCTCACAATCAATTTAAAACACTCTCACACTCCTAAAAACAAAGGAGGTCACAGTTTCCCAAACATCGAACTATACAATATGGCCTCCTCTCAATTGTCAGGGACTGGTTGCACACCTCCTTGAACTATTCTCGCACCATTTAGACCAACAACTCTGTGGTCCCCAGTCCCTGTCCTCAATGCTACGCACTTGTTTTTTGGATTTGCGAAGAGGTAGGGATCCCCTTGCTAATGTCAGGCTAAAGCATGAACAAAGCCCGTCCATTGAGGCCTGAAACAATCCCACTCACTATGGCTACCATTCACCAACCACCCAGATTTCCAGGAGTGAGGGCCCACACAATATTCCATAGATGAAGATGAAGGGGATAAAAACAATCCGAGAACTAGTAAATACGAATACTAGACATCCCCTATCCTTCTCACAGGCAAAGCAAATACCAATGTGTCCATTGCCTACAAGCCAACAGTTACATCACAAAATCAATTTCTTACCTAGGAGAGACAGACTGGAACAACCCGTTAGACACACTTCATCTCCAGAACAAAGTCTGAACTCCCGATCCAATTACCATAAACTCCTATATCACCAAATAAACACCCAAACCTCCACCAAAAATAAACCAATGGAAACAGGACATACCCACAATACAGAAAATTTTACACAGGAAACCATGAGGCTCATACAAAATACCTTCCAGAAATCTCATACCATGAGATGACCCTAAAACTACTACAAGAGGCTACATATCACCATATAGATCAGGGAGATCAGGGTCTGCCCCAAACCTTCTGTCCAAAATGCAAGGATCCCAAACCAGATCTTTTCCATTGCATGTGGTCCTGCCCAATTATTCAAGAAGTGGCAACATTCTGTACACACACTAATTAACTACGTCCCTCTAACACCACTCTGGGCAATATTCGGATATGCAACTGTACAAACCTCCCACATCACACTAGAGCAAACAAATATGTTTCTCAATATATCAGCTGCACTAGGAAAACCATACTCCAACAATGGATAACACCCACCCCCCATCTCTAAAACTATTCAAAACTAAACTATCCTTTCTATTCAAATGGATTGGGTGGAAGCAACACTAGATAAGAAACAAAGTCAGACAATTCTTCACACTCTGGGGAGTTTCATTGACATCCTACCAACACATGTTAACAAGTATCCACGACTGCTTCCATGTAACAGCATGGTAAACTCTGAGCATAATCTCCAGTCTCCCTATCATGAATATATACACAAGTCACCCACGCGTACTCTCCCCTTCTCCTCACCCTCCAAACATCTGAATTATACCCCCACCCACCCCCTGGCAACTAAACAATTGCGACAACTGTTACTATTATGTAATATCAATTTAGGCAATAGTTAAGATAATGTTATAACCCCGCTAGTTGCGGCAAGTTAATTAGGTAATAATAAAAGAATAATTGAAAGTTTAGAGATGTGGACCAATAAATATCCTTTAGGAACCAGACAATATTTTGAATTCAATACTCTTTGTGACCTACATGAACAATTCGCTAATCAGCTGTCATCAGAACATACATGATGCAGCCAACGCAAGAACTTTTTGTACTATTTTATTTTTTCCTGGTTTCCTTTTTTGTTCTGATCACACCCATAATAAATGTATGTCTTAATTCTCTTACTCTGTAAATCCCATCTCTACTCTTAATAAAAACATTTTGAGAAAAAAAAGAGATTTTTCAAGAAACGTTCTCATAATGGTTTCCGCGAGTACATATGGCCCTATACATGGTCCTATACATGTTCGTAGTGTGAGGTGTGGCGATTTTCAATAAATAGCTTCTACTTTTAATGACTTCCATGGGATATAAAATAGACTACCACTCTTTTATATTCGCTCCACCTTAGGTGTGCTGGAAACCTGTAGAACGACCAAAGGATTTTCCACAAACCGATTTTTTGTTTTGAATTTTGCTTTGTCTGTTGCGTTTTATTTCTGGTGTGATGATTAACCTCTGAGTCGGGAAGTGCGGAGATCATGGTTTTCATTTCTATGCAATTCCCTGATCCTCCCGGAGATTAAGTGAGGTAATGATCTTTGCCCTCCTGTGCCTCTGGCTGGATATATGAGGAGATTTAGTTTGTAATTACCTTCTTACATTTATGTGTCTGATCTAAGGAGAACTGGAAGGTCACCTAAAGGAAACTGAAAGGGATCATTTAAAGGCTTTCCCAATGGTTTTAGGGTTCATTCTAGAATTAAAGCTGTTTTAGCTTAAAGGGCATGTCCACCCTTATAATACATTTTTTACTTGTGATAGTATGCCTTCCCCCAGCCCCAACCGCTATGAATAATTTTAGAAAGTGCCCCGATCTTTACTTACCTTTCCTCTCTCCTCCGACACATTGCCGCGGCCTTCTGCTTGCAATACACTGCAACAGGGACGGGACGGCAGCCACTCCGTGATGGCTGAGAGGCAGCCAATCACGGACGCGACTGCCGGCTTCTCAGAATGCCGCGGGAGAGAGGGAAGGTAAGTAGAGTTCTGGGGTCTTCTTAAAATTTTTTTAGCGATTGGGGCTGGGAAAAGGACTAATGTATGGAAAGGGTTTAATGGTAGGGGGAGGGATCGCGAAACGGGAGGGAGGGAGGGAGGGAGGGGGAGAAGGACTGCAGTGCGCCCCGGAGCCGAGACAGGAGGCAGAGTCCTATATGGACTTGCTAGCCTCCTGGTGGGCAGTTTTTGGGACTTTGGGAGGGACTACAGGAGAAACCTTATGGAGCTGGATGTGAGGTAAGGATTTTATTACACTACATGGTGGGGCCATTAGTGGGGGAATTTAGTTTTGGGGGTGGACATGCCTTTAACTTTATTATTTATTAATGTAACTAGTTTTTCGCCATTATTATGGTAATGTGCCAATAACCGTGAAGGGTCATCATCCGACACACTCCTTTTCTTCTTTAGTTTAGCACAAATTTCTAACTAAAGTGTAACTGTGGTCTCCATACAAGTGCTCTCTTTGTGGTCTCAAGAAGCCTAGGATGATGTCTCTAGTGTCTCTGGATCTTAGTTTTAGGCTTGTAAAGTTACAGTTCCTTGTCTGCCTGTCTTCTGAGTCTCGTGACAGTCACATGATGTTTTGTGTAAGAAGCCCCATTCCCAAAAACAATTTTTTCTGAAGCTAGTACAGACCTGCTACCATTCTGTCCATTCATACCTATCGACACCTTAGAGAAAGAAAAAGTTTTATTTGCAAACTTGTTGCTAGCATTTAAAAGTATTTAGACGCTTATGATGCAGCAAGATGCTCTGACCAGCACTGGGCATGCTCCAACCTTAAACTTGGAGGCAAACCCCAAAATTCTTGATGTCACAGCTCACAGAGCTAGCCTTTTAGCAGTGTGCCTTTTTTAAATAACTCCACTTGCATAAGAACACAGTTCCCCTTTAAATGATGCATCTTTTGCCTTGGTAAATGGCGTCTTACAAAAATGGTGTTGACAACATTAAGGGCATGTGCAATAAAAAATTATATAATGTAAGGCACCCCTGCCCACCTCCAACCACCATATCAGAATGAAAAAGATTTAGAACATTACTTACAGCCCCTCCCTGGCTCCCTGCCGTCAATGGAGAGCGCAGCAGGAACAAAGGGCTGTAAGTAGCATTCAATCATTTTTATTTACAGAATAACACAGTGGTTGGCGGCGGACTGGGATGCCCTACACTACAGAAAAAGGAATTAACGACTAGGGGGATGTATGGATCCGGATGGTGGAGGGGGGGGGGAAGGGTTCCCTACACATACCAGAATACTCTCCCGGAGCAGAAACCTTTCCTACAGGGAGACATCTCCTACTCGTCAGTTTCCTGGACTTTGGACAAGCAGTGCAGGAGAACCATAAGGAGCAGAGATGTAAGTAAGGATTTTATTAAACTACACAGTGGGTTAAATTTTAGTTTAAGGGGTGACATGCCCTTTAATTTTCTGCCTAGTAGACAAAGCCCCTAGTGTCCGCCTCCTCTCAGGTTTTTGATGGTCTGGCATGCTCTGTGTGCTTCCTCCAGGGAGAGAGAGCCTTTCTAATCACCTGCTTTTGTGTGTATAGATTCAGGCTATTTATTATTGTCATTTTAGGATCAAGTTAGGATCATTCACTCTATAGCTAAAAAAAATCATTAAAAATGTCAATTTTTCCTTTTAAAATGAGTAGAAAAATAAGAACCAGAACATATGGTGTTTCCTTTGTTATTTGCATTTGGCCTGGGGTTAAAACTATGGCCCAGTGGATATTTATAAGAGAACCCATCCAAATGGCAAGATTTATGTTAGTCTGTGCAGATGCAAGCAAGGAAAACATCTCTCGGCTGTAGCCCCAAAGCGATTTGAAGAGTTGAGGATAAGATAACTGACTAGTGACCATGTAGAATCACTGACTTGTGATGAGGTATAGGTGTGTCCTCATTGTTCTGTTCAAACTAACAGGGCGATGCACAGAGAGACCCCCCCCTGTGCAACTCCAAGCCTTTAGCTGTTGCTAAATGTCCACATAACATCACTTGCGGCAGCTGCCGGTTCACTTCTGCGTTAACCAACACACTCTGCAAGCAAGGAGTTAAAGTTACACTAACTGTTCCATGTTAATGTGAATATTCAGTCATTCTTTCAGGGCCACTTCTACCAGTAGGCAGAGTGAGACATTTGTCTCAGGCGGCACCCCTGCACTTAAGAAGAAAGGCAGACAGGCAGTGTGGAAAAAAAAAATTTCCCTTGACCGGTCAAGAAAAAAGGAACAGATATTGTTAAAATAATTTATATATTTAGGTTAGCTTTAGTTAGTTTGTTAGGGAAAGGTTAGACTAGTTGCATTAGTTTAGGGCCCTGCTGAAAGAGTCACCACATTTAAAAACAGCGGCTTCGCAGCACACCTGGAAATAATCAGGGCGGCATTCAAAAGTTTGGCTCAGGCAGAAACCCTAGAATGCCTCTGATTCTTCTTTTAAATCACCTCCTAAAACTATAGTAGTTAAGAAAAACTAAGAGGTGTAAGACTAACCTGAAATGTTAAATGACTTTCCAGTTAATTTTTCCTCTGGTTGCAGCAACATATTACTACATAACAGGTTAGTCCTACATCTGCCCACTTTTGAAACTATTGTGGTTTTGTGTAATTTTTTGCCGCATGTCTGTGCTGCGATTCCGAAAATATTCCGTTATCTGAGCGCAAAGAAATGATCCCATGCACTTCCGAAACAGAATTTGGTGCACATTGTGGACATCCATGTTGTGTTAGCCTGGCATGCGTTTCACACATACAACTGGATTGCAAAACAGAATCGTACGCGTGGAAGAAACCGCTAGTGTGCCTGGCCCTCGGAAACGAACTGCCGTGACCTTGACATTTCTAATTTACATTTAATAATTATGAATTATCTATCGCGATCTTGATTCTGTAGAAATGTTTTGGGCTCGGTGCCTATAATAATTAAGGAAGTGATTGTTGAGTTTCTGAATAATGATTGGTTGGAATATTACATATGGTGGACAACACATTAGTGCCCTGTTATAATGGGTGCCATCAGTGACAATTAGGCAAGAGATTGAATTGTTTTCTTGGGCACGTGGCTTAGTTGCCTGAAAAGTTCTTTTTGTTAATTTTTTAGGATTATTTGCCTTCTTTTCCGACTGATGTTAAAATATTTACAGTTTACTGTGGTCCGTGATTCTACTAACAAAAAAATAGAGGTTTATAGTTAAATGGCACTTTTACATGAAAGCGACAGACTTAAGGCTAGCCTGCTATGCTGAAAATCTTGTTCTCCCTCTTCTGCCTCTCAAAAGGTTCCCTCCTCCTCTCAAGCTTTCTGAGCTTGCTAACAAGCTCGCACATAGTTCAGTCATGTGCTGTAATGTCACATTCATGACTAACCTGCTAACAGGAAGCAGAAAGAGGGATAACCGAGCATTAGGCAGTAAACCGGGTAGTCTTTACACCTTCAGTTCAATGTTAGTTTTCCTTTAATTTCATTTAGGGATTAATAAAAATTTTAGCTCCTGGGTAGCAATAGAAATTCCTCATTGTTAGCAGTAAAAAATGTTTTAAATTCGAACAACTAATTTGTGTATTATGTGGTTTTCATTAGTAGCCGAAAGTTTAGCAGATATTTTGCCACAGATGATCCCAATCCGATATTTCATTGAGGTAAAACCATCAGAAATAATTATAAAGCAAAATGGTTGTTTTAGATAATTGGACCTCAGTATTTTGATCTGGTAAGGGGTCTCTTGGGTGGAAGTCTAAAGGTTCGTACACACGTGTGATCGACGCACAATGTATACGAATGAACGTTTCGGTCACTTTATCTGCCAAAACGTCCGGTCGTTCGGAGATCTCCCAGCGGATCGGGCAGCCTTTTAGATGTCCTCTGAGAGGTTCTGGCTTGATCCGTGCATCCCTTTACCTACCTACTCCCTCCCTCCCTCCTGATCCCTGTTTGCTGCCTGGTGTCCTAGCATTCAATCCTTTTTCTGTAATGTAGTGGACTCTTCTCACCCCAACCACTATATTTGTTTGCAAAAAAACACTTTAGGAATGGGCTTACATCGCTTTGTTCCCAGCGATCTGCACTGCTGGCAGCCACGTCTGTGTTGGCTGCCTCTCAGCCAATCGTGGACGTGGCTGGCCGCCCCCTGCTCGCAATTTCCTGCAAGCAGAGGGCGGGACTGAACACGGGGGAACGTGTACCTTGCTGGGTTTTTTTTTGCTAACAAATATGGTGGTTGGGGTGGTCCATTACACTACAGAAAAAGTTCATATGGGAGGTGGAGATACCCTTTAATGGTCCCACTACTTCTGTATATAACAAATGGGGAACCTGATAATGGCGACACTAACCACTCAGCTACTACTTTACTACTCACCACCGCTACTATCTA
Source organism: Hymenochirus boettgeri (assembly GCA_019447015.1). Lineage (NCBI taxonomy): Eukaryota > Metazoa > Chordata > Amphibia > Anura > Pipidae > Hymenochirus > Hymenochirus boettgeri. Next base: position 396,687,653 of record CM033469.1, on the reverse strand, counting down.
TTACTACTCCACCACGCTACTACTACCACTACTACTACTACTACCACTACTACCATTATCACTACTACTACTACTACTACTACTACTACTACTACTACTACTTAATACAGCACCGCTACTAACTACTGGCACGCTACTACTTTACAAACCCGCTACTGCTAGCACTGCTACTAATAGCACCGCTGCTCTACTACTACTACCACCAAAATAATACTCTTACCACCATCCATACAACTACTACCACCGATACTACTATATACTAACACTACTTCTACTACTACCACCAATGCTACTATAACACCACCAATACTACTACCACCCACCTCTTCTAGTAGTACCAATACAAATACTGTAATACTAACTACAAGTAGTAGTAAGATGACTAACAATACTACTACTACAAATCCAATACTAGTACTTATTCCACCACCACCACATTTTAAAACTAAAAACAGTCCAAGTGTGGGACCGTCACATCCTACGGAATCCTAGCGGAACGTACCATTTTTTTTATCTCTAGTAGTTGACAAAATTAGAGCATTACCATAAGGATTTAAGTAAATGGCAAGGATTTGACCACATCTGATTCCAGCTGAATCATTCTCCTAGCGTGATGTCACCAGCAATGTCCGAGGCCTGTTTTATTTTTAATCTATTTAAAAATGATTTTTTCCAATGAAATCACAAACAAATATCTTTTCCGACTCTAAAACGTAAATCACTTAAAAAGAATTAACAAAATGAATAAATGAAGTTTGTATATTACTGCTCAATTATTTAATGTTTCTGGCCTCTGCGTCCTGTGAATACCTCCCTTCAATGGGTTTTTTTGCCGATAAGGCCTTTGACAGGGTCTCCTGGGAATTCCTACATAAAATCCTTGCCACACGCAACTTTGGATCCAAATTCATCAGATTAATTACATTCCTCCACAAAAACACCTCCCTATTGATAAACAACACCAACTCATATACATTCCAAACCCATAGAGGGACGAGACAGGGATGCCCACTTTCCCCTTACTGTTTAACCTTAGTATAGATCCACTACTTAGAACCATATCCAATAACAAACCATTCACAGGCATCAAAATAGGCAAGGAAGATCTATATACGCAGACGATATTCTCCTATTTATATCCAAACCCCTACAATCCATACCAGCCATAATGAATCATTTAACACACTTTGGGAGATTATCGGGAATGCAAATTAACTACAACAAATCTGAAGCACTTCTTTTGGGAACAGGTGACCCCCCAAACTGGTCAAACAATTTCCCATTCACATGGGCTAACACAGCCATACGCAAATACATATGGCATAACAAACCCTCACAAATCAATTTTAACACTCTCACACTCCTAAAAACAAAGGAGGTCACAGTTTCCCAAACATCGAACTATACAATATGGCCTCCCATCTCAGAATTGTCAGGGACTGGTTGCACACCTCCTTGAACTATTCTCGCACCGATTTAGACCAACAACTCTGTGGTCCCCAGTCCCTGTCCTCAATGCTACGCACTTGTTTTTTGGATTTGCCGGAAGAGGGTAGGGATAACCCTCTGCTAATTTCAGGCTGGAAAGCATGGAACAAAGCCCGTCCATTGATGGGCCTGAAACAATCCCACTCACTATGGCTACCATTCACCAACCACCCAGATTTCCAGGAGGGGAGGGCCCACACAATATTCCATAGATGGAAGATGAAGGGGATAAAAACAATCCGAGAACTAGTAAATACGAATACTAGACATCCCCTATCCTTCTCACAGGCAAAAAAACATTCTGTTCCATTGTATGTATAGCAGCTGGGTTCCCCCCGTGTACATGGATGGTTCCATGTATATATATATCATCTGGTTCCCCTGTACAACATGGTCTAAGCCATTCTGTTACATTTAGTATATCAAGCTGGTTCCCCTGTTACATGGTAGGAGTCCATTCTGTTTCCATTGTTATATATATCAGTGTCCCCTGGTGATAAGGATAGGATTCCATTTCTGTTCCATTGTATGAATTTCGCTGAGCTCCCCTGTGTAAAAACTGATACGTTCATTTGTATAATATATCCGCTGGTTTCCCCCCTGGTACATTTATAGGGTTTTTCCATTTTTTATATATATCAGCTGGTTCACACCTGAGGACATGGATATGTTCCAGTTTGTTACATTGTATGTATCAGCTTGTTCCCGTTTGTAACATGGATACCTTTCCATTGTAAATATAAATACGTTGGATTCCCCTGTGTACATGGATATGATTCCCATTCTGTTACCATTTGCATTATATCAGCTGGTTCCCCTTTACCTGGATAGGATTCCATTCTGTTTCCTTGTATATTATCACGGTTTCCCTGTGTATAGGGATAGGATTCCATTCTGTTCATTGTATGTAATATCGGCTGGTTTGCCCCTGTGGTACATCATGGATAGGATTCCCATTCCGTGTTACATTGTATGTATATCAGCTGGTTTTCCATGTCGTAACTGGATACTGTTCCATTGTATAAATATATCACTGGTTTCCCCGTGTAGCATGGATATGATTCCATTCTGTCCATTGTAGGTATACGCGGGTTCCCCCCTGTGTACATGGATGGATTCCATTCTGTTACATTTATGTATATCCGCTGGTTCCCCTGTGACATGATACGGGTTCCCATTTTATATATTAATATCGTTGGTGCCCCTATGTTAATTCTGTTACATTGCATATATATCCGGGTTCCCCAGTTTACATGGATAGGATTCATTCTGTTTCCATTGTATATAAGGAGCTGGTTCCCTCCCCTGTGTATAGGGAGAGGATTCCATTATGTTCCCTTGGATGTATATTAGCTGGTTTCCCCTGTGTAAAATCGTAGGGCTCATTCTGTTACATTGTATATATATAGCTGGTTCCCCCCCGTGTACCTGGATATGGTTTCCTTCTATATAATATCAAGCTGGTTTCCCTGTTCACTGGATATGATTCCATTCGTTCCATTTATATATATCACTGGTTCCCCTGTTGTAACTGGGATAGGATTCCATCGTTCCGTGTTAATGTATAATCAGCTGTTCCCCTTGTAGTACATTATAGGATTCCCATTCTGTTACCATTGTATGTTAATCAGCTGGGTTCCCCGTGACACTGGATAGGTTTCCCTGTTCTGATATATACATAGTCGCGTGTACGAGCTCTGGCCTTTATTATCCCGGTTCCCTGTGTACATTGCTGGATTTTCCCTTCCATGTTATATATTCACGTCGTACTGAGTCTTTTCCACATAATCCCAGGCTTTTCCACCATATATGAATTTGATTAACCCTCTCTAAACCTAATGTTTACATTGTTTTCATATAGTGTGATGCGGAAATGTTATACATAGTTAAATGTCTGATTCATCAGATTTGATGCTTATGTGATTACTTTTCCTTTATTAAATTCTCGCTGACATTGGGATGAATCTTTGCCCAGTTATTACGTTATGTCCCATTCTAATCAGTGTTGTGTTGAGTCACACCCTAGAAAGCCCATAGGCAGAAAAGGGTGTAACATGTACTGACGGTGTTCGAGATAGCCCAAAGGCAGGAAGGTTAACATGTACTGACTATGTTCTATGTATAGCCTGTTGGCAAAAAGACTTAACATGTACTGACTGTGTTACATGGATAGCCCATAGGCAGGAAGGGTTAACATGTACTGACTGCTGTTTCATTCTGGTTGGGGTTAAATTTATCCATGTACGTTTTACAGGGTTAAGCCCACAATTTTAGCTCAGGGTTACTGTTGCTGCTCCTTTGCGATTAAATAAACAGGACGGAGCTTGAACTATGGGTATTTCGGTGTGTATATTGGTGGATTTTACATGGCAGAGGATGGATAGACTGATATTGGATGTAGCACGTTTTCTTGTACATATGAATCCCCTCCCAATGCTGCCTCATTGCAATTACTGAGCATGCTTGACTTCACAGAAATCATATAGATAGAAGGAGGAGTTGCTTAGAGTGAGGGGGGGATACTTAGGCTGAGAAAAACAATACTGATTGAAGGAATGCGGCAACACGCACAGAGTAAGGCTACTTACTTGTATTTATTATAATTAAGATGAGCAAAGTCATTTTACAGTAGAGTTCCCTTTAAGACTAATTTGCATTAAAGCCGAGGTACAAGTGCTCAGAAGCCGTATGCAGTGGTTGCATTTAGGAAAGTTGGACATCCCTGCTTTAAAAACGCACGAACTCCGTCCGAGAGAATGAAAACAGACTGGAACCATTGAAATTTCTGCCAAATAAAGATGGAAGGCATGACAGGTCCCCCGCCCCTTTAATAAAAGGGTGATGCAGATATGGCAGATTTTATAATGCGGGAGGAGTATAGATTTGTAGTTCCTATTATCCATGTCATAACATACGTAGTCAACACCCCATATTCATTGGCCGTACCAAGCAATGAGAGAGAGAAAATGAACAATCTAACTTACCATAGTGAAGTCCCTTTGAGAATTACTGGATGGCTGGTGTTGTAATAAAATCTGGTTAATGGAGTTTAACTTTACCTGGGAAACCCAATTTAATATTCACACATACATAGCCTTATGTTTAGATATCAGCAGTACATGGTTCTGATTGGCTGACTGTGAATGAATCGCGTGCTGCCAACTGTCTTCTAATAACAAGCTATCCATCTGGATTGATCACACTGAACTGTGTGATTATTTACATTGATATTTCCTGCATGACCTGGCATCCATATCCATTATTCAGATTGTGAGAGCTTTATGTAATAATCTAGTGAATAGTTTCTTATGCTATCACACCTATAGTAACCATTCTGCTGTGTTCTAACTGCAGTGGGTTCTATGGGAATTCGTGCATCAGGCAGTAGAGTTTAGTTTTCCAAATCATTCAATGGGACCTTGCTGGGTGTAGAGTTGTAGTTCTCTGTGTGGATTACTATTAATTATTGGTCGCACTGAAACAAAATATTCCATATTATGTGCACACGATGAAATGTGGATGTAAAGATATTCGTTAAACCATCGTATTCTGGCTATAAACCGATTCGGATTACGTTTTGTAATTCAATCGCTACCTGCACTGAGCAATCTGTGGCCGGCAATGTAGGCGATTTATTGCCCGTGTTGTATTCCTGTTTGAAAATGCAACCCATTGATCACCAGTTTTGGTGCGGATCGTATACTTGTGATTTATGCCGATTGCAGGAAGCGCAGCTTAAAAGCCATCCACAATGCATATCTCGTGTGTTGTCCTCAACCTTAACTGCTAATAACCGATTCTAAACCACTGTGGTGAAATGGTTGAAAGTCATTTTTACCTGTAGTTATTTACATATTACGCAATTATTTGATGTGTAGACTCAGGACCCTGCCCTTTCTCTGAAAATATTCTGCCTTTAAATAAAGGTGAACGTCAGGTTTGTATTGTATATAACAATGGGCGCCAACAGTTAAAACGGGGAGGAATTATATGTACAAACCCAATAAATGTGCCTTTGTCCAATCCAGATACAGGATGAATAGGTCTTTGCATGGTAATTGGATATAAATGCGAGTACCCGACCCCCTAGGCCAATCAAGACTTGGAAAAAGTGAGATTTCCTGTCTCTTCTATAAATTAGACTGCCACATGCCAATTTATTTGGAGTGTCAGAGTTTAAAATGGACAAATTTGACCACCCAATCATAATAGTCCAACAGAGACTTGTCTGAACTATCTGCCTGTCCATGGCTCCAAACCAAATCTTGTCTATGGCCATTCCATTGATTCATCACCCAAAGTATTAAGTTGGAGATTGTGTAAGTCTATGTTAAGTTAGGGCACCAAATGTCTGGAAGCTCTATTGACGATGCCCATAATGAGGTCCCCTGCTAATTAGTATGTCCATTGCTGCAAATCAGAGTCTTACGAAATCTAACAGCAATGGGTCCCACCAATATCCCTACCTTCAGAAAGCCAATTGTGTTTCTCCTTTCCAATTCATGACTGTGGTTTAGCAGATAAAAACAACTCCATTAAATGAATTGAGCTATTTCACTCTATCAGATGGTACAATTGAATTTTAGGTAACATCTTCCCATAGGTCGTAAGAGTCTGAATTTACAAGCGTTACTTTCGCTTTACTGATTGACTCCATAGCTATTGAAAGGCCCGCCCACACAGGCCGGACATGTGTCACACGTCAGCTACTCATACAAACCCATGTCCGCCTACACTGGAATGTGTTCTCATTATTCCCAAATCCTTTGTATTTCATTGTTAAAGTAACACATCTCTGGCTCGTTTGTAATCCCATCGAACTGCCTGGGGAATGGTTTATTGCTGAGAGGCCTTTTTTCAGGGGTCACTTACCTCACAGCAAATAGAGTCTTTATGTGTCAAAAGTAAGTAGCACATGTGAATTATACCTCTCCTCACTCCCCTCCCCTCTTTCCATCATCAAAGTAACCAGGTGAGCACCTAAACCCCTAGGTCCTCACCCTTGCTATCTGACCCATAGGACGATGTGCTTCTGCAGAGTCCATCTTCTCATTGGTCCTTTTGCCAACAGGGGTAGGGTGAGCTGTACTCACCAGACAGGCAAGGAAAAATTAGGTTTAGTAACAATGCTGATCGAGAGTGAACCCGGGATGACATTTATGTCCTCACCCCTTATAGGTGACCCTTGGAATGGGGGAAGTGAGACTTTATGGCTGGGACACACCGGTTCTAGAAATGGACCCACCTACAGGCAATATTTTGTTAAATACATCAAAGTATTGTGCAAATTCAATCAGAACTCACGATTTGGGTCGTAAAATACTGCAGTCTTTAATAACATATAAGATTGTCAGACCAAATATCGTGGTACCTTCCTCTTAATTTCCCAATAGACATCTGTCAATCAGTAGGGTATGTCACCGCTCTGGACCTGTAGTGTACCCAACCTGGATCTGAATGAAACCCAGATATACAATGGACCCAAGGTACAGTGTGCCTTAAACAAATCCGGGATCCCCCAACCCTATGTCTCCTATTTCCCTCTTCTCATCTCCCGCTAAACATGAATTCATTGTTGTATTGTCAGAATTTCTCTAAACGCATTCCAATCCGGTCTGTTTTCAATGCGCGGTGCTGTGCCCGTCTGTCTGGAAACGGGAATGTTTTCATTATAATGACCAAAACGGGAAATGCAAACTCAAAATGTGCCCGTGCTATTGATTTGCAACAGCCATCCGATGTTCGCTTTTTACTGGTCTACTGCAGTATTGGATAATCTGATTGGCTGGTGCTGATCATAACACCTTCCGTAATATAGCCCTATCAATGAGTGTGGTTTTCCTTTTAGTGTTCACGGCCTTTTGTATGAACTTAGCCTGATAGTTATTAAACGTCATAACAGACGTTGAACTGAAAACATTGTAACCAATAGCAGTCAGAAAACTGTCCTATGTCAACACCAGCGTGACAAAATATGTGGCGAGGGGGGCGTTCTGCTAACCCAGGAGGGTGAGATGGACCTTTTAAGTCTTCTTCAGTGTAGGCAAAGCAGCTTCAGGGCAACAATCCCATTCAGATCACAAAACCCCACTAGGATCGACATTGTACCTAACTTTTACAAAACCGGTCCCTGAACTGATCATCATTGTACCGCTCGAATTGTGATCTAAACACGTTTCTTTGGTGGCCAAACCCTTTGTGGTTCACTTTCCAATTCCACAGAAGATCAAATTTGTTTATATTCTTTCCAGTTGGGAACAGATTTACACTGGGCGCCAAAACCAAGTTCATTAATCTAATGGTATTTTTCTTTAACAAACAATAGCATTGGCCCAAGACATTAAGAACTATTTTAACTTATTGCTCAGAATCTTCTGTTAAGAAATCTACTGTGTGATTCTATACTGAGCTACAATCTCTTTGATTCTGAAATCTTTCAATACTGCAATCTACATTTACGTTTAGTTTTTGTTTGCTTTCCCCCCCTACAGGACAATACAAAGAGCTAATTGGGACGTTCCCTACTGAGCATGTCTGTACCATTGGGAGAGGAGTGTAGGTGGGCAAGGAGATAAAGATTATACTGAATTTAAACAAGTGTGTCTTTGTTTAGAAATTACTTAGTTTGTTGGGAGAGAAGTCCTTTTAATTAGCGATTATTGGGTTGTATGGCGGACACATTGTTTGTTCTCCTTTAGGAACCTCAGTCACCATTGCCAGTTATGTTGCCATTCACAACAGCACATGTATAGAACAAAGATCTCCTGGCCAAATCATTCGATTGGCTGTAGGAATATGCACGATTGGCTAACAATGTGCTTTGTGATGTATGTGTTCCGTCCCTACCTTATGATAGCTAGAACATATAATGGAGAACACAATGGCAATGTAACCACTGCTGTTTTTCCCTGGGCATTTAGTGCTATTGACACTCGCTTTGTATAAAGCAATTGGTCATGTTTGGTTGGTTTCCTTAATGTCATGTTGGCCTTTCAATATTTGGATAAAAACAAATTCATAAAAAATCTAAACAGAGAAGTACAAATATTTCTGTTTTGTAAACACGGCAGAGCCATTTGCTAGTGGGGAAGTTGCTATGTGCAGTCGTGGTTGGTATTGGCTACTTTACTTAGTAAGAGATCTTTTTTTTTTTTAAAAAAACATGTTTTTTTTAGAAGAGGCAGATACATAATTCAAATAAATATTCCATCACACACTAATCTTTGTATTTCACACCAGAGTATAACCATTGATTATACAAAGAGTCTATTAATTAGTTTTCTATCTGCATCTTGTTTTAAGGAGTAGTAAAATATAACTGGGAGATGTTATGTGGGCTAAGTAACCTGGGAGGGAGGAAGGGGGAAGATCTCTTTTCATATGTCCATTACCTTGTTCAGGGGGTTTGATTGTACAAATCCATTTAGTCTTTATAATCCATTTTCCCCTGGGAGTCTTGTTTGATTGTGGGAACAGTTTATGGTTTGGGTTATCTCAATACCATAAACTCGTACCAGGTTGCCCAGATTTCAAGGAATTTATCGAGTTGTTCCTCTTTCTAAGTATATAAGTCAAAGTAGGGGAGATCCGACTTCATGTTCTCCATACCCTACTTTTAGGGGCTTGGTAGGACATCCACTCTAAGACTATGAGTGTCTAGCATAAAAGAGCTTGGCAGCAGGTAGTTTTGGTGTGGCATGTGACCATTCTCTTTTTTCCTACTGTCCCTAATATACATTATCCTGGTTCTGTTGTTACTGGTATTTGAAGTATCTGTTACAGGTTCTAGTTTTCTTACCTAACCAGAACTCATTACTCTTCGCAGTCCATATTAGAATGCCAAAAGTGGCTTGTGGTTCACTTTGGGCATTCTGATATATTATTAGGGGACATATGCATAGCCATCCGCGGCGAGAATACACCTGGTGTAGGATATAAAATGTGTTACCTTGTGATTAGCAGATGGGGTTACCTGGGTGTGTATTGTGCTATCTCTTCCCAATCTGAGCCTCGAGTGTTGGAATATACCTTTTCCATTTTTGTAGAGTGTAGTCTCGACCTCCTCACAGCTCTTTGTCTGTAGTCAAGCATATAACCGTGAGACCAGTGTCTCTCCCCTCTACCCTTCAGAACCTCCATGATGGGGTGTGTGGTTAGTGGATATTAGTGTCTGAATTCGGGAGCCAGACATAGCGTATTGTATTATCTGAATAGTGAGGATAAAGGTTTTTTGCATTTTAGGATGAATTTGTGAAATATTGTATGACCTTTGTTCTCCCAGAATCTGCTGCCTGCCCGAATGGTGGCTAGACTTCGATATCCGCGGTTTGTGCCATAAGGGGTAGTAAGGACTCCCCAATATCCAGCCAGTTAGTTGTTTCCTTCCAGATTTTGTGCATTTGGCTGATGTATGCATGCCTTGTTGGGCAGCGTGTTTTTTTTTTTTTTCTTGGAAAGTAATTGGAAGGGTTGATCGATAATCGTGAGCATTCCTTCCTGGTGTTGGCGTTCCTGAGGTAAGGTGGAGTGGCACCACCCTTCTTGAATATATTCGCTGTCTGCAAGATAATAAGATAAAATTATTGGTAGTGCCATTCCAGCTGAAATTTTGGGCATCTGGAGGGTCCTGAACTTGACTCTTGTGCGCGCCTGAGTTCCACATCAGTTAGGCATATGCTTTGTAAGTTTGTGAGAAAACTTTGGGAATTAATTGTTGCAGAGTGTTGAAGGGCGTAGAGATCTTGGGAGTATGATTATTTTGATTAAGTTTATACGTCCTAATAGATTTATGGGTAGTTTGTTTTCCATATTTTGATTTTATCTTCACCCAGTCCCATAGTGGGGATATTTGCATTTTAGGAATTCTTCTGTGTTTTCGTGATTATGAACCTAAGTATTTAAATTTACGACCACGGTACTAGGGCTCCTTTTCCTCGGAGGTATATTTACATTCGCATCTAAAGGGATAATGTGGACTTGTTCCAATTGATGTGTAGGCCGATATATGGGGCTGAGAGTGTGATTATAGTGTGAGCTATTGTGAGTGATTGGTGGGGGTCTGCTAGGTAGAGTATCAGGTCGTCAGCATATAGCTGAGAAGCTACATTTCTGGCTCCTAGTGTAAAACCTTTGATATCTTAGTTGGATCTAAGCTGTATAGCTAGAGGCTCTATGCCAGCGCAAAAGTATGGGGAAAGGGGGCAACCCTGTCTAGTTCCTCTATGTAGATCGATATGTTGGGAGCATGTACCGTTCACCGATATCTCCTTTTAAGTAGATCCTTAAAGGAGAATGAAGTCTAGTAGTTTTATTAATTTCAGTGATATTCTGTGTAACGAGAACCTGAATCTTTATAACTTTATAGATAACAAACACCTTAAGGAATAGTTCACTGCAATAGTGCTATTGCTATCCCTTACCTCCTTTCTTCATCAATGTTTAGATAGCCAGGAACGAACTTCAGAGATCTGCTTTCACACAATCCAGCAGCGGGCCGCTCTGACATTCCGACTGCTTCCTGCTTCTGTTACATTATCTGGCATACGCGCTATAGTGTAACGGAAGCAGTCGGGAATGTCAGAGGCGTCCGGCTATCATGTGAAAGGTAAGATCCCTGAAGTTCGTTCCTGGCTATCTAAACATTGATTGAATAACAGGAGGTAAGGCCATACTCCTTAAACCTACCTGGCTTCAATCAATGTAGAAGAGGATAGTTCAATATTGCAGTGAACTATTCCTTTAATAAACTTACAATAATTCAAACTTTATTTCTCCCTGTTACCCATGGTCCTTTGCTGAAGATGTGTGCCCCATTTAAGTCAATAAGACTGATGCCAAATAAAAATAATTCTCAGAGTAAGGTTTTTCCAGATACATAGAAGAGCAGTGCCCACAAAAACCTCAATTTCTAGGCAGCCAATAGAATTTCTGAGGATAAATACAGCCGTTCAGATCCTCATGGCATGGGTAATCAGACTTTTGTTTAATAATAGCCCTATAGTAAATATAAGGCTATTAGCGTCCCTAAAGAGTTCCATGGCCATAATTTAGCTCAATAATACATTTTGGGTGAATTTAAAACCCTCAGTGAACACAACTGTGATAACGAAAGAACAATTCATTTGATGGATATGAAAACCAGACCCTACAATTCCTCTTTCTCTACAGATATTTTATCAGGATTTTTTTTAAACAACGTTTTACAAGTTTTCGAGTTAGGCTGAAGGTTTTGCTGATTAGTGAGTAATTGCTTGAGATCTGATCTGTTCAGTGTCCTTGAGCTATAATTGCCAGTATGTAGGGAGGGTTGGGTGCAACCTCTTAAATGTCCCAATGCCGCGCCCTGTACGGAGAAAGAATAACTCGTTAAAATCCTGCCAAATGGTGGGTGTGGTGTGTGGGGGGGGCAAGCAATGGTTGTGTTAGTGTACAAGTGTGTTTGTGTATAGTATATTTACACACACAAACGGGACTAAATATTTATTGCTCATAGATTTACAATAGGCCTTCTCTGGTATATATAGACCGGGGATGTTTGAAAACTACAAATCCCAGCATTTCAGAATTGAATCAGATTTTCGGAATTTCAATAAGTTCTGCAGAACCGCCATCAGCAAGTCCCTCCCTAACGGAGACCCACGTGTAATATGAGCGTTCATCCCTGTGCCGTGTTGCATGTAGAAACTAACGCTGCTCGCCTGCGTGGACTGTGTAAACATTACGTGTCCTATGTGCTGAGTTTACCTGGAACATCACGTGGTTCTGTTTAATTCTTTGCTGGATCTCTCTTGTTAGTCAGTGTGTTTGGTTCTGCCTTACCTGTGATCACAATGAACTGTTCTGGCTTTTTGTTTTCAATAAACCGTGCAGCTACTTTAGGTGAAACTTGTTTAACACGCGTGAGTTTTTAGAGAGAAGTCGACGATTAGGAGAACTCACATCCTTGTTTGCTGGAATGATTAAATCCTTAGATGACATTTAAGGCTGAACAAATCTTTCCGAATAACAACCTTTGTGTAAGAAGGGAAGAAGACGGATGTTACGGATGGCATTGGCCATATGATGGTTCTCATGGTCATCTGCACAAGTAAGATATGGGGACACACTCACGGGTGATTCACGACATTTATGTAACAACACATATCGTACGCCCTGTGCCTGTCTCAAGAAAGGGACAGGGCGTCCCGAAATGTTGAATGTGTTGTTACTAATAAATGCTGTGAATTCACCGATTAGTGTGCTCCCCATATCTTACTTGTGCTAGAGATTTTCTGGCCCCGGGAGTTTCAGGCTAGGGGAACTGCACCTATCCACTTGTCTGGCATACAGCCAAACACCGGTGTGCTGGAGTGTTCTCATGGTCATACCCCTACCTTGGTTGTGCCACACTCCAATATCCCAGGCAAAACACAAGCACTAGACATTCCTGGTTTATGTGAGACGCGTGGATTGTGCCTGGATATTTATTAATTGGTTTTTCTGGAGCTCTTTTGTTTGCAAACCATAGACGGTACTAATATAAAGATGAAGATTTGCTTTATAAATGGATACTTGCTTTTCAGTAACCACTAAACAAAGATACACCAGTGTAAAGTCAGTAAAATATTCACTGCAACCTTGCGGTAGATACTTTCCCTCTCTCCTTTAGAACAGTCATAGTCATTGTGCTATTGTGAGATGGGAGGAGAGAGGAGCTACATGCTATCCCTGTGTGCTTGGTGGGGGGGGGCTGTTATTGTAGGTTTTACTGCAGTGAGATATTTTACTGATTTGGCACAGATGGATGTTTAGTAGGTTAGCTAAAAATTAAAATGACTTCTGTGTGTGTGTGTCTGATTGACAGACGAGAGACACCTTACATTGAAAGCTAAATACTACTTACGGGATTTAATAAAAGTTTAAATGGTGATATTTTTGCCCAGCCAATCCGATGTGGCTTCCATTTGAAAGCTGCATCTGATTGGATGGGGCAAAATTAGCTCCGTGAAGAACTTTTATTGAATATCCCTGGTAGTTTTTAAGGTGAAGCACTACGCGTTTCGAACCTGCATGGTTCTTCATCAGGTGCAAAACTACAGTGGTTTTTGCCTTTTTTTAGGTTTTTACTAAGTGTGAACAATTCCCCACTGCATTCCTACCACCTGTGATGTCATATCTCCTATTAACATATTATTTTATTATCTAATATTAAGTTCCTCTGATGTGAGAGACATTCTAGGGTTTTTGCCCTTTGGTAAGTTTGTCCACACTGTAGGGAATAGATGTCTGGAATCTTGTATTGTTCATTAGTGGTTTCCATCTCATCTTTAGCCAATGCCCTGCGGATGTTCTGACTGGTCAATACCCTGGGGATGTTCTGTCTGGTCAATACCCTGGGGATGTTCTGTCTGGTCAATGCCCTGGGGATGTTCTGTCTGGTCATACCCTGGGGATGTTCTGTCGGTCAATCCCCCTGGGATGTTCGTCTGGTCAATACCCTGGGGATGTTCTGCTGCTGGTCAATACCCTGGGGATGTTCTGTCTGGTCAACCCGGGGGATGTTCTGTCGGTCAATACCCTGGGGATGTTCTGACTGGTCAATACCCGGGCGATGGTCTGACTGGTCAATACCCTGGCGATGGTCTGACTGGTAAAATACCCTTGGGATTTTCTGACTGGTAAAACCCTGGATGTTCCGATGCTGGTAAAACCCTGGGGATGTTCCGACTGGTCAATACCCGGGGATGTTCTGAATGGTCAAAACCCTGGGGATTTCGATGTCAAAACCCTGGGGATGTTCTGACTGGTCATACCCTGGGGATGTTCTGTCTGTCATACCCGGGGATGTCGTCTGGTCAATGCCTGGGGATGTTCTGTCTGGTCAAGCCCTGGGATGTTTTCTGTCTGGTCAATGCCCTGGGGATGTTCTTCTGGTCAATGCCCTGGGAGTTCTGTCTGGTCAATGCCTGGGATGTTCTGTCTGTCAATCCTGGGATGTTCTGTCGGTCATGCCCTGGGGAGTTTGTTGGTCATGCCCTGGGGATGTTCTGTCTGTCAATGCCCATGGGGATGTTCTTTCTGGTCATACCCTGGGGATGTTCTGTCTGTAATACCCTGGGGATGTTCTGTCTGGTCATACTGGGGATGTTTCTTCTGGTCAATGGGTGAGTCTGTCTGGTCAATGGGGGATGTTCTTCTGGTCAATGGGATTCTGCTGGTCATGCCCTGGGGATGTCTGACTGGTCATCCTGGGGATTCTGACTGGTCATGCCCTGGGGAGTTCTGACTGGTCATCCTGGGGATTTCTGACTGGTCAATGCCCGGGGTGTTCTGACTGGTCAATGCCCTGGGGATGTTCTGACGGTCATGCCTGGGGATGTTTCGACTGGTCAATGCCCTGGGATGTTCTGACGGTCAATGCCCGGGGATGTTCTGACTGGTCAATGCCCTGGGATGTTCTGACTGGTCAATGCCCTGGGGATGTTCTGACTGGTCAATGCCCGGGAGCATGCTGGTCAGCTGGGTGCTCTTGGTCCCGGGATGTTCTGTCTGGCCAATCCCTGGGATGTTCCTTCTGGTCAATGTCTCTGGGGTTCTTCCGCTGGCAATGTCCTGGGATTTCCTGTTTGGTCAAAGCCCTGGGGATTTCTGTCTGGTCTCGGGAGTTCTGTCTGTCAATGCCCTGGGGATGTTCTGGTCTGGTAATAGCAGTGAGAAAGTAGTACTCAAATACCAGGTTTGGATGATTGGGAAAGGCTGGTAGGTCAGGGTGTGGAAGAAAAGTTCACATGATGAAATCAAACAGGATGGCGTCTGTCTGAATTAAAGTGACACAGCTGATAACACAGTTGTTCACCTGGGTTAATCTATCTGATCTAATTCTTATCTCTATTGTGACAGATTTATCAACTGGTATTGGTGCCCTAACCACCATATTTTTCTAAAAAAACAGGTCCAACAAGGAAAATATGACCATGGGCAAGTTTCTCTCCTATTACACTGTGTTTCGCATTTAACTCCCATAGAAACATGGAAATTACCAGAAGTCGCTGTACTTTTTCTCATGTTACACTTTGGCTTAATGGATGCAACAATTCAGTTTTCTTTCTACAGTTGTGCATTCAAAGGGGCATTTAAATATCACCTGATTTAATGGATGAAATCTGATTATAGAGCATCCAGAAAACAGGAATTCTCTGATATTAAGATGTTGGGGGGGATATTCAGTCATTGGTAGCGGAGAGATGGAAGCAAGCACTGAAGAAAAGCTATAAAGGGACACTATACTGAAAAAATGTCTTGCCTCATCTTAATCTATAATTAAATGCATGTAAGTAGCACTTACTCAGATTTGCATGTGTTGCTGCATGCTGTCAATCCAGCACACATTTTGTTTAGGAGCAGTATCCCCCCTCCCTCTTTTAACCACTCCCACTACCATCCGACCTGACTTTTTTCCCACAAACCAACTGCCAAGCCTGCACACAGCAACTCATTCTAACGGTCATCTCTGCACCATTCCAGCTACAGTAAAACTAGTCACAGAAGAATAGTTTTTTGTGTGCAAGAAACATGATTGACAGCTGAAATATAAGAAGTTTTAGATGGGATTTTTAAAGAAATAGGCAGGTCAAAAAAATGATACAGTGGAGGTTTGGAAAGATTATAGTTTCCAGGTATGGTCAATTTAAAATAACCTATTTTTCGGTATAGATGCCCTTTAACTTGATCCTTAAGTAAATATGTTTCTCCCCAGAACACCTTTACATGGACATCTTACATGATACTACTCTAGTGAGTTGCATTTAGTACATGTGAGATAGTGATTCTGTAACTAAGAAGTAGAGATGTTCGAAACTGTTGAGTTACGTTCCGTTCTCGCATTTTCAAAAGTTTGAAAATTCGAGTTTCGATTTTCGACAAAAATCATAAAATTCGATTCCGTGAAGTTTCGACGGGATTCGAAACCCCAGTCGATTCGAACGGGGTTCAGTTCGAACCCACATTACATCTCTACTAAGGAGGCTTCCATGTTTTGCCAGTACAACTCATAGTCCATGTTGTATTTAAAAAGCCCTGCAAGCTGTTCCCCTATTGGCTATACCCACTGAACCCACTTTTTCGTCACCAATAAATTAAAATAGGTGGGGAGATAATAAGGCTTTGAAGCTCCCCTTCAAGCATAGCAAATAAGGAACAGAGACTTTGGGTAATTTCCACTGCAGCTTTTAGGAAAGTCTTTAAAAAAGACTTTTACAGAATGCTGTAAAGATATCGCTTTCCTAAAAGAAATTACCCAAAAGTCTGTTTTTAATATAAAATGAGATTTTCAACACAAATCAAATCATAACTACCCAACCCGAACTACAACAATATTTCCTACAACACTTTGATCCCTATATACACCACATACAACCCCGACCGAAGATAACGATTCATATATAGAGACATGCTCCCTCCCCACTTACAATAGAACAACGAGAATCACTCAATTGCCCATACCCAACAGGAAATCTCCAAAGTCATCAAATCACTACACAACACCAAATCCCCGGGTCCGGACGGCTTTCCAGCAGAATATTATAAACTACTAAACCCCCACATACTCTCCACCCTCACAGACCTATATAATAACATACTCAACCAAGACACTCATATTCAAAACGTAAACGACTCCCAAACCATTCTACTATTGAAACCAAACAAGGACCCATCATTAGCTCAATCTTACAGGCCGATATCACTATTAAACCAAGATTATAAAATCAAACAAAAATAATAGTGAATAGACTTAGCCACATCATGCGACTTAATTACAGACTCACAACTAGGATTCACCAAAGGCAGAAACACCACCAAAGCTATCGCACAGCTATAGCCACTATATCAGCCCACTCCACCAGACCCCGGTCCCAGGAGATCTTGCTAGTCTAGATGCCGATAAGGCCTTTGACAGGGTCTCCTGGGATTCCTACATAAAATCCTTGCCACACGCAACTTTGGATCCAACTTCATTAGATTAATTACGTCCTCCACAAAAACACCTCCCTATTGATAAACAACACCACTCATATACATTCAAACCCATAGAGGGACGAGACAGGGGATGCCCACTTTCCCCTACTGTTTAACCTTAGTATAGATCCACTACTTAGAACCATATCCAATAACAAACCATTCACAGGCATCAAAATAGGCAAGGAAGATCTATATACGCAACGATATTCTCCATTTATATCCAACCCCTACCAATCCATACCAGCCATAATGAATCATTTAACACACTTTGGGAGATTATCGGGAATGCAAATTAACTACAAACAAATCTGAAGCACTCTTTTGGGAACAGGTGACCCCCTAAAATGGTCAAACAACTTCCCATTCACATGGGCTAACACAGCCATAACATACTTGGGATCCGTCTTCCCAGACAAATAGACTCGCTATAACTTGAAAAACATTCCTCCACTATAACAACTAACTAAACTTATAAACTTATATAAGTTTATATATAACTTATATAATATATATATATAACTTATAACCCAAATAACAAACAAACTGACAGCATGGGAGAAATTCCCTTATCTTTCATAGGCGAGCCAATCTTCTAAAAAATGATCTTATTCCCTAAACTACTTTACTACTACAAACCCTACCACTATTCTATCCGGAAAGACATAAAAAACACATAAACACTATTTTCCGCAAATACATATGGCATAACAAACCCTCACAAATCAATTTTAACACTCTCACACTCCCAAAAAACACAAGGAGGTCACAGTTTCCCAAACATCAACTATAACATATGGCCTCCATCTCAAATTGTCAGGGACTGGTTGCACACCTCCTTGAACTATTCTCGCACCGATTTAGACCAACAACTCTGTGGTCCCCAGTCCCTGTCCTCAATGCTACGCACTTGTTTTTTGGATTGCTGGAAGGGTAGGGATAACCCTCTGCTAATGTCAGGCTGGAAGCATGAACAAAGCCCGTCCATTGAGGCCTGAAACAATCCCACTCACTATGGCTACCATTCACCAACCACCCAGATTTCCAGGAGGGAGGGCCCACACAATTTCCATAGATGGAAGATGAAGGGGATAAAACAATCCGAGAACTAGTAAATACGAATACTAGACATCCCCTATCCTTCTCACAGGCAAAAAGCAAATATCCAATGTGTCCTTGCCTACAGCCAACAGTTACATCACAAATCAATCTCTTATCTAGGAGAGACAGACTGGAACAACCCGTTAGACACACTTCTCCAGAACAAAGTCTGAACTCCCGATCCAATTACCATAAACTCCTATATCACCACATAAACACCCAAACCATCCACCAAAAAATAAACCAATGGAAACAGGACATACCCACAATAACAGAAAATGTTACACAGGAAACCATGAGGCTACATACAAAATACCTTCCAGAAATCTCATACCATGAGATGACCCTAAAACTACTACACAGAGGCTACATAAACCATATAGATCAGGGAGGATCAGGGGTCTGCCCCAAACCTTCTGTCCAAAATGCAAGGATCCCAAACCAGATCTTTTCCATTGCATGTGGTCCTGCCCAATTATTCAAGAAGTGGCAACATTCTGTACACAACACCTAATTAACTACGTCCCTCTAACACCACTCTGGGCAATATTCGGATATGCAACTGTACAAACCTCCCACATCACACTAGGAGCAACAAATGATGTCTCAATATATCAGCTGCAGCTAGGAAAACCATACCTCCAACAATGGATAACACCCACCCCCCCCATCTCTAAAACTATTCAAAACTAAACTATCCTTTCTATCCAAATGGATTGGGTGGAAGCAACTTCTAAGATAACTGAATTAGGGTTCCTTTTCCCAGCCCCAATCGCTAAAAAACAATTTTAAGAAAGACCCCAGAACTCTACTTACCTTCCCTCTCTCCCGCGGCATTCTGAGAAGCCGGCAGTCGCGTCCGTGATTGGCTGCCTCTCAGCCAATCACGGACGTGGCTGCCGGTCCCGTCCCCTGCTTGCAGTGTATTGCAA
Source organism: Hymenochirus boettgeri (assembly GCA_019447015.1). Taxonomy (NCBI): domain Eukaryota; kingdom Metazoa; phylum Chordata; class Amphibia; order Anura; family Pipidae; genus Hymenochirus; species Hymenochirus boettgeri. The sequence continues at coordinate 396,668,139 of CM033469.1, read as the reverse complement.
GCAGAAGGCCGGGCAATGTGTCGGAGGAGAGAGGAAAGGTAAGTAAAGATCGGGGCACTTTCTTAAAATTATTCTATAGCGGTTGGGGCTGGGGGAAGGCATACTATCACAAGTAAAAAATGTATTATAAGGGTGGACATGCCCTTTAAGCTAAACAGCTTTAATTCTAGAATGAACCCTAAAACCATTGGGAAAGCCTTTAAATGATCCCTTTCAGTTTCCTTTAGGTGACCTTTTCTCCAGTCTCCTTAGATCAGTACAGTAAATGTAAGAAGGTAATTACAAACTAAATCTCCTCATATATCCAGCCAGAGGCACAGGAGAGGCAAAGATCATTACCTCAGAAAATGTTACACAGGAAACCATGAGGCTGCATACAAAATACTTCCAGAAATCTCATACCATGAGATGACCTAAAACTACTACACAGAGGCTACATATCACCATATAGATCAGGGAGGATCAGGGGTCTGCCCCAAACCTTCTGTCCAAAATGCAAGGATCCCAAACCAGATCTTTTCCATTGCATGTGGTCCTGCCCAATTATTCAAGAAGTGGCAACATTCTGTACAACACCTAATTAACTACGTCCCTCTAACACCACTCTGGCAATATCGGAATGCAACTGGATCAAACCCCCCACATCACACTAGGAGCAAACAATGATGTCTCAATATATCAGCTGCAGCTAGGGAAACCATACTCCAACAATGGATAACACACCCACCCCCATCTCTAAAACTATTCAAAACTAAACTATCCTTTCTATTCAAATGGATTGGGGGAAGCAAACACTAGATAAGAAAACAAAGTCAGACAATTCTTCACACTCTGGGAGAGTTTCATTGACATCCTACCAACACATGTTAAACAAAGTATCCACGACTGCTTCCATGTAACAGCATGGTACAAACTCTGAGCCATAATCCTCCAGTCTCCCTATCATGAAATATCACAAGTCAGCCCACGCGCTACTCTCCCCTTCTCCCTCACCCTCCAAACATCTGAATTATACCCCCACCCACCCCCTGGCAACTAAACAATGCGACAACTGTTACTATTAGTAATATCAATTTAGGCAATAGTTAAGATAATGTTATAACCCCGCTAGTTGCGGCAAGTTAATTAGGTAAATATAAAAGAATAATTGAAAGTTTAGAGATGTGGACCAATAATATCCTTAGGAACCAGACAATATTTTGAAGTTCAATACTCTTTGTGACCTACATGAACAATTCGCTAATCAGCTGTCATCAGAGAACATACAATGATGCAGCCAACGCAAGAACTTTTTTGTACTATTTTATTTCCTGGTTTCCTTTTTTGTTACTGATCACACCATATAAATGTATGTCTTAATTTCTTTACTCTGTAATCTCATCTCTACTCTAATAAAAACATTTTTGAGAAAAAAAAGAGATTTTTCAAGAAACGTTCTCTATAATGGTTCTCTGAGTACATATGGCCCTATACATGGTCCTATACATGTTTCGTAGTGTGAGGTGTGGCGATTTTCAATAAATGCTTCTACTTTTAATGACATTCCATGGGTATATAAATAGACATACCACTCTTTTATATTCGCTCCACCTTAGGTGTGCTGGAAACCTGTAGAACGACCAAAGGATTTTCCACAAACCAGATTTTTGTGTTTGAATTTTGCTTTGTCTGTTGCGTTTTATTTCTGGTTGTGATGTATTAAACTCTGAGTCGGGAAGTGCGGAGATCATGGTTTTCATTTCTATGCAATTCCCTGATCTCCCAGGAGAGTTTAGTGCAGATAAGGAAAACAAAGTCAGACAATTCTTCACACTCTGGGAGAGTTTCATTGACATCCTACCAACACATGTTAAACAAAGTATCCACGACTGCTTCCATGTAACAGCATGGTACAAACTCTGAGCCATAATCCTCCAGTCTCCCTATCATGAATATATACACAAGTCAGCCCACGCGCTACTCTCCCCTTCTCCCTCACCCTCCAAACATCTGAATTATACCCCCACCCACCCCCTGGCAACTAAACAATTGCGACAACTGTTACTATTATGTAATATCAATTTAGGCAATAGTTAAGATAATGTTATAACCCCGCTAGTTGCGGCAAGTTAATTAGGTAAATAATAAAAGAATAATTGAAAGTTTAGAGATGTGGACCAATAAATATCAACCAGACAATATTTTGAAGTTCAATACTCTTTGTGACCTACATGAACAATTCGCTAATCAGCTGTCATCAGAGAACATACAATGATGCAGCCAACGCAAGAACTTTTTTGTACTATTTTATTTTTTCCTGGTTTCCTTTTTTGTTACTGATCACACCCATATAAATGTATGTCTTAATTCTCTTTACTCTGTAAATCCTCATCTCTACTCTTAATAAAAACATTTTTGAGAAAAAAAAGAGATTTTTCAAGAAACGTTCTCTATAATGGTTCCTCTGAGTACATATGGCCCTATACATGGTCCTATACATGTTTCGTAGTGTGAGGTGTGGCGATTTTCAATAAATAGCTTCTACTTTTAATGACATTCCATGGGATATATAAATAGACATACCACTCTTTTATATTCGCTCCACCTTAGGTGTGCTGGAAACCTGTAGAACGACCAAAGGATTTTCCACAAACCAGATTTTTTTGTTTTGAATTTTGCTTTGTCTGTTGCGTTTTATTTCTGGTTGTGATGTATTAAACCTCTGAGTCGGGAAGTGCGGAGATCATGGTTTTCATTTCTATGCCAATTCCCTGATCCTCCCAGGAGATTTAAGTGCAGGTAATGATCTTTGCCTCTCCTGTGCCTCTGGCTGGATATATGAGGAGATTTAGTTTGTAATTACCTTCTTACATTTACTGTGCTGATCTAAGGAGACTGGAGAAAAGGTCACTTAAAGGAAACTGAAAGGGATCATTTAAAGGCTTTCCCAATGGTTTTAGGGTTCATTCTAGAATTAAAGCTGTTTAGCTTAAAGGGCATGTCCACCCTTATAATACATTTTTTACTTGTGATAGTATGCCTTCCCCCAGCCCCAACCGCTATAGAATAATTTTAAGAAAGTGCCCCGATCTTTACTTACCTTTCCTCTCTCCTCCGACACATTGCCCGGCCTTCTGCTTGCAATACACTGCAAGCAGGGGGCGGGACCGGCAGCCACATCCGTGATTGGCTGAGAGGCAGCCAATCACGGACGCGGCTGCCGGCTTCTCAGAATAGGACTCTGCCTCCGTCTCGCCTCCGGGAGCGCACGGCAGTCCTTCTCCCCCTCCTCCCCCTCCCTCCCCCTCCCTCCCGTTTCGCGATCCCTCCCCTACCATTAAACCCATTTCCATACATTAGGTTCCTTTTCCCAGCCCCAATCGCTAAAAAACAATTTTAAGAAGACCCCAGAACTCTATCTTACCTTCCTCTCTCCGCGGCATTCTGAGAAGCCGCATCGCGTCCGTGATTGGCTGCCTCTCAGCCAATCACGGACGTGGCTGCCGGTCCCGTCCCCTGCTTGCAGTGTATTGCAAGCAGAAGGCCGGGCAATGTGTCGGAGGAGAGAGGAAAGTAAGTAAAGATCGGGGCACTTTCTTAAATTATTCTATAGCGGTTGGGGCTGGGGGAAGGCATACTATCACAAGTAAAAAATGTATATAAGGGTGGACATGCCCTTTAAGCTAAACAGCTTTAATTCTAGAATGAACCCTAAAACCATTGGGAAGCCTTTAAATGATCCTTTCAGTTTCCTTTAGGTGACCTTTTCTCCATCTCCTTAGATCGTACAGTAAATGTAAGAAGTTAATTACAAACTAAATCTCCTCATATATCCAGCCAGAGGCACAGGAGAGGCAAAGATCATTACCTGCACTTAAATCTCCGGGAGGATCAGGGAATTGGCATAGAAATGAAAACCATGATCTCCGCACTTCCCGACTCAGAGGTTAATACATCACAACCAGAAATAAAACGCAACAGACAAAGCAATTCAAAACAAAAAATCTGGTTTGTGGAAAATCCTTTGGTCGTTCTACATTTTCCAGCACACCTAAGGTGGAGCGAATATAAAAGAGTGGTATGTCTATTTATATATCCCATGGAATGTCATTAAAAGTAGAAGCTATTTATTGAAAATCGCCACACCTCACACTACAAACATGTATAGGACCATGTATAGGGCCATATGTACTCAGAGAACCATTATAGAGAACGTTTCTTGAAAAATCTCTTTTTTTTCTCAAAATGTTTTTATTAAGAGTAGAGATGAGGATTTACAGAGTAAAAGAATTAAGACATACATTTATATGGGTGTGATCATAACAAAAAAGGAAACCAGAAAAATAAAATAGTACAAAAAAGTTTCTTGCGTTGGCTGCATCATTGTATGTTCTCTGATGACAGCTGATTAGCGAATTGTTCATGTAGGTCACAAAGAGTATTGAACTTCAAATATTGTCTGGTTCCTAAAGGATATTATTGGTCCACATCTCTAAACTTTCAATTATTCTTTATTATTTACCTAATTAACTTGCCGCCTAGCGGGGTTATAACATTATCTTAACTATTGCTCAAATTGATATTACATAATAGTAACATTGTCGCAATTGTTTAGTTGCCGGGGTGGGTGGGGGTATAATTCAGATGTTTGGAGGGTGAGGGAGAAGGGAGAGTAGCGCGTGGGCTGACTGTGTATATATTCATGATAGGGAGACTGGGATTATGGCTCAGAGTTTTACCATGCTGTTACATGGAAGCAGTCGTGGATACTTGTTTAACATGTGTTGGTAGGATGTCAATGAAACTCTCCCAGAGTGTGAAGAATTGTCTGACTTTGTTTTCCTTATCTAGTGTTGCTTCCACCCAATCCATTTGGAATAGAAAGGATAGTTTAGTTTTGAATAGTTTAGAGATGGGGGGTGGGTGTTATCCATTTTTGGATTATGGTTTTCCTAGCTGCAGCTGATATATTGAGCATCATTTGTTTGCTCCTATTGTGATGTGGGAGGTTTGTACAGTTGCATATCCGAATATTGCCCAAGTGGTGTTAAGGGACTATTAATTAGGTTGTTGTACAGAATGTTGCCACTTCTTGAATAATTGGGCAGGACCACATGCAATGGAAAAGATCTGGTTTGGGATCCTTGCATTTTGGACAGAAGGTTTGGGGCAGACCCCTGATCCTCCCTGATCTATATGGTGATATGTAGCCTCTGTGTAGTAGTTTTAGGGTCACTCATGGTATGAGATTTCTGGAAGGTATTTTGTATGCAGCCTCATGGTTTCCTGTGTAACATTTTCTGTTTGTGGTATGTCCTGTTTCCATTGGTTTATTTTTTGGTGGATGTTTGGGTGTTTATGGGTGATATAGGAGTTTATGGTAATTGGATCGGGAGTTCAGCTTTGTTCTGGAGATAAGTGTGTCTAACGGGTTGTTCCAGTCTGTCTCTCCTAGATAAGAGATTGATTTTGTGATGTAACTGTTGGCTTGTAGGCAATGGACACATTGGATATTTGCTTTTTGCCTGTGAGAAGGATAGGGGATGTCTAGTATTCGTATTTACTAGTTCTCGGATTGTTTTTATCCCCTTCATCTTCCATCTATGGAATATTGTGTGGGCCCTCCCCTCCTGGAAATCTGGGTGGTTGGTGAATGGTAGCCATAGTGAGTGGATTGTTTCAGGCCCTCAATGGACGGGCTTTGTTCCATGCTTTCCAGCCTGACATTAGCAGAGGGTTATCCCTACCCTCTTCCAGCAAATCCAAAAAACAAGTGCGTAGCATTGAGGACAGGGACTGGGGACCACAGAGTTGTTGGTCTAAATCGGTGCGAAATAGTTCAAGGAGGTGTGCAACCAGTCCCTGACAATTCTGAGATGGCCCATTGTATAGTTCGATGTTTGGGAAACTGTGACTCCCTTTGTTTTTAGGGAGTGTGAGAGTTTAAAATTGATTTGTGAGGGTTTGTTATTGCCATATGTATTTGCGAAAATAGTGTTTATGTGTTTTATGTCTTTCCGGATAGAATAGTGGTAGTGGTTTGTAGTAGTAAAGTATTTTGGGAATAAATCATTTTTTAGAAGATTGGCTCGCCTATGAAAGATAAGGGAAATTTCTCCCATGCTGTCAGTTTGTTTGTTATTTGGGTTATAAGTTTATATATATATATATAATATAAGTTATATATAACTTATTAATTTATAAAGTTTGTTAGTTGTTATAAGTGGAGGAATGTTTTTCAAGTATAGCAGTCTATTTGTCTGGGAAGACGGACTCCCAAGTATGTTATGGCTGTGTTAGCCCATGTGAATGGGAAGTTGTTTGACCATTTTAGGGGGTCACCTGTTCCCAAAGAAGTGCTTCAGATTGTTGTAGTTAATTTGCATTCCCGTAATCTCCCAAAGTGGTTAAATGATTCATTATGGCTGGTATGGTGGTAGGGGTTTGGATATAAATAGGAGAATATCGTCTGCGTATATATCTTCCTTGCCTTTTTGATGCCTGTGAATGGTTTGTTATTGGATATGGTTCTAAGTAGTGGATCTATACTAAGGTTAAACAGTAAGGGAAAGTGGGCATCCCTGTCTCGTCCTCTATGGGTTTGGAATGTATAGATTGTGTTGTTTATCAATAGGAGGTGTTTTTGTGGAGGAACTGTAATTAATCTAATGAAGTTGGATCCAAAGTTGCGTGTGGCAAGGATTTTATGTAGAATTCCCAGGAGACCCTGTCAAAGGCCTTATCGGCATCTAGACTTACAGATCTCCTGGACCGGGGTCTGGTGGAGTGGCTGATATAGTGGCTATAGCTGTGCGGATAGCTTTGGTGGTGTTTCTGCCTTTGGTGAATCCTAGTTGTGAGTCTGTAATTAAGTCCGGATGATGTGGCTAAGTCTTTCACTATTATTTGTTTGAATTTTATAATCTTGGTTTAATAGTGATATCGGCCTAGAATGAGCTAATGATGGGTCCTTGTTTGGTTTTCATAGTAGAATGGTTTGGGAGTCGTTGACGTTTTGAATATGAGTGTCTTGGTTGAGTATGTTATTATATAGGTCTGTGAGGGTGGAGAGTATGTGGGGGTTTAGTAGTTTATAATATTCTGCTGGAAAGCCGTCCGGACCCGGGATTTGGTGTTGTGTAGTGATTTGATGACTTTGGAGATTTCCTGTTGGGTAATTGGGCAATTGAGTGATTCTCGTTGTTCTATTGTAATTGGGGGAGGGAGCATGTCTCTATATATGAATCGTATCTTCGGTCGGGGTTGTATGTGGTGTATATAGGGATTCAAAGTGTTGTAGAAAATATTGTTGTAGTTCGGGTTGGGTAGTTATGATTTGATTTGGTTTGAAAATCTCATTTTATATTAAGAAACAGACTTCTGGGTAATTTCTTTAGGAAAGCGATATCTTTACAGCATTCTGTAAAAGTCTTTTTTAAAGACTTTCCTAAAAGCTGCAGTGGAAATTACCCAGAAGTCTCTGTTCCTTATTTGCATATGCTTGAAAGGGGAGCTTCAAGCCTTATCTCTCCCCCATTTTTAATTTATTGGTGACGAAAAGTGGGTTCAGTGGGTATAGCCAATAGGGGAACACGCTTGCAGGGCTTTTAAATACAACATGGACTATGAGTTGTACTGGCAACACATGGAAGCCTCCTATAGTAGATGTAATGGGTTCGAACTGAACCCAGGTTCGAATCATCGGAGGGTTTCGAATCCCGTCGAAACTTCACGGAACCGAATTTTTATGATTTTTGTCGAAAATCGAACTCGAATTTTCAAACTTTGAAAATGCGAGAACGGAACGTATACTCAACATTTCGAACATCTCTACTTCTTAGTTACGAATCACTATCTCAAACAATGTCAATGCTCACTAGAGTAGTATCACTGTAAGATGTCCATGTAAAGGTGTGTTCTGGGAGAAACATATTTACTTAAGGATCAAGTTAAAGGGCATCTTACCGAAAAATAGGTTATTTTAAATTGACCAACCTGAAACTATAATTCTTCCAAACCTCCACTGTATCATTTTTTTTGTTACCTGCCCCTATTTCTTAAAATCCAATCTAAACTCTTATATTCAGCTGTCAATCTGTTTCTTGCAACACAAAACTATTCTTCTGTGACTAGTTTTACTGTAGCTGGATGGTGACAGAGATTTGACCGTTAGAATGCTTGTATGCTGTGTGCAGGCTTGGCAGTTGGTTTTGGGAAAAAAGTCAGGTCGGATGGTAGTGGGAGTGGTTTAAAAGAGGGAGGGGGGATACTGCTCCTAAACAAAATGTTGTGCTGGATTGACAGCATGCAGCAACACATGCAAATCTGAGTAAGTGCTACTTACATGCATTTAATTATAGATTAAGATGAGGGCAAAGACATTTTTTTCAGTATAGTGGTCCCCTTATAGCTTTTCTCTTCAAGTGCTTGCTTCCACTCTCTCCGCTACCAATGACTGAATATCCCCCCCAACCCTTAATCAGAAATTCTGTTTTCCTGGATGCTCTATAATCAGATTTCATCCATTAATCAGTTGATATTTAAATTGCCCTTTGAATGCACAACTGTAGAAAACTGAATTGTGCATCCATTAACCACAAGGTGTAACATGAGAAAAGATAACAGCGACTTCTGGGTATTTCCATGTTTCTATGGTAGTTTAAATGCAAAACCAGTGTATAAGAAAAACTTGCCCATGGTCATTATTTTCCTTGATTGGACCCTGTTTTTTTTAAAAAATAGTGGGTTAGGGCACCAATACCAGTTGATAATCTGTCACAATAAGAGATCAAGACTTTTAGATCAGATTAACCAGGTGAACACTGTGTTATCCAGCTGTGTCACTTTATTCAGACAGACTGCCACCTGGTTTGATTTCATCATGTGAACTTTTCCTTCCACACCCTGACCTACCCAGCCTTTCCCAATCACTCCAAACCTGTATTTGAGTACTACTTTCTCCACTGCTATTACCAGACAGAACATCCCAGGGCATTGACCAGACAGACATCCCGAGACCAGACAGAAATCCCCAGGGCTTGACCAACAGGAACATCCCAGGACATTGCCCAGACTGGAGAACCCCAGACATTGACCAGAAAAACATCCCAGGGCATTGGCCAGCCGAGAACATCCCGGGACCAGACAGGAGCTCCCCAGGTGCATTGACCATCCAGAACATCCCCAGGGCATTACCAGTCAGAACATCCCAGGGCATTGCATCCAGGAACATCCCCAGGCATTGACCAGTCAGAACAATCCCCGGGCATTGACCAGTCAAACATCCCCAGGCATTGACCGTCAGAACATCCCCAGGGCATTGACCAGTCAGAACATCCCCAGGGCATTGACCAGTCAGAACATCCCCAGGGCATTGACCAGTCAGAACATCCCCAGGGCATTGACCAGTCAGAACATCCCCAGGCATTGACCAGTCAGAACATCCCCAGGGCATTGACCAGTCCCACATCCGCATTGACCAGACAGAACATCCCCCATTGACCAGACAAGACATCCCATCTGACACCGAACATGAATCAGACTCCCCGGTATTGACAATGCACATCCCCAGGTTTTACCAGACAACAGTTGGCCCCTGGTTTGACCAGTACAAACATCCCCAGGCATTGACCAGACAGAACATCCCCAGGGTCATTGACCCAACAGAACATCCCCAGGGATTGACAGAGAACCTCCCCAGGAATTGACCAGACAGAACTCCCAGGGCATTGACCAGACAGACAATCCCCAGGCCTTGACCAGACAGAACATCCCCAGGGCATTACCAACAGAACATCCCCGGGCTTTGACCAGTACAGACACATCCCCAGGGCATTGACCAGACAGAACATCCCCAGGGTATTGACCAGACAGAACATCCCCAGGTATTGACCAGTCAGAAACATCCCCAGTTTTTGACCAGTCAGAAACCTCACCAGGGTTTTGACCCAGTTCAGACATCCCCGGGGATTGACCAGTTTTCGGAACATCCCAGTGGTTTTTACCATCGGAAGAAAAAAACAAACATAAAAAAAAAAAACATCCCCAGGTTTTTACCAGTCAGAACATCCCCAGGGTATTACCAGTCCAGAACATTCCCAGTATGACCAGCAGAAATCCCTGTATTGACCAGTCAGACATCCCAGGTATGACCAGACGCATCCCAGGGTATTGACCAGACAGAACATCCCCAGGGTATTGACCAAGAGAAACATCCCCAGGGTATGAACCGACAGAACATCCCCAGGGTGTGACCAGACAGAACATCCCCAGGGTATTGACCAGACAAACATCCCCAGGGTAGACAGACGAACATCCCAGGGTATTGACCAGACAGAACATCCCCAGGGTTTGACCAGTAGAACTCCGAGGCATTGGCTAAATGAGATGGAACCACTAATGACAATACAAGATTCCAGACATCTATTCCCTACATGTGTGGACAAACTTACCAAGGGCAAAAACCCTAGAATGTCTCTCACATCAGAGGAACTTAATATTAGATAATAAATAATATGTTAACATAGGAGATATGACATCACAGGTGGTAGAATGCAGTGGGAATCGTTCACATAGTAAAACCTAAAAAAGGCAACCACTGTAGTTTTGCACCTGATGAAGAACATGCAGGTTCGAACGCGCTAGTGCTTCACCTTAATAAACTACCAGGGATATTCAATAAAAGTTCTTCACGGAGCTAATTTTGCCCCTCCCAATCAGATGCTAGCTTTCAAATGGAAGCCAACATCTGATTGGCTGGGGCAAAAAATTCACCATTTTAAACTTTTTATAATACCCTGTAGTATGTTAGCTTTCAATGTAAAGAGTGTCTCTCGTTCTGTCAATCAGACACCCACCACAGAAGTCATTTTAATTTTAGCTTAATTCCTACATAAACATCCATCTGTGCCAATCAGTAAATATCCACTGCAGTAAAACCTACAATAACACCCCCCCCCCCATCCAGCACACAGGGATAGCATGTAGCTCCTCTCTCCCTCCATCTCACAATAGCAACAATGACTATGACTGTATCTAAAGGAAGAGGGAAAGTATCTACCTGCAAGGCTTGCAGTGAATTTTTACTGACTTTACACTGGTGTATCTTGTTTAGTGGTTACTGGAAAGGCAAGTATCCATTAAAAGCAAATCTTCATCCTTTATATTAGATACCGTCTATGGTTTGCAAACAAAGAGCTCCAGAAAAACCAATTAATAATATCCCAGGCACAATCCACGTTCTCACTAAACCAGGAATGTCTAGTGCTTGTGTTTGCCTGGGAATTGGGCTGTGGCACCACCAAGGTAGGCGGTATGACTGAGAACACTCCAGCACCCGGTGTTTGGCTGTATGCCAACAAGTGGATAGGTGCAGTTCCCCTAGCCTGACTCCAGGGCCAGAAAATTCTCTAGCACAAGTAAGATATGGGGAGCACACTAATCATGTGAATTCACAGCTTTTATTAGTAACAACACATTCACATTCGGGACGCCCTGTCCCTTTTTGAGACAGGCACAGGGCGTCCAGATATGTGTTGTTACAATAAATAGTCGTGATTCACCGTGAGTGTGCTCCCCATATTTACTTGTGAGATGACCATGAGAACCATATATGGCCAATGCCATCCGTAACATCCGTCTTCTTCCCTCTTACACAAAGGTTGTTATTCGGAAAGATTGTTCACTTAAATTCATCTAAGGATTTACATCATTCAGGCAAACAAGGATGTGAGTTCTCCTAATCCGTCGACTTCTCTCTAAACACTCACCGCGTGTAAACAAGTTTCACCTAAAGTAGTTGCACGGTTATTGAACAACACAACGAAGACAGTTCATTGTGATCACGGTAAGGCAAACCAAACACATGACTTACACGAGAGATCCGCAAAGAATTAAACAGAACCACGTGATGTTCCAGGTAAACTCAGCACATAGGACACGTAATGTTTACACAGTCCACGCAGGCGAGCGCGTCTAGTTTCTACATGCAACACGGCACAGGGATGAACGCTCATATTACACGTGGTCTCCGTTAGGGAGGGACTTGCTGATGGCGGTTCTGCAGAACTTATATGGAAATTCCGAAAATCTGATTCAATTCTGAATGCTGGGATTTGTAGTTTTCAAACATCCCCGGTCTATATATACCAGAGAACGCCTATTGTAAATCTATGAGCAAAATATTTAGTCCGTTTGTGTGTGTGAAATATACTATACACAACACACTTGTACACTAACACAACCATTGCTTGCCCCCCCACACACACACACACCATTTGGCAGGTGTTGTAACGATTATTCTTTCTCCCGTAAACAGGGCGCGGCATGGGGACATTTAAGAGGTTTGCACCCAACCCCTCCCTACATTACTGGCAATTATACTCAAGGACACGAACGATCAGATTCTCAAGCAATTTACTCACCTAATCAGCAAAACCTTCAGCCTACTCGAAACTTGTAAAACGTGTTTAAAAAAAATCCTGAAAAATATCTGTAGAGAAAGAGGATATTGTAGGGTTGTTTTCATATCATCAAATGAATTGTTCTTTCCGTATCACAGTTTGTTTTCCACTGGGTTTTAAATTCACCCATAAATGTATATAGAGCTAAAATTATGGCCATGGAACTCTTTAGGGACGCTAATAGCCTATATTTCCTATAGGGCTATTTATTAAACAAAAGCTAGATACCCATGCCATGAGGTATCTGAACGGCTGTATTTTTATCCTCAGAAATCTATTGGCTGCCTGAGAAATTGAGGTTTTTTGTGGGCACTGCTTCTCCTAGTGTATCTGGAAACACCTTATCTCTGAGATATTTTTATTGGCATCAGTCTTATTGACTTAAATGGGGCACACATCTCAGCAAAGGACCATGGGTAACAGGGAAAATAAAGTTTTGAATTATGTAATGTTATTAAAGGATAGTTCTTCACTGCAATATTGAACTATCCCCTTTTCTACATTGATTGAAGCCAGGTAGGTTAAGGAGCTATGCCCTTACCTCCTGTTATTCAATCAATGTTTAGATGCCAGGAACGAACTCAGGGATCTTAACTTTCACATGATCCAGCCGGACCGCTCTGACATTCCCGACTGCTTCCGTTACACTATAGCGCTATGCCAGATAATGTACAGAAGCAGGAACAGTCGGGAATGTCGAGCGGCCCCGCTGGATTGTGGGTAAAGCAGATCTCTGAAGTTCGTTCCTGGCTATCTAAACATTGATTGAAGAAAAGGAGGTAAGGGATAGCAATAGCACTATTGCAGTGAACTATTCCTTAAGGTGTTTGTTATCTATAAAGTTATAAGATTCAGGTTCTCGTTACACAGAATATCACCTGAAATTAATAAACTACTAGACTTTCATTCTCCTTTAAGGAATCTACGTTAAAGAGAATATCTGGTAACGTACATGCTCCCAACCATTCGATCTACATAGGAACTAGACAGGGTTGCCCCCTTTCCCCATATCTTTTGCGCTGGCATAGAGCCTCTAGGCTAACGCTTAGATCCAACTAAGATATCAAAGGTTTTACACTAGGAGCCAGAACTGTAGCTTCTCAGCCTATATGCTGACGACCCTGATCTCTACCTAGCAGACCCCCACCAATCACTCACAATAGCTCACACTATAACACACCTCCAGCCCCATATCTGGCCTACACATCAATTGGAACAAGTCCACATTATTCCCTTTAGATGCGAATGTAAATATACCTCCGAGAAAAGGCCCTAGTACCTGTGTCGATAATTTAAATACTTAGGTATCATAATCACGAAAACACAGAAGAATTCCTAAAAGCAATATAATCCCCACTATTGACTGGGTGAAGATAAAATCAAAATATGGAAACAACTACCCATAAATCTATTAGGACGTATAAACTAATCAAAATAATCATCTCCCCAAGATCACTCTACGACCCTCAACACCTGCAACAATAATTCCCAAGTTTTCTCACAACCTTACAAAGCATATTGCTAACATTGATGTGGGAACTCAGGCCGCACAAGAGTCAAGTTCAGGACCCTCCAGATGCCCAAAATTTCAGCTGGAATGGCAACTACCAAAATTATTTATCTTATTATCTTGCAGCACAGCGAATATATTCACAGAAGGGTGGTGCCACCTCACCTTACCTCAGGACACGCCACCACCAGGAAGGAATGCTCCAAGCTTATCGATCAACCCTTCCAATTACTTTCCAAGAAAAAAAAAAAACACACGCTGCCCAACAAAGGCATGCACTACATCACCAAATGCACAAATCTGGAAGGAAACAACTAACTGGCTGGATATTTGGGGAGTCCTTACTACCCCTTATGGCACAACCCGAGATATCGAAGTCTAGCCACATTCGGTGCAGCAGATTTCTGGGAGAACAAAGGTATATACTATTTCCACCAAATCACTAAAATGCAAAAACCTTTATCCTCACTATTCAGATATATACAATTCGCTAATGTCTGGCTCTCCGAAATTCCAGACACTAATATCCCACTAACCACACACCCCATCATGGAGGTTCGAAGGGTAGAGTGGAGAGACACTGGTCTCACGTTATATGCTTACTACAGACAAAGAGCTGTGAGAGGTTCCGGACTACACTTCTACAAAAATGGAAAGGTATATTCCAACACGTCGTACTCAGATTGGGAAGAGATAGCACAATCACACACCCAGGTAACCCCATCTGCTAATCACAAGGTAACACAATTTATATCCTACACCAGGTGTATCTCTCGCGCGGATGGCTATCGCATATGTCCCTAATACTATATCAAAGGCCCAAAGTGAACCACAAGCCAACTTGCATCTAAATGGACTGTCCAAATAATGAGTTTTGTGTAAAACAACAAAAAAAAGAAAAAAAAAAAAAAAAAAATAGCACCCTGTCACAGATATTCAAATACCAGTAACAACAGAACCAGGATAATGTATATTAGGGACAGTAGAAAAAAAGAGAATGGTCACATGCACACCAAACTACTCTGCTGGCACCTCTTTATCTAGACACTCCATCATCTTAGAGTGGATGTCCTACCAAGCCCCTAAAAGTAGGGTATGGAAGAACATGAAGTCGGATCTCCCCTACTTGACTTATATACTTAGAAAGAGGAACACTCGATAATTCCTTGAATCTGGGCAACCTGGTACGAGTTTATGGTATTGATATAACCCAAACCTAAACTGTTCCCACAATCAAACAAGACTCCAGGGGAAATGGTAAAAGACTAAATGGATTTGTACAATCAAACCCCCCTGAACAAATGTATATGGACCATATGAAAAGAGATCTTCCCCCTTCCCCATCCCAGGTTACTTAGCCCACATATACATCTCCCAGTTATATTTTACTACTGCCTTAAAACAAGAATGCAGATAGAAAACTAATTAATAGACTTTGTATAATCAATGGTTATACTCTGTTGTGAAAACAAAGATTTCAGTTGTTTGATGAATATTTATTTGAATTATGTATCTGCCTCTTCTACAAATAAAAACTGTTTTTTTTAAAAAAAAAAAGGATCTACTTAAAGTAAAAGTAGCCAATACCAACCACGACTGCACATAGCAACTTCCCCACTAGCAAATGGCTCTGCGTGTTTACAAAACAGAAATATTTGACTTCTCTGTTTAGATTTTTATGAATTTGTTTTTATCCAAATATTGAAAGGCCAACATGACATTAAGGAAACCAACCAAACATGACAAATTGCTTTATACAAAGCGAGTGTCAATAGCACTAAATGCCCAGGGAAAACAGCTGGTTACATTGCACATTGTGTTTCCATTATATGTTCTAGCTATCATAATGGAGACTGAACACATACATCACAAAGCACATTGTTAGCCAATCGCTGCATATTTCCTACAGCCAATCGAATGATTTGGCCAGGAGATCTTTTGTTCTAACTGTGCTTGTTGAATGCAACATAACTGGCAATGGTGACTGAGGTTCCTAAAGGAGAACAAACAATGTGTCCTGCCATACAACCCAATAATCGCTAATTTAAATGACTTCTCTCCCACAAACTAAGTAATTTCTAAACAAAGACACACTTGGTTTAAATTCAGTATAATCTTAATCTCCTTGCCCACCTAACTCATCCTTCCACAATGGTACAGACATGCTCAGTAGGGAAGCGTCCCATAGCTTCTTTGTATGTCCCTGTAGGGGGGGAAAGCAAACAAAAACTAAACGTAAATGTAGATTGCAGTATTGAAGATTTCAGATTACACAGAGATGTAGCTCAGTATAAGAATCACACAGTAGATTTAAACAGAAGATTCTGAGCAATAAGTAAAAATAGTTCTTAATGTCTTGGGCAATTGCTATTGTTTGTTAAAGAAAAATACCATAGATTAATGAACTTGGTTTTGGCGCCCAGTGTAAATCTGTTCCCAACTGGAAAGAATATAAACATAATTTGATCTTCGTGGAATTGGAAAGTGAACCACAAAGGGTTTGGCCACAAAGAAACGTGTTTAGACACATTCGACGGTACAAATTATACAGTTCAGACGGTTTTGTAATGTTTGGTCAATGTCGATCTAGTGGGTTTTTTGTGATCTGATGGATTGTTGCCCTGAGCTGTCTTTGCCTACACGAAAAGACTTAAAAGTCCATTCACGCCTCCTAGTTTAGCAGAACGCCCCCCTAGCCACATATTTGCACGCTGGTGTTGACATAGGACAGTTTTCTGACTGCTCTTGGTACAATGTTTTCAGTTCAACTCTGTTATACGTTTAATAACTATCAGGCTACGTTGGACATAAAGGCCCGGGATACATAAAAGTAAAAACACACTCCTGATAGGGGCTTTATCGGAAGGTGCTATGATGATCAGCACCACCAATCAATATATCCAATACTGCAGTAGACAGTAAAAAGCGAACATCGGTGGCTGTTGCAAATCAATAGCACGGGCACATTTTTGATTGCATTTCCTTTTGGTCATTATAATGAAAACATTCCCGTTTCAGACAGACTGGCACAGCATCCGCCGCATTGAAAAACAGACCGGATTGGAATGCCATTAGAGCAATTCTGATCAATACACTCAATGATTCCATGTTTAACAGCGAGGATTGAGAAGAGGGAAAGTAGGAAACTAGGGTTTGGGGGATCCCGGATTTGTTCTTAAGGCACACTGTACCTGGGGTCCATGTATATCTGGGTTTCGTCATTCAGAATCCAGGTTGGGTACATCATCAGCCCAGGACGCGGACTACCTACTGAGTGACAGACTCTATTGGAATTAAAGAGGTACCACCGATATTTGGCCTGACAATCTTATAATGTTATTAAAGACTGCAGTATTTTACGACCCATCGTGAGTTCTTGATTGAATTTGCAAAATACTTTGATGTCTTTAACAAAATATGCCTTAGGTGGGTCCATTTTAGAACGGTGTGTCCCACCATAAAGTTCTCACTTCCCCCATTCCAAGGTCACCTATAAAGGGGGTAGGACATAAATGGCTCATCCCTGGTTACTCTCGATCAGCATTGTTACTAAACCTAATTTTTACCTTGCCTGTCTGGTACAGCTCTGACCCTTCCCCTGTTGGACAAAAGGACCAATGAGAAATGGACTCTGCAGAAGCACATCGTACTATGGGTCAGATAGCACGGGTGAGGACCTGGGTTTTAGGTGCTCACCTGGTTACTTTGATGATGGAGAAAGAGGGGAGAGGGAGTGAGGAGAGTATATTCACATGTGCTACTTACTTTTGACACATAAGAACATCTATTTGCTGTGAGGTAAGTGACCCCTGAAAAAAAGGCCTCTCAGCAATAAACCCATTCCACAGCAGTTCGATGGGATTACAAACGAGCCAGAGATGTGTTTCCTTTTAACATGAAACACAAGGATTTTGAATAATGAGACCACATTCCAGTGTAGGCGACATGGGTTTGCTATGAGTAGCTGACGTGTAGACACATGTCCGGCCATGTGTGGGCGGGCCTTTCAATAGCTATGGAGTCAATCAAAGGAAGTGAAAGCTTTAGAATTCAGACTCTTCCGTCCCTATGGGAAGATGTTACCTAAAATTACAATGTACCATCGATTAGAGTGAAATAGCTCAATTCATTTAATGGAGTTTGTTTTTATTCTGCTAAACCCAGTCAGTGAATTGGAAAGGAGAAACACAATGGCTTTCTGAAGGTGGAGATATTGGTGGACACATTGCTGTTAGATTTCGTAAGACTCTGATAGTTGCAGCAATTCGGACATTATTACGTAGCAGGGGACCTCATTATGGGCATCGGTCAATAGAGCTTCCAGACATTTTGTGCCCTAACTTAACATAGACTTACACAATCTCCAACTTAATACTTTGGGTTGAATCAATGGAATGGGCCATTAGACAAGATTTGGTTTGAGCATGGACAGGCAGATAGATTCTAGACAAGTCTCTGTTGTACTTATGATTGGGTGGTCAACTTTGTCCATTTTAAACTCTGACACTCCAAATAATTTGGCCATGTGGCAGTCTAATTTATAGAAGAGACAGGAAATCTCACTTTCTTCCAAGTCTGATTGGCCTAGGGGGTCGGTACTCGCATTTATAATCCATTACCATGCAAAGACTATTCATCCTGTATCTGGATTGGACAAATGCCCACATTTATTGGGTTTGTAATATAATCCTCCCCCGTTTTAACTAGTTGGCGCCATTGTTAATATACAATACAAACCTGACGTTCACCTTTATTAAAGGCAATATTTTCAGAGAAAGGGCAGGGCCTGATGTCTACACATCAAATAATTGCGTAATATGTAAATAACTACAGGTAAAAATACTTAACCATTTACCCCAGTGGTGATGGTAATTATACAGTTAAGGCTGAGGACCACTACACGCGAGATATGCATTTGGATGGCTTTTAAAGCTGCGCTTCCTGCAATCGGCAAAAATCACAAAGTATACGATCCGCACCAAAACTGGTGATCAATGGGTTTCATTTTCAAACAGGAATACAACAGGGCATAAATCTGCCTACATTGCCGGCCACTAGATTGCTCAGTCCAGTGACGATTGAATTAAAAACGTAATCCGAATCGGTTTATAGCCAGAAACGATGGTTTAACGATTTATCTTTACATCCACATTTCATCTGTGGCACATAATGTGAATTCATTTTGTTTCAGTGCTGACCATATAATCTAGTAAATCCAACACAGAAACTACAACTCTACACCCAGCAAGGTTCCCATTGAATGATTGGAAAACTAAACTCTACTGCCTGATGCACGAATTCCCATTGAACCCACTGCAGTTAGAGAACACAGCAGAATGGTTACTATAGGGTGATAGCATAAGAAACTATTCACTAGATTTTACATAAAGCTCTCACAATCGAATAATGGATTATGGATGCCAGGTCATGCAGGAAATATCATGTAACTAATCACACAGTTCGTGTATCAATCCAGATGGGCTTGTTATTAGAAGACAGTTGGCAGCACGCGATTCATTCACAGTCAGCCAATCAGAACATGTACTGCTAATTCTAAACATAAGGCTACTGTATGTGTGAATATTAAATTGGGTTTCCCAGGATAAAGTTTAACTCCATTAACCAGATTCTTATTACAACACCAGCCATCCAGTAATTCTCAAAGGGACTTCACTATGGTAAGTTAGATGTTCATTTCTCTCTTCTCATTGCTTGGTACGGCCAATGAAATATGGGTTGTGACTACGTATGTTATGACATGGATATATATAACACAATCCTATACTCCCCCCTGCATTATAAAATCTGCCATATCGCATCACCCTTTTATTAAAGGGGCGGGGGCCTGTCATCGCCTTCCATCTTTATTTGGCAGAAATTCAATGGTTCAGTCTGTTTCATTTCCTCTAACGGAGACGTGGCGTTTAAAGGCAGGGATGTCCACTTTCCTAAATGCAACCACTGCATACGCTTGCTAGCACTTGTACCTCGGCTTTAATTGCAAATTAGTCTTCAAAGGGCAACTATACTGTAAAATGACTTTGCCCTATCTTAATCTATAAATAAATACAAGTAAGTAGCCTTACTCTGTGCGTGTTGCCGCATTCCTTCAATGCAGTACTGTTTTTCTCAGCCTAAGTATCCCCCCTCCCCACTCTTAAGCAACTCCTCCTTCTCTATATGACTTTCGTGAAGTCAAGCTGCTCAGTAATTTGCAATGAGGCAGCATTGGGAGGGGATTTCATATGTACAACACAACGTGCTACATCCAATATCATCTATCCATCCTCGCATTATGTAACATCCACCAATATACACACCGAAATACCATAGTTCACAGCTCCTGTCCTGTTTATCTAATCGCAAAGGAGCACAGTAACCGCTGAGCTAAATTAACTTGTGGCTTAACCCTGTAAACGTACATGGATAAATTTAACCCCAACCGAGACTGAAACATTCAGTCAGTACATGTTACCCCTTCTTTTTATGGACTCTGCTAGCCTCCTGGTGGGCAGTTTTTGGGACTTTGGGAGGGACTACAGGAGAACCTTATGGAGCTGGGATGTGAGGTAAGGATTTTATTACACTACATGGTGGGGCCATTAGTGGGGGAATTATAGTTTTGGGGGTGGACATGCCCTTTAACTTTATTATTTTATTAATGGTAACTAGTTTTCTGCCATTATTATGGTAATGTGCCAATAACCGTGAAGGGTCATCATCCAGACACATCCATTTTCTTCTTTAGTTTTAGCACAAATTTCTAACTTAAAGTGTAACTGTGGTCTCCATACAAGTGCTCTCTTTGTGGTCTCAAGAAGCCTAGGATGATGTCTCTAGTGTCTCTGGATCTTAGTTTTAGGCTTGTAAAGTTACAGTTCCTTGTCTGTCCTGTCTGTCTGAGTCTCTGTGACAGTCACATGATGTTTTGTGTAAGAAGCCCCATTCCCAAAAAACAATTTTTTCTGAAGCTAGTTACAGACCTGCTACCATTCTGTCCATTCATACCTATCGACACCTTAGAGAAAGAAAAAGTTTTATTTGCAAACTTGTTGCTAGCATTTAAAAGTATTTAGACGCTTATGATGCAGCAGATGATGCTCTGACCCAGCACTGGGCATGCTCCAACCTTAAACTTGGAGGCAAACCCCAAAATTCTGTTGATGTCACAGCTCACAGAGCTAGCCATTTTAGCAGTGTGCCCTTTTTTAATAAATACCACTTGCATGAAGAACACAGTTCCCCTTTAAATGATGCATCTTTTGCCTTGGTAAATGGCGTCTTTACAAAAATGGGTTGACAACATTAAAGGGCATGTGCAATAAAAAATGTTATATAATGTAAGGCACCCCTGCCCACCTCCAACCACCATATCAGAATGAAAAAAAGATTTAGAACATTACTTACAGCCCCTCCCTGGCTCCCTGCCGTCAATGGAGAGCGCAGCAGGAACAAAGGGCTGTAAGTAGCATTCTAAATCATTTTTTATTACAGAATAACACAGTGGTTGGCGGCGGACTGGGATGCCCTACACTACAGAAAAAGGAATTAACGCTAGGGGGATGTATGGATCCGGATGGTGGGAGGGGGGGGGAAAGGGTTCCCCTACACATACCAGAATACCTCCCCGGAGGCAGAAACCTTTCCTACAGGGAGACATCTCCTACTCGTCAGTTTCCTGGACTTTGGACAAGCAGTGCAGGAGAACCATAAGGAGCAGAGATGTAAGTAAGGATTTTATTAAACTACACAGTGGGTTAAATTTTAGTTTAAGGGGTGGACATGCCCTTTAATTTTCTGCCTAGTAGACAAAGCCCCTAGTGTCCGCCTCCTCTCGTGTTTTATGGTCTGGGCATGCTCTGTGTGCTTCCTCCAGGGAGAGAGAGCAGCTTTCTAATCACCTGCTTTGTGTGTATAGATTCAGGCTATTTTATTATTGTCATTTTAGGATCAAGTTAGGATCATTCACTTTATAGCTAAAAAAAATCATTAAAAAATGTACAATTTTTCCTTTTAAAATGAGTAGAAAAATAAGAACCAGAACATATTGTGTTTCCTTTTGTTATTTTGCATTTGGCCTGGGGGTTAAAACTATGGCCCAGTGGATATTTATAAGAGAACCCATCCAAATGGCAAGATTTATGTTAGTCTGTGCAGATGCAGAGCAAGGAAAACAATCTCTCGGCTGTAGCCCCAAAGCGATTTGAAGAGTTGAGGATAAAGATAACTGACTAGTGACCATGTAGAATCAACTTGACTTGTTGATGAGGTATAGGTGGTCCTCATCTGTTCTGTTCAAACTAACAGGGCCATGCACAGAGAGACACCCCCCCTGTGCAATCTCCAGCCTTTAGCTGTTGCTAAATGTCCACATAACATCACTTGCGGCAGCTGCCTGGTTCACTTCTGCGTTAAC
Source organism: Hymenochirus boettgeri (assembly GCA_019447015.1). NCBI lineage: Eukaryota > Metazoa > Chordata > Amphibia > Anura > Pipidae > Hymenochirus > Hymenochirus boettgeri. Next base: position 396,645,773 of record CM033469.1, on the reverse strand, counting down.
CACACAGCTGCTGCAAGCAAGGAGTTAAAGTTACACTAACTGTTCCATGTTAATGTGAATATTCAGTCATTCTTTCAGGGCCACTTCTACCAGTAGGCAGAGTGAGACATTTGTCTCAGGCGGCACCCCTGCACTTAAGAAGAAAGGCAGACAGGCAGTGGTGGAAAAAAAAAATTTCCCTTGACCGGTCAAGAAAAAAAGGAATTTTCCTTAGTAACAGATATTGTTAAAATAATTTTATATATTTAGGTTAGCTTTAGTTAGTTTGTTAGGGAAAGGTTAGACTAGTTGGATTAGTTAGGGCCCTGCTGAAAGGGTCACCACTTTAAAACAGCGGCTTCGCAGCACACCTGGAAATAATCAAGGGCGGCATTCAAAAGTTTGGCTCAGGCAGCAAAAACCCGAAGTGCCTCTGATTCTTCTTTTAAATCACCTCCTAAAACTATAGTAGTTAAGAAAACTAAGAGGTGTAAGACTAACCTGAAGACTTTCCAGTTAATTTTTCCTCTGGTTAGCAGCAACATATTACTACATAACAGGTTAGTCCTACATCTGCCCACTTTTGAACTATTGTGGTTTTTGTAATTTTTTTTGCCGCATGTCTGTGCTGCGATTCCGAAAATATTCCGTTATCTGAGCGCAAAGAAATGATCCCATGCACTTCCGAAAACAGAATTTGGTGCACATTGTGGACATCCATGTTGTGTTAGCCTGGCATGCGTTTCACACATACAACTGGATTGCAAAACGCAATCGTACGCGTGGAAGAAACTCGCTAGTGTGGCCTGGCCCTCGGAAACGAACTGCCGTGACACTTGACATTTCTAATTTACATTTAATAAAATATTGAATTATCTATCGCGATCTGTGATCTCTGTAGAAATGTTTTGGCTTCGGTGCCTATAAATAATTAAGGAAGTGATTGTTGAGTTTCTGAATAATGAATGTGGTTGGAATATTACATATGGTGGGACAACACATTAGTGCCCTGTTTATAATGGGTGCCATCAGTGACAATTAGGCAAGAGATTGAATTGTTTTCTTGGGCACGTGGCTTTAGTTGCCTGAAAAGTTCTTTTTGTTTAATTTTTTTAGGATTATTTGCCTTTCTTTTTCCTGATCTGATGTTAAAATATTTACAGTTTACTGTGGTCCGTGATTCTACTAACAAAAAAAGTAGAGGTTTATAGTTAAATGGCACTTTTACATGAAAGCAGACAGACTTAAGGCTAGCCTGCTATGCTGAAAAATCTTGTTCTCCCTCTTCTGCCTCTCAAAAGGTTCCCTCCCTCCTCTCCAAGCTTTCTGAGCTTGCTACAAGCTCGCACATAGTATTCAGTCATGTGCTGTAATGTCACATTCATGACTAACAGCTGCTAACCAGGAAGCAGAAAGAGGGATAACCGAGCATTAGGCAGTAAACCCGGGTTAGTCTTACACCTCTCAGATTTCTAATTTTCAAAGTTAGAGTTCGGGGGGAGATTTACCAATTTACTATTTTTCATTTGAGGGGTGGATTTGCCCATTAACGGTACTGTTTTGGTTCTTTCCTGTCCATGTTTCAAATCACTGCTGAGTTTCCTCATTTATAAAAATAAAAATTTTAGCTCCTGGGTAGCAATAGAAATTCCTCATTTGTTAGCAGTAAAAAATGTTTTAAATTCGAACAATAATTTGTGTATTATGTGGTTTTCATTAGTAGCCGAAAGCTTTAGCAGATATTTTGCCACAGATTGATCCCAATCCGATATTTTCATTGAGGTAAAACCATCAGAAATAATTATAAAGCAAAATTGGTTGTTTTAGATAATTGGACCTCAGTATTTTGATCTGGTAAGGGGTCTCTTGGGTGGAAGTCTAAAGGTTCGTACACACGTGTGATCGACGCACAATGTATACGAATGAACGTTTCGGTCACTTTATCTGCCAAAACGTCCGGTCGTTCGGAGATCTGCCCAGCGGATCGGGCAGCCTTTTAGATGTCCTCTGAGAGGTTTCTGGCTTGATCCGTGCATCCCTTTACCTACCTACCTCCCTCCCTCCCTCCTGATCCCTGTTTGCTGCCTGGTGTCCTAGCATTCAATCCTTTTTCTGTAATGTAGTGGACTCTACTCCACCCCCAACCACTATATTTGTTTGCAAAAAAACACTTTAGGAATGGACTTACATCGCTTTGTTCCCCAGCGATCTGCACTGCTGGCAGCCACGTCTGTGATCGGCTGCCTCTCAGCCAATCGTGGACGTGGCTGCCGGTCCGGCCCCCTGCTCGCAATTTCCTGCAAGCAGAGGGCCGGGACTGAAACCGGGGGAACGTAGTACCTTGCTGGGTTTTTTATATAAAAATATATGGTGGTTGGGGGTGGGTCCATTACACTACAGAAAAAGTTCATATGGGAGGTGGAGATACCCTTTAAATGGTCCCACTACTTCTGTATATAACAAATGGGGAACCTTGATAATGGATACAACCACTGCTACTACTACCACCACCACTTCTACTATTACTACTACTACTACTACTACTATTACTACTACCACCACCGCTACTACTATTACTACTACCACCACTGCTACTACTACCACTGCTACTACTACTACCACCGCTACTACTACTACTACTACTACTACTACTACTACTAATACTAGCACCGCTACTACTACTGGCACTGCTACTACTTCTACAACCGCTACTGCTAGCACTGCTACTAATAGCACCGCTGCTGCTACTACTACTACCACCAATAATAATACTCTTACCACCATCCATACAACTACTACCACCGATACTACTATTACTAACACTACTTCTACTACTACCACCAATGCTACTATTAACACCACCAATACTACTACCACCACCTCTTCTAGTAGTACCAATACAAATACTGTAATACTACTACAAGTAGTAGTAAGATGACTAACAATACTACTACTACAAATACCAATACTAGTACTTATTCCACCACCACCACAGTTTTAAAACTAAAACAGTCCAAGTGTGGGACCGTCACATCCTACGGAATCACTAGCGGAACGTACCATTTTTTTTATCTCTAGTAGTTGACAAAATTAGAGCATTACCATAAGGATTTAAGTAAATGGCAAGGATTTGACCACATCTGATTCCAGCTGAACATCCCTAGCGTGATGTCACCAGCAATGTCCGAGGCTGTGTTTATTTTTAATCTATTTAAAAATAGATTTTTTCCAATGAAATCACAAACAAATATCTTTTCCGACTCTAAAACGTAAATCACTATAAAAGAATTAACAAAATGAATAAATGAAGTTTGTATATTACCTGCTCAATTATTTAATGTTTCTGGCCTCTGCGTCCTGTGAATAGCCTCCCTTACAATGGTTCCAGAACATGGGGCCGTCCATTGTTTAGCTGAAGTGAAGTGTTTCCATCCCACGTTATGTTTGGTGTCTGGTAGTTGCCATTTTTTTCCCAGTGAATTTCACAGTTTGGTTTCTAGTATCTGTTATTCCTGTAAATAAGTAAATAATCCAATGTAGGTATAGAGCACTCGTGGGACTTTTTTTTAACAGCACAACATTTTATTCACAATTCTACGCGTTTCGGCTGACTAGAGCAGCCGTCCTGAGGAAGGCTACTCTAGCCAGCCGAAACGCGTAGAATTGTGATTAAAAAGTTGTGCTGTTAAAAAAAAGTCCCACGAGTGGTCTATACCTACATTGGATTATTTACTTATTTGGATACACCGGGGCATGGGAACTGAAACTACGATGAATATATATAACCTGTCAGCCTGAGATTAATGAGCTGAGTGAAATGTAAGAACTAGTACAGGGAAGCTGGGAATGACCTAAGTGTAACGGTAATACTGTGTTACGGCAATTGTATGGGTTTGAGTCACATGGCTGTCCTCTGCGACCCGTGAAACTTGCTGTAGGGAGGAGCAGCCAATGGCTGTACCTTTCAGTGCTGTAGGGGGCGGGATGGATAGATCCGGTCTCTATTTTTGAGCTTTAGAGACTTGTTCAAGGAAAAACCATCCAAAAATTTGTCTTGTGGGCATTTTGTTGCAAGATAAAGATTTTAGGGATGTGAACGTTAAAGGAAAACTAGTGCGTATAAAGTTTTATAAAAAAAGACTGCTAAAATAAAAAGTACCTGGGGCAGGGAGATAGGATTCTTAAATCCTATGTCCCAATATCATTTTTATAAAGGAGCACCATCACAAAGGAAACTGCTTCTGCCAGTCTTCCTCGGTGCTTCGGCGCTATCTTTAATACAGGGCACTAACCTGGCAAATGAAAACTACGTGCTGTAGCTCCTTATCAGAACAATACTGGGAGGTAGGAATAGTCTATCCCCAGGTAAATTAAAGTTATCTTTACAGTGTAGTTTTCCTTTACCAACCCAATCTCCTACGTTTTTTCGATCGAAAAAGTTCAGATAGAAGAAGTAACTGGGAAATGTTTTTATGCAAATGACTGTTAAAATGATCTTAGTATCGACTCCACGACCATCTTTTTTCTCCAGGGCAGGATGGATACCGATTATGATTCCACCTATGAGGAGGACTCCCAGATGCCAAATGATGAGGTTGTTCCATACAGCGATGACGAAACGGATGATGAGCTAGAAAGTCCTCGGTCCGAAGAACCAGAGCAAAACCGGATAAACCGAGAGGCAGAGCAGAGTCATTCAACTCTACCTAAAGGTAAATGGAACCAACTTTCTAGTCTAACCATCAGTTTTCTGTTGACACATATGAGGTGAGGTGTTTTGTCCTAGATGGGACCAATTAGATGTTGGCTTTTTACTAGGTTACTGGAATTAGAATATATCTGATTGGTTGCTGCGGAAGAACAGCCTGGGCTAATTTATAAACCTCTTATTACTTCAGCCCAGGGTTGCCAGATTCACACGGCGCCCGAAGAGGATGCGTGTGCAGAAATGTTACAAGAGGTGGGTCGCGTACGAAACTGGGTGGGGAGTGGGTGTTCCAAGTGTAGGACCGTCGTTTACCTCTGTAGAATGGGCTTTTAGCCCTGACTGCAGGATTTTGTCCCTGCAGTTGGATAATCCTGTCCAAATAGGGACACCTGGCAACCTTGTGTTCAGCCCCATAATGTGCACAAAGCACAGCCAACCTGAGCATTGGAGTGTTCTACGGGTTATACCGACACATTAACATTCCGAGCTTCAAAACATTCCTAGTTCCAAAGTCGTTAACTGACCTCAATGTTAGGAAAGGCAACAAATTTATCATAAGAAATCAACTGGAGCTAGAACATTATTTTTAGTTACCTATGTGACTTGGGATATAAACCAATATATAACTCTAGTGAATAATTTTTCGGAGGATTTTTCTTCTTATGTCTTTGGAACATCATATTCAATGGCTATTTTTTTAATCTAGACCTCCCCTGGACCATGCCCAAGTAGATCACTTCCTTTCAGGTTTCTCCGTCCTCTTTCAATGTATCTTTATCCATTACCACACCAACATTCTCTATAATATTGTTTCCCACAAGCTATAATTTTTCTAATCGGGTCAAACTCTGCCACTTTATATTGCAAACCTATTTGCTTCCGTTCGTAAAGACTGTTGACAGTTTTCTACCTAAGGCAAAATTGCACAATGATCTTTTTCTTCCCCTTCTCTTCCTCTACATGGCTACATGGAAGGTAATGGGATGTGGAGGAGTTGTAGTACACCAGGTATAGGCTTGTAAGTTGAACAGCATCATAGAGCCCCATGGAGGGATCTGTAGCCTGAAACAGGTAGGGGATAAAGGATTCTTTTTACAGCTCATGGCCAACATACAATCAAACTTATTTCCCTATTATATCTCTTAACTCTATGCACAGTACATAATATGTATAAACATCATTAATCGCCCATTTGCAAATGTCAGAAACTGGCGCTCACGGACATTCCGAAGCTCAGGCAAATAACCTAGTCTTGGAATGCAAATTCTGTGGTTAGACCTGACACTTACTTTAGTGCTAATGTGGAATTAGGAACCTTACCTATAAAACGTTTACCAATAAAGAGGAGTTAAGCCCAATGAGGATGCTAGTTGATTTTTCCACTCTCCTCAGAAGTAGACTTCTAGGTATCGTAATGAAATAATAGACTATGTCATTGGCCACATTAGCATTGTGAAAGTGCCACCTCAAATGTTCTCATCTGGTACTGGCCTTAATTATATGACAGGAGCGGCCCATAAGATTAAATAAACAAAAGAAAAATGGTTGATAAAGTACATGAAACCCTTCAGGTGTGGCCAATTTTATGTTGTCTGGTACCTGTGTTTGATAAAGTGTATTTTTGAAGGCCTCAGTATGATCCTAAGTAGCACATCTCTATCATTCTTCTCTTGTCCTTGAATGTCTTGACATAGCGAAGAGTGTGGGGTCTTGATGCGCCCCAGACACTTTTCTCCTGCTCTGGTATATGTGTAGCCATTTTGATCTCTCTGCTGATAGTGTTGTAGGGTCCAGGAATTTTTTCACCCGGCCCTCCTTCTTTAGCTAGTTTGTTTTAAATAGTCTGCAAAGTAATTTAGAAAATTACCTTTTCGTGGGGAGAATGATCCGTTTATGGAAGATTAAAAGTAAGTTATAGTCTATTATTCTTGAGTGTTTTAATGTTCATTTTTGTTCTATAATTCATAACACCAGAAAGTGAACAGGGAGTTATGTTGGCGTATGTCCCCCCTGTACGTCCATTTTAATGTGAACTTCACACCCTCGTGTTGTAGAACTGAGCTAATAACCAACCTTATTGTAATTACAGGTAATGCAGCGACTTGTTGTCTTTCCCTTTAGTGGCGTGAAATATTGATTGATTGGCTATGTGATACATGAAAGTCCTGTGCTGTCTTTTAATACAATGCTGACAGGAAACAACGTGTTGACAACACATACAGGCTTTGGGTGAATAATTCAAACAAATACTTCTTACAATGGGAGAGACCGTATATTATTAATGGCGTTAAGGGTCATACAACGTTGGCTGACAATCCTGAACTGTAAACGTTTTTTCACATGTATAATGCAGCAAAAGTTTAAAAAAATGAAGCCCAGTAACATCAGATTTGTTTTGTTGGCAATATTAAGCGCTGTATAGCATAATCTTTGCCTATCGCACTATCCTGGTACCATACAGTCAGTATTGGCCTGATAAAATTTTTTCTAAAATGTCTGGTAAAAGAAAAATGGACCAATCATCTTAAGATTTACCCCACACGATCCAATGGTCGTACGATATCAGACTTCACTATCCCAATATAGTGTGAGCGGTATGGTTTCATGTATAGACCCCTTTAGATCCCATACACATATTGAATACATTGTTTTAGTGTTCCCATCTGTTCTTGACTTGGATTATACAGGCCATAAATTAGACAAATTCCTAGTGTTCTGATAACTGTCTGGGTGCATCGTTTAGCAGCCATTCTTTACTAATTATCAAAATAATTACATGTGTGTCAATGGTTTTTGGTGGAGAAAATGTCACTTTAAAATTTGGAGAATGGCGCTAGATGAGAAAAGGTTGGCTTTAACTGAATAATAATGTGCTCTGTGTCCCTGTATATGCCTGATTAACCTTGGATACAAATCTTAATTCATTGTCTTTGTTCCTTAAACCTGGATTGTAATAAGGTCTCCTAGAGCTTTAATAGCTTGTACATACGTATTATGAATTGCTTTTGGACTGTAACCTCTTGTAACAAGGTTGGTTAATTACTGCTGGTGATTAAATGCAAACAAAGACACCAGAGCTGTAAAAATTCACCTATGGGTATAGCTTTTCTCACAATATAGTGGTGGATGCTGTTCCAATGTAAAATACTGTTTGTTGCTGTGGTTTTTTGAAAAATTGTTTACACAGATCTTAATAACCGCAACAAGAATGTACTTTTCAGATCATTTTGTACAGTCACAACTTAATTTGCAAAAAACAAAAAGCCTTTAAGAAATACTTATAACCTTCCCATGACACAAAAGCATTTGTCATATATGTCATTTATTTAGTCTCTAAGGTGCCACTCCTGAAAACCACCTTCTCCCACCACCCCATGAAAATAAGATTTTAATATATAGGTGCAAAGGTTGTGCCCATAGCAGTTCCACATACCTAAAGGGAATTGTGAGTGTTAAATTAAATTGTTTGTGGATTAGTATTAATGATCAATTCCTTTATCAAACCCTTATTTTTATATAATTTCTTGAACCTTTTGCTTTGCCAACATACCTAGTATCTCTTAACATACAAGACAGGGTTTCTTTTCTCTTCCTATTTGACACTCCCATATGAATAACTGGTTTAAACTATTTTGAAACCATTACCCTTGTGCATATAGAGATCTCTCTAGTTAAACTCTTTACCTTTAGGGATTGTCTAAACTGCTTCTTCAGTCAAAATTGAATTATATAGGGTTGATTTTTGACAACTCTTGTGCAAAAATAGGTTAAAATACAGCAATATTCATATGGGTGCAATAAATGTCAATCGGATACATACTTGTTGTCTATAAACCTGGAACACTTTTTCATTTTATTAAAAATACTGTTAATATCTGGATCGGGTACTTTTAGGAAACCTTCCACTTGTAATAGTAGTGATTTATTTCTCACTAGGTACTTGTTGCCCAGTTGTTGCTGTTTCAAGAGGTTAATATAAATTAGCTGAAACCCCTACGTTCATAGCTTTGAAATGCAGGTGTAGGGAGCTGGTAAACTAGTTACCCTTTAGTCTCATTGTTCTAGCAGGATTTGGCCACTAGTGGTCACTGAATAAAAGTGTAAAAAGGGAAGCAGACATAGGAGTAGAAGATTCCACTACAGTGACCTGAGAGCTGGGGTGGCATTTACAAGCTGATTGTTATTTATTCTGTTTCTGATTCCTCTGGTTTGTGAGTATTTATGTGAAATCTGTGCCATGCTATGTCACCTCTATTGTGCTAATTGCAATGTCTTAATTATTGTTCTGCTAATTGATAAGATACTGTTTAAGTTCAAGAACCACTGGTGCCCATTTATTGCATTCTACCAAGAGTGTTAGTTCAGCAACACTCTGCCTCCAACATATGTAAGGGCCCACTCCTGATCAATAAGAGTCTTTTGCATAGAATTTGGATAAGGCTGACAGACTCTGGAGCAAATTAACTACCCCCATTTAACCATCGCCTTTCACAGGCACCAAATTATGTGACTGGTAGTTCTTACTATTGAAACTATCAGGGTTATTCAATAAAAGTTCTTATTGTTTAAAATGGTGCTAACTTTGCCCAAACCAATCAGATGTAAGCTTACAAATGTTAAATAAGATCTGATTGGTTGGGGCAAAATTATCACTATTTTAAATAAGAACTTTTATTGAATCTCCCTGCATATTTCTGATTTAGAATTAATTTCAACTTTGTCTTTCTTTTGTTTAGGAATTTAATATCACAGTTTTCTTGCTTTATAGGGTCCGTCTGTTTTCTCCTACCTCCAGAGTGGCTCAGTTTCATTCATTCAATGTTTCTCAATGAGGGTTTGCATCATGATACTGCAAAGAATAAAGAGAGAATTAAGGTTACCAGATCATCGCCTAATTATACTTGTGCTGTAACTGACTTTTTTTTAATGTTTCCTCCCACATTGTCACAGACTATTCTTCCATCTCTGACATTAAAGAACATATGTAAATGAAGTAGGGGGAGGGGTTTGGAAAATGTCAGTTACTGCATGATTCTAATTCTACTTTATCGGCCTATTAGGATGAGGATGTGAGTTTGTTTCATGGTATTGTACGCATTAAGGGATAGTGCATACACGGATTAACTGCAGAGATGTTATCACCAATATAGTAAAATGAATAGAGTGCAGTAAAATGGGCTATTTATCATATATGATGGGCTGTGGTGGTATATTTTGTGCTATTAACACCCTTTTTTCTGTTTGTTTCAGAAACCACCTGGCAAGTGAAAGCAAATGATCCCAATTTTTGCGATATGCCGGAATTCAAGAAGAAATCGTTCTTGTGTTTTAAAAAGAGCAAATACGCAGTACGTGATCCATTCCTGTCCGAGTTCCGTATGTGTGAGGGTGTGTGAGTGTACCCTAAGGGTCTTTCTAGGATGGTTGGATGGTTGACTTGTCCATCAAGGAGAAAATGTGGGAGAATTTGAGGTTACACAGTGGCCCTTGGAAGGAAACTAATCCAGAGTTCTCTCCTTCCCGTAATTATAACTAGTGCTTGTTCCATGAAATTCCCCAGAGCACAGTGTGTGGAACGTCCAGTTCTGCCTCTGTCATTACTGAGAATTAAGAAGATGCATTCATGGCTATGTAACAAAAGTTCTTATCATTCAATATGGTGCTAATTTTGCCAACCAATCGGATGTTATTTACCATTTGAAAGCTAACAACTGATTGGTTGGGGCAAACTAAGCACCATTTAACGCTAAGTACTTTTTCACATCTCCCTGATTGTATGTGATGGTCACAGAAACCGATCCCATTATGTTTGCTATATGGGATGTTAGCTTAAACTATCACTGGCCTTTTTATGTTTCCTAACTTCCCCACAGAAAGATACAAAGTAGCCAATTCAACAGCAGCTTCCCTAGGTGAAGCTCAATGGGCATGTCAGTACCACTGGGAGGAGGTAATTAGATTAATTATTTAATGTCCATATATACATTTTCTGGATGAGATGGACATCCCTTATTGACTGTGTGGTCAGTCTCCGGGTCCCTATAATAAATTCTCTATAGGATAGCTTGTCTAAGGGTTCCTGTTATAAATATGTTCTATGGCATCATGACCATCAGTAGGGTTCCTTTTTATAACATTACGTATGCTACAATAGCTGGTCTTATAGAATTGGATGTAATACATGATATGAATTCTTTATCCTCCAACAGGGAAATGCCATCAAGACCTACAAGTATAACCCCATCACCTTCTTGCCATTGAATTTATTCGAACAATTTAAAAGAGCGGCAAATGCTTATTTCCTTGTCTTACTTATCCTTCAGGTAATAACTACATACGTGTTTCATTGAATGGACTTGGAATTGGTCATGTATTCTTCATTGGCATTATTATTTGTTATATAGTTTGTATGAGAGCTTAAGGCAACTCCTTAAATATAAGGTGATGTATTTGGGATTTAATAATCCCTGCGCCACCTACACCATAAATAACTCTGTGTTAAGTGCATCTGTAATGGAAAAAGATTTGGGGATTCTGGTAGATAACAGACTTAGCTATAGCAAACAATGCCAGGTAGCAACGGCTAGAGCTAGCAAGATATTGTCTTGTATAAAGAGGGGAATAGATTCAAGAGAGAAAAATATTATTCTCCCTCTTTACAAGGCACTGGTAAGGCCTCATTTGGAATATGCAGTGCAGTTTTGGAATCCCATATACAAAAGGGACATCTTGGAAATGGAAGCAGTTCAGAGAAGGGCAACTAAATTAATAAGGGCAATGGAGGGGCTTGCCTATGCAGGCAGATTAGACAAGTTAGGGCTGTTTACATTGGAGAAGTGACATTTGTGTGGGGATATGATAACTTTATACAAATATATTATTGGGCCATACAATAAACTCTCTGGAATAAAGGAATTTTCCCCTCTTTAGCTGTTTTGTTTGGGGTTCTTTGCCTTCCTCTGTATCAGCGGTTAAGTAGGGTTAAAAAGAAGGGTGAAACTTGGACTTGATGGACGTATGTCTTAATTCAACCTCATTTACTATGTTACTATTGTAGGGAACTGGGAAACTAGTTACCCTTTAGTATTCTTGTTCTGGCAGGATTTGGCCAGTAGGGGCCCTGTGTAAAAGTATAAAAGAGAGATCAACCAAGTGATCTTTCTACTTCCTGGAGTTTCCCCAGAGGATAGGGGAGAGCCAGGGGACCTAGATAACAGGTAGGCCCAGTTAATGTGAGATAAGTTTCTGTTATAGATCACTCCAGGAGTAATAGATAGGAGTAGGGTAGCTATTGAGCAGCCTGAGCTCCAACAAGGAGATTTAGTAAGGACTAGAGTCCTGGGTATACCACCCAAGAATAGGGACATAGTGCCAAGCATAGGGGTAGAAGATTCCACTACAGTGACCTGAGAGCTGGGGTGGCACTAACAAGCTGATTGTTATTTATTCTGATTCCTCTGGTTTGTGAGTATTTATGTGATATCTGTGCCATGCTATGTCACCTCTATTGTGCTAATTGCAATGCTTTATCCATATTGTTCTGTTAATAAATAAGTTTAAGTTCCAGAACCACTAGCGCCCATTTATTGCATTCTACCTAGAGTGGTAGTTCAGCAACACCCTGCCTCCAACATATGCGAGGGCCCACTCCTGATAAATGAGTCTTGTGCATAGAATTATGATAAAGCTGACAGTCTCTGGAGCAAATGAACTACCCCCATTTTACTATCGCCTTACACTATGTCTAAACTTCACAACTGTTTTGATTTCCTCAGCGCAGTTCCATGACATGACCCTGGGTTGGGGGAGATGTACCTACAAGGCTGGGAGATTATCTGCAAAGCAAACCATGCTCCTTTCTAGGGGCCCAGAAATGTCCCCAGGCTCAGTAACTGTTGCAGTATATATATATTCCCAATTCTGGTTGGGAAGGATCCTGGTGGGATTTGTTCAGAGCTTTGGGCTTCTCCCATTGACCTTCTAATATCCTAATCAATTTAATACTTTGTAACTATTATTCATTTGTTCTTTGTCATTCATTTCATACTCTTTCCCAGGTTCCTTCTCCAGATATTCTATTGTAATTCTAGTTTTCAAGGCTACACAAATCTTAATATTCCAAATTATTATTTTCCCTACAGACCATTCCACAAATATCCACCGTGACCTGGTCAACCACCTTGATCCCTCTGCTTCTTGTTTTGGGAATCACTGCCATTAAGGATCTCGTGGATGACATTGTAAGAAATGGATTTGTACTAATTAATTCTAACTGGAATCTATTGGTTATTATGGGGCATGTGGAGCCTTAACATAAAGGGAATGGCCAATGCGTGTAGCTTGTGGGGTTAGACATCACTCGTAATAGGTTGTGTAGTTAGGGATTGGTTGCACTGAATAAGGGACATTTAAAGTTTAGGCTAAAACACACACAGGCCAATAGTTTGACCCTATCAACTGGGTTGATGCCTACGAATGGACCATTGGCAAAATCTACTGCAGTGTCTGATCGAATGTTTATCTGATTTGGACAAACCCTTCACCAAAATTGGTCTGTAGTGGCCGAGATTAAAGGGAATCTCTACTGGTAAAATCATTTTTTGGTACTCTGTTTTATTGAAGAACAGGTGGTAAAGGAGCTGTGTCTTACCTCCCATTCTTCAATACAATGTTCTGGAGCCGGGAACGAAACTTACCTGATCTCGCTCCTCTGCCACGTCTTCTGACAGGTCCTGACGGACTCGGTATTCTATGCGCATAGCGTAAGTCCGTTGGGACCTGGCGGTGGACACGGTGGAGGAGCAAGAGATTGGGTAAATTCCCGGCTCCTGAACGTTTTATTGAAGAACGGGAGGTAAGACACAGCTCCTCTACCTCCTGTTCTTCAATAAAACCGAGTACCAAAATATAATTTTACCGTAGAGATTCCCTTTAAGTTCCCATATTTCAGGTTGATCGGACACATCCTAAAGCTGAGTACACCCCTTGCAAATCTTCACCCAGACTGAACGTTTGGCACTTCCGACTGGTCAGCCAGGACGATGGACTGTCTGTTATGGTAAAAGCAACCGCGACCGAGGGTGCGATCCATAGAGTGATTTTCGGACACATCCAGCCGAAAGCCCATGCAATGTTTTCAGACCAATACACTGATAAATCTTTCAGTCGGGCCAAAAACTTGCATGGTGTGAACTCCGCCTTAGAGTTGAGAAACTGCTAATTAAAACAATGCGTTACTGTCTGACTTCTTATCCAAGGACACACCTGTATGGAATAAATAACAGCAGGCCCTGCCGCCCCTCCCATTACCAGAGAACAATATCAACAATAATCAATACAGAGTGTGGAGCACTCCTTAGTCCTTACCTAACTTAATTAAGCACTTTTACAGCTCCACAGGAATGTGGGAAGTTGCTCCACTCCCCTGTGCCTCCTTTTCATTAAAGTTATATTTTGCTTTTAATTTTAGCACAAAAAGTGACTTACAATTCAATGGCACCTGAAGCGCTTGCACAATCTTTTCTCTTAGTCGTTCAGGTGGATGGCAGTGAGTCCAAGGCTTGACTTCGCACAACTGTATCTTTGGTCAGGAATGACGTATATACTGTAACTATAGGAGAGATGACTTTTAACATGAAATGTGGATCTGTGTGGCTATTCTTATGTAAAACCTATTTGCTCTGTTTATTCTCTCTACAGATTAGTATAGAGCACGTTAACCCCATATTCACTGGCAGCGCTGTATTTACTCTCCTTATCCTTTCCATTTTATTCTATAGGCCCGGCATAGAATGGATAATGAAATAAATAATCGCCCTACCGAGGTGATGAACAATGGCAGGTAATGGAGAATGTTCCTTTTATAATGTATTTTATATTCTTCTCATATGTAAAGTCACCGGAAATCCATTATTATAATGCAAGTAAAATTAGACACAGGGAGATTGAGATAAGTACTGCCCCATTCCCTCCATTTCTGGCAGAGGTTACTGCCGCCTCCCTCTGCTCAATGAGCCTTTTATAAGCTTGAGCATGTGCAGAGGAGGCAGCAGGGGAAACAGCAGTCAATCATTAGTTGTGATGTCAGTTGTCACAGCCTTGATTAATGCATTGAGGGAGGAGCCAGCTTACCTTTAAAGATATTATCCTTAAATATCTGGCCAATAATACATCTAGTAATGTTCTGAATATATCCATTGGAAATGGTGGCAGGTAACTGACCAGTTCTTTTGTTGTAAGGGTGGACATGCCCTTTAAGAAGAGTATCTGGCACCAGATACTCACACAAAAGGTTTATGATAAATCTCGTTAGTAGCGATCGTTAGAAGTTAGAAGTTAAATTGGATCTAACACTTTCCATACAGACAGGCTGCTTGGTAGTAGCCATACAGCCAATAATGTACACTATGGGGAGTTTGTTTCCGTTAACCATTTTCCGACCTGTACAGAGTTTGATAAACAAGCTGCCTAGTAAGATGGAATGAATACAAAGCCTGCATATTAATATGTTCGGTCTGTAGTAGTGTTGGAGAGCTGATGGAGTAACCTACGGTGGCCCCTATGTTGCCGTCTGGAAGCACAGAATACATGTGATGGGACACTGTACACACAATTGGTTAATATTCAGTAAAATTAAAGTTAATTCAGTTGTATTTGTTCTTGTCCGTTTAATTTGATCCAACATACAAAAATATATAAGCGGGGAAAAGCAAAGGATCAAGTCTATAGTAAAATAAGGAATATTCCTTTAATAAATCGGTCCTTAAAAATATCTGTTGTATATCTCAATAAATATATTATTGTACAATGATAAAGTGCATATATGACAAGGACAAACAAACACAGTTCTAAATACTGTTGACCGTGTGGTGTGTAAAACAGTCCAATATACGTCCTCAGGACAGTCTACCCTCTGTGCCTCACGGTATACAGTACAACTCCTCTATAAAGCCCCTCCGGTAACCCATTGCATTTCAGATCTCTGGCTCCTGGCACAATCAAATCTATGTGTAGTGCTGGCCTCTTGGATCTGTATTTTGTCACATCCAGGATCCGGGGTGTAGGGCGAGAGAGAATACAGATACTAGAGGACAGCAATAATAATAAATATTCCTTATTTTATTATAGACTTGATCCTTTGCTTTTCCCTGCTTACATATTTTTGTCTTGTTGATTCGCAGAGTGTTAACCAGTATTATCCGGGATTTGAAACCCATCCCGGCGGGGATTCATATTGATTTAGGGCCTATTCACATTTCTATATTCTTTCATACACAAAGATCTGGCTGAATAAAAACAATAGGAGCTATGATGACTCTTTATGGTAAATAAAGATTCTATTGCTATTGTGACTGGGCAAGGCAAGCAATACGGCAGCTCCTCTCTATTGTCCTGCATGTAGGGAAATGCAAATAAAAGGGGAAGTAAACCATACTTGGACAAACTCCTGTGTGTCATCACCTCTAGCCCTTTC
This sequence comes from Hymenochirus boettgeri, assembly GCA_019447015.1. Classification (NCBI taxonomy): domain Eukaryota; kingdom Metazoa; phylum Chordata; class Amphibia; order Anura; family Pipidae; genus Hymenochirus; species Hymenochirus boettgeri. The sequence continues at coordinate 396,629,613 of CM033469.1, read as the reverse complement.
TGTATTTGTTCTGTGTTATTTACACAATGTATCTATTCCATCTCTAACTCGGCCCTTTCTCTCTGTGTTCAGGTTTGAGAAAACAAAGTGGAAACATATTCGTGTTGGAAATATCATTCGCATTAAGAAAAATGACTTCATTCCAGTGAGTGCCGTGTTTTTTCTTATTGTGGAATCACCTGGCAGTGTCACTGGTCCAGGTTCTGCTTGTTTGTCCGACAAAAAAGCGCACAAATTCACACACATAAACCTACGTTAATGCACTCGCACAAAACATTAATGGCAAAAGTAGATAAATAAAAAATAAATGTGCACAATTTGCCAGAAATTTAATATAAATTTAACAGAAAAGATTTTGGTAAAACCTTGTTAAGTACGGTACTTTCCACTGGAGCAATCTGTCCCTCCCAATAAAATCAGGGTTAATTTAAAAAGAGGTGCAAAATGATACCCATGATCTTAACTAGATGGCCAAACTTCCTAAAGTTTTTAGAACTATTGAACTTCATTAAAAGTTTAGTCAATGGGAGAAAATGGCTTGAAAAGTTCTGATAAAATACGGTTAAAATAACAATGGTAACTTACTGGACATGGCTCTGGGACCTGGGAAACCATGATCGGGCAATTATCGGGCTTCTGCATTAAATTTTCTAGGGTTACCGAAATCATTAGCCACATTCGAAGGTTATTTCTAAATTCGATGGTTACCAAACGCCACATTTGAGGATTATGGCCAAATTCGAATGCAAGGAAACGCTACATTTATAGGTTATCGACTAACGGTTAGTGGACGGTGCTAACCCTCGAATGTATCGTTCACAAGAGTGGGCACAATTTTGCTGCTTTTATTAAATGTCTTGACATCCCCCATATGTAATTACAGTCCATTTCCGCTCCCTACAGTAAACTGACTAATCACATCCGAGAACACAAACCTCATAAAAACTCTGCACAACGCATTCCACAATCTAATAAGGACCAATAAAAGTGAAATTTAAAGGAATTGACCGGTATTTTGTTTTCCGAGAGTATTTAAAAGAATTCAATATATTCGGTATGGAAGATTCCCATCAGTAGATCACAGTAATTACAGAAATAAACTCCCAGCGTTTACCAAACACACCTGTAAGGATTTAATCCTTAACTTCATAACTGTATTCAAATATCGCTGTTTGTAATACACTCATCACCCCCTTGACATGTTATTACATATGTGTTCTAAAGTCTATGAAATCTAGGTAAAGTTAATTAGCTGATGCCTGTGTTTTCTTACAGGCGGATGTACTGCTGCTCTCCAGTTCCGACCCCAACAGCCTCTGCTATGTAGAAACAGCTGAACTGGACGGGTAGGTTTCCTTTAATTCTGGATTGTCAACAAGTCAAGAAACAAAAGGTTTGGTCGCCCTCTAGTGGCAATGTAAAAGAAAGTGTGTGACTGCCACATGCCACAATTGTGCACCCAAATACGAACAGGGCAGAGGATAAAGCTACTAATAATCATTATACTCTTATTATTGGTTGTTCCGAGAATTCATTTATTTTACTATGAATTTATATATTTCAATTCCAGTCAAAATTCCAAGAATAAGCAAAGTTCCAGAGGCAACTCATCCAGATGTAAATTCTACTCAATATTATGGTTATCGATATAATGTGTAATATATAATAGGAACCTCCGTATAACATCTGCAAATGGGTTTGAATGACATTTTTACTTTGTATGTCTGTGTGTAAGAGACCCTGTATTGGGTGTGGTTAGAACTAGGCCATGGCCAATAATCTGGCATGTGTATGGTCGGCCTTAGAACTATATGTTGGAATGTGCTCAGTGAATTTTCTACCACCTTCTTCTGTCAAGTAATTACTGGCTGACCAGCCCATGATCCCTCTAATCGAGATTGAGCAGTGATGAAAAAACAATTGTTTCTCTCCAGAGCTGTTTCTAGCCATATTGGTGCCCTGGCGTGATCAGATCGCAATCCTATCAGGCTTAAAATTGCAGTAGTGTGACCTAACCCTCTAAGAGTATTGACATTAACCCTTCAGTGCCAGCAGACTTCCCCAGAATATTGTGGTTACCACTTTCAGTGCCAGCAGAGTATTACCATTATCCCTTCTGTGCCAGCAGACTTTCTTACTAATGATTTCAGTGCCAGCAATTTAACCCCTATTGAAGAACGTACAGTACGGACATGTAGTGGGGCTGATCCAATTGGCTACCACAGGCATGTGATCCCACTAATGCAATCCAAGATGCAAAGCAGGGATAGGGGCCCCATCATAGTTTTTTCTGGGGGGCCCAGTGATTCCTAGTTAGAAATCTGTTAGAAATCATAGAATCAACACAGGCTTTTGACATAACATAATGATTGTCTCAGCCATGTCTTAATAAGGGACCAGTTTGACACCTGATGGAGACCTAGAGTCCTACCCCTATAGGGAGATACAATTTTCGTTGGTGTACGTACAGCATCTTCTTTACTTTGTGTGGCTGCTAAAGGCAACGCCATGACAGATCTGTCCCGATAATGATTTATAGGAATCTCATCTAAAAACAATATTTATAAACGTGGACATGTTTTACCTTTCAAAACATTGATTTACATGAAGGAAGTCTGCAGCTGACAGTCATGCGGTAAACCTACAGGTTACATCTACCTTGGATCTCTTTACGCAAATAAATTGCCGCTCGCCCCTCTTTTATTTGACTTATCATGTTAAACATTGACTGTACAAATCCAATATTGAATTAAAAGGAACACGTACACGCCGAGATAATCCTTTCTATGAATGGGAACGCGATGCAGAATAATACTAACTTCTACCATTGTTTTCCTGTCTTCTAGTGAGACCAATCTGAAGTTTAAAATGTCCCTTGAAATCACAGACAAACTTCTCCAGGAGGAAAAGGCGCTGGCGGAATTTGATGGTAACCGATTACACTAACTATCTGTTTTATTTCTGGTTTATGGCGAAGTACATGTTCTGATCATGTCTATGAATGGAGATATAAGTACCGTAGGTCACGGATCGATTGGAGATAATGGTAAAATAAACTCTGCTTACGATGATCTTTTGCCAAACACAGGAAACAGAAGAAATCTATCTACTAACTGTTGGGCTGAATTATTGTATGGCTCCTTGTGGTGGCCGTGACCGGTCGCCAACAGTTACTTCGTCCGAACCGGACGAAAGAACAATCAGACGGGTTGGAAAATCACAACCGATCGTGTGGTCCTCTGTGAACCACACGATCGGTAGCGCTTAACTGTCGGACGCGTCTGCTTTTGCCGCGACCGACAGTCCTTCCTCCTGGCCGACCGGTTGGTCAGGAGGAAGGATCGTATAGTGTGTACCTAGCTTTATAGTTCCAGTGTAGGTTGGAGGACACGTGTCCTGTTATAGTTCTGGTGTAGGTTGGAGGACGCGTGTCCTGTTAATGTGCAGTTTGTTCTCTCTACCTGCTGAGCTGTTGGTGCCAACATGTTTGCATGGTGTTTATTTCAAGACCTGAATTCAGATTTCCAATACATAGACACCTTGAAAGTCTTGCCATTTGGAATGAGAGCAGCATGGCGTTTTCTGGTGGTTATCAAATGAGTTCCTCTAATTCCAGTGACTATGCCCGCGAACTCTCTAGGAAGAATTAACAAGTTGTAGTGCGTACAGTCTGTCTAATGGAAATAGTACCAATAACTTTACACTGAATTAGTGGTGGGAGCCACTAAAAGCGCAATTTGAGCTTTTTCAGTATGTGGTACAAAATGTTGCCCGTGTTCTTAATCTGCGTCAACCAATCAGATGTTTTCTAACTGTTGTAGACCAGTAAAAAGGTATCATCTGATTGGCCACTGCAGATTAAGGGCAGGGGCAAAATTTTGCACCACATATTGACTAATTCCAAAAACTTTATTTTATATCTGCAAGGATGACGGGAACCTCCGCACGCAGCCAATAATAACATATAATGTCCATCTTATTAGGGGGCATCACTTGAAGTAGAGGGGAGTAAGTTTAAGGTTAAAAATAGCCAACACTTATTTACAGTAGGGTGGTTAATCCATAGGACTACTTTCCAATAGATGTGTTTGTATCGAAAACATAAACCACTCCCACTTAAAGGAAATGTTCACCCAAACACAACTTCGATCCCATGGCTGGATCATAAAGAGTCAATGAAAATGAGCCATCTCCCACTTTTAGAATAAAAGTACCGCCCCTTTACACTAATGGCCTATCACACTTCAGCAATATTTGCATATTTATTAATGAAAAGGGCAAGAAAACAACTTGTTCTTTAAATACTATCAGTCATTTTGCACTACAAACCTCGATCTGTATCGGCTCCCCTGCCAGGCTATTCTATTTACCGCTGAAAGCATTTTCAAAAACAGTTGGCCCAGTCGGCAAAAAGGGGGCATAAACCTGAACTAAAACAAAACCCATCATTTTCTGTAAATATCTCCGGAAACGTGAATCTCACAATTGGGAAAGATGTCTTTATGTAATTCATTTTACACGGTCTATAAATAGGATTGAAGTTTGTTTTTGGGTGAAGATTTCCTTTGACTCTAAATATTATTTGGAACATTTCATTGGCAGGTTAGATCCTAGCTGTCTCCGATAAGCAGTCCATGTCCCGGAACATCATAATATTATAGAATTTTCTATCTGCCAAACAAGCCTTCCTGTTTCATTTTGACTTATATTTCCTTGTGCTTGCAAAATGAATTAGAAATCATATGGATGTTCAGGTGGAATTTAATTAATTAGCTTGCACTTTGTTTCCTAAAGGGATGGTGGGCTGTGAGGAGCCAAATAATCGACTGGATAAGTTCCTAGGGACCTTGTACTGGAGACACATGAGCTATGGGCTGGACGCTGATAAAATTCTACTACGAGGCTGCACTGTACGAAACACAGAATACTGCCACGCGCTGGTCATATTTGCTGGTAGGTTATATATACACCCAGTATGATGCGATTGGGTGATCTTTATACTCAATCAAACCAGTGGCTTCAAACTGGGCCCTACCCAACCTAGACCCTAAACATTTTCATTGGGATCAACCTTTGCCCAGATTCTCCCAATTCTGATTTTCCTTCTCTGCCATGGGAGAAAACTAGATGAGAACCTTTTCCACCATTCAGAGAATCTTAGGGATGTTGAATGGGGGTGGGTGGTGATTTTCTGCTGGACTTTACGTGACAAGGGTTGTAATATTATGGAAATGCTTCTCAAACAGCCAACCATAGAATTTGGCCTGGTGCACACAGGAAAATTAGGAAACAATATTCCCTTCAGACAGACTACTGATTAGTACACTGAACGCTCGTCTGTTTGATCTGATTGGAATTAAAAGGGTACCAGGGATATATTGGTGTGACTGGTTGCATGGCCTATTGTAGACCAACTGATCGCAGATAAATTACCACCCATCCATTTTGTCCCGATTTTCAGATATTGGGTAAGACAAATCCTCACCGATATTTTATCCTGGTCAACTGAAATATTACAATGGATGAACAAAAGGTTCACCTGTTTGTACCTAGCCTTACAGGAATTGTTCAACAATTCAGGGTTTTAATTTGCATGTTTGTGGTGTGGAAAGACCAATCTTAGCCACCCTAGATATTGACCATCCCTTAGAAATCAATCTCAAAAGAGGGAACCACCAGTTGACCATAATGCCCTGTTTTGAGGTTTGTCTGCCAATGAATATATCACAGGATGGTAATGGATCAGACCATTAGAAGCCCAAAGGGGAGTGTGGGTGTCCGATGGTAATAAAGCATTATCTGCCATTTATGGGGCCCTTGAGTAAGGGGCAGATTGGAGCACAGGATAGAGCAATGTAGAAAATTACTCTTAGAGCAATAGTGGGGTAAAGTAATTATATGGAAAGTGAAGAGTTTTAGAGGAAAAAGATAGTAATTGCGCATTATCTTTGTCTATTGATGACATATTGGTAGAGCCCTATGGTACTGCTTATTTCTAAACTAGGGCTATTGGTTGTTTTATTTTTATTACAGGAGCTGATACAAAGATTATGAGAAACAGCGGGAAAACCAGATTAAAGAGAACAAAGATCGACTATCTAATGAATTACATGGTGTACACGGTAGGGACTCGGGAGATTTTATTAAGAACAGTTATTGGCTGAATGCTGCTTAGTACAGGAGAATATGTTTACCTTGGGCTACAGGTCACTGGATCGTTTTAAAGAGCTACTACACAAACCCAGTCTACATATTTTCTTCCACTTAACATTAGTGAGCTGCCATTTTTGGTTCTGTAACGTCCTTACACTACGTTGGAATGTTCCTAACAGTTATTTCTACTGATTGGCTGTTGATGGGTCAAACATGCTCAGATCTCTACTGAGCAACTGAATCAACCCAGTCGCTGGGTCAAGGGCAAGACCATAATGGTCTCTACTAGGGGTCCTGCAAACAGGAAGTCAGTATTTCGGTTGCATTTATTAATAAACAGATAAAATGCTGAATTGGCAGATTAAGGTCACTAGGATGGAAAAATACTGCTCTTTTTTTCTTTCCTTAAAAACATATGTACTTTGTTTGCACTAAACTTCCCCTTTAAATATTTAATTTGAAAAATACTGCATGTTTCTAATGTAATATTATCAATAACATTGCGGATTCTTAATTGCCCCATTTTAAGATCACATTTGTAGCCTTATTCCTCTCTTAAAAATTATCCATAGCGTCCCACAAAAATCTCTAAATACACAAAAATAGCTGCCAGATTGTAGTACAAGAACCAATCTGTCCACATCTGTAATGAATGTTCACTCAAATCATAAATGGCCATATTACACTGTGGGCCATAAGGAGGGTGGTGGAGGATAATAACCAAACATTAGATCATGGTCCTTATGCTAAGGTATGTAAATAAAAGAAACTATAGAAGGAGGTATATATGGCACTATAGTAGGTAAAGGTGGATGCAAAAAAGTAGGTATAGATGGAAGCATACCAGCATTAAAGGAGGTATTGATACAGCATAGAAAGCATAGATGGAGGTAGAGAAGGATTTGAAGATGGAGGAGGTAGAGAAGGCGGTATTGGTGGAGTTAGAGAAGGATGTATAGAGTTATAGAAAGAGCTTTTAAGGAGGTATAGAAGGAGCTACAGCATTAAAGGGGTATAGATGGAGGTAGAGAAGAGGATATGGGTGGAGGTATAGAAGGAGGTAATAGGTATAGAGAGCTCATTGAAAGAGGCAAAGAAGGAGCTAAAGTTTCTAAGAATAAAGGTATATGAGGTGGAGGTAATCGTCGGTATAAAATGCGTATAGATGGGGTATAAAAAGGCGGTATAGAGAGGAGTTAGATGGAGGTATACAAGGCTTACGGATTTAGATGGAGGTATAAAAGGCGGTATAGATGGAGGTATAAAGAATGCGGTATAGATGGAGGTATAAAAGTGGGTATAGATGGAGGTATAAAAGGCGGTATAGATGGAGGTATCAAAGGCGGTATAGATGGAGGTATAAAAGGCGGTATAAAAGGCGGTATAGATGGAGGTATAAAAGGAGGTATAGATGGAGGTATAAAAGGCGGTATAGATGGAGTATTACCACCCGGCGGTATAAAGCTGTTGGTCTCCGACGGCGGTCTCGCTGGTGGTCTCGACGGCGGTCATGCTGGCGTCTAGCCCGGTGGTCTCGCTGGTTGTCTGCCGTCGGTCTCCGCTGGCAGGTCTCACCGGTGGTTACGATGGTCGTATAGCCATGAGGTCTCGCTGGGGTATACAGGCAGTCTTTAGATGAGGTATAGAAGGGAGGTATGTCCTGGGGTATAACACGCGCAGTATAGATGGAGGTTCGATGGGGGTATCAAACGGCATCTATATGGATGTATGCAGGCGGTAAGATGGAGGTATAAGGCCGTATCTATTGGAGGTCTAAGATGGATGTTAGATGGAGTATAGATGGCGGTTATAGTGGAGGGATAGATGGAGGTATAGCGGCAGGTATAGATGGGTATACAGGCGGATAGATGGAGGTTGACCTAGATGAGGTATAGATGGGTGTATAAAAGGCCGTTAAGCTGAGTTAGATTGATGTCCTAGCTTTAGGTATAGACGGATGTCTCGACGGGGAGGTTATCGCCACGGAGGTCTCGCACGGCGGTCTCGCTGGGTTCTCACAGGCCGTCTCCGCTTGGAGGATCCCCGGCGGTCTCGATGGTGGTCTCGCCGGCGGTCTACCCCGGCGGTATCGCTGTGGTCCATCGCCGGCGGTCTGCTGGGTCTCCCCCGGCGGTCTCGCGGCTGTTGCTGGGGGTCTCCCCGGCCCGTATAGCTGGAGGTATCGCGGATGTATAGATGGGGTCATGGCCCCAGCGCATTATGACTGAAGGATCGATTGGGTCTACAAGGCCGTATTAGATGGAGTATCGCTGGGGTATAAAAGGGCCGTATAGATGGAGGTATCAGAAGGAGGTATAATGGCAGGTTAAAAGGCAGTATGATGGGAGGTATGAATGCCGTATCATGGAGGTCCTCGCTGGCGGTATAGGGCTGAGGTTGTGTATAGCTGTGGAGGTCTCAGATGGGGTCTAAAGGCCAAAGTATCAATGGAGGTAGAGCTGAAGTGTATAGAACCGAGGTATAAAAGGCATATAGATGCGTATGATACTTTCCCTTTTTAATCTCCATAGATATTTATTCTTCTGATCTTAGCTGCTGCCGGACTTGCCATAGGACAACACATTTTGGGATGCGAAACTGGGAGTTCCCAATATCCCTGGTATCTCTCTATGGGAAAGACTATTCGCCCTCCTTCGGGATTCCTCGCCTTCTGGATATAATCATTGTTCTGAACACTATGGTGCCTATTTCCTATATTAAGGTAAGGCTGTTATATTAACATTCCCCATCTCGTGATCTGGTCACTGTCTCCCCACAATGTGTATCTGCTATTTCACATATTAACGTTTCACCATGAAATGGTCTCCGACCACGCAGGACGTTCAACGAAACTTACGTGGGAGTTGTAGTTCATAAACATGCTAATCACTGTATGTTGTTTCTGTATTCATGGAATATCATTGAAGGTTAATTTGAGGTTTTGTTATTTAACTTGCCCTTTACACTGATTTGTTTACCAACCCAGTTAGAAAGTTCGGTGAGATATTTAACTTCGCTGTGAGCAGTATAAAGTTACTTATTACTTAATGAGATACAACAAATCAATGCATGTGTTGGCCGCAGGTCATCTTGGGACTTGTAGTTACGGCATCCCCTCTCGCTGTTTATTTAGTTACGTCGTCCCCATCAAAACCTGTAACAGCAAACAACATGTTGATGCAAATTCAATGTCTGTGTTACAGTAAATGGTGCATTCAAATCCTTCCCAGGAGCTGTACACATTCCTGCCAGCTATGGTTTTCAGATACGGTAATTTGTACATTTATAGCAGTGAAACTCTAGTGGTCCAAAGTGGACAGGGCGAAATGGGGCCACCGACCCACACTAAGGTCCTATCTTCATATACAAAGGGGCCAAGGTCTGGTTTTATAACCCATAATGCTGCAGTCGCGATGGGCCGTTTAGGAATCTAATCATTTTACTAATCTATTTTACATAGTAACATCGTATGAGGTTGAATAAAGACATACTTCCATCTAGTCCAACCTTTATACCCTACCCATATGTCTGTATAACGGTTACCATAGTAACATAGTACTTGGAAGTGGTATAAAGACATACGTCATCTAGTCCAACTTTAACCCTACCCATAATGACTGTATACCAGTTACATAGTAACATAGTATTGGAGGTTGTATAAAGACATACGTCCATCCAGTCCAACCTTTACACCCTACCCAAATGACTGTATAACGTTACAGTAACATCGATTGGAGGTTTGGTAATAAAGACTGCGTCCATCTAGTCCAACCTTATAACCCTACCCATAATGTCTGTTCTAACAGTTTACATATAACATATATTGAGGTTTGTATAACAGACATACAATCCATCTAGTCCAACCTTTATACCCTACCATATGTCTGTCTAACAGTTACATAGAACATAGTAATTGGAGGTGTCTAAGACATACGTCCATCTAGTCCAACCTTTATACCCTACCCAATAATGTCTGTATAAACAGTTACGTAGTAACATAGTATGGGAGGTTTTATAAAGACATACTTTCCATCAGTCCAACCTTTTATACCAAACCCCATGTCTGTATACGTTACATAGTACATAGTATTGGAGGTTGTATAAGACATACGTCCATCTAGTCCAACCTTTATTCCCTACCCATATGTCGTATAACATTTACACAGTTACATAGTATTGGAGGTTGTATAAAGACATACGTCCATCTAATCCAGAACCTTTATACCCTACCATAATGTCTGTATAACGTTCATAGTAACATAGTATTGGAGGTTGTATAAAGACATACGTCCATCTAGTCCAACCTTATACCCTACCCATAATGTGGTAATAACGTTACATAGTAACATGTATTGGAGGTTGTATAAACATAGTCCATCTGTCCAAAACCTTTATACCCTCACCATAATGTCCTGATAACCAGTTCATATTTACATGTATTGGAGGTTGTATAAAACATACGTCCAATCTAGTCCAACCTTTATACCCTACCATAATGTCTGGTATAACAGTTACAACAGATACATTATTGAGGATGTACTAAAGACTCGTCTATCTAGTTCCCAACCTTTATTCCCTACCCATAATGTCTGTATAACAGTTACTGTATAACATAGATTGGAGGTTTATAAAGACATAACCTTCCATCTGAGTCCAACTTTATACCCTACCATAATGTCTGATATACAGTTTACATAGTACATAGTATTGGAGTTTTGTATAAAGACATAGGGTCCAATCTATCCAAAACCTTTATACCTACCCATAATTCTGTATAACAGTTACATAGTACGATATATGGAGGTTGTTAAAGACATAGGGCCCATCTAGTCCACCTTTATACCCTACTCCTACTGCTTTGTATAAACAGTTTACATAGTAAACTAGTATTGGAGGGTTGTAATAAAGACATAAACCGTCGAGCTAGTTCCACCTTTTATAACCCTACCCATATGTCTGTATAACATTTAACTAGTAACATAGTATTGGAGGTTTGTATAAAGACTATGTCTAAATCTAGTCCAACCCTTTATCCCTACCCATAAAATGCCTGTCCAACAGTTACATAGTAACATCAGTATTGAGGTTGTATAATCGACTAACGTCTCTGGGGTCCAACCTTTAATAAACCTACCCATACTGTCTGTATAAACAGTTTTTACATATACATAGTATTGGATGTTATATAAGACATCGTGCTATCTAGTCCAACCTTTATCACCCTACCCTAATGTCTGTATAACAGTTTACATGTAACATAGTATGGGAGGTTGTAAGAAAGACGCATACGTCCAACTAGTCCACCTTTATACCCACCCATAATGCCTGTCTCACAGTTACATAGTAAACATAGTATTGGAGGTTTGTTTATAAAGACCTACGTCCTCTAGTCCAAACATTTATCTCCTACCCATAATATCTGGATAACGTTACATAGTAACATAGTTTGGAGGTTGTATAACGCCATACGTCCATCCTAGTCAACCTTTAGTCCTCCCCATAATGTCTGTAATAACAGTTACATAGTAACATAGTATTGGAGGTTTTGTTAAAGACATACTCGCATCTAAGTCTACCCTTTAGACCCCCCTCTTAAACCCTAACAGTTTATCCAGAGGAAAGGCAAAAAAAACACAAAACCGCTAAAATGGGTGGGTGGAAAAATGTAAAAAGTTCATTTATCCAATATGACCTTATGGGTTTTCGTTATTTCATTTGTGCAAGTGTTCTGAAGTTGATCCGTCGGGTCAAAGTTACTTAGACGGGACCTGCCATAAGGTACTTTTTCTGTCGAAGGACACTCCAGCTAAAGCCAGGACCTACCACAACATTGAACGAACAGCATGGGGCAAAATCCATATATCTTCTCAAGACAAGAACCGGGACATTTTTTTGGGGGGGACCCAGAACATAATGACCTTTTAAAAGTGCACAATTGGTGGGTACCCAGAACCTATGGTATGTACTTGTTTAACCTATAGTGCTTAAGTTTTTTTTTTTGAAAAACAGTAAAATAAAAGTACTTGGGGCTGGAGGTAGGTTTTTAGTAACTTTTCTACCTCCCAATATAATATTGATGGAGGTAACTGTGTCCCCTCCTAGGCTTCCCGAGTGCTTCCCGCACTTAAACAGGAAGGCCCAGGCACTAACCTGGCCGATAAAACGGTGGTTTCTGTAGCTCCGTTCCATTTTTAAAACGGGTGCAGTAATCTTCCCTAGCATGGCCTGTCATTGATGTAACAATTTCAAGTCAAAAATACCCTTGTTAGTGGTTATTAGCGAGTAGAATTTTTCCGACAATGAGTCGTAAATTAAAAAACAAAAAAACCCCCATCAAGATTTTGTTAGGATAGCCCATATATAGTACCAATCATGGTAAATCCCCCTTGGGGATGACGGTATTAACTCTTATCGTTAGTGGTAGATGGGCTTTTCCCGATCGATCGAGTGGCCAACTACCGACCAACTCGCCACTCTGATCGATTGGGAAAGAGGGAATTTTACGTCAGTAAGTATCAAGCTCCCTTTGCTTTAACTAGAGGGATCCAATCCATCGGAAGGCGGTGATATGGCGCACGGCCAACTGATCCCTCATCCACAGCATGTGTAATTGCATCGTAAGAGGTGCAGAGGTTGTTGCCTGTTTTTATTCATTTACACCAATCCGCTCATAGCCCTTCTTACTGGTCTACGTACGAGTTACCCACCCCGTCCATAGGTGTATACAGTTTACCTCCATAGGTGCAATACAGTTCCCTCCATAGGTGGTAAGACACGTTACCTCCATATGTTGTTAATACAGTTCCCTCCATAGTTGCAAATGTCCCTGATTATAATGCGCTATATAGTTTGGGACCACAATTGGTGTCTCCAGATAAACTTACTTAAAGTGGCCTGTGCACCTTGATGAAAATGGTGATTCTATAAAATCCCTTATTTATTTTTAGAATTAAAGGGTCATAATGAACCTTCATAAGCTCTTTTCCCTGGAGATTAGACAGGGGCTTAAAGGGGGCACTGGGTTTGGGTGATGGGTTTTTCTTTTTAATGACCCTCCATGGATGGATAGGTAAGAAAGTCTACTATTATGATGGTATATACTATGGAAGTTTACAGTATGTTTCTAAAATAAACGTCATGTAATTAATACGTGTACTATTGTTCGTGTCTTACTATGAGTTTTAATTATTATTTAACATATTACAGTCAGGAATAAAGAAGAAAATCTTAAATCCGTCCAACTTTGGTAAGTTTGCCCTTTAAGGGCAGTACCTAGTAACAGTACAGAAAGGACGCGGCCCTTTCCCTTATCGCCAGAATTTAATTCTGTTGAGGGAGATCTACACTTGCTTCACTGTGCATCTTGAACTAGCTGAGTAGCAGGGTGTTGTTGTCACGTTAACCGAGAATGAGAAGTCAACGGTTTTGAGACCGCCAGGAACCAACATTGGATCCAAACCATCCAGAAGTCCATTCCCGCATCAAATCCGCACCCCAACATAACCATTAGACAATCCTCCCTTTAGAAGTGAGCCACAAGCACCGCGATTGGAAAAACCCAGAGGTTAATCTAGGTGGACTAGCCTATGGTCCCAACCAAAAAATAAATGTTTTTTGATGTTAAAACCATAAAGAATTTGCAACTTAATGGGGAAACTGTTTCTCCATACAAGTATCTTTTATTAGGCAGGATCATGCTTTGCAGCTGCATTCCAATCCAAAGTAACATCAGTAATAAAGGGTGTGTTCTCCTGCATTACTGGTGAGCTGGGACATCAACCGCACTTGGTCCTCTGCTACCACATTAAGGTTGGGGCATTGCCCACTGCTGGGACAGAGATCATGAGTGCATAGGCCCTGCCCTCCCTAAGTTGTCCACAGTTACCGAGTAAAGGACTAGAGAATGGGACAGTGTCTGGTGACTAACTTTCAGAAATATCGTTTTTTTTTGTGTGGGGCTTTTAATAACACATGCCTGTCACGAGAAAGGGCATTCTGGACAGTGTAATGTTAAAGCCCTATAACTAAGATCCATGAGAATCTCGAGACAACATCCTAGATTTGGTTTTGAAACACGTGATAAGTTTGTTTTTTTTTTTAAGATATATGCACTTGTGTGGAGACCCAGTTATCCTTTGAACTTTGGCGTTAATCACCAAGAGACGTTAGAAAAATTTGACTGGCCTACCTATAACATAAGTTATGTCTGGGCCCCTAACCTAAAACCCTCTTTTATCTTACAGGATTTTAAATGTTCCCCGTTGAGTTTAGAACCTCCACCAGATTCCACTTGTGTCAATATTTATTTAGCAATATGTTACACGTCTGTGCTTTCTATCATGGACAGGTTGACTTCAGCTGGAATCCTTTGGCCGATTCCTAGCTTTTACATTTAATGATCAATATTTAATTGCACAATTAGATCTGGGAAGGATCGAGACGTTTGGGCAGTTTTTCAAGTTTACTGGCCTGTGGTCACAACACCGTAATGGCCAGAGAAAAAAGATGGTGAGAGGCCTTTGTTTCCTCTACCAGATCCATGGTGGTCCTCCACTCCAAACGATCTCACTTTTAACTTTCTTGTCCTGCTACAGGGGAACTAAACGTACCAGGCGTCATCTCCGGACGAAGGGGCGCTGGTGACGCTGCCAGGAATTTGTTGGTTTGTCTTCCTATCAAGAACTCAGAGCTCAGTCCACAATAAGGAGATTGGTACTCAGCCGACCTATGAGGTTTCTTGTCATTTTGGATTTCATAGTGACAGAAAACGAATGTCCTATAATAGGTGAGTTATTGTCTATACTAGGTGATTTATTGTCCCTATATAGGTGAGTTATTGTCTATAATAGGTGATTTATTGTCTATAATAGGTGAGTTTATTGTATATTAGAGGTGATTGTTTTCTATAATAGGTGAAATTGTCTATTATAGGTGAGTTATTGTCTATTATAGGTGAGTTATTGTCCTAATTATAGGTAGTTTCTTGTCTATTTATGTGAGGTATGTGTCTATTATGGTGAGTTATTGTCTATTTATGTGAGTTATTGTCTAGTTAAGGTGAGGTATTGTCTATTATCGGTCGAGTTTCTGTCTATAATACGTGAGTTATTGTCTATAATAAGTTGAGTTATTGTCTCATACTAGGGTGAGTTATTGTTCCCTAATTAATAGTGAGTTCTTGTCTAAAATAGGTGAATTAATTGTCTATAATAAGGTGAGTTTTGTCTAGACAAGTGGAGTTCTTGTCTTAATGGTGAGTTGTTTCTATAATAGGTGAGTTGTTTCTATAATAGGTGAGTTGTTTCTATAATAGGTGAGTTGTTTCTATAATAGGTGAGTTGTTTCTATAATAGGTGAGTTGTTTCTATAATAGGTGAGTTGTTTCTATCATAGGTGAGTTGTTTCTATCATAGGTGAGTTGTTTCTATCATAGGTGAGTTGTTTCTATCATAGGTGAGTTGTTGTCTATTTTAGGTGAGGTTAAATCGGGCCGTTTTGTCTATAATATGTGAGTTATCTAGGAGAGTTTGTCCTATAATACATTATGTGAGTTTTATAATATGGGGTGCGTTATTGTCTATAATAGGTGAGTTGTCTATAATACAGTAGGTGAGTTATAATATGTGAGTTATTGTCTATAATATCGTAATTTTGTCATAATACATAAGGTGTGAGTTTATAGGTTGTAGTTATGTCTATAATAGTGAGTTGTCTATAATACAGTAGGTGAGTTATAATATGTGAGTTATTGTCTATAATAGGTAAGTTATTGTCTATAATACAGTAGGTGAGTATAATAGGTGAGTTATCGTCTATAAAAGTGAGTTATAATAGGTGAGTTGTCTATAATACAGTAGGTGAGTTATAATAGGGTGAGTTATTTTCTATAATAGGTGAGTTATTGTCTATACTACAGTTGGTGAGTTATATGTGAGTTATTGTCTATAATAGGCGAGTTATTGTCTATAATACAGTAGGTGAGTTATAATAGGTGAGTTATTTTCTATAATAGGTGAGTTATTGTCTATAATATAGTTGGTGAGTTATATGTGAGTTATTGTCTATAATAGGTGAGTTATTGTCTATACTACAGTAGGTGATTTTATAATAGGTGAGTTATTTTCTATAAATAGGTGCGGTTATGTCTATCACTACATTAGGTGAGTTATATGTGAGTTATTGTCTATAATAGGCAGGTTATTGTCTAAAATACAGTAGGTGAGTTATAATAGGTGAGTTATTGTCTATAATAACATTAGGTAAGATTATAAATAGTGAGTTATTGTCTCATACTACAGTAGGTGAGTTATAATAGGTGTTATTTTTCTATAATAGGGGAGTTATTGTCTATAATACAGTAGGTGAGTTATAAAAGGGGGGTTATTGTCTATAATACAGTAGGTGAGTTATTGTCTATAGTACAGTAGGTGAGTTAATAAAATATGGTGATTATTGTCTATCCTACAGTCGGTGAGTTATAATAGGTAAGTTATTGTCTATACTACAGTAGGTGAGTTATATGTGAGTTATTATCTATAATAGGTGAGTTATTGTCTATAATACAGTAGGTGAGTTATAATAGGTGAGTTATAGTCTATAATACAGTAGGTGAGTTATAATAGGTGTTATTTTCTATAATAGGGGAGTTATTGTCTAATACAGTAGGTGAGTTATAAAAGGGGGGTTATTGTCTATAATACAGTAGGTGAGTTTATAATAGGGGAGTTATTGGTCCTATAATACAGTAGGTGAGTTATAATAGGTAGGTATTGTCTATCATACAGTAGGCTGAGTTTTTAATAATAGGGGATTTATTGTCTATAAGACAGTAGTGGAGTTTTACTAGGATTAATTGTCTATAATAGCAGTAGGTGCTTTTATCCTGGGGAGTTATTGTCTCTACTACAGTAGTTTAGTTATAAATAGGGGGAGTTTATTGTCCTATACTACAGTAGGGAGTTATATAGGAGGGTTATTGTCTATACTACAGTAGGTGCAGTTAAGGTGAAGTATTGTCTATAATAGGTTGATTATTGGTCTATACTACAGTAGGTGAAGGTCTTGTCTTAATAGGCGAGTTATTGTCATACTTACATTAGTAGTTATAAATAGGTCATTATTGTCCTTATACAGTAGGTGGAGTTATAAATGGTAAGTTTATTGTCTATAATACAGTAGTGAGTTAGTTGTCTATAATAGGCGCGTTATTGTCCTATCTACAGTAGGTGAGTTATGAATAGGTGAGTTATTGTCTATACTACAGTAGGTGAGGTTTTTAATTGTACTATTATGCGAGTTTTATTGTCTATACTAACATAGGTTGAGTTATACTAGGTTTAGTTTTATTGGTCCTATAATACAGTAGGTAGTTATTGTCTATAATATGCGAGTTATTTGTCCTATAATACAGTAGTGTGAGTTTATAATAGGCGATTAATTGTCCCTATACTAGCAGGTAGGTGAGTTATTGTCCTATAATAGGCGAGTTATTGTCCATTACGACAGTAGGTGAGTTTTTTGTCCTATAATAGGCGAGTATTGGTCCTATACTACAGTAGGTGAGTTATTATAGGTAAGGTTTATTGTCTATAATCCAGTAAGGTGAGTTATAATAGGTGATTTTTGTTATATAGGTGAAGTATTGGCTATACTCAGTAGGTGAGTTATATTTGAGTTTAGTGTCATAATCGGCAGTTATTGTCTAAATACAGTAGGGTGGTTTATAATAGTGATTTATTGGTCCGGCACTTTTTGCTGCAGTTCATAAGAAATGTTTTTTCCTTTAACACGTTTATTAGTAACCCCTGGGAAAAACTGTTAATTGAAATTAAAATATAATGGGCCCCTGATGGGCGTGGCTCATTTTGAACTTATGGCGTGTCATTATACTCTCTTTTATTACAATAGAATTAGCAATGCTCCACCTCAACATTGCTTATTGCTTTCCGCTTTATTTTCCATTGCTACCTAAAGTTTAAAGAGCATCACAACGGGAAACATTGTTGTTGTTTTTTAAGTTTTCCCCATTGGAAACCTATAATCTTCTCCATTATCACTGTAACGTTTTCTGTTAGTCCCTGTCCTTTTATTTTTTCTTTAGATCATCCATCGCTAGTATTTTGCCCCTTTTCAGCTGTCTTAAGTGCCTTATGAATTATAAACTCTTTCTGCTGTGTTCAGTTTTTGCTGTAACTAAATAGTGTCAGTTAGAATGTGTGAATTGTAATGGTGGGAAATTCCCCTTCCCGGAGAATAGTGATTACTGAGGCATGCCTGACCTCTTAAGTCATGTTAAGAGGGACGGAGGTTTTGGATTAAAGGGCATGCCGATACTTCGCCGTAATGTCCCTCCTCCAGCTATTTCCCTTGAGACCGTGATGAGCTTGCAGAAGCAGAGCACGCTTGTCCGGAATAATAGACGGTCAGGGGGGGCCATTGGCCCGTTACGTCACTGTTGTGATCAGGATTGATATTACATACCTGGAAGAACGCAGGAGGCAGTACTTTTGGTGAGGATTGGCGGAGGTGGTAAAAAGGCGGTATAGATGGGGTATCAAAGAAGGCGGATAGGATTAGATGGAGGTATAAAAGGCGGTTTTAGATGGAGGTGGTATAAAGGCGGTATAGATGGAGGTATAAAGCGTATATAGATGGAGGTAATAGAATGGAGGTTAATAGATGGAGGGATAGATGGGGTATAAGGAGTATAAAAGGCGTATGATGGAGGTATAAAAAGGCGTATATGGAGGTAGAAAGCGGTATAGATGGGTATAAAAAAGGCGGGGTATGTAGATGGAGTATAAAAGGGGTGGTAGGGGGGTATAGATGGAGGTTATAAAAGGCGGTATTAGAGGAGGTATAAAAGGATAAAAGGCGGTGTATAGATGGGGTATAAAGAGGGTTATAGATGGAGGTTATAAAGGCGGTTAGATGGAGGATAGAGGGAAGTCTAAGGGGGTTGGATAGATGGAGGTATTAAAGGGGTATAGATGGAGGTAAAAAGGCAGGTATAGATGGAGGTATAAAGGCGGTATAGATGGATGGTATAAAAGGGGTATGTGGGGCGGTATAGATGGAGGTATAAAAGGCGGTATAGATGGAGGGTATAAAAGGCGGTGGTTTAGATGGAGGTATAAAAGGCGGTTTAGATGGAGGTTATAAGGTATAAAGGCGGTATATTAGATGGAGGTATATAAAAGGCGGTATAGATGGAGGTATAGAAGGAGGTATAGATGGAGGTATAGATGGAGGTATAAAAGGCGGTATAGATGGAGGTATAAAAGGCAGTATAGATGGAGGTATAGATGGAGGTATTAAAAGGCGGTTGGTGTATAGATGGAGTATAAGGCGGTATAGATGGAGGTATAAAAGGCGGTATAGATGGAAGGTATAATGGCGGTATAGAGGAGTACTAATAGGCGGTCCTCCAATGGCGGTAAAAAGTCGCGGCGGTCCCGCCTTTCATTGCCTTTCTTTCCCTCTCTATTTTTTCGCTGCTTCAGTTCGGTCGTACACCAATGGCCATCTAGCATGATGGTAGATAATTTAGTTGTATTTTGTCTATTACGAAGAGCCACCTTCCCCCCCCCCTGCTCTGTGCAATTGATGATGAGGTATAAAAGGCGCCCTACTCTCGCCACGCATGTTATTAAAAGGCCGCGGGTATGCTGGAGGTAAGAAATTCCTGGTGCCAACGCCCTGCTCTTCCTTCTTCCTTGCGCTGTTCGTGTCTGCTGGCGGTATCCCCGGCGGTATTGCTGGAGGTCTAGCCGGCTTTGCCTCTCCTCCTCGGTCTTGTGGCGGTCTCCCAGGCGCGGTATTGCTGCGGTCTCACCGGCTGGGTGGTCTTGTGGCGTCTCCCCGGCGTGTCTTGTGGCGGTATAACCGCGGTCTCGCCGGCGGTCTTGCTGCCGGTCTCCACCGGCGGTGGTTTTTGGGTGCTGGCGGGTCTCCCCTGCGGGTTTGGCTGGAGCTCAAAGGAGTATCGCAGGCGGTCTTGCTGAGTCTCCCGGCCGGTCTTGAGGCGGCTCCACGGCGGTATTGCTGGCGGCTTTCCCGCGGTTTTGATGGTGGTCTCGCCCGCGGTATCGCTGGACGGTCTACCACGGGTGTTCTAGCCGCGGTCTTGCTGGAGGTCTCCCCGGCCCGGGGCGGTCTTGCTGGAGGGTCTACACCGGCGGTGGGGTTTATTGCTGGAGGTTTCTCCCAGCGGTCTGCTCTTGCTGGCGGTCTTCTTCTCCCGGCGGTTTTTTTCGCGGCGGTCTAGGCTGGCGGTATCCCCGGCGGTCTCGGCTGGCGGTCTACACGGCAGTCAGTCTCGCAGCGGGTTTCTAGCCGGGGAGATCGCTGGGGGTCTACCCGGCCGTCGCGATTGGCGGTTCTCGCCGGCGCTCGCTGGGGGTTCTAAACGCCGTCCGTCGATGGAGGTATAGCCGGCGCTCTAGACGCGGTTTCTAGATGGGGTCTCTCCAGGCGGTTTCGAGCTGGCGACGGTCTAGCTGGAGGCACTAAACAGGCCGGTTAGAGCTGCGGTCAGTCCAGGGGTATCGATGGGGTCTCCCAGGCCGCTCGCTGGAGGTCTCCCCAGGCGGTCTCGCTGGCGGTTCTCCCCGGCGGTCTCGCTGGTTGTTTCTTCGCCGGCGGTCTCGCGGGCGGATCGCTGGCGGTTCTCCCCGGCGGTTGTTCTAGATTGCCGGTTCTCGCCGGCGCTCGCTGGGGGGTTATCCCCTGGCCGTCTGCTGGGGTCTCGCATGGGTGGTTCTCGCAGGCGCGTCTCCGCTGGCGGTCTCCCCGCTTCTCGCCGGCGGTCTCGCTGCGGTCTTCGCTGGGGTTCTCCCCGCCCGTCTCGCGGCGGTTTCTCGGCTGTCTCGCTGGCGGTATGCGGCGGTCTCGCTGGCGTTCTCGCGGCGGTTCTCTCTCTCTGGCGGCTCGCTTGGTGTCTCTCGGGGGTCTGCTGGGGGTCTCGCTGGGGGTTCTTCTTCTCTCAGGCCTTCTCTCTTGCGTTCTCGCTGGGTCCGCTTGCTTTCTCGCTTTTCGGTCTCCCCGTTCCCTTCTCTCGGCTTCTCCCCTTCTTCGTATAGATGGAGGTATAAAAGGCAGTATAGATGGAGGTATGAAAGGCAGTATAGATGGAGGTATAGATGGAGGTATAGATGGAGGTATAGATGGAGGTATAGATGGGGTATAAAAGGCAGTATAAATGGAGGTATAGATGGAGGTATAGAAAGAGGTATAAAAGGCAGTATAGATGGAGGTATGATACTTTCCATTTTTATCTCCATAGATATTTATTCTTCTGATCTTAGCTGCTGCCGGACTTGCCATAGGACAAACATTTTGGGATGCGAAACTGGGAGGTCCCAATATCTCCTGGTATCTCTATGATGGGAAAGACTATTCGCCCTCCTATCGGGGATTCCTCGCCTTCTGGGGCTATATCATTGTTCTGAACACTATGGTGCCTATTTCCCTATATGTAAGGTAAGGCTATATATTTAACATTCCCCATCTAATGTGACCTGGTCACTGTCTCCCCACAATGTGTATCTGCTATTTAACATATTACTGTTTACCATGAAATGGGTCTCCGACACAGCAGGAAGTTCACGGAAACTTACTGGGAGTTGTAGTTCATAAACATGCTAATTTACTGTTTGTTCTGTATTCATGCAATATCATTGAAGGTTTAATTTGAGGTTTTGTTATTTAACTTGCCCTTTACACTGATTGTTTACTCACCCAGTTAGAAAGTTCAGTGAGATATTTAACTTCGCTGTGAGCAGTATAAAGTTACTTATTTACTTAATGAGAAACAACAAATCAAATGCATGTGTTGGCCGCAGGTCATCTTGGGACTTGTAGTTACGGCATCCCCTCTCGGCTGTTGTATTTAGTTACGTCGTCCCCATCAAAACCTGTAACAGCAACAACATGTTGATGCAAATTCCATGTCTGTGTTACAGTAAATGGTGCATTCAAATCCTTCCCAGGAGCTGTACATCATTCTGCCAGGCTATGGTTTCAGATACGGTAAATTTGTACATTTATAGCAGTGAAACTCTAGTGGTCCAAAGTGGACAGTGTGCGAAATGGGGCCACCGACCCACACTAAGGTCTATCTTCATATACAAAGAGGGCCAAGGTCTGTTTTATACCCATAATGCTGCAGTCGCGATGGGCCGTTTAGGAATCTATCATTTTACTATCTATTTTACATAGTAACATCGTAATTGAGGTTGAATAAAGACATACGTCCATCTAGTCCAACCTTTCTCACCATCATAAGGTCTTGTAAACGTAACATAGTAACCATAGTTTGGAAGTTGTATACAAGACTACGTCAATCTAGTCCAAACCTTTAACCACCCATAATGACTGTTAAACAAGTTACATAGAAACATAGTATTGGAGGTTGTATAAAGACATATAGTCCAATCTAGTCTCCAACCTTTACACCCTACCCTAATGTACTGTATAAAAGTTACATAGTAACATAGTATTGGAGGTTGTATAAAGACAGCGTCCATCTAGTCCAACCTTTATACACCTACCCATAATGTCTGTAACAGTTATAGTAACATAGTATTGGAGGTTTGTATAAGACATACTACATCTAGTCCAACCTTTATACCCTACCCATAATGTCTGTGCTAACAGTTACATAGTAACATAGTATTGGAGGTTGTATAAAGACATACGTCATCTAGTCCAACCTTATACCCTACCATAATGTCTGTATAACAGTTTACGTAACATAGTATGGAGGTTTTATAAAGACATACTTCCATCTAGTCCAACCTTTATACCCTACCCATAATGCTGTATAAACAGTTACATAGTACATAGTATTGGAGGTTGTATAAAGACATAGTCCATCTAGTCCAACCTTTATCCCTACCCATAATGTCTGTATAACAGTTACACAGTTACATCGTATGGAGGTTGTATAAAGACATACGTCCATCTAGTCCACCTTTATACCCTACCCATAAGTCTGTCTAACAGTTACATAGTAACAATAGTATTGGAGGTTGTATAAAGACATACTCATCTAGTCCAACCTTTATACCCTACCCATAATGTCTGTATAACAGTTACATAGTAACATAGTATTGGAGGTTGTATAAGACATAGTCATCTAGTCCAACCTTTATCCCTACCCAATAAGTCTGTATAACAGTACTAACATAGTATTGGAGGTTGTATAAAGACATACGGTCCATCTAGTCCAACCTTTATACCCTACCCATAATGGTCTGTATAACAGTTACAGTAACTAGTATTGGAGGTTGTATAAACATACGTCTATCTAGTCCAACCTTATTCCCTACCCATACATGTAGTATAACAGTTACATAGTAACATAGTATTGGAGGTTTATTAAAGACATACTTCACTAGTCCAAACCTTTAACCCTACCCATAATGTCTGTATAACAGTTACATAGTAACATAGTATGGAGGTTGTATAAAGACACTAGTCCATCTAGGTCCAAACCTTTATACCCTACCCATAATGTCTGTATAACAGTTACATCAGTAAAGTATTGGAGGTTGTTAAAAAGACTATAGTCCATCTAGTCCAACCTTTATATCCCTACCATAATGTCTGTATAACAGTTACATAGTAAATAGTATTGGAGGTTGTTAAAGACATACGTCGATCTAGTCTAACCTTTATACCTACCCATAAGGTCTGTTATAAAAAGTTACATAGTACATAGTATTGGAGGTTGGATAAGACATATGTCTATCTAGTCCAACCTTTATACCCTACCCATAATGCCTGTCTAACAGTTACATGGTAACATAGTATTGGAGGTTGTATAAAGACATACATCCATCTAGTCCAACCTTTATACCCTACCCATAATGTCTGTAGAAACAGTTACATAGTAACATAGTATTGAGGTGTATAAAGACAACGTCCAACAGTCCAACTTATAACCGACCACTAATGCCTGTCTAACAGGTACATAGTAACATAGTATTGGAGGTTGTATAAAGACATACGTCCATCTAGTCCAACATTTATATCCTACCCATAATGTCTGTATAACAGTTACATAGTAACATAGTATTGGAGGTTGTATAAAGACATACGTCCATCTAGTCCAACATTTATATCCTACCCATAATGTCTGTATAACAGTTACATAGTAACATAGTATTGGAGGTTGTATAAAGACATACGTCCATCTAGTCTAACCTTTATACCCTCCTCTTTAACCCTAACAGTTTATCCAGAGGAAGGCAAAAAAACCCCCAAAAAACGCTAAAAATGGGTGGGTGGAAAAAATGTAAAAAGTTCAATTTATCCATATGACTTATGGGTTTATTTATTTCATTTGTGCAGTGTTGAAGTGATCCGTCTGGGTCAAAGTTACTTTATAAACTGGGACCTCCAGATGTACTTTTCTGCGAAGGACACTCCAGCTAAAGCCAGGACCACCACACTGAACGAACAGCTGGGGCAAATCCAGTATATCTTCTCAGACAAGACTGGGACATTGACACAGAACATAATGACCTTTAAAAAGTGCACAATTGGTGGTACCACCTATGGTATGTAATTGTTAAACTATAGTGCGTATGGTTAGTTTTTTTTGAAAAAAAGAGTGAAAATAAAAAGTACTTGGGGCTGGAGGTAGGTTTAGTACTTTCTACCTCCCAATATAATTTGATGGAGGTAAATGTGTCTCCTAGGCTTCCCGAGTGCTTCCGCACTATACAGGAAGGCCCAGGGCACTAACCTGGCAGATAAAACTGTGTCTTCTGTAGCTCCTTTCCATTTTTAAAAACGGGTGAAGTATCTCCCTATGCCTGTCTTGATTAACAATATTACAAGGCAAAAAGTACCCTTTTTAGTGGGTTATTAGAGAGAGAATTTTCCTACAATGAGTCTTATACAAACCATAGATTTTGTTAGGATAGGCCATATATAGGACCAATAATGGGTAAATCCCCTTGGGGATGACGGTATTTAACTATTATCGTTAGTGTGTATGGGCTGTTCCCGATCGATCGGAGTGCCAACGAATGACCAAAATCGCCACTCCGATCGATTGGGAAAGAGGGAAAATTTACGTCGGTAAGTATCAGCTCCCTTTGCTTTAACTAGAGGGAGCCAATCCAATCATGCGGTGTATGGCAGCACGGCCAACCGATCCCCATCCACAGCATGTGTATTGCCAGCTTAAGAGGTGCAGAGGTTTGCCTGTTTTATTCATTTACAACCAATCCGATAATAGCTTCTTACTGGTCTAATACAGTTACCTCCATAGGTGCAATACAGTTACCTCCATAGGTGTAATACAGTTACCTCCATAGGTGTAATACAGTTACCTCCATAGGTGTAATACAGTTACCTCCATAGGTGTAATACAGTTACCTCCATAGGTGCAAATGTCTGATTATAAATTGCGCTATAGTTTGGACCACAATTGGTGTCATCCAGATAAAACTTACTTAAAGTGGCCTGTGCACCTTGATAAATGTGATTCTATAAGATCCCTTTAATTATTTTAGAATTAAAGGGTCATAATTAGAACCTTCATAGCTCTTTTCCTGTGAGATTAGACAGTGGCTTAAAGGGGGCACTGGGTTGGGTGAGTGTGTTTATTTTTAATGACCCATCATGGATGGATAGGTAGAAGTATATATTATTATGGTAATATACTATGTAAAGTTTACAGCTATGTTCTAAAATAAACGTCATTGTATTAATAATTGTATTATTGTGCGTGTGCTTACATATGAGTTTTTAATTATTATTTAACATATTACAGGTCAGGATAAAGAAGAAAATCTTAAATCCGGTCCAACTTTGGTAAGTTCCCTTTAAGGACAGTAACCTATAACAAGTACAGAAAGGACGGGCTTCCCTTTATAGCCAGAATTTAAGTCTGTTGGAAGATCTAGAACTTGCTTCATTGCATGTGACTGAGCAGGACAGTTTGTCACGTTAACCGAGAATGAGAAGTCAACGGTTTTGAGACCGCCAGGACCAGCTTGGATCAAAGCAATCCAGAGAATGTACATTACCCATCAAAATCAGCACCCAACATAACCATTAGACAGGCTACCTTTTGAAGTGAGCCACAAGCAACCGCGATTAGAAAAACACATAGGTTATCTAGGTGGACTAAGCCTATGGTCAACCAAAAAATAAAATGTTTTTGATGGTTAAACCATAAAAGAAATTTGCAACTTAATGGGGAACTGTGGTCTCCATACAAGTAGCGTTTATTAGCAGGATCATGCTTGCAGCTGCAGTCTATCCAAAGTAACAGCAGTATAAAGGGTGTGTTCTCCTGCTAGTACTGTGAGCTGTGACATCACCAGCACTTGGGCTCTGCTACCAAATTTAAGGTTGGGGCATGCCCACTGCTGGGACAGAGAATCATCAGCTGCATAGGCCCTGCCTCCCTAAGTTGTCCACAGGTAGAGGAAAGGACAGAGAATGGTAACAGGTCTGTGACTAACTTCAGAAATAATCGTTGTTTTGTGGTGGGGCTTATATAACACATGCCTGTCACAGAGAAAGGGCAGTCTGGAAAGTGTAATGTTACAAGCCTATAACTTAAGATCCAGAGAATCTAGAGACAACATCCTAGATTTGTTTGAAACACGTGATAAAGTTTTTTTTTAAGATATATGGCACTTGTGTGGAGACCGCAGTTATCCTTTAACTTGGCGTTAATCACCAAGAGACAGTTAGAAAAATTTGACTGGCTACCTAGAAAATAAGTTTATGTATGGGCACATAACCTAAAACCCTCTTTATCTTATCAGGATATTTAAATGTCACCTTGAGTGTAAAACACTCAACAGATTCCACTGTGTCAATATTTATTTAGCAATATGTACACGTCTGTGCTTTCTTATCATGGACAGGTTGACTTCAGCTGGAATCCTTTGGCCGATCCTAGCTTTACATTTAATGATCAATATTTAATTGAACAAATTAGATCTGGGAAGGATCGAGACGTTTGGCAGTTTTTCAAGTTACTGGCCCTGTGTCACACCGTAATGGCAGAGAAAAAAGATGGTGAGCCGTTTGTTCCTCTACCAGATCCATGGTGGTCTCCACTCTACAAGATCTCACTTTTACTTTCTTGTCCTGCTACAGGGGAACTAACGTACCAGGCGGCATCTCCGGACGAAGGGGCTCTGGTGACGGCTGCCAGGAATTTTGGGTTTGTCTTCCTATCAAGAACTCAGAGCTCAGTCACAATAAGTGAGATGGGTACTCAGAAGACCTATGAGGTTCTTGGCATTTTGGATTTCAATAGTGACAGAAAACGAATGTCTATTATAGGTGAGTTATTGTCTATTATAGGTGAGTTATTGTCTATAATAGGTGAGTTATTGTCTATTATAGGTGAGTTATTGTCTATTATAGGTGAGTTATTGTCTATTATAGGTGAGTTATTGTCTATTATAGGTGAGTTATTGTCTATTATAGGTGAGTTATTGTCTATTATAGGTGAGTTATTGTCTATAATAGGTGAGTTATTGTCTATAATAGGTGAGTTATTGCTATACATCAAGGTGAGTTCTTGTCTAATAAATAGTAGAGTTAGTAAGCTGGGCTCTACCCATGCTCCGTCACGAGCGAGTGTTAGCTGTCTATAATAGGGACCTGCCCCCGCCTCGCTCGCCAGGCTCCGCTTTTAGCCTTGCGTGTCCAAAGTCACCCCTCTCCAATAGGTGAGTTCTGTCTATTAGATCGGTTAACCGTCTCTGGGTCTCTTTAAGGGCGCTGGACTTGCAGTGTCGTCATCAAATCCTCAGGTGTCTGCTTATCGGGCTCCAAAAATTTGCGCACCGCCCACCCGTTTTCCTTCGCTAGCTGTTTTCACCGGCACTTCGGTGAGTTTATTTGTATTATCAGGTGGTTTATTGCTATAATAGGTGAGTTATGTATATATCGGTGCGTTCTTGTCTCTAATCGTTGATGTGTTTATTTTGGGCCCGTTGTGATGTGCCCACGCGCGTGAGTTATTATGTGTCTATACTAGGTGTCCTCCTGTTGTCTCTTGTATCAGATTTATGTGTGTGTATTGTTGTTTGTTGTCTCACATCTTTTCACACACCCCGCTGCGCACCGGTTTGTGTTCATTATAGGGGTTCTATGTCTCTATAATGTGCGACTGTGTGTTTTCCTTATTGTCTTCTAATATCCAAAGGTGCGTTAATTGCTGTCGATAATATGGTGAGTTATTGTCTAAATAGGTGAGTGAAACTTGGTCTATAATAGGTTGAACCAAATGCGTTTATTGTCCTATAAATAGGTGAGTTCTTGTCATAATGGGGTGAGTTCAAGAGGTCTCTATAATAGGGGGAAAATGTTAGCTCGGTCATATTCACAAATGAGGCGACCCCCTGCCGAGTTATGTCCTCACTCACCCACGTAAGTAGTAATTGTAACCATTATAGGTGAGTTGTTTCTATAATAGGTGAGTTGTCTAGGTAATAACAACATCTTGTACGAGGATAGGAGTTTATGTCTATAATAAGGTGGAGTTATATGTCTAATAAATAGGTGAGTTATTGTCTATAATAGGTGAGTTATTGGTCTATAATAGGTGAGTTATTTGTCATATAATAGGTGATTATTGTCTATAATAGGTGCGAGTTATTGTCATAATAGTGAAGGTCTTTGTACTATAATAAGGTGAGTCCTATGGGGTCTATATAGGGTGTAAGTAGGGTCACTCCTTTATCAAAGGGTTGAGTTAGTGTCTATAATAGGTGAGTTATTGTCATAATAGGTGAGTTATGTCTTAATAGGTGAGTTGTTTCTATAAATAGCGTGGAGTTCGTATGTCTATTATAGGTGATTTGGTTTAATTGGTCTATAATAGGTGAGTGATATGTGGTATAAATAGGTGAGTATGTCTTAGAAGGTGAGTTATGTCTAATATAGGTGATTTATTGCCTATTAAGGAGGTGCGGTTCTGGGTATTGTCTACTAATAGGGGTGAGATCTATACGTTGAATATATATAGGTGAGATATTGTCATTTAGGTGAGTATTGTTCATTGTATAGGATGACGACTTTCAGAACGAAACAAGGGAGAGTGATCACCTTAGTCTCAATTCATAGGTGATTTGCCTATAAAGGGAGTTATTGTCTCTATAATAGCGTGAATGGTTATTGTCTATAATAGGTGAAGACGTTTGAAAATTGTCTATCCTAGCTGTGGTTTTGGAACTCCCCTTATAGAGGGTACACGCGTGAGTTGTTCAACATAAAGGGAGTCTGTTTCTTATAAAGGTGAGGTATTGTCATATCCTGAGGGTGAGGCTATGTGCTCCACTAATCATGCGAGACGGTCAGCCCGTCGAGCGCCCCGCAACAGAGACGAAGGGTCCGGGAGACGTGCGTGATTGTCTCTCATCGGTGCGTTATTGTCTCTAATCGGTGAGTATTGTCTTAATAGGTGAATTATTGTCTACCCTACACCTGCGGTGAGTTATTGTCTATAATAGGTGAGGTATTGTTCTCTTTATAGGTGCGTATGTCTATTATAGGTGAGTTATGGTCTATACAACGGTGATTCACTCGCTCACTATTATTATGTCAATGTGCAGAGACAACAGACCGCAGCAGCGAACAACTTGTCTATAATAGGTGAGTTCTTGTCTTAGACTAGGGTTCGACTTATTGTTCGATAATAGGGAGTTATTGTCTATTAATAAGGTAGGTTTATTGTCTATTATAGGTGAGTTATTGTCTATAATAAGTTGACGTTATTGTCCCCTCCCTATAATAGGTGATGTTATATTGTCTATTATAGTGAGGTGATTGTCTTAGAATAAGGTGCTTTATTATTTTGTTCCCAGCTGCTCGATATGTATAGAGTGAGTCTACCCGGGGTCTATAAATAGGTGGAGATATATGTCGCTTATAGGTGACACGAGTTCTTGTCTAGTATAGGAGTATGTCTATAATAGGTGAGTTATTGTCATTAGAGGTGATGTGATTGGTATTGTCATTAGAGGTGAGATCGGTATATGTCTATTATAGGTGAGAGGTAATTGGTATATGATAGGTGTTATTTTATAATAGGTGCAGTTGTGGTCTAAATAGGTGAGTTGTGTCTATAATAGGTGAGTCGGTCTATAAAGGTGAGGTTATGTCATAATAGGTGAGTTATTGTTCTATAATAGGTGACGGGTTATTGTCTATAATTAGGTGGAGTTATTGTCTAATAGGTGCAGTTCTTGTCTATTATAGGTGAGATTGTTCGATTATAGGTGGTTATTGTATATTATAGGGATTGTTCTATAATAGGTGAGAGTTTGTTTCTATATGCGGTGAGTTGTTTCTATAATAGTGTGAGTTGTTTTATAATAGGTAAGAGTTGTGTTCTATAATAGGTGAGTTGTTCTAAATAGTTTTCATATGGTGAGTTTGTTTCTATAATAGGTGAATTTGTTTTTATATGGTGAGTTTCGTTCTAGGTATTCATAGGTGAGTTGTTGCTATAATTAGGTGAGTGTTTTAAATACGGGCGTGTCTATAATAGGTGAGTATCTAAAGTTTTCTATAATAGGATTATGTGTATTTTATGAGTAAATATGGGGAACGTATTGTCATAATAGGTGGTGTCTAATACAGTAGGTGAGTTAATAATAGTGTGAGTTATTGTCTATAATATCGATTTGATAATATAGGTGTAGTTATAGGTTGTAGTTATGTCTATAATAGGTGAGTGTCCTAAATACAGTGGTGAGTTTCATAATAGTAGTTATTCTATGAATAGTATTTGGTCCTTAATACATAGGTGGATGTAGTATCGTCTTAATGCGTTCATCGGTGACATAACCGTAGGTAGTTATAATAGGTGTGAGTTATTGTTCTATAAAAGGTGAGTATAAAGGTGGTTTCATATAACTACAGTTTGGTGAGTTATAATGAGGGAGTTATCTTGTCTATAAATAGGCGATGTTATTGTCTTATAGACAGTAAGGTGAGTGTTAATAGGTAGTTATTTTCATAATAGGAGCAGTTTATTGTCTAATACATAGTTTTGGTGAATTATTATAGTGTGAGTTTATTGTCATATAATAGGTGAGTTAAGGTTCTTAATTGTTCTCTAACTACAGTAGGTGATTTTATAATAGGTGAGTATTTTCTATAAATAGGTAGAGGTTATGTCTACACTACATTATGTGAGTTATATGTGAGTTATGTGTCTATAATAGGCAGTTATTGTCTATAAACAGATGTTAAGTTTATAATAGGTGAGTTTTAGTCTATAATACAAGCTAGATTAAAGTGTTAGTCTCTACACATAGGTGGTTATTATGTATTTAATAGGGGAGTTATTGTCTATAAGACGTAGTGAGTTATAAAAGGGGGGTTATTGTCCCTATAATACGTAGGGTTTATAGTGGGGGAGTTATTGTCGTATAAGTACAGTAGGTGATTATACAAATAGGTGAGTTATTGTCTATTCCTACAGTGGTGAGTCTAGAATAGGTAGGTTATTGTCTATTACTACAGTAGGTGAGTTTATGCTGAGTTCTTATCTTAAGTAGGTGAGTTTTTGTCTATAATACAGTAGGTGAGTTATAAGTAGGCTGAGTTATATGGTCTATCAATACAGTAGGTGAGTTAATAATAGGTGTTTTATTTTTCCTATAATCAGGGGCCCCGAGTTGTTGTCTTAATACAGTAGGTGGTTTATAATAAGGGGAGTGTTTAGTTATGTCCTATAATACAGTAGGTTAGTTATAATAGGGGAGTTATTGTCCTATAATACAGTAGTGAGTATAATAGGTGTCATAGGGAGTTGTGTCTATAACAGTAGGCTGGTTTTTAATAAGGGGGGTTGTTATTGTCTATAATACAGTGAGGTGAGTTTATAATAGGGAGGTATTGTCCCAGTTAGTACCCCCGGTGAGGTCCGCTCAGTTTAGCTTACGTTAGGTAGTTAGTTTAACTGTTAATTGTGTTATATTGTTAAGTATTAGGTTTAGTTTAAGTTAGACGTTATCCCTCTGTTAGTTGAGAGTCCGAGTGTATTGGTTTAGTGAGTTATTAGGTGGACGTTGTTAGTAAGTTAGAGTTAATTAGTCCTTAGTTAAGTTAAGTTATAGTTGAGTTCCGTTATGTTGGAGGTTGTTAGCCTCTCCCCATTCTTTCGTTTCCCTTCTTTCTTGTTGTTAAGATCGATGTAGTTAGCGTTATAAGTTACGGTAGTTGGGAGTCTAGTTAGTAGTTATTTGTCTTTCATAATACAGTATTAATACAGTAGGTTACGGTGAGTTTTATTTACGTTATATGGTCGAGGTTTATAATACCGCGGGATGTTCGGGGCTACCGGTATTAGTAGAGTTATTAGTTATGTTACGTTGTAGTTGAAGCGAGGTACGGTATAGAGAGTGTTTGAGTCAGTTCAGTTTAGTAGTTTCTATTAGTTAGTTAGTTATTGTCTATAATACAGTAGGGGGTGAGTTATTTAGAGATAAAGTTATAATACGGTGTTAGTTCTCTACTAATAGGGGAGGTTTTAGGTTTGTATTGAGTTTTGTTTGGCCTATTTGACATTGTTTAGTTAGCGTTAGTTGAGTACATGTGTTTAGTTTTTATAGTTGAGTGTGTCGGAAAGTTTTTTAGGTTGAGTTTTGTTTTTAGTTTTTGTTTTAGGAACTAGTTTTTGTTGTATAGTTTTAGTCTTTTTTAGGGAGTTTTTTCGTAGTGTTTTTGTTTTTACGAGAAGGGCGGTGACGGAGGCCCTCCATAAACATCTCAAGACGCCCTATCTCAGCCCCCTGCCTAGGTGAGTTCAATCTTACACCCTTCATAGTTTCCAAGGTAGGCGTGGGTGGTTTTATTTGGGCCGTCTTCGGGACGACCCCCCGATCCTGCTCTGGGGTTCCGCCCTTCCGGGGGGGTTGGTTGGTTTGGTTGTTAGTGTCGATTATACCAAGATAGGTGAGTTATCATAGGGGGAGTTAGGTCTCTTCAGGTTTTATGTCCTCATAATACATAGGTGACGTTTGGAGTTGGAGTTTATAATAGGGGAGTTATTGTCTCTAAAAAAAAAAAAAATTACAGTAGGGAGTTATAATAGGGGACGCCGGGATGTATGGTATCATACACGTAGGTGAGGTATATAGGGGACTCTGTATATTGTCTTATAATACAGTAGGTGGAGTATATAGGGGAACTTCTTTTCTTCTACCAACAGGGGGGGGGCCCCCGGGGGGGGGCCCCCCCCCCCCCGTTATGTCTCTATAATACAGTAGGTGAGTTATAATAGGGGTTATTTGTCTAATACAGTAGGTGAGTTATCTAGGGGGAGTTATTGTCTATATAAGTAGGTGAGTTTAATAGGGGAGTTATTGTCTATATGAGTAGTGAGTTATAGGGGTTCGTTGTCTATAATACATAGGTGAGGTTAATAGGGGAGTAATGGTCATAATGCAGAGGTGAGTTATAATAGGGGAGTTATGTCTAATGCAGTAGGTGAGTTATAATAGGGGAGTTATTGTCTATAATACAGTAGGTGAGTTATAATAGGCGACTTATTGTCTATAATACAGTAGGTGAGTTATAATAGGGGAGTTATTGTCTATAATACAGTAGGTGAGTTATAATAGGCGATTATTGTCTATAATACAGTAGGTGAGGTTATAATAGGGAGTGATTGTCTATAATCAAGTAGGTGAGTTATAAATAGGGAGTTATTGTCTATAATGCAGTAGGTGAGTTATAATAGGGGAGGTTATGTCTATATATAGTAGGTGAGTTATAATAGGGGGTTATTGTCTATAATGCAGTAGGTGAGTTATAATAGGGAGTTATGTCTATAATGCAGTAGGTGAGTATAATAGGAGTTATTGTCTATAATACAGTAGGTGAGTTTTAGAATAGGGAGTTATTGTCTATAATACAGTAGGTGAGTTATTAATAGGGGGAGGTTATGTCTATAATTGCAGTAGGTGAGTTATAATAGGGAGTTATGTCTATAATCAGTGGTGAGTATAAAATAGGGAGTTATTGTCTATAATCAGTAGGGGAGTATATAATAGGGAGATTGTCTATAATGAGTAGGTGAGTTATAATAGTGGGGGAGTTATAGTTAATAAGAGTAAGTGAGTTAGTTAGAGTAGTTGGGAGTTAGGTGAGTTATTAGTTATATGTGGGCTTGAGTATAATGGAGTTAGTATGAGTTTATGTGTTAGTATAGTAGAGTAGTGAGTTAAGTTGTGAGAGTTATTGTCTATAAATACAGTAGGTGAGTTATAATAGGGGAGTTATTGTCTATAATGCAGTAGGTGAGTTATAATAGGGGAGTTATTGTCTATAATGAGTAAGTAGGTGAGTTATAATAGGGGAGTTATGTCTAATGCAGTAGGGAGTTATAATAGGGGAGTTAGTTATGTCTATAATGCAGTAGGTGAGTTATAATAGGGGAGTTATTGTCATAATGCAGTAGGTGAGTTATAATAGGGAGTTATTGTCTATAATCAAGTAGGTGAGTTATAATAGGGGAGTTATTGTCTAAATCAGTAGGGGAGTTATATAAGGGGAGTTATTTGTCTATAACATAGTAGGTGAGTTTATAATAGGGAGTTATTGTCTTATAAGCAGTAGGGGAGTTATAATAGGGGAGTTATGTCTATAAACAGTAGTGAGGTATAATAGGGGGAGTTATTGTCTATAATGACAGTAGGTGAGTTATAATAGGGGAGTTATTGTCTATAATCAGTAGGGAGTTATAATAGGGAGTTATTGTCTATAATGCAGTAGGTAGTTATAATAGGTGAGTTATTGTCTATATAAGAGAGTGAGTTATAATAGGGAGTTATTGTCTCTAATACAGTAGGTGAGGTTATAATAGGGAGTTATTGTCTATAATGAGTAGGTGAGTTAAGTAGGTGAGTTATAATAGGGGGAGTTAGGAGTTATTGTCTATAATAACAGTAGGTGAGTTATAATAGGGGAGTTATGTCTATAATCAGTAGGTGAGTTATAATAGGGGGTTATTGTCTATAATTAAGTAGGTGGAGTATAATAGGGGAGTTATGTCTATAATCAGTAGGTGAGTTATAATAGGGGGAGTTATTGTCAATAAGCAGTAGGGGAGTTATAATAGGGGGTTATTGTCTATAAATGCAGTAGGTGAGTTATAATAGGGGAGTTATTGTCTATAATACAGTAGGTGAGTTATAATAGGGGAGTTTTTGTCTATACTACAGTAGGTGAGTTATAATAGGGGGGTTATTGTCTATAATACAGTAGGTGAGTTATAATAGGGGAGTTATTGTCTATAATACAGTAGGTGAGTTATAATAGGGGAGTTATTGGTCATACTATAATGCAGTAGGTGAGTATAATAGGGAGTTATTGTATATCATGCAGTAGGTGAGTTATAATAGGGGAGTTATTGTCTATAATGCAGTAGGTGAGTTATAATAGGGGAGTTATTGTCTATAATGCAGTAGGATTATAACTCCCCTACTGTATTATAGAACAATAACTCCCCTATTATAACTCACCTACGCGCATTATAGACAATAATCTTCCCGCTATTATAACTCACCTACTGCATATAGACAATAACTCCCCTATTATAACTCACCTCCTATGACTTATGACAATAACTCCCCTATTAAACTCACCTACTGCATAAGACAATAACTCCCCTATTATAACTCACCTACTGCATTATAGAACTACTCCCCTATTATAACTCACCTACTGCATTATAGACAATAACTCCCCTATTATAACTCACCTACTGCATTATATACAATAACTGCCCCTATTATAACTCCCTACTGCATTATAGACAATAACTCCCCTATTATAACTCACCTACGTGCATTAAGACAATACTAACTCCCCTATTATAACTCACCTACTGCATTATATGACAATAACTCCCTCTATTATACTCACCTACTGCTATATGACAATAACTCCCCTATTATAACTCACCTACTGCATTATAGACAATAACACCCCTATTATAACTCACCTACTGTATTTAGACAATAACTCCCCTATTATAACTCACCCTACTGCATTATAGACAATAACTCCCTCTAGTATAACCACCTACTGCATTATAGACAATAACTCCCCTATTATAACTCACCTACTCATTATGACAATAACTCACTCCCCTATTATAACTCACCTACTGCTATTATAGACAAACTCCCTATTATAACTTCACCTACTCATTAGACAATAAACACCTATTATAACACCTACTGCTTATAGACATAACTCCCCTATTATAACACCCTATGCTTTATAGACAATAACTCCCCTATTATAACTCACCTACTGGCATTATAGACAATAACTCCCCTATTATAACTCACTCACTGTATTATAGACATAAAACTCCCTGATTATAACTCACCTACTGCTATTATAGACAATAACTCCCTATTATAACTCACCTACGCATTATAGACAATAACTCCCCTATTATAACTCACCTACTGCATTATAGACATAAACTCACCCGCATATCCATATATACTCACCTACTGCATTATAGACAATAACTCCCCTTTATAACTCACCTACTGTATTATGACAATAACTCCCCTATTATAACTCACCTACTGCATTATAGACAATAACTCCCTATTAAACTCACTCTACTGCATTATACAATAACTCCCCTATTATAACTCACCTACTGCATTATAGACAATAACTCCCCTATTATACTCACCTACTGTACATTATAGACATAACTCCCTTTATATCACTACTGCACCTATGCATTTGACAATACTCCCTATTATAACTCACCTACTGCATTATAGACAATAACTCCCCTATTATAACTCACCTACTGCATTATAGACAATAACTCCCCTATTATACTCACCTACTTACTGCATTATAGACAATAACTCCCCTATTATAACTCACCTACTGATTATGAGACAATAACTCCCCTATGTATAACTCACCTACGCTTATAGACAATAACTCCCCTATATAACTCACCTACTGCATTATAGACAATAACTACCCCTATTATAACTCACTACTGCATTATAGACAATAACTCCCCTATTATAACTCACCTACTGCATTATAGACAATAATCCCTATTATACTCACCTAACTGCATTATAGACAATACCCTCCTATTTAACTCACCTACTGTATTTAGACAATAACTCCCTATTATAACTCACCTACTGTATTATAGACCCCAAAAATAACTCCCCTATTATAACTCACCTACTGCTATGATACAATAACTCCCCTATTAAAACTCACCTACTGCATTATAGACAATAACTCCCCTATTATAACTCACCTACTGCATTATAGACAATAACATCCCTCTATTAACTCACCTACTGCATTATAGACAATAACTCCCCTATTATAACTCACCCTAGTTATGATAGACAATAACTCCCCTATTATAACTCACCTACTGTATATAGACAATAACTCCCTATTATAACTCACCTACTGTATTAATAGACAATAACTCCCTATTAAACTCACCTACTGTTTATAGACAATAAAGTCGCCTATTTAACTCACCTACTGTTATTATGACAATAAACTCCCACTATTAAACTCACCTACTGCATTATAGACAATAACTCCCCTATTATAACTCACCTACTGCATTATAGACAATAAACTCCCTATTTAACTCACCTACTGTATTATAGACAATACTCCCCTTTAACTCACCTACTTATCAATACCTCCCTATTATACTCACCTACTGTATATAGACAATAACTCCCCTATTATAACTCACCTATGCTGTTATAGACAATAATCCCCTATTAATCAACTCACCTACTGTATTATAACACTAACTCCCCTATTATAACTCACCTACTGTATTATAGACATAACTCCCCTATTATCTACTCACCTACTGTATATAGACAATAACTCCCCATTATAACTCACCTACTGTATTATAGACAATAACCCCCTATATACTCACCTACTGTATTTTAGACAATAACTCCCCTATTATAACTCACCTACTGTATTATAGACAATACCCTTATAACTCACCTACTGTAGTTATAGACAAAAACTCCCCTATTAAATAACACCATATCACTCACCTACTTATATAGACAATACTCCCCTATTATAACTCACCTACTGTTGTAGTAGCAATAACTCCCTATTATAACTCACCTACTGTATTAAATAGACCATAACCCACCCCCCTTTTATAACTCACTAACTGTATTATGAGACAAAACTCCCCTATTATGAAGCAAATAACACCTAAGTAACTCACCCTACGGTTAAGACAACCTCAAACTCCCCTATGTAATAACTCACACCTACATGTATTATTATAGAATAACTCCCCTATTATAACTGCACCACTGTATATAGACAAAAACGTCTCCCTATTATAAAATAAACCACCCTAGTAGAACCACCAACTGTTGATAGACAATAACTCGCCTATTAAACTCCCCTACTGTATTATATGACAATACTCCCTATTATAGATAATAACTCGCTATAACTCACCCCCTACTGTTAGTATAGACATAAACTTCCTATTATAACTTCACCTATGTAGTATAGACCACTAACTCACCATATCTATACATCCACCTACTGTATTAACAGACAATAACTCACCTATGAGTAAACTCAGCCTACTTATATAGACAATAACCCCCCCTTTATAACTGCACCTACTGTAATATAGACAATACTCCCCTATTTATAGAAAAAACACCTATTATAACTCCACTATGTATTATAGGTACAAGAACTCACCTATTAGACTTACATACTGTAATTATAGACTATAATTTAACTTGTGCATATTAGATAAGCTCAAAGAACTCACCTACTTTATAGACACATACTGCACCTATTATAAGAAAATTAACCACCTATAAAAATATAACTCACGATACACTACGGCGTATAGACAATAACGGTTACCATTAATAAGAAGACCGACAGGGTGGGATTACTCCTAATTTAAACTCACCTAACTGTGTATGGACAATAAAAACACCCTATTGATAAACTCACCCACTTATTATAGACAATAACTCGACCTATTTTATCGACATAATATAACTCAACACACGTACATAATATCATAACTCTATTATAAATACCCTCACTATGAGTTATAACATCACTAACTGATGTTATAGAAGCGAACCCCGCCCCCCCTCGCCTGTCTCCCCAGGACCCCCGACCACGCCACGGGGGTGAACCAAACACCATAGATTATAGACAAGAAACGCACCTCACTTTGATCTAAACCCACCTACGGTAGTTATTAGACAATAACTAACGAGATAACCCTATATAGTACAATAAATCACTATTACTATAGAAACTCCAACCAACGGTGGTATTAGACAAACGTCATCCTTAGTAGACGGCAATCACAGCGCCCAGTATTAGACACATAACTCACCTTATATTACTAGACAATAACTCACCCTATATAACTCACCTAGTTGTATTCAGGAACACTCCTCTCCCTATTATAAGACAATAAACTCGCAGCCCTCTCCGAGGATAACCGACACCCTTAAATACACAACACTAACTTTAGACCATCACATCTATATAGACACTACCTAGATAGAAAACAACTACTCACCTAAAACATACCTTGAACTACTAGAGAACACCACCTAATAACACTCCATATTATAGAAACTAACTACACTAGACAACTCATATTGATAGAAAAACAACTCGTCACACTATTATTAGACACAACTCACCTATTATAGACAAACTGCACCTATTTAGATAGAACAACTCTTCACCTATTATGAAAACAACTTCACCTATTTAGACAGTAGAACAAGCAACTCCCGTAGAAAACTACATAGAACAATACTCACCTATTATAGACAACTCAACTCACCTGAATTATAGACAAAATACTCACCTATAATATACAATAACTCACCTATATAGACAATAACTCACATCATATATGTAAACAATAACTCAACATAAGACTGCGCTACCTATTATTAGATCAATAACTCCCTGATAGGTATAGCACGACAAACATCACCGTAGTACAGACGCACTCACAGAGTTTAGACACACCACCACCTGATCCTGTCTGGAGAGAGACCACGGAGAAGATACACCTAGTAATAACAAGTACCGCACCAACATAAGGAAAGAAAATAATAGTACAATACCACCTCACCGGATAAGATGCACAAGACCACACCGACCTTAAAGACAATAAGCCACAGGAGACAGACTATTGACGCAGGGGAACGCCCGAATAGACAAGCTCAGGGAGACAGAGCACATGAGACACTACTCACTATCTATGAAAAATACTCACCTATAATAGACAATATCTCACCTATTATAGACTAATAGCAATACCACTCACTTAGATACTACTACTATCATAGACATAACTACCTAAAATAGACAATACTCACTTATTATAGACAATAAACTCACCTATATACTACTAACACATACTAATACTAACAATAAGTACAAACTCAATTATAGACAATAACCTCCTATTATAGATATAACACTCACCTTATTTAGACAATAAACTCACCATTAAAGACACACCTCAGCATAGACCATAAAGCCACCAGTAAGTAGACAAGGTTAACTCCCTGATAAATATTGACAATAACTCACCTATTATAGACATAACGCTAAGCCACCTATTGCCAAGACGACCAATTAAGACATCCACCTAGGTATAGACCATAACTCACCTAGA
Organism: Hymenochirus boettgeri; assembly: GCA_019447015.1. Lineage (NCBI taxonomy): Eukaryota > Metazoa > Chordata > Amphibia > Anura > Pipidae > Hymenochirus > Hymenochirus boettgeri. Next base: position 396,588,713 of record CM033469.1, on the reverse strand, counting down.
CTAGACTAACTCACCTATTATAGACAATAACACTTGCAATACCCACCCGTAATAGACAATAAACTCACCTATTATAGAGAATACCTCAATAAGAAACCACTCACTACTATTTGAGAGAAACAGCTTATAGACAACTCACTAAACTCATCACCTGGATTAGTAGAGCATACCTCACCTAGATAATTATGACATTAAAAAACATCACCCCTATTATAGACCATTTTAACTCCTAGTATAGAAAATAACACCTATTACTAATGAAACAAATAACTACCTATAATAGACAGTACCTCACTCTAATAGACATTTTGTTGTATTGCTTTTTTGATAGATAGCTGATTATTTTTAGTTTTTAACCCACTACATATCCATAGAAATAACAACTTATATAATAACCGTCCCTAGGATCGGTATAACAAGTTACTCACCTAGTATAGATCAATATTACTCACCTATAATAACAAATCACGTCCCCTATGATATAGACAATAACTGCACCGATAGAGACAATAAATCACCTAATTTGAATAGACAATACTCACCTAATGAGAATAGACAATAATCACCTATTATAGAAAGACAAACCACCTATTAGACCATTAAGGATTGGGTAAGCCCGTATAGACAATCCCTGAGTATAGACAAGTAGAACGCACCTATGAGAGGACAAAACGTCACCGGGAAAGAATATCGAGCACAGGATACATAAGGAACTCCACCTAGATAGACAAGATACGCTCGAGCGTAGTTAGACAATAAACGCACCGGTATTCTAGCAATCTCACTATTATAGACAAAACTCACCTAATTATAGACAAACTCACCGATATTATAGACAATAAATCATATACCTATAGACAATACCCACCTATATATACAATAAACACGCGATTATAGAAAACAACTCACCGTAGTAAGAAACAACACCTATCGTAGAAGCATACCTAATAAAAATACGTCACCCTCGATGTATAGACCAAAGAACTCACCTATTATAAACATAACTCACATTAGACAATAATCACCTCCTAAACTTAGGACAGAAAATACCTAAGACATAACTCACCTATTATGACATAACTCAAAAACCTATTTATAACAGCAACTCACCTTATTATAGACAATATCACTCTATTAATATACAATAACTCACTTTATTATAGACCATATACTCACTTATATAGACCAACTAACAGATAGTCAACAGACTCACCGAGAATAGACAAACAACCACGGGAGGGACTATACCGATGGAGGAGACAAGGCGACACTAGACAATCACTATTTATAGACAATAACTCACACCTAAATAGGGACAATACATCACCTATTCATAAATCCCATTAGACTAGCTCATCCTAAGACCAATACTCACCGCTATTCTAGACAATAACTCACCTTGTTATTATCATATTTTGATCATATATTCACCTATTATAGACAATAACACCTATACCTATTTTTTTATTAGACAATAACTCCCTATATTATAGACAACCTTCGACACTCACCTATAATAGACAATACTCACAAACGAACCACGCGTATTAGACACTAAACGTCAAATATTAGAGACAATAACGCACGATGTAGTGATAGCAATACACTAATCAAGAACGTCACCAAGGTATATGAACAATAACCCCTAGCTCACACATTAGACAATCCACCTATAAATAGAGCAATAACTCACCTATATAGACAATAACCTCACCGGATAGATGTAATACAGACACAACTCACCTATTAACTAATAAACTCATCCATTATAGGACATATAACTCACCTATTATAGACTCCCACGATTAACTAACTCACCTATAATAGACAATTAACTCCACCGCGTAAATAGACAATAACTCACCTATATAGCATATAGACAATAAAGACTTCACCTATATAGACAATAACTAACCATTATTGAGCAATAACTCACCTATTTAGAACAAACTACAAGGGACATAACAGCCATTATAGACGAATAACTCACCTCATTATAGACAATAACTCACTATATAGACAATAACTCACCTAGATAGACAATAACCTCACCATTATAGAAACAAACCCACTATTACTAGACAATAACTCACCTATTATAGGACAATAACTCACCTATTATAGCAATAACTCCCACCTATTAAGGACCAATAACTCACCTAAAATAGACAATAACACTCACCTATAAGAGCAATAACCTCACCTATTATAGAACAATAACTTCACCATTATAGAAGAATCAACTCACTATTATCGAAGAATAACTCATTTTTACAACTCTTAAGACGAATATACCTATATAAAAACTCACCTTAATTATAGAACAAATCCTTAGAAACAACTCACCTTTGAATTATAGTTATAGACAAACGCCACCTAGTAGAAATGAGACACCATATAGGACATAACCATAAAGACATACTCCAGTATAGACAATAACTCACCTAGTGATACAATACTCCACCTATTATAGACAAACTACCACCATAATTAGACAATACATCACCTATTATAGACAATAACGATCTATTAGCAATAACCTGATGGTAGTGGAATGGACTCACAGCATTATAGACAAATAAGCTCCCCTATTAGAGACAAATAACTCACCTATTATAGACAATAACACCGTATTATAACACTCACTATTAATAGACAATAAATCACCTTATAATAGAACACTCACTAAAACTAACCTATAAAGACTTAATAGCAATGATCACGAAATAACAATACTCACCTATAATACGACAATAACCACTCTATATAGACAATAACTCACCTATAATAGACATCGTTTTCTGTCCATATTGAACAAAAATGCCAAGAACCTCATAGGTCTTCTGAGAACCCATCTCACGTTAGTTTGACTGAGCTCTGAGTTCTTGATAGGAGACAAAACCCAAAATTCCTGGGCAGCCGTCACCAGAGCCCCTTCGTCCGAATATGCCGCCTGGTCGTTAGTTCCCCTGTATCAGGACAAGAAAGTAAAAGTGAGATCCTGTAGAGTGGAGCCACCATGGATCTGGTAGAGGAACTAAACGGCTCACATCTGTTTTCTCTGCTCATTACGGTGTACACAGGGCCAAGTACACTTGAAGAAACGTGCCAAACGTGCTCGATCCTTCCCAATTCTAATTTGTTCATTAAAAATATTGATAATTAAATGTAAGTTGGACTCGCCAAGGATTCCAGCTGAGTAACGTTCCATGAAAGTAAGCACAGACGTTAATATCTGCTAAATAAATATTGACACAGTGGAATCTGTTTGAGCTTGTTTGTACACTCAAGTGTGACATTTAAATATCATGATAGATAAAGGAGGGTTGGTTATGTCCATAATAAACATTCTTTTCTTAGGTAGCCATCAAATTTTTCTAACTGAACTGTCTCTTGGTGATACGCCAGTTAAAGGATAACTGCGTCCCTCCACCAAGTGCCATTATCTTAAAAAAAACTGTAATCACGTGTTTCAAACAATCTAGGCTGTTGTCTCTCAGGATTCTCCTGGAATCTTAAGTATATAGAGCTTGTACAGATTCACTTTCCAGACTGGCCCTTTCTCTGTTGACAGGCTAGGTTTATATCAAGCCACCACAAAACAACGATTATTGCTGAGTTAGTACCAGCAACCGTTACCCATCTCTGTCCTTTTCCGCTCTACCTGGACAACTTAAGGGATGCGATGGCCTATGCAGACTGAGGTCTCTGTCCCAGCATGGGCATGCCCCAACATTAAATTTGTTTTGACAGAGCCCAAGTGCTGGTTGATGTCACAGTCACAGTACTAGCAGGAGAACACACCTTTTTAACTGCGTTACTTTGGAATAGACTGGCAAGCTGCAAGCAGATCCTGCTAATAACCGCTACTTGTATGGAGACCACAGTTCCCCTAGTTGCAAATTTCTTTTATTGGTTTAACCATCAAAAACATTTTATTTTTTGGTTGACCAATAGGCTAGATCACCTAGATAACTATGTGTTTTTCTAATCGCGGTTGCTTGTGGCTCACTTCAAAAGGTAGCATGTCAATGGTATTGTTGGGTGCTGATTTTGATGGGTAATGTACTTCGCTGGATTGCTTTGATCCAAGCTGTCCTGGCGTGTATCAAACCGGTGACTTTCATTCTCGGTTAACGTGACAACCTGTCCTGCTCAGTCCAAGGCAATGAAGCAAGTTCAGATCTCCCAACAGACTTAAATTTGGCTATAAAGGGAAAGCACGGCCTTTCTGTACTTGTATAGGTTACTGTCCTTAAGGGAACTAACAAAGTTGGACCGGATTTAAGATTGTTTCTTTATCCTGACGTATATGTTAATAATATATAAAAACCAGATGTGACACACGCACAATAATACAATGATTAATACAATGACCGTTCATTTTTAGAACTAAGCTGTAAACTTTACCATGAGTATAGTACCATAATAAGTATACTTCGACTTCATACCATGCAGGGAGCGGTCCTTAAAAATAAACACACCACCCAACCCAGTGCCCCCTTTAAGCCACTGTCTAATATCAAGGAACAGCGGCTATGGAGGTCTACTATATGGACCTTATTTCTACAATAATTAAAGGGATCTTATAAATCCCCATTCTATCCAAGGTGCAACAGGCCACTTTAAGTAGTTTTATCGTGATGACACCAATTGTGGTGCCAAACTATAGCGCAGCATTTATAATCAGACATTTGCACCTATGGAGGGTACTGAGTACACTATGGAGGGCTATCATTGGGTATATAGACAACCTCTGGAGAGGTACACTGTATTACACCTATGGAGGTAACTTATATTACCCTATGGAGGTAACTTATTATGGAGACTTAGCACTATGGAGGTAATTGCTATTAGACCAGTAAAATCTATTACTCGGATGGTTATTGAATAATTTAAAACAGGGAAATCCCTCTGCACCTCTTAGATGTCGGCAATACACATGCGGGTGGATGGGATCGTGGCCGTGAGCTGCCGACTACACCGACATGATTGGATTGGCTCTCCCTCTAGTTAAAGCGAAAGTGGAGTACTTCACCGACGTAAATTTTCCCTCTTCCCCAATCGATCGGAGTGGCGATGTTGGTCATTCGTTGCCCATCCGATCGATCGGGAACAGCCCATACCACTAACGATAATAGTTTTAAATACCGTCATCCCAAGTGGGATTTAACCATTATGGTCCTATAAGAGGCCTATCCTACAAATCTAGTTTGTATATGACTGCATTGTAGAGAAAATTCTCTCTCCTAATAACCCACTAAAAAGGAGTACTTTTTTGCCTTGTAATATTGTTAACAAGACAGGCATAGGGAGATACCTTCACACCCGTTTATAAATGGAAAGGAGCTATAGAAGACACAGTTTTTATCGCCAGGAGTGTGCCTCGGGCACTTCCTGTATAGTGCGGAAGCACTTCGGGAAGCTTGGGAGACACATGTACCTCCATCAAATGTTATTGGGATGGTAGATAAGTACAAACCTACTCTTCCAGCCCCAAGTTACTTTCTATTTTCACTCTTTTTGTTTCAAAAAAAAACTAAACCATACGCCACTATAGTTTAACATTACATACGTAGGTGGTACAACCAATTGTGACACTTGTTAAAGGTCTTATTTCTGTGTCAATGTCCCAGTCTTGTTCGTGAGAAGATATACTGGATTTGCCCCACGTTCATTTCGTTGTGGTGGTCATGGCTTGTAGCTGGAGTGTCCTTCGTCAGAAAAGTACATCTGGGTCCCAGTTTATTACAAGTAACTTTGACCCAGCGATCACTTCAACTGACGTGAACACAAAGACATAAATAAACCCATAAGTCAATTCCTGTAATGGATAAATTGAACTTTTTTACATTTTTCCACCCACCCATTTCGCGTGTTTTGGGGTTTTTTTGCCTTCCTCTGGAACCAGTTAGGGTTAAAGAGGAGGTATAAAGGTTAGGACTAGAATGGACGTATTCTTTTAGACTCCATACTATGTTACTAATGTACACGGTTAAACAGATATTATGGGTAGGTAAAAGGTTGGACTAGTGACCTATGTCTTTAACCACCTCCAATACTATTTTACTATGTAACTGTTATCTCAGACTTATGAGCTAGGGTAATAAAGGTTTGGACTAATGGACTATGTCTTTATACAAGCTCCAATACTATGTACTGTTATACAGCATATGGGTAGGGAATAAAGGTTGGACTAGATGGACGTATGTCTTTTACAACCTCCCAATACTCATGTTACTATGTACCTGTTATACCGACATTATGTGTAGGGATAAGTGGACGTGATGGATTTATTTCTTTCTATACCTCCATACTATGTTTACTCTATGTAACTGTTAGACGACAATTTGGGTAGGGTATAAAGTTGGACTAGATTGACGTATGTCGTTAATCATACTTCCAATACTATGTTACTTTACTATGTAACGGTTAATACAGACATTATGGGTAGGGTATAAAATGTTGGACTAGATGGACCATCTGTCTTTATACAACCTCCAATACTATGTTACTATGTAACTGTTATACAGACATTATAATTAGGGGTAGAAAGGTTGGACTAGATGGACGTATGTCTTTATACAACCTCCAATACTATGTTACGTGCACTGTTAACAGAGCATTATGGTAGGGTATAAAGGTTGGACTAGATGGAACCTATGTCTTTAACACCTTCCAAATACTATGTTACTATGTAACTGTTGGCCATACCATTATGGTAGGGTATAAAGGTTGACTAAGAGACTATGTCTTTATCCAATGAACAAAAAAAAAAAAAACCTCAATAACGATGTTACATATACCGTATAAACATACATAAATGGGTAAGGTATAAAGGTTGGACTAGATGGACGTATGTCTTTATTCTCAACAGCAATTACGATGTTACTATGTAAAATTATAGTAAAATGATAGATTCCTAAACGGCCGCATCGCGACTGCAAGCATTTATGGGTATAAAACAGACCTGGCCTCTTTGTATATGAAGATAAACCTTAGTGTGGGTCCGGTGGCCACCATTTCGCACCCTGTCCACTTTGGACCACTAGAGTTTTCCTGCTATAATTCCAAATTTTATCCGTTAATCTGAAACCTAGCCTGGCAGAATGGTTGTACAGCTCCCTTGGAAGGTAGGGGAGTTATTGTCTATAATGCAGTAGGTGAGTTATAATAGGGGAGTTATTGTCTATAATGCAGTAGGTGAGTTATAATAGGTGAGTTATTGTCTATAATGCAGTAGGTGAGTTATAATAGGTAAGTTATTGTCTATAATGCAGTAGGTGAGTTATAATAGGGGAGTTATTGTCTATAATGCAGTAGGTGAGTTATAATAGGGGAGTTATTGTCTATAATGCAGTAGGTGAGTTATAATAGGTGAGTTATTGGTCGGCACTTTTTGCTGCAGTTCATAGAAATGTTTTCTTTAACACGTTTATTAGTAACCCCTGGGAAAAATGTAATTGAAATTAAAATATATGGGCCCAATGAGGGGCGTGGCTCATTTAGAACTTATGGTGTCTATAATACAGTAGGTGAGTTATAATAGGGGAGTTATTGTCTATAATGCAGTAGGTGAGTTATAATAGGGGAGTTATTGTCTATAATACAGTAGGTGAGTTATAATAGGGGAGTTATTGTCTATAATGCAGTAGGTGAGTTATAATAGGGGAGTCTATTGTCTATAATGCAGTAGGTGAGTTATAATGAGGGAGTTATTGTCTATAATGCATAGGTGAGTTATAATAGGGAGTTATTGTCTAAATGCAGTAGGTGAGTTATAATAGGTGGTTATTGTCTATAATGCAGTAGGTGAGTTATAATAGGGGAGTTATTGTCTATAATGCAGTAGGTGAGTTATAATAGGGGTATTATGTCTATAATACAGTAGGTGATATTAATTAGGGGATTATTGTCTATAAAGCAGAGGTGAGTTATTAATAGGGAGTTATTGTCTATAATGCAGTAGGTGAGTTATAATAGGGGAGTTATTGTCTTAATGCAGTAGGTGAGTTATAATAGGTGAGTATTGTCTATAATAGCAGTAGTGAGTTATAATAGGGGAGTTATTGTCTATAATACAGTATGAGTGATTTATAATAGGGGAGTTATTGTCTATAATGCAGTAGGTGAGTTATAATAGGGATTATTGTCTATAATGCAGTAGTGAGTTATAATAGGGGAGTTATTGTCTATAATGCAGTAGGTGAGTTATAATAGGGGAGTTTTGTCTATAATGCAGTAGGTGAGTTATAATAGGTGAGTTATTGGTCGGCACTTTTTGCTGCAGTTCATAGAAATTTTTCTTAACACGTTTATTAGTAACCCTGTAATAATGGAATTGAGAATT
>CM033469.1:396561462-396579866 GCA_019447015.1 Hymenochirus boettgeri | reverse complement strand
GGAGGTATAAAATGCGGTATAGATGGGGGTAAAAAAGGCGGTATAGAAGGAGGTTTAGATGGAGGTATAAAAGGCGGTATCGGAGGTTTAGAAGGAGGTATAAAAGGCTGTATAGATGGAGGTATAAAAGGCGGTATAGATGGAGGTATAAAAGGAGGTATAGATGGAGGTATAAAAGGCGGTATAGATGGAGGTATAAAAGCGGTATAGTGAGGGTATAATGAAAGCGGTTATAGGTATAGATGGAGGTTAAGATGGAGGTTATAGATGGAGGTATAAAAGGCGGTATAGATGGAGGTATAAAAGGCGGTGATAGATGGAGGTATAAAAGGCGGTATTAATAGATGGAGGTTGTGAGGTATAAAGGCGGTATAGATGGAGGTATAATAAGCGGTATAGATGGAGGTATAGATGGAGGTATAGATGGAGGTATAGATGGCGGTATAGATGGAGGTATAAAAGGCGGTATAGATGGAGGTATAAAAGGCGGTATAGATGGAGGTATAAAAGGCGGTATAGATGGAGGTATAAAAGGCGGTGGTAGGTGGGGTATAGATGGAGGTGGTATAAAAGGCGGTATTTAGATGGAGGTATAAAGATAAAAGGCGGTGTATAGATGGGTGTAAAAAGCGGTATAGATGGAGGTATAATAGGCGGTATAGATGGAGGTATAGATGGAAGTATAGATGGAGGTATAGATGGAGGTATTAAAGGCGGTATAGATGGAGGTAAAAAGGCAGTATAGATGGAGGTATAATAGGCGGTATAGATGGAGGTATAAAAGGCGGTATGTATAGGGGCGGTATAGATGGAGGTATAAAAGGCGGTTATAGATGGAGGTATAAAAGGCGGTATAGATGGAGGTTATAAAGGCGTATGGAGGTATAAAAGGCGGTATAAAAGGCGGTATAGATGGAGGTATATAAAAGGCGGTATAGATGGAGGTATAAAAAGGAGGTATAGATGGAGGTATAGATGGAGGTATAATAGGCGATATAGATGGAGGTATAATAGGCGGTTATAGTGGAGGTTAGATGGAGGTATAATAGGCGGTATAGATGGAGGTATAATAGGCGGTATAGATGGAGGTATCTGGCGCGGTATAGATGGAAGGTATAACGGCGGTATAGAGGAGTACTAATAGGCGGTCCTCCAATGGCGGTAAAAAGTCGCGGCGGTCCCGCCTTTCATTGCCTTTCTTTCCCTCTCTATTTTTTCGCTGCTTCAGTTCGGTCGTACACCAATGGCCATCTAGCATGATGGTAGATAATTTAGTTGTATTTTGTCTATTACGAAGAGCCACCTTCCCCCCCCCCTGCTCTGTGCAATTGATGATGAGGTATAAAAGGCGCCCTACTCTCGCCACGCATGTTATTAAAAGGCCGCGGGTATGCTGGAGGTAAGAAATTCCTGGTGCCAACGCCCTGCTCTTCCTTCTTCCTTGCGCTGTTCGTGTCTGCTGGCGGTATCCCCGGCGGTATTGCTGGAGGTCTAGCCGGCTTTGCCTCTCCTCCTCGGTCTTGTGGCGGTCTCCCAGGCGCGGTATTGCTGCGGTCTCACCGGCTGGGTGGTCTTGTGGCGTCTCCCCGGCGTGTCTTGTGGCGGTATAACCGCGGTCTCGCCGGCGGTCTTGCTGCCGGTCTCCACCGGCGGTGGTTTTTGGGTGCTGGCGGGTCTCCCCTGCGGGTTTGGCTGGAGCTCAAAGGAGTATCGCAGGCGGTCTTGCTGAGTCTCCCGGCCGGTCTTGAGGCGGCTCCACGGCGGTATTGCTGGCGGCTTTCCCGCGGTTTTGATGGTGGTCTCGCCCGCGGTATCGCTGGACGGTCTACCACGGGTGTTCTAGCCGCGGTCTTGCTGGAGGTCTCCCCGGCCCGGGGCGGTCTTGCTGGAGGGTCTACACCGGCGGTGGGGTTTATTGCTGGAGGTTTCTCCCAGCGGTCTGCTCTTGCTGGCGGTCTTCTTCTCCCGGCGGTTTTTTTCGCGGCGGTCTAGGCTGGCGGTATCCCCGGCGGTCTCGGCTGGCGGTCTACACGGCAGTCAGTCTCGCAGCGGGTTTCTAGCCGGGGAGATCGCTGGGGGTCTACCCGGCCGTCGCGATTGGCGGTTCTCGCCGGCGCTCGCTGGGGGTTCTAAACGCCGTCCGTCGATGGAGGTATAGCCGGCGCTCTAGACGCGGTTTCTAGATGGGGTCTCTCCAGGCGGTTTCGAGCTGGCGACGGTCTAGCTGGAGGCACTAAACAGGCCGGTTAGAGCTGCGGTCAGTCCAGGGGTATCGATGGGGTCTCCCAGGCCGCTCGCTGGAGGTCTCCCCAGGCGGTCTCGCTGGCGGTTCTCCCCGGCGGTCTCGCTGGTTGTTTCTTCGCCGGCGGTCTCGCGGGCGGATCGCTGGCGGTTCTCCCCGGCGGTTGTTCTAGATTGCCGGTTCTCGCCGGCGCTCGCTGGGGGGTTATCCCCTGGCCGTCTGCTGGGGTCTCGCATGGGTGGTTCTCGCAGGCGCGTCTCCGCTGGCGGTCTCCCCGCTTCTCGCCGGCGGTCTCGCTGCGGTCTTCGCTGGGGTTCTCCCCGCCCGTCTCGCGGCGGTTTCTCGGCTGTCTCGCTGGCGGTATGCGGCGGTCTCGCTGGCGTTCTCGCGGCGGTTCTCTCTCTCTGGCGGCTCGCTTGGTGTCTCTCGGGGGTCTGCTGGGGGTCTCGCTGGGGGTTCTTCTTCTCTCAGGCCTTCTCTCTTGCGTTCTCGCTGGGTCCGCTTGCTTTCTCGCTTTTCGGTCTCCCCGTTCCCTTCTCTCGGCTTCTCCCCTTCTTCGGTTTAGAAGGAGGTATAAAAGGCTGTATAGATGGAGGTATAAAAGGCGGTATAGATGGAGGTATAAAAGGAGGTATAGATGGAGGTATAGGAGCTGGTAAATAGTTACCCTTTAGTCTCAGTTGTTCTAGCAGGATTGGACACTATGGTACTGAATAAAGTGTAAAAAGGGAAGCAGACATAGGAGTAGAGAGTCCACTACAGTGACCTGAGAGCTGGGGTGGCATTTACAAGCGATTGTTATTTATCTGTTTCTGATTCCTCGGTTTGTGAGTATTTATGTGAAATCTGTGCCATGCTATGTCACCTCTATTGTGCTAATTGCAATGTCTTAATTATTGTTCTGCTGTAATTGATAAGATACTGTTTAAGTTCAAGAACCACTGTGCCCATTATTGCATTCTACCAAGAGTGTTAGTTCAGCAACACTCTGCCTCAACATATGTAAGGGCCCACTCCTGATCAATAGAGTCTTTGCATAGAATTTGGATAAGGCTGACAGACTCTGGAGCAAATTAACTACCCCCATTTTAACCATCGCCTTTCAAGGCACCAAATTATGTGACGGTAGTTTCTACCTTGAACACTTCAGGGTTATTCAATAAAAGTTCTTATTGTTAAAAAGGTGGCTAACTTTGCCCAAACAATCAGATGTAAGCTTACAAATGTTAAATAAGATCTGATTGGTTGGGGCAAAATTATCACTATTTTAAATAAGAACTTTTATTGAATCTCCCTGCATATTTCGATTTAGAATTAATTTCAACTTGTCTTTCTTTTTAGGAATTTAATATCACAGTTTTCTTGCTTATAGGGTCCGTCTGTTCTCCTACCTCCAGAGTGGCTCAGTTTCATTCATTCAAGTTTTCTCAATGAGGGTTTGCATCATGATACTGCAAAGGATAAAGAGAGAATTAAGGTTACCAGATCATCGCCTAATTATACTTGTGCTGTACTGACTTTTTTTTAATGTTTCCTCCCACATTGTCACAGACTATTCTTCCATCTTGACATTAAAGAACATATGTAAATGAAGTAGGGGGAGGGGTTTGGAAAATGTCAGTTACTGCATGATTCTAATTCTACTTTATCGGCCTATTAGGATGAGGATTGAGTTTGTTCATGGTATTGTAGCAGATAAGGGATTAGTGCATACACGGATTAACTGCAGAGATGTTATCACCAATATAGTAAAATGAATAGAGTGCAGTAAAATGGGCTATTTATCATATATGAGGGCGTGGTGGTATTTTGTGTCTTTAACACCCTTTTTTCGTTGTTTCAGAAACCACCTGGCAGTGAAAGCAAATGATCCCAATTTTTGCGTATGCCGGAATTCAAGAAGAAATCGTTCTTGTTGTTTAAAAAGAGCAAATACGCAGCTACGTGATCCATTCCTGTCCGAGTTCCGTATGTGTGAGGGGTGTGGTGAGTGTACCCTAAGGGTCTTTCTAGGATGGTGGATGTGACTTGTCCATCAAGGAGAAAATGTGGGAGAATTTGAGGTTACACAGTGGCCCTGGAAGGAAACTAATCCAGAGTTCTTCCTCCCGTAATATAACTAGTGTCGTTTCCATGAAATTCCCCAGAGCACAGTGTGTGGAACGTCCAGTTCTGCTCTGTCATTACTGAGAATTAAGAAGATGCATTCATGGCTATGTAACAAAAGTTTCTATCATTCAAATATGGTGCTAATTTGCCAACCATCGGATGTTTATTTACATTTGAAGCTAACAACTGATGTGGTGGGCAAACTAAGCACCATTTAACGCTAAGTACTTTTTCACATCTCCTGATTGTATGGATGGTCACGAGAAACCGATCCCATTATGTGGCTATATGGGATGTTAGCTTAAACTATCATGGCCTTTTTATGTTTCCTAACTTCCCCACAAGAAAGATACAAGTAGCCAATTCAACAGCAGCTTCCCTAGGTGAAGCTCAATGGGCATGTCAGTACCACGGGAGGAGGTAATTAGATTAATTATTTAATGTCCATATATACATTTTCGGATGAGATGGACATCCCTTATTGACTGTGTGGTCAGTTCCGGGTCCCTATAATAAATTCTCTATAGGATAGCTTGTCTAAGGGTTCCTGTTATAAATATGTTCTATGGCATATGAACCATCAGTAGGGTTCCTTTTTAAAATTACGTATGCTACAATAGCTGGTCTTATAGAATTGGATGTAATACCTGATATGAATTCTTATCCTCCAACAGGGAAATGCCATCAAGACCTACAAGTATAACCCCATCACCTTCTTGCCATTGAATTTATTCGAACAATTTAAAAGAGCGGCAAATGCTTATTTCCTTGTTACTTATCCTTCAGGTAATAACTAAACATGTGTTTCATTGAATGGACTTGGAATGGTCATGTATCTTCATTGGCATTAATTGTTATATAGTTTGTATGAGAGCTTAAGGCAACCTAATATAAGGTGATGTATTTGGGATTTAATAATCCCTGCGCACCTACACCATAAATAACTCGGTTAAGTGCATCTGTAATGGAAAAAGATTTGGGGATTCTGGTAGATAACAGACTTAGCTATAGCAAACAATGCCAGGTAGCAACGGCTAGAGCTAGCAAGATATTGTCTTGTATAAAGAGGGGAATAGATTCAAGAGAGAAAATATTATTCTCCCTCTTACAAGGCATGGTAAGGCCTCATTTGGAAATGCAGTGCAGTTTTGGAATCCCATATACAAAAGGACATCTTGGAAATGGAAGCAGTTCAGAGAAGGGCAACTAAATTAATAAGGGCAATGGAGGGGCTTGCCTATGCAGGCAGATTAGACAAGTTAGCGTGTTTACTTGGAGAAGATGACATTGTGTGGGGATATGATAACTTTATACAAATATATTATTGGGCCATACAATAAACTCTCGGTGGATAAAGGAATTTTCCCCCTTTAGCTGTTTTGTTTGGGGTTTTTTGCCTTCCTCTGTATCAGCGGTTAAGTAGGTTAAAAAGAAGGGTGAAACTTGGACTTGATGGACGTATGTCAATTCAACCTCATTTACTATGTACTATTGTAGGGAACGGGAAACTAGTTACCCTTTAGTATTCTTGTTCTGGCAGGATTTGGCCAGTAGGGGCCCGTGTTAAAAGTATAAAAGAGAGATCAACCAAGTGATCTTTCTACTTCCTGGAGTTTCCCAGAGGATAGGGGAGAGCCAGGGGACCTAGATAACAGGTAGCCCCAGTTATGTGAGATAAGTTTCTGTTATAGTACACTCCGGAGTAATAGATAGGAGGTAGGGGTAGCTATGAGCAGCCTGAGCTCCAACAGAGATTTGTAAGGACTAGAGTCCTGGGTATACCACCCAAGAATAGGGCATAGTGCCAAGCATAGGGGTTAGAAGATTCCACTACAGTGACCTGAGAGCTGGGGTGGCACTAACAAGCTGATTGTATTTATTTGATTCCTCTGGTTTGTGAGTATTTATGTGATATCTGTGCCATGCTATGTCACCTCTATTGTGCTAATTGCAATGCTTTATCATATGTTCTGTTAATAAATAAGTTTAAGTTCCAGAACCACTAGCGCCCATTTATTGCATTCTACCTAGAGTGGTAGTCAGCAACACCCTGCCTCCAACATATGCGAGGGCCCACTCCTGATAATGAGTTCGTGCATGAATTATGATAAAGCTGACAGTCTCTGGAGCAAATGAACTACCCCCATTTTACTATCGCCTTACACTATGTCTAAACTTCACAACTGTTTTGATTTCCTCAGCGCAGTTCCATGACATGACCCTGGTTGGGGGAGTGTACCTACAAGGCTGGGAGATTATCTGCAAAGACAAACCATGCTCCTTTCTAGGGGCCAAAATGCCCCAGGCTCAGTAACTGTTGCAGTATATATATATTCCAATTCTGGTTGGAAGGATCCTGTTGGGATTGTTCAGAGCTTGGGCTTCTCCCATTGACCTTCTATATACTAATCAATTTAATACTTTGTAACATTATCATTTGTTCTTGTCATTCATTTCATACTCTTTCCAGGTTCCTTCTCCAGATTCTATTGTAATTCTAGTTTAAGGCTAACAAAATCTAATATTCCAAATTATTATTTTCCCTACAGACCATTCCACAAATATCCACCGTGACCTGGTCAACCACCTTGATCCCCTCTGTCTTGTTTTGGGAATCACTGCCATTAAGGATCTCGTGGAGACATTGTAAGAAATGGATTTGTACTAATTAATTCTAACTGGAATCTATTTTTTATTATGGGCATGTGGAGCCTCTAACATAAGGGAATGGCCAATGCGTGTAGCTTGTGGGGTTAGACATCACTTGTAATAGGTTGTGTAGTTAGGGATTGGTTGCACTGAATAAGGGACATTTAAAGTTTAGGCTAAAACACACACAGGACACTAGTTTGACCCTATCAACTGGGTTGATGCCTACGAATGGACCATTGGCAAAATCTACTGCAGTGTTGATCGAAGTTTATCTGATTTGGACAAACCCTTCACCAAAATTGGTCTGTAGTGGCCGAGATTAAAGGGATCTCTATTGGTAAAATCATTTTGGTACTCTGTTTTATTGAAGAACAGGTGGTAAAGGAGCTGTGTCTTACCTCCCATTCTCAATACAATGTTCTGGAGCCGGGAACGAACTTACCTGATCTCGCTCCTCTGCCACGTCTTCTGACAGGTCCTGACGGACTCGTATTCTATGCGCATAGCGTAAGTCCGTGGGACCTGGCGGTGGACACGGTGGAGGAGCAAGAGATTGGGTAAATTCCGGCTCCTGAACGTTTTATGAAGAACGGGAGGTAAGACACAGCTCCTCTACCTCCTGTTCTTCAATAAAACCGAGTACCAAAATATAATTTTACCGTAGAGATCCCTTAAGTTCCCATATTTCAGGTGATCGGACACATCCTAAAGCTGAGTACACCCCTTGCAAATCTTCACCCAGACTGAACGTTTGGCACTTCCGACTGGTCAGCAGGCGATGGACTGTCTGTTATGGTAAAAACAAACCCGACCGCAGGGGTGCGATCCATAGAGTGATTTTGGACACATCCAGCCGAAAGCCCATGCAATGTTTTCAGACCAATACACTGATAAATCTTTCAGTCGGGCCAAAACTTGATGGTGTGAACCCGCCTTAGAGGTTGAGAAAACTGACTAATAAAACAATGCGTTACTGTCTGACTTCTTATCCAAGGACACACCTGTATGGAATAAATAACAGCAGGCCCTGCCGCCCCTCCCATACCAGAGAACAATATAAACAATATCAATACAGAGTGTGGAGCACTCCTGTCCTACCTAACTTAATTAAGCACTTTTTACAGCTCCACAGGAATGTGGGAAGTTGCCTCACCCCTGTGCCTCCTTTTCATTAAAGTTATATTTTGCTTTTAATTTTAGCACAAAAAGTGACTTACAATTCAATGGCACCTGAAGCGCTTGCACATCTTTTCTCTTAGTCGTTCAGGTGGATGGCAGTGAGTCCAAGGCTTGACTTCGCACAACTGTATCTTGGTCAGGAATGACGTATATACTGAACTATAGGAGAGATGACTTTTAACATGAAATGTGGATCTGTGTGGCTATTCTATGTAAACCTATTTGCTTGTTTTATTCTCTCTACAGATTGTTAGTAGGAGCACGTTAACCCCAATTCACTGGCAGCGCTGTATTTACTCTCTTATCCTTTCCATTTATTCTATAGGCCCGGCATAGAATGGATAATGAAATAAATAATCGCCTAACGAGGTGATGAACAATGGCAGGTAATGGAGAATGTTCCTTTATAATGTATTTTATATTCTTCTCATATGTAAAGTCACCGGAAATCCATTATTATAATGCAAGTAAATTAGACACAGGGAGAGATGAGATAAGTACTGCCCCATTCCCTCCATTTCTGGCAGAGGTTACTGCCGCCTTCCTCTGCTCAATGAGCCTTTTATAGCTTGAGCATGTGCAGGAGGGGCGGAGCAGGGGAACACGCAGTCATCATTAGTTTGTGATGTCAGTTGTCACAGCCTTGATTTGTAAGCAAACAGGTTATGATAAATCTCGTTAGTAGCGATCGTTAGAAGTTAGAAGTTAAATTGGATCTAAACACTTTCCATACAGACAGGCTGCTTGGTAGTAGCCATACAGCCAATAATGTACACTATGGGAGTTTGTTTCCGTTAACCATTTTCCGACCTGTACAGAGTTTGATAAACAAGCTGCCTAGTAAGATGGAATGATACAAAGCCTGCAATTAATATGTTCGAGTCGTAGTGTTGGAGAGCTGATGGAGTAACCTACGGTGGCCCCTATGTTGCCGTCTGGAAGCACCGATACATGTGATGGGACAATGTACACACAATTGGTTAATATTTCAGTAAACATTAAAGTAATTCAGTTGTATTTGTTCTTGCGGTTATTGAATCACAACATTGTTTCATACAAAAAGAAAACCAAGGATCAAGTCTATAGTAATAAGGAATATTCCTTAATAAATCGGTCCTTAAAAATATCTGTTGTATATCTCAATAAATATATTATTGTACAATGATAAAGTGATATATGACAAGGAAAAACACAGTTCTAAATACTGTGACCGTGTGGTGTGTAAAACAGTCAATCCATATAAGTCCTCAGGACAGTTCTACCCTTGTGCCTCACGGTTTATACAGTACAACTCCTCTATAAAGCCCCTCTGGTAACCCATTGCATTTCAGATCTCTGGCTCCTGGCACAATCAATCTATGTGTAGTGCTGGCCTCTTGGATCTGTATTTTGTCACATCCAGGATCCGGGGTGTAGGGGAGAGAGAATACAGATACTAGAGGACAGCATAATAATAAATATTCCTTATTTATATAGACTTGATCCTTTGCGCTTTCCTGCTTACCTATTTTTGTCTTGTTGATTCGCAGAGTGGTAACCAGTATTATCGCGATTTGAAACCCATCCGGCCGGGATTCATATTGATTTAGGGCTATTCAATTTCTATATTCTTTCATACACAAAGATTGGCTGAATAAAAACAATAGGAGCTATGATGACTCTTATGGTAAATAAAGATTCTATTGCTATTGTGACTGGGCAAGGCAAGCAATACGGCAGCTCCTCTCTATTGTCCTGCATGTAGGGAATGCAAATAAAAGGGAAGTAAACCATACTTGTACAAACTCGTGTGTCATACATCTACCCTTCTGTATTTGTTCTGTGTTATTTACACAATTGATTATTCCATCCACTCGGCCCTTCCTCTGTGTTCAGGTTTGAGAAAACAAAAGTGGAAACATATTCGTGTTGGAAATATCATTCGCATTAAGAAAAATGACTTCATTCCAGTGAGTGCCGTGTTTTTTTCTTATTGTGGAATCACTGGCAGTGTCACTGGTCCAGGTTCTGCTGTTTGTCCGACAAAAAGCGCACACAAATTCACACACATAAACCTACGTTAATGCACTCGCACTCGCACAAAACCTTAATGGCAAAAGTAGATAAATAAAAAATAAATGTGCACAATTTGCCAGAAATTTAATATAAATTTAACAGAAAGAATTTGGTAAAACCTTGTTAAGTACGGTACTTCCACTGGAGCAACTGTCCCTCCCAAGTATAAAATCAGGGGTAATTTAAAAAGAGGGCAAAATGATACCCATGATCTTAACTAGATGGCCAAACTTCCTAAATTTTTAGAACTTTGAACTTCATTAAAAGTTTGTCAATGGGAGAAAATGGCTTGAAAATTCTGATAAAATACGTGTTAAAATAACAATGGTAACTTACTGGACATGGCTCTGGGACTGGGAAACCATGATCGGGCAATTATCGGGCTTCTGCATTGAATTTTCTAGGGTTACCGAAACATTTAGCCCATCGAAGGTTATTTCTAAATTCGATGGTTACCAAACGCACATTTGAGGATTATGGCCAAATTCGAGGGCAGAAACGCTACATTATAGGTTATCGACTAACGGTTAGTGGACGGTGTAAACCGAATGATACGTTCACAAGAGTGGCACAATTTTGGCTTTTATTAATGTCTTGACATCCCCATATGTAATTACAGTCCATTTCCGCTCCTACAGTAAACTGACTAATCACATCCGAGAACACAAACCTCATAAAACTCTGCACAACGCATTCACAATCTAATAGGGACCAATAAAAGTGAATTTAAAGGAATTGACCGGTATTTTGTTTTCCGAGAGTATTTAAAAGAATTCAATAATTCGGTATGGAAGATTCCAATCAGTAGATCACAGTAATACAGAAATAAACTCCAGCGTTACACAAACACACCTGAAGGATTTAATCCTTAACTTCAAACTGTATTCAAATATCGGTTTGTAATACACGTCACTCTACCCCTTGACATGTTATTTACATATTGTGTTCTAAAGTCTTATGAAATCTAGGTAAAGTTAAAGCTGATGCCTGTGTTTCTTACAGGCGGATGTACCGCTGCTCTCCAGCACACCCCAACAGCCTCTGCTATGTAGAAACAGCTGAACTGGACGGGTGGTTTCCTTTAATCTGGATTGTCAACAAGTCAAGAAACAAAAGGTTTGGTCGCCCTCTAGTGGCAATGTAAAAGAAAGTGTGTGACTGCCACATGCCACAATTGTGCACCCAAATACGAACAGGGCAGAGGATAAAGCTACTAATAATCATTATACTTTATTTTGGTTTGTCCGAGAATCATTTATTTTACTATGAATTTATATATTTCAATTCCAGTCAAAATTCCAGAATATAAGCAAAGTTACAGAGGAACTCATCCAGATGGAAATCTACTCAATATAGGTTATCGATTAAATGTGTAAATAATAAAGGAACCTCCGTATAAATCTGCAAAGGTGTTTGAATGACATTTTTACTTTGTATGTCTGTGTTAAGGACCCTGTATTGGGTGTGGTTAGAATCAGGCCCATGGCAAAAACTGGCAGTTATGGTCGGCCTTAGAACTAATGTTGAATGTGCTCAGTGATTTTGCTAACCACCTTCTCTGTCAAGTCATTATGGCGACCACCCACTGATCCTCTAATCAGATTGAGCAGGATGAAAAAACAATTGTTTCTCTCCAGAGCTGTTTCTAGCCATATTGGTGCCCCTAGGTCGTGATCAGATCGCAAATTACCTATCAGACTTAAAATTGCAGTAGTGTGACCTAACCCACTCAGAGTATTGACATTAACCCTTCAGTGCCAGCAGACTTCCCCAGAATATTGTGGTTACCACATTTCAGTGCCAGCAGAGGATATCCATATCCCTCAGTGCCAGCAGACTTTCTACTAATGATTTCAGTGCCAGCAATTTAACCCCTATTGAGAAGTACATACGGCATGTAGTGGGGCTGATCCAATTGGCTACCAAAGGCATGTGATCCCACTAATGCAATCCAAGATGCAAAGCAGGGATAGGGGCCCCATCATAGTTTTTTCTGGGGGGCCCAGTGATTCCTAGTTAGAAATCTGTTAGAAATCATAGAATCAACACAGGCTTTTGACATAACATAAGATTGTCTCAGCCATGTCTAATAAGGGACCAGTTTGACACCTGATGGAGACCTAGAGCTCTACCCCTATAGGGAGATACAATTTTCGTTGGTGTACGTACAGCATCTTCTTTACTTTGTGGCTGCTAAAGGCAAAGCCATGACAGATCTGTCCGATAATGATTTATAGGAATCTCATCTAAAAACAATATTTATAAACGTGGACATTTTTACCTTTCAAAACAATGATTTACATGAAGGAAGTCTGCAGCTGACAGTCATGCGGTAAACCTACAGGTTACATCTACCTTGGATCTCTTACGCAAATAAATTGCCGCTCGCCCCTCTTTTATTTGACTTATCATGTTAAACATTGAGTACAATCCAATATTGAATAAAGGAACGTCAGCCGAGATATCATTCTTATGAATGGGAACGCGGCAGTAATATACTACATTGTTTTCCTGTTTCTAGTGAGACAATCTGGTTAAAGTCCTTGAATCACAGACAAATCTCCAGGAGAAAAGGCGGGCGGAATTTGATGGTAACCGATTTCACTAACTATTGTTTTTTCTGTTTATGGGAATACATGTTCGATCTGTTATGAATGGAGATATAAGAACGTAGGTCACGGATCGATGGAGATAATGGTAAATAAACTTCTTACGTGGTAGAATATTTTCCCGAGGCAGGATGTCCCACCTTTATTGTCAAACTAGGATAGGGACAAGGCTAATTCCCAGTTTAGTTAAGTGGCTCATGATCTGTATGTTAATAGTTTTTTGCAAAATTTTAACCGCAGTGATGTAGACGACACATCTATGTCAGATGATCACATGCTATGATCTTTGCCAAACACAGGAAACAGAAGAATCTATCTACTAACTGTTGGGGAATTATTGTATGGCCTTGTGGTGGCCGGACGGTCCAACAGTACTTCGTCCGAACCGGACGAAAGAACAATCAGACGGGTGGAAAATCACAACCGATCGTGTGGTCCTCTGGTGAACCACACGATCGGTAGCGTTAACTGTGGACGCGTCTGCTTTGCCGCGACGCGTCCTTCACCTGGCGACGGGTCAGGAGGAAGATAGTTATAGTGTGTACCTAGCTTTATAGTTCCAGTGTAGGTTGGAGGACACGTGTCCTGTTATAGTTCTGGTGTAGGTTGGAGGACGCGTGTCCTGTTAATGTGCAGTTTGTCTCTCCTACCTGCTGAGCTGTTGGTGCCAACATGTTGGCATGGTGTTTATTTCAAGACCTGAATTCAGATTTCCAATACTAGACACCTGAAAGTCTTGCCATTTGGAATGAGAGCAGCATGGCGTTTCTGGTGGTTATCAATGAGTTCCTCTAATTCCAGTGACATTGCCGCGAACTCTCTAGGAAGAATTAACAAGCTGTAGTGCGTACAGGCTGTCTAATGGAAATAGTACCCATAACTTTACACTGAAATAGTGGTGGAGCCACTAAAAGCCGCAATTTGAGCTTTTTCAGATGTGGTACAAAATGTTGCCCGTGTCTTAATCTGCGTCAACCAATCAGATGTTTTCTAACTGTTGTAGAACAGTAAAAAGGATCTAATCTGATTGGCCCCACTGCAGATTAGGGCAGGGGCAAATTTTGCACCACATTGACTATTCCAAAAAATTTATTTATATCTGCAAGGATGACGGGAACCTCCGCACACAGCCAATAAAACATATAATGTCATTAGTATGGGCATCACTTGAAGTAGAGGGAGTAAGTTAAGGTAAAAATAGCAACACTTATTTACAGTAGGGTGGTTAATCCTAGGACTACTTTCCAATAGATGTGTTTGTATCGAAACATAAACCCTCCCACTTAAAGGAAATGTTCACCCAAACACACTTGATCCATGGCTGGATCATAAAGAGTCATAGAAAATGAGCCATCTCCCACTTTAGAATAAAAGTACTGCCCCTTTACACTAATGCTATCACACTTCAGCAATATTTGCATATTTATTAATGAAAAGGGCAGAAAACAACTTGTTCTTTAAATACTATCAGTCATTTGGATTACAAACCCGATCTGTATCGGCTCCCTGCCAGGTATCTATTACCGCTGAAAGCATTTTCAAAAACGTTGGCCCAGTCGGCAAAAGGGGGCATAATGAACTAAAACAAAACCCACATTTTCTGTAAATATCCGGAAACGTGAATCTCACAATTGGGAAGAGTTTTTATGTAATTCATTTTACAGGTTATAAATAGGATTGGTTGTGTTTTGGGTGAAGATTTCCTTTGACTCTAAATATTATTGGAACATTTCATGGCAGGTTAGATCCTAGTGTCTCGACAAGCAGTCCATGTCCCGGAACATCATAATATTATAGAATTTCTATCTGCCAAACAAGCCTCCTGTTTCATTTTGACTTATATTTCCTTGTGCTGCAAAATGAATTAGAAATCATAGGATGTCAGGTGGAATTTAATTAGCTTGCACTTTGTTCCTAAAGGGATGGTGGGCTGGGAGGAGCCAAATAATCGACTGGATAAGTTCCTAGGGACCTGTACTGGAGACACATGAGCATGGGCTGGACGCTGATAAAATTCTACTACGAGGCTGCACTGTACGAAACACAGAACTGCCACGCGCTGGTCATATTTGCTGGTAGGTTATATATACACCCAGTATGATCGAGGTTGGGTGATCTTTATACTCAATAAAACAGTGGCTTCAAACTGGGCCACCCAACCTAGACCTAAACATTTTCATTGGGATCAACCTTTGCCCAGATTCTCCCAATTCTGATTCCTCTCTGCCAGGGAGGAAAACTAGATGAGAAACCTTTTCCACATTCAGAGAATCTTAGGGATGTTGAATGGGGTGGGGGTGGGTGGTGATTTTCTGCTGGACTACGTGACAAGGGTTGTAATATTATGGAAATGCTTCTCAAACAGCCAACCATAGAATTTGGCCTGGTGCACACAGGAAAATTAGGAAACAGTATTCCCTTCAGACAGACTACTGATTAGTACACTGAACGCTCGTCTGTTTGATCTGATTGGAATTAAAAGGGTACCAGGGATATATTGGTGTGACTGGTTGCAGGCCTATGTAGACCAACTGATCGCAGATAAATTACCACCCATCCATTTGTCCCGATTTTCAGATATTGGGTAAGACAAATCCTCACCGATATTTTATCTGGTCAACTGAAATATTACAATGGAGAGACAAAGGTTCACCTGTTGACCTAGCCCTTACAGGAATGTTCAACAATTCAGGGTTTTAATTTGCATGTTTGTGGTGTGGAAAACACCAATTTAGCCACCCTAGATATTGACCATCCCTTAGAAATCAATCTCAAAAGAGGGAACCACCAGTGACCATAATGCCTGTTTGAGGTTTGTCTGCCAATGAATATATCACAGGAGGTGATGGATCAGACCATTAGAAGCCCAAAGGGGAGTGTGGGTGTCCGATGGTAATAAAGCATTATCTGCCATTTAGGGGCCTTGAGTAAGGGGCAGATTGGAGCACAGGATAGAGCAATGTAGAAAATTACTCTTAGAGCAATAGTGGGGTAAAGTAATTATATTGGAAAGTGAAGAGTTTTAGAGGAAAAAGATAGTAATTGCGCATTATCTTGTCTATTGATGACAATTGGTAGAGCCCTATGGTACTGCTTATTTCTAAAATAGGGCTATTGGTTGTTTTATTTTTATTACAGGAGGATAAAAGATTATGAGAAACAGCGGGAAAACCAGATTAAAGAGAACAAAGATCGACTATCTAATGAATTACATGGTGTCAACGGTAGGGACTGGGAGATTTATTAAGAACAGTTATTGGTGAATGCTGCTTTAGTACAGGAGAATATGTTTACCTTGGGCTACAGGTCACGGATCGTTTTTAAAGAGCTACTACACAAACCCAGTCTACATATTTCTTCCACTTAACATTAGTGAGCTGCCATTTTGGTTCTGTAACGTCCTTACACTACGTTGGAATGTTCTAACAGTTATTTCTATGATTGGCTGTGTGATGGGTCAAACATGCTCAGATCTCTACTGAGCAACTGAATCAACCCAGTCGCTGGGTCAAGGGCAAGACCATATGGTCTCTACTAGGGTCCTGCAAACAGGAAGTCAGTATTTCGGTTGCATTTAAATAAAACAGATAAAATGCTATGAATTGGCAGATTAAGGTCATAGGATGGAAAATACTGCCTTTTTTCTTTCCTTAAAAAATATGTACTGTTGTATTTGCAATTAAACGTTCCCCTTTTTAAAATATTTAATTTGAAAAATACGCATGTTCTAATGTAATATTATCAATAACATTGCGGATTAATTGCCCCATTTTAAGATCACATTTGTAGCCTTATTCCTCTCTTAAAAATTATCCATAGCGTCCCACAAAATCTCTAAATACACAAAATAGCTGCCAGATTGTAGTACAAGAACCAATCTGTCCACATCTGTAATGAATGTTCACTCAAATCATAAAATGGCCATATTACACTGTGGGCCATAAGGAGGGTGGTGGAGGATAATAACCAAACTTAGTCATGGTCCTTATGCTAAGGTATGTAAAAAAGAAAACTATAGAAGGAGGTATATAGGCACTATAGTAGGTAAAGGTGGATGCAAAAAAGTAGGTATAGATGGAAGCATACAGATAAAGGAGGTATTGATACAGCATAGAAAGCATAGATGGAGGTAGGAAGGATTTGAAGATAGGATGGGGTAGAGAAGGGTATGGGAGTAGAGGATGTATTAGAGTTATAGAAAGAGCTTTTAAGGAGGGTATAGAAGGAGCTACAGCATTAAAGGGGTAAGATGGAGGTAGAGAAGAGGATAGGGGGAGGGGATAGAAGGAGGTAATAGTATAGAGAGCTATTGACAGTTGAAAGAGGCAAAGAAGGAGCTAAAGTTATAGAAGGATGGTATATAGGTGGCAGGCATAGGAGGTATAAAAAATGCGGTATAGATGGGGGTAAAAAGAGGATAAGAGAGAGGTTAGATGGAGGTATAAAAGGTTGTAGGAGGTATAGAAGGAGGTATAAAGGAGGTATAGATGGAGGTATAAAAGGCGGTATAGATGGAGGTATAAAATGGAGGTATAGATGGAGGTATAAAAGGCGGTATAGATGGAGGTATCAAAGGCGGTATAGAGGAGGTATAAAAGGCGTATAGATGGAGGTATTAAACGGGGTATAGATGGAGGTATAAAAGGAGGTATAGATGGAGGTATAAAAGGAGGTATATATAGATGGAGGTATAAGGAGGTATAGATGGTGGTATAGAAGGAGGTATAGATGGTGGTATAAAAGGAGGAATAGATGGAGGTTAAAAGGGGTATAGATGGTGGTATAGAAGGAGGTATTATAGATGGAGGTAAAAAGGTGGTATAGAGGGTGGTATAGAAGAGGTATAGATAGGGGGTATAAAAGGCGTATAGATGGAGGTATAGAAGGAGGTATAAATGGGGTATAAAAGGCGAGTATAGATGGAGGTATAGATGGCGGTATAGAAAAGCAAGGTATAGTATATATGGATGTATAGAAGGCGTATATAGAGGAGGATAAAAAGGAGGTATAGATGGCGGTATAGATGGAGGTATAGATGGAGGTATAGATGGAGTATAGTGGAGCGAAGAGGAGGTATAGATGGAAGTTATAGATGGGGTATAATAAGGAGGTATAAGGTATAGATGGAGGGGATAGATGGAGGTAGATGGGTGGTTATAAAAGGCATATAGTGGAGGGATAGATGAGGTATAGATTGAGGTATAGATGGAGTATAGATGGAGGTATAGAAGGAGGTATAGAAGGAGGTATAGATAGGGGTATAAAAGGCAGTATAGATGGAGGTATAAAGGAGGTATAGATGGTGGTATAGAAGGAGGTATAATAAGGAGGTATAGAGGAGGTAGTAGAGAGTGAAGATAGACGGAGTATAAAAGGGGTATAGATGGAGGTCTATAGATGGGGGTCTACAAACGGACGTATAGATGAGGTAGTAGAAGGGTTAGATGGGGTAATAAAGGCAGTAGTATAGATGAAGGAATAGATGGGGTATAAAAGGCAGTATAGATGCGAGTATAGATGGGGTATAAAAGGCAGTATAGATGGGGTATATGCAGGAG
>CM033469.1:396369761-396561233 GCA_019447015.1 Hymenochirus boettgeri | reverse complement strand
TTTAGCTATGTCTTCAGTTATAATCAGTGTTTAGCTATGTCATCAGTTATAATCAGTGCTTAGCTATGTCATCAGTTATAATCATGTTAGCTATGTCATCAGTATATCAGTGCTTAGCTATGTCACAGTTATCAGTGTTAGCTATGTCATCAGTTATAATCAGTGTTTAGCTATGTCCATCAGTTATAATCAGTGCTTAGCTTGTCACCAGTTATAATCAGTGTTTAGCTATGTCATCAGTTATAATCAGTGCTTAGCTATGTCATCCATTATAATCAGTGCTTAGCTATGTCACCAGTTATAATCAGTGCTTAGCTATGTCACCAGTTTATAATCAGGGCTTAGCTATGTCACCAGTTATAATCAGTGCTTAGCTATGTCACCAGTTATAATCAGTGCTTAGCTATGTCACCAGTTATAATTAGTGCTTAGCTATGTCATCCGTATAAACAAATCAGTTGTTTAGCTATGTAATCATTTATAATCATTGCTTAGCTAGTCACCAGTTATAATCGATGTTTATTTATTCATCAGTTATAATCGTGTTTAAGCTATGTAATCAGTTTATAATCAGTGCTTAGCTATGTCCCAGTATAATCGATGTTTATTTATGTCATCAGTTATAATCAGTGTTTAGCTGTGTGATCAGTTATAATCAGTGCTTAGCCATGTCATAAGTGTTACTCACTGTAACTGGTGTATCATTTGCTCAACACCGGGATATTTAAAGACACATTGAAGTCACCTGCATAAAAGAACTTGTCCTGTAGCTTTGTGGTTTAATATTGTTGGAACTCCTGGTGACTTTTAAAGGGTAACTGTAGTCTCAGTACAAGGTCCTTTATTAAAAAGAGCTCTCTTCAAACATGCCTAGGATAATGTATCTAGCTTCTCTGGATCTTAAGTTATGCTTGTAAAGTTACAGTTCCCAGACTGCTACGTCCTTTTGATAGGCATGTGTTATAAGCTGTGTCATTAGCCCTACCCCACCCCTAGTCTGAACTAGTTACAGACCTGCAACTATTCTCTGCCCTTTTTGTACCTTTGGGCACCTTGGGGGGAAAAAAAAAGTTTTCTTTTCAGCGCTTGTGGCTAGCTTTAAAATATTTAGAAGTTTGGGGGGTGGGGCTGATCATGCCCTTTCCCAGCAATGGACATGCCCCAAGCTTAAACGTGGATGCGACCCCAAGTGGTGTGATGTCACAGCTCACAGTACTATTAAGAAGGGAAAAATTTTTGGATAGACAGCAGCTAGAAAGCCTGTTAAACTGTTAAACTGCTACACCAGGGACCCTACAATGAGTAAATGTGATGTCTTAACAGTCCTCTAAGGCGAGGCCACACTAGCTCGTTTTTGGCGCATTTGTTAATGAGTTTCGTGCTCGCGATTTTCCTAAAATGGAAATCGCTGGAACGCGAGAATTTGCGTTTTTTTGGTTAATCATGCGTTTCCATAACGCAAAACGTCAAAAACGCATGCGCAAATGCAAAATGATCAGGATCGCGTGTGTGATAACGCTCACGATTTTTTGCGCGATTCCTGTGCTTATACAAATTCATTGTAATATCCCTTAGTTTATGATGAAGATCCCTATCCAGCCAGCATGGGCGCTCCTGTTAACTGAAATAATAACATACCTGATCCATCAAACCGACAAGGAGAACAGGAAGACTGGAGTATAGAACGTTGTACAGAGCTTGAACCAATCTTCATAAACAGGCTGGAAAACAGAAAGGGCAATAGAGTTGGATAGAAATCTTGGCTGCGGTTATTAAAGGATAACTACACTCCTGTAATATCCCTGTATTAAGTGCTGAAGCCAGGAGGAAGACTGACAGAATCCAGTATACTTTGGGCTGGTGCTCCTCACAGAAACAATATTCGGAGGTAGGAATTACCCGTCCTATATACCTTCCCAAGTACTTTTCAGTTTAACTGTTTTTTAAATAACTTTATACACACGATAGTTTCCTTTAAAGAGTTACTAGAGAGTGATTAGGTAAAATTGGTTTCCTGTGGTTAATTATCAAGAGTTGCAGGAGCTGGTCAGCGGAACATCCAGACCCCATACAAAGTTTAGACTAAAACACATTAACCCCTGAGCTAGAGATGAGTAAACAAGGGGTAGTAAAAAGGAAACTAAAGTAATGGCTTTGGCACCTGAGAAAATCACACAACAGTAAAAATAAAAACAAACTTCCGGTGCATGGGAGACGTTTTTAAAATTCCGGACGTGTTTTCGAGCATTACTGTTCCCAAACAAACGAGGCTACTTTCTGTAAACCTCAAAAGACCTTGTATGTTCAGAATCCCTCGGAAGTACAATCAGAACTCAACAGTAGTTTCGATAACCCTTGAAGCAGGCTGGTACTTTATCAAAATAATTATCAAAATAATACTGAAGTTTGCTTGTGAAGGTTCCATTCATCCAGGTCATGGTATATCTGTTGTATTCAATTAGATCAACTGGACTTGAAATGTAGTTCTTGAAGAACTTTCGCTAGTCATCCGACTGGCTTTCTCAATTCAGAATGACTTGTACAAGAATCTGTGGCACACAAGAAAAGCGACATCATATATGCAGTGCAGTGCAGTGAAGAATGCTCTGATTTGTATGTGGGGGAGACCAAACAGCAACTGCATCAACGTATGGCCCAGCACAGAAGAGCCAATTCCTCGGGTCAGGACTCAGCCGTGTACCTGCATCTTAAGGATAGGACATACCTTTGAAGATTGTAATGTTAACATACTGGCGAAGGAACGTGACTGGTTCAAGAGAGTTGTTAAGGAGGCCATTTATGTGAAAATAGAAACCAAGCCTAATAGAGGTGGGGGGGTTCGACACCAACTGTCTGCCATGTACATGCTGTTTTAACACTTACTCTGGGCGTTCCTATAACACCTCTTAGCCCTATCCATCACACCCTTAACACCTGGCTGTGATATGCATTGGGATTTTCCAGGGTACATAATTGCCACAGATTCTTGTACAAGTCATTCTGAATTGAGAAAGCCAGTCGGATGACTAGCGAAACGTCTTCAAAAACTACATTTCAAGTCCAGTTGATCTATTGATACAACAGATAAATACTGAAGTTCCAAATGGTTCCAATGGAACTTTCGTATTTCGAACCCGGATCCCATCGCTACAGAAACAGATTAAAATCAAATATCACTAAGAAGATCCTAACTAAGACATATTTGGATGAAATGTTTAAATCTTTTCACTAGAGCAAAACTTTGTACACAACAAAGCTGATTTGAGATCTCCTCCTGGAGACCAATGAGCATGCCTGAACCAGTGGTTTGGGGAAGAGGAGGAATTAATTCCCCATTACATAAAACAATCTAAACCTCCACTATGAAAATCAATTTGTCCTGTAATATCGCAGTGAGACATTAAATCACTCTGGGCTCTATTTATAAACGCACGGATATCGGAATTTTTTATAACCGATGGTTACTGTATTATTGTACTACCACAGCAGTATTGTATGGTCACCGATGTAAATGTTGACTGTGTCCATACAATACCGCTGCAGTAGTACAAACCTGCTGTATCAGTACCATGCAGTATCAGTATTTTACTACCACGGACTGAAAAACACATGCGTTAAAGGCAAAATAGCCATAATGCACCTATACATCCGGCACTGTGTGACTTTACAACACAGAGTCAATGCAGCAAGGTACAAGTGTGTTGGACGTCTTAAAATAAGGTCTTGACGAAACCATAATCATAACCCACAACACCACAGGTTCCATCTATAACAAAACCAATCTGTAACAGGGTTTTACATTGGTTTTTTACCCCAATCTTGGAGGTAGTACATGAGGTCAGTACATTTAGAAGGGAGATATGGAAACATTATAGCTTCACTTACCTGGGCTGAAAATCCATTGAAGAAAGAATACCAGAAGTGAACCAACGAAAAAGGAAAAGTTCTTGTGAAGAAATACCGTAGGAACTTGCACATGCGAATGTATGACCAGCGACCATGAACCAACAGTAGTCTTGCAGGTACTGAACTGGCCAAAGGAGTTAATCACTTGACTAACAGCCTGCATACCTCCCGCCCGCTTATACCAACACCAATATGGGCAGCTGGAAGAATAATTGAGAGGAAACAAACTCAAATATGGCAACAACAAATGTCTACCTCTCCCTGTGAAAGAATTCATTGTGAAAACCTGTGCGTGTCCTGATCTGACAACTAAATTTCTTATGCCAACATGGAAGGCCAATAAAATAATGCAGACATATAGCAGTCCAAGTAATAATTCCTGGATATGCTTGTGAAGTTTCATTCATCCAGGTCATGGTATATCTGTAGGTTCAGTTAGATCACTGGACTGGTTCTTATTCATCCCGGTCATGGTATATCTGTGTCATTATATCACTGGACTGTCCATTCATCCGGTATGGTATTCTGTGGTATCGTTATATCACTGGACTGGTTCTCATTCATCCAGGTCATGTATATCTGTAGTGTTCAGTTAGATCACTGGACTGGTTCTCATTCATCCAGGTGGTATATCTGTAGTGTTCAGTTAGATCAACTGGACTGGTTCTATTCATCCCGGTCATGGTATTCTGTGTGTTCAGTTAGATCAACTGGACTGGTTCTCATTCATCCAGCGTCATGGTATATCTGTTATATTCAATTAGATCAACTGGACTGGTTGCATCATCCAGGTCATGGTATACTGTTATATTCAATTAGATCAACTGGACTGGTTCTCATTCATCACGTCATGGTATATCTGTTATATTCAATTAGATCAACTGGACTGGTTCTCATTCATCCAGGTCATGGTATATCTGTGGTATTCAATTAGATCAACTGGACTGGTTCTCATTCATCCAGGTCATGGTATATCTGTGGGATTCAGTTAGATCAACTGGACTGGTTCTCATTCATCCAGGTCATGGTATATTCTAATATATTCAATTAGATCAACTGGACTGGTTCTCATTCATCCAGGTCATGGTATACTGTTGTATTCAGTTAGATCAACTGGACTTGAAGTTTAGTTCTTGAAGACGTTTCGCTAATCATCCGACTGGCTTTCTCAATTCAGAATGACTTGTACAAGACCTGTGCAACTTTCCTGGGTACATAATTGCCACAGATTCTTGTTCAAGTCATCTGAATTGAGAGATCCAGTCGGATGACTAGCGAACATCTTCAAGAACTAAACTTCAAGTCCAGTTGTCTAATTGAATACAACAGATATATATCTTCTTCAATTGTACAATGGCATATCACACTGCACTATTACACAGAAAGTTCTCCTGATATATTATTGATCCATTTCTTTTTGTGCCATTTTGTATTATAACAGTTGCAGTGGCATAATAATAGTATCTAAACATAAAAAGGGACAATTAGGCAGCTATCCAACCCCTGGATATTCCACCCGACCTATAATTCTCTACATTTAAAAGGCTTCTCTCTGAAATTCCATTAGCTATACTTCTCAGAGGGAGGTGAAAAGACAAGTTCCCCCTGCTGCCTGGCCAATCAGGCACACACATTCCCACGACTATAAAATAAAGGGACAGTGATCCATGATGCTGAATTGATGTTTTATTGTCCAACAAGTTAAGTTTCTTTCTTTTTTTTTCTGTAGCCAAAAGCATCTTGTTGTTATCATTAAAAGTGCAAAACTTTTAAATAATTCCTGCCATTTTCTCCTAATCTGATAATATGGTTTTATACTGTACTAAACTTGAAGCCCATCTCTTCTCCTTATTTTTCTAATGTCTCCTGCAGCACAAGTGACGCTAAGCACTGATTATAACTGGTGACATAGCTAAGCACTGATTATAACTGATGACATAGCTAAGCACTGATTATAACTGGTGACATACCTAAGCACTGATTATAACTGATGGGTCAATATTTTAAGCCGACAAGTCGACTAGGTCAAAATATAGTTGGTCACAGTAAAAACTGAAGATTGAATGAAATTTATTGACCTGTCTGATTGAACGTTCATCCAGGTGGATGGAAACTGAAATATCGGTTGGTTGGGTTGAAATATCTGCCTATGTGTACCTACCCTAACAGATCAATTTTTATCCTAAACTTGCTGTTCTCCAGATCCATTTAATTGATATTATATTTCTATTTCCCTCCCCTGCAGGACGTCAGTGACAAGTTGAGTTTACGGTTCCCATCTCTGTACATCCCCGGACAGAAAGATTTGTTGTTCAATTACAAGAAATTCTTTTTGAGTCTGTTCCACGGCATTGTGACGTCCCTTATTATTTTCTTCATCCCCTATGGAGCTTTCTTATTAACCATGGGCCAGGACGGAGAGGCGCCTTCCGATTACCAGTCATTTGCAGTCACGACTGCCACAGCTCTAATAGTAACCGTGAATTTCCAGGTAAGTTCGCCTAGAATAGTTACCATGAGTTGACATTACAGAAAAACTGTTTTTTGGCAAGAAGCAAATATACAAACCAGATAAAATGGAGGGCTAAAGGTTTTTGTAAACATTGGGTCAAGAGAAATGAAGGCCTCTGGGAAATGCAGGATGGATCATTAAATGTTAAACAATGTATCAAATATGATATAGGATATTTATGATTGGCTAAGCCCTGCCCATTCCTGCAAGAGTTCCTGCTGTAAAGGGTCCTGCATGTCCATTAGCAATGGGATTAGGACAATCCTCAGTGTTTTCTAATATGTATCAAATTGCCTATTTTATTTGCTACTGATTATAGTATTGTCCTGTCTCCCTGATAAACAGATTGGCTTGGACACATCGTACTGGACTTTTGTTAATGCGTTTTCAGTCTTCGGAAGTATCGCCATTTACTTCGGAATAATGTTCGATCTTCACAGTGCAGGAATCCATGTTCTCTTTCCGTCTACCTTTATATTCACAGGTACATTATAGCGGGGACAATAGTGTTACTGTGGGACATCCCCAAATATTATCACAGAAATAAAACAAAAGGAAATTAACCCAGAGATTTAACGTGCCTTTCAGATGAGTCTCATACATTGGGCAGCATAAAAAGTGTATTTAAGGTAATTAGTATCTTAGACCGACCAATACTTTGATAGACAGGTGTTAATTGTAAGTGGATGTACCATACATATTGATTGACATTCAATTTGCTTAATGAATTGATTAATGTTGAATGTTTTCTATAGCGAGGTTACATTACATTCAGTTGGAACTTCAGAAAACACTACAATCATTTTACCGATTGACTTAAAAAAAAAACAACTTTCCCCATGGTAATTACAATATTACGATCTAATGTCGCATAATAAGATCGGGAAAATGTAAAGTTCTTTGGCCAATCAATGGAAATGTTGAATTGTATGTCGGATTGTACGGCCTAGTGTATGGTTAGGGGACATCACAGATATCCTTATCAACTCAACTGTTAAGCTAGGTAGACACAGTAACGATAAAGCCCTGATACTGACATATCGAGCTTTATCAGTACTGTGTGTACCTAGCTTTCCCGAACGAGTGCGCGTCCTCTGAACATTCGTGAAAGAAGTAAAAATATCCCTCCGGCGTGGTAGACTCCCTATAGGGTAGTCGGCTGCGGTCAAGGGGAAAAACACACTGTCCTGAACGCCCCCCCTATGTTGTGTATATGGAGAATGCTCGGGACTGTGTGTAGCCCAAATTTTGAAAAATGACAGAATCTTGCAGACGTGTACCAAGCTTTAGATCAAACTGAGGAAGAATCTTAACTCCTATGAGATAGGAGTCCAATGAGATGAGAGAAAAGGACCAAGTGGTGGTGACTAAGACACCATTTCTGATAGGTCCTACTGGCCTCTCATTACACAGTTGAGTTCAATATCGGGCAAGGAATTTATATGGGGAAGTATTACTTGGTATAGATCATTAAGCAGCAAACCTTCTAGGTCTGTAGTTTCCTTTAGGTTGGGTATAAGTGATAAATCGCGCATTGCTCGTCCGTTTTAGAATGTAACGTCATTAACTGTGAATTGTATATTTCTTTTTAGGTGCAGCCCCAAATGCTTTAAGGCAGCCGTATCTATGGCTTACCATAATCCTAACCGTTGCAATTTGTCTTCTGCCAATTGTTGCCATACGGTTCTTCTATAAGATTCTTTATCCTTCGGAGAGTGATAGGGTAAGTACGGTTAAGGAGATCCCAAAGCTGCATCTCCACCATAACAAGCTTTGGTGAACAATATAGAGTCATAGTTGCCCACTGCACCCGTAGTGGTAAAGTGCCGGTTAGGAGAGTATTGAGAAGATGGACCTCACCAGCCAATTGTAATATTCCAAATGCTCATTCCGAGTAATTCCCATCTATTTATATCTGAACCCTGTAATCTGGATAAACTGTAAAATCCCACCACTCCGGTTAGACCCACATTACTGCTTTATGGTGTATAAATACGTTTATAGATTACGTTTTTTTCTCAGATTCAGAGAAACCGTAAGAAGTACAAAGAGGAAGAGCAATGGAAGCCGAGGCACAGCATTAGACGCGGTGTATCTACGCGCCGCTCTGCTTACGCTTTCTCCCACCAGAGAGGATACGCCGACCTCATCTCCTCAGGGCGCAGCATTCCGAAAAAGCGAGCGACGCTGGGCGCCGTGCTGGGCGGTAGCGCAGCCGAAATTTACCAGCCGGCTCTGAATACTTGAACACGTTTTTACCAAAAACAGAGCAATTTTTTTTATATACCCAGATTTTTGCACGTGTGAAATAATACTTTCTATATTTTTACAAAAAAAAAGACCTTCTCTCTCAGGAGTTTTTTTTTTTTAAAGGGAAGTAAAATTAATGGGAGATTATATATTTCTCTGAAGACTTTTTCAAAATGGCAAAAATTATATATTTTCTACATTTTTTTTTTTTTCTGAGGACAAAGTTACATTTTTCCATCAAGGTCCCTAAGTTCTGGTGACCAGTGGGAATGGAAAAATAGACTTTTCGACTAATATTAGGATCTCGTGTACAAGAGGATCTATTGGGTGACTTGAGTTTTTCTTGCTGAGCCGCTAGTGATAACCACTGCCATGCAGGGTGTACTGGGTAGGGCCTGACGTGTCATGGACGATTAATATAGAGGTCAAAAACTGTGAATTATGGTTTACTCTTCAGCCATTTCTTATTTAATGTTGTTAATAAAAACTGTAGTTAATGTATGTTTGTACTGTAGATATGGTTCTTTTTTGTGCCAGTACAATTTTAACTGAAATCTATCTTGTGTGTGAAACCTTTTATTATTATTATATATTATTATTATTTTTTTTTTTTTTTTAAAGAATTTGTTTTTATTTTTAATATCCCTTTGTGGAGGAATATTATTTATTTCTCTATGTACCGGATTCAGTTACACTTAAAATAGAAGCAGTGAAAAGTTTATCTTGAAAACTGCTAAAACTTATTGTAATAAAACATGACTGGGAACTTCTACTGGTAGTGAATGAAGTGTTTCTATGCACAACTCTAATACATTAACACTAATTGTACATGATATTGTTTTGATCAGGTGTTAGTAAGCGATAAGGGGGCTATTCTCAACACAAAACTTTCAAGGACTTGTCAGCCCCCCTAAAATCTAATTTAGAAACCGCCCCAAACCCCAAGTAGATATATTAGAAGGCAGCTCATAATGTAGCAGAGAGCATCAGGATGTATGGCTGCCTATTGGTACATTCAAATTTATAAATATTGCGTTTTGGGAATTGCTTAAACTTTACATCTTTGATGTGGGGTGGACATGTCCATGATCTTAGAAAGAAATGTATAGCTTTATTTTATTAGTACAAACTTCATCATGTACTTATTTATAATGACTTTCTCTATGAGTGTTAAGAGCTGCATAGAGATGTCTCGCTCTGCCTGGCGTACATAGAGAGTCTCACTCTTGCCTGGCGTGCATAGAGGTGTCTCACTCTTGCCTGGCGTACATAGAGGTGTCTCACTCTTGCCTGGCGTACATACAGATGTCTCACTCTTGCCTGGGTGTACATAGAGGTGTCTCACTCTGCCTGGCGTACATAGAGGTGTCTCGCTCTTGCCTGGCGTACATAGAGGTGTCTCGCTCTTGCCTGGCGTACATAGAGGTTGTCTCGCTCTTGCCTGGCGTACATAGAGGTGTCTCGCTCTTGCCTGGCGTACATAGAGGTGTCTCGCTCTTGCCTGGCGTACATACAGATGTCTCGCTCTTGCCTGGCGTACATACAGATGTCTCACTCTTGCCTGGCGTACATACAGATGTCTCACTCTTGCCTGGCGTACATAGAGGTGTCTCGCTCTGCCTGGCGTACATAGGGGTCTCGCTCTTGCCTGGCGTACATAGAGGTGTCCGCTCGTGCCTGGCGTACATAGAGGTGTCTCGCTCTTGCCTGGGTTCATAGAGGTGTCTCGCTCTTGCCTGGCGACATACAGATGTCTCGCTCTTGCCTGGCGTACATAGAGGTGTCTCGCTCTTGCCTGGGACATAGAGGTGTCTCGCTCTTGCCTGGCGTACATAGAGGTTGTCTCGCTCTTGCTGCGTACAAGAGGTGTCTCGCTCTTGCCTGGCGTACATAGAGGTGTCTCGCTCTTGCCTGGCGTACATAGAGGTGTCTCGCTCTTGCCTGGCGTTCATAGAGGTGTCTCGCTCTTGCCTGGCGTTCATAGAGATGTCTCACTCTTGCCTGGCGTACATAGAGATGTCTCACTCTTGCCTGGCATACATGCAATAGAAATGCAG
Source organism: Hymenochirus boettgeri (assembly GCA_019447015.1). Taxonomy (NCBI): domain Eukaryota; kingdom Metazoa; phylum Chordata; class Amphibia; order Anura; family Pipidae; genus Hymenochirus; species Hymenochirus boettgeri. The sequence continues at coordinate 396,550,508 of CM033469.1, read as the reverse complement.
AAAAAAAACACGGAGTCGCACTCCAAAGTGAATGGGGAAATTTATTCAAAACCAGTCAACACAATGTTGGGGGGGTACAGGTGATGTGATCAAGGGTTTTCACATACCTCTTACCTGATCACATTGCTGCACATATGATAAGGGACCTGTCCCCCGAAAGTTTGTTGATGGTTTGAATACATTTCACTATTCAAATTTGGAGTGACTTGTGCTTTGTTTCCAGTGGTACTTCTATTCCTTGGAAGTGGGAAGTTTATTGGACATCTGCCCCGCCGTGGGTGTGTGCACTTGGATTTCTTACCTTGTTGAGACTAGAGTACAAGAATACATGACTGTCCAGCAATGTTCCCTTAGATGTGTGAAAGTGGATGTTTCAGCTTAGCAGCTAAAAAGGAGAAAAAATAGATAAAATATTTGCAGGTCCATTGTATAATACAGAATTGTACCGAATTCACTGGTTTAAATATAAAATCCGGTCACTTTAGAGCCAATTATTATATGTCCACTTATCTCAGCGCAACATCTCCCGTAGCTTTACAATGACATGTATACATTCCCATCAGGCCCTGCCCCGAAGAGCTTACAGTCTAAGCACATTTATTTGACACATACAACCTATCAGTATGTCTCTATGATTGTGGGGAAACCGGAGTGTCTAGAGGAAATCACTCAAGCACAGGGAGAACATACAAAATCCTTGCAGATGTGTCCAAGGGTGGAATCAAACTCGGGACTTCTGCGCTGCAAAGAATCCGTGCTAACCACTGAGCCACCGTGCTGCCACAAATTAAACTTTAACTACGAAGAACAGGAGGTAGGAATACTGTGCTACCTCTTATATTGCAGGTAGTCATACCGCTATCCTTAATGCAGGTATCCCACTACTCCGGATCTTCGGAGTCTCCCGCCGGAGACCACCCCGATCTCCCGCAACAGAGAGGAGTCTTGAATCTCTTCCCTGTTACGCCCCCTTTATGTGTGTCACACACCCCCGCGACAGCCACGCCATGCCCATTACCACACCCTAACCTGCCTCCTCCACACCCTAGTGCATATGTCAATGATGTCACACAGCGTAGCCACGCCCCCTCGCCCACCTGCCCGTAAAGAATTTGTTTTATTTTTAATATCCCTTTGTGGAGGAATATTATTTATTTCTCTCATGTACCGGATTCAGTTACACTTAAAATAGAAGCAGTGAAAAGTTTATCTTAAAAACTGCTAAAACTTATTGTAATAAACATGACTGGGAACTTCTACTGGTAGTGAATGAAAGTGTTCTCTATGCACAACTCTAATACATTAACACTAATTGTACATGATATGTTTTTGATCAGGTGTTAGTAAGCGATAAGGGGGCTATTCTCAACACAAATTTTCAAGGACTTGTCCAGCCCCCCTAAAATCTATATTTAGCTTTAGAACCGCCCCAAACCCCAAAGTAGATATATTAGAAGGCAGCTCATACTTGTAGCAGAGAGCATCAGGATGTATGGCTGCCTATTGGTACATTCAAATTTATAAATATTGCCGTTTTGGGAATTGCTTAAACTTTACATCTTTGAGTGTTAGTAAGCGATAAGGGGGCTATTCTCAACACAAACTTCAAGGACTTGTCCAGCCCCCCTAAAATCTATATTTAGAACCGCCCCAAACCCCAAAGTAGATATATTAGAAGGCAGCTCATACTTGTAGCAGAGAGCATCAGGATGTATGGCTGCCTATTGTTACATTCCATTATAAATATTGCCGTTTTGGGAATTGCTTAAACTTTACATCTTTGAATGTGGGGTGGACATGTCCATGATCTTAGAAAGAAATGTATAGCTTTATTTGATTAGTACAAACTTCATCATGTAATTATTTATAATGACTTTCTCTATGAGTGTTAAGAGCTGCATAGAGATGTCTCGCTCTTGCCTGGCGTACATAGAGATGTCTCGCTCTTGCCTGGCGTACATAGAGATGTCTCACCCTTGCCTGGCATACATAGAGATGTCTCGCTCTTGCCTGGCGTACATAGAGATGTCTCGCTCCTCATGGTACGCCAGGCAAGAGCGAGACAACCTCTATGTACGCCAGGCAAGAGCAAGACACCTCTATGTACGCCAGGCAAGAGCGAGACACCTCTATTGTACGCCAGGCAGAGGTGAGACACCTCTATGTACACCAGGCAAGAGTGAGACATCTGTATGTTACGCCAGGCAAGAGTGAGACACCTCTATGTACGCCAGGCAGAGTGAGACACCTCTATGCACGCCAGCAAGAGTGAGACATTCTCTAGTCGCCAGGCAGAGCGAGACATCCTATGCAGCTCTTAACACTCATAGAGAAAGTCATTATAAATAGTTACATGATGAAGTTTGTACTAATAAAATAAAGCTATACATTTCTTTCTAAGATCAGGGACATGTCCACCCCACACAAAGATGTAAAGTTTAAGCAATTCCCAAAACGGCAATATTTATAATTGAATGTACCAATAGGCAGCCTACATCCTGATGCTCTCTGCTACAATATGAGCGGCCTTCTAATATATCTACTTTGGGGTTTGGGGCGGTTCTAAAATAGATTTTAGGGGGGCTGACAAGTCCTTGAAAGTTTTTGTTGAGAATAGCCCCCTTAGCTTACTAACACCCTGATCAAAAACATATCATGTACATTAGTGTTAATTTATTAGAGTTGGGCATAAGAAACACTTTCATTCACTACCAGTAGAAGTTCCCAGTCATGTTATTACATAAGTTTTAGCAGTTTTCAAGATAAACTTTTCACTGCTTCTATTTTAAGTGTAACTGAATCCGTACATGAGAGAAATAAATATATATCCTCCAACAAGGGAATATTAAAAATAAAAACAAATTCTTTAAAAAAAAAAAAAAAAAAATAATAAATAATAAATATAATAATAAAAGGTTTCACACACAAAGATAGATTTCAGTTAAAATTGTACTGGCACAAAAAAGAACCATATCTACAGTACAAAACATACATTACTACAGTTTATTATAACAACATTAAATAGAATGGCTGAAGAGAAACCATAATTCACAGTTTTTGACCTCTATAATTAATCGTCCAATGACACGTCAGGCCCTACCCAGTACACCCCTGCATGGCAAGTGGTTATTAGCGCTCCAGCGAAAGAAAACTCAAGTCACCAATAGATCCTCTTGTATCCACGAGATCCTAATATTAGTGCAAAGTCTATTTTTCCATTCCCACTGGTCACCAGAACTTAGACCTTGATGGAAAAATGTAACCTTTGTCCTCAAAAAAAAAAAAATGTAGAAAATATATAATTTTTGCCATTTTGAAAAAGTCTTCAGAGAAAATATATAATCTTCCCATTAATTTTAACTTCCCCTTAAAAAAAAAAACTCCTGAGAGAAAGGAGGTCTTTTTTTTGTAAAAATATAGAGTATTATTTCACACGTGCAAAAAATCTGGGTATATAAAAAAATTGCTCTGTTTTTGGTAAAAACGTGTTCAAGTATTCAGAGCCGGCTGGTAAATTTCGGCGGCGCTACCCCCAGCACGGCGCCCAGCGTCGCTCGCTTTTCGGAATCTGCTCCCTGAGGAGATGAGGTCGGCGTATCCTCTCTGGTGGGAGAAAGCGTAAGAGAGCGGCGCGTAGATACACCGCGTCTAATGCTGTGCCTCGGCTCCATTGCTCTTCCTCTTTGTACTCTTTACGGTTTCTCTGAATCTGAGAAAAAAAACGTAATCTATAAACGTATTTATACACCAAAAGCAGTAATGGTGGTCTAACCGGAGTGGTGGGATTTTACAGTTTATCCAGATTACAGGGTTCAGATATAAATAGATGGGAATTACTCGGAATGAGCATTGGAATATTACAATTGGCTGGTGAGGTCCATCTTCTCAATACTCTCCTAACCGGCACTTTACCACTACGGGTGCAGTGGCAACTATGAGACTCTATATTGTTCACCAAAGCTTGTTATGGTGGAGATGCAGCTTTGGGATCTCCTTAACCGTTACTTACCCTATCACTCTCCGAAGGATAAAGAATCTTTAGAGAACCGTATGGCAACAATTGGCAGAAGACAAATTGCAACGGTTAGGATTATGGTAAGCCATAGATATCGGCTGCCTTAAATTTGGGCTGCACCTAAAAAGAAATATACAATTCACAGTTAATGACGTTACATTCTAAAACGGACGAGCAATGTGCGATTTTATCCTTATACCCAACCTAAAGGAACAACGACCTAGAAGTTTGCTGCTTAATGATCTATACCAAGTAATACTTCCCCATATAAATTCCTTGCCCGATATTGAACCAACTGTGTAATGAGAGGCCAGTAGGACCTATCAGAAATGTTGTCTTAGTCACCACCACTTGGTCCTTTCTCTCATCTCATTGGACTCCTATCTCATAGGAGTTAAGATTCTTCTCTCAGTTTGATCTAAAGCTTGGTACACGTCTGCAGATTCTGTCATTTTTCAAATTTGGGCTACACACAGTCCCGAGCATTCTCCATATACACAACTAGGGGGGGCGTTCAGGACAGTGTGTTTTCCCCTCACCGCAGCCGACTACCCTATAGGGAGTCTACCCGCCTGAGGGATATTTTTACTTCTTTCACGAATGTTCAGAACGCGCGCCTCGTTCGGAAAGCTGAGTACACACAGTACTAATAAAGCTCCGATACGTCAGTATCAGGGCTTTATCGTTACTGTGTCTACCTAGCTTAACAGTTGAGTTGATAAGGAGATCTGTGATGTCCCCTAACCTACACTAGGGCCGTACAATCCGACATACAATTCAACATTTCCATTGATTGGCCAGAACTTTACTTCCTGATCTTATTATGCGACATTAGATCGTAATATTGTAATTACCATGGGGAAAGTTGTTTTTTTTTTTTAAGTCAATCGGTAAAATGATTGTAGTGTTTTCTGAGTTCCAACTGAATGTAATGTAACCTCGCTATAAAACATTCAACATTAATCAATTCATTAAGCAATTGAATGTCAATCAATATGTATGGTACATCCACTTACATTAACACCTGTCTATCAAAGTATTGGTCGGTCTAAATACTAATTACCTTAAATACACTTTTAGGCTGCCCAAGGTATGAGACTCATCTGAAAGGCACTTTAAATCTCTGGATTAATTTCCTTTTGTTTTATTCTGTGATAATATTTGGGGATGTCCCACATAACACTATTTCCCCGCTATAATGTCCCTGTGAATATAAAGGTAGACGAAAGAGAACATGGATTCTTGCACTGTGAAGATCGAACATTATTCCGAAGTAAATGGCGATACTTCCGAAGACTGAAACGCATTAACAAAAGTCCAGTACGATGTGTCCAAGCCAATCTGTTTATCAGGGACAGGACAATACTATTCAGTAGCAAATAAAATAGCAATTTGATACATATTAAAACACTGAGGATTGTCCTAATCCCATTGCTAATGGACATGCAGGACCCTTTACACAGCAGGAACTCTTGCAGGAATGGGCAGGGCTTAGCCAATCATAAATATCCATATCATATTTGATACATTGTTTAACATTTATGATCCATCCTGCATTTCCCAAGGCCTTCATTCTCTTGACCCAATGTTTACAAAAACCTTAGCCCTCCATTTTATCTGGTTTGTATATTTGCTTCTTGCCAAAAAACAGTTTTTCTGTAATGTCACTCATGGTAACTATTCAGGCGAACTTAACCTGGAAATTCACGGTTACTATAGAGCTGTGCAGTCGTGACTGCAAATGACTGGTAATCGGAAGGCGCCTCTCCGTCCTGGCCCATGGTTAATAAGAAAGCTCCATAGGGGATAAGAAATAATAAGGGACGTCACAATGCCGTGGAACAGACTCAAAAGAATTTCTTGTAATTGAACAACAAATCTTCTGTCCGGGATTACAGAATGGAACCGTAAACTCAACTTCACTGACGTCCTGCAGGGGAGGGAAATAGAATATAATACAATTAAATGGATCTGGAGAACAGACAGTTTAGATAAAAATTGATCTGTTAGGGTAGGTACACATAGGCAGATATTCAACCCAACCAACCGATATTTCAGTTTCCATCCACCTGGATGAACGTTCAATCAGACAGGTCAAAATTTCATTCAATCTCAGTTTTTACTGTGACCAACTATATTTTGACCTAGTCGACTTGTCGGCTTAAAATATTGACCCATCAGTTATAATCAGTGCTTAGGTATGTCACCAGTTTATAATCAGTGCTTAGCTATGTCATCAGTTATAATCAGTGTTTAGCTATGTCATCAGTTATAATCAGTGTTTAGCTATGTCATCAGTATATAATCAGTGTTAGCTATGTCATCAGTTATAATCAGTGCTTAGCTGGTCATCATTATATCAGTGTTTAGCTATGTCATCGTTATAACAGTGCTTAGCTATGTCGCCATTATAATCAGTGTTTAGCTATGTCGCCAGTTATATCAGTGTTTAGCTATGTCATCAGTTATAATCGGTGTTTAGCTATGTCATCAGTTATAAAGTGCTTAGCTATGTCACCAATATAATCAGTGCTTACTATTCCCCAGTTATATCAGTGCTTAGCTATGTCACCAGTTAATAATCAGTGCTTAGCTATGTCACCAGTTATAATCAGTGCTTAGCTATGTCACCCAGTTATAATCAGTGCTTAGCTAGTCACCAGTTATAATTAGTGCTTAGTGAATGTCTCCGTATAAACAAAATCAGTGTTTAGCTATTAATCAGTTATAATCAGTGCTTAGCTATGTCACCAGTTATAATCGATGTTTATTTATGTCATCAGTTATAATCAGTGTTTAGCTATGTAATCAGTTATAATCAGTGCTTAGCTATGTCACCAGTTATAATCGATGTTTATTTATGTCATCAGTTTAATCAGTGTTTAGCTGTGTGATCAGTTATAATCAGTGCTAGCCATGTCATAAGTGTTACTCACTGTAACTGGTGTATCATTTGCTCAACACCGGGATATTTAAGACACATTGAAGTCACCTGCATAAAGAACTTGTCCTGTAGCTTGTGGTTTAATATTGTTGGACTCCTGGTGACTTTTAAAGGGTAACTGGTCTCAGTACAAGTGTCCTTTATTGAAAAAAGCTCTCTTTCAAACATGCCTAGGATAATGTATCTAGCTCTCTGGATCTTAGTTAGGCTTGTAAAGTTACAGTTCCCAGACTGCTACGTCTCTTTGATAGGATGTGTTATAAGCTGTGTCATTAGCCCTACCCCTACGATCTGAAGCATTCGCTCTATTCTCTGCCCTTTCTTGTACCTTTGGGCACCTTGGGGAGGGAAAAAAACAAAGTTTTCTTTTCAGGCTTGTGGCTAGCTTTAAAATGATTTAGAAGTTTGGGGGGTGGGGCTGATCATGCCCTGTCCCAGCAATGGACATGCCCCAACCTTAAACATGGATGCAGACCCCGTGGGTGTGATGTCACAGCTCACAGTACTAGTAAGAAGGGAAAAAAATTTTTTGATAACAGCAGCTAGAAGCATGATCCTGGAGTCATTATAAAGTAGGAGCGTGTTTTTTTTCCATAAAGGCCACTTGTATGGAGACCACAGTTCCCCTTTAATGTCCTTAACAACAATAGGGGGGGCATTTGCTCTAAATATGAACACACACCCAAATCTTGAATATAATTTAAATGTAATATATAACTTAAGTGATTGTATAAGACTGCAAGGAGGTTTACTAAAGTAGTAAAATATTAAACCAAATTCTAAAAATAACAAAGTCTGTTAACGCTACACCAGGGACCTACAATGAGTAATGTGATGTGCTTAACAGTCCTCTAAGGGCGAGGCCACACTAGCTCGTGTTTTTGCGCATTTGTTAATAGTTTCGTGCTCGCGATTTTCACTAAAATGGAAATCGCTGGAACGCGAGAATTCGCTTTTGGTAACGCATGCGTCACCATTTTGTGTGCGTTAATGCATGCGTTTCCATAACGCAAACGTCAAAAACGCATGCGCAAATGCAAAATGCAGGATCGCGTGTGTGATAACGCTCACGATTTTTTGCGCGATTCCTGTGCTTTACAAATTCATTGTAATATCCCTTAGTTTATGAGAAATCCCATTCCAGCCAGCATGGGGCGCTCCTGTTAACTGAAATAATAACATACCTGATCCATCAAACCGACAAGGAGAACAGGAAGACTGGAGATAGAACGTTGTACAGAGCTATGAACCAATCTTCATAAACAGGCTGGAAAACAGAAAAGGGCATAGAGTTGGATAGAAATCTTGGCTGCGGTTTATTAAAGGATAACTACACTCCTGTAATATCCCTGTATTAAAGTGCTGAAGCCAGGAGAAGACTGACAGAATCCGTTACTTTGGGCTGGTGCTCCTCACAGAAACAATATTCGGAGGTAGGAATTACCCGTCCTATACCTATCCCAAGTACTTTTCAGTTTAACTGTTTTTTAAATAACTTTATACACACGATATTTATCCTTTAAAGAGTTACTAGAGAGTGATATAGTAAAATTGGTTTCCTGTGGTTAATTATCAAGAGTTGCAGGAGATGGTCAGCGGAACATCCAGGACCCCATACAAAGTTTAGACTAAACACATTAACCCCTGAGCTAGAGATGAGTAAACAAGGGGTAGTAAAAAGGAAACCTAAGTAAATGGCTTGGGCACCTGAGAAAATCACACAACCAGTAAAAATAAAACAAACTTCCGGTGCATGGGAGACGTTTTTAAATTCCGGACGTGTTTTCGAGCATTACTTTCCCAAACAAACGAGGCTACTTTCTGTAAACCTCAAAAGTAACCTGTATGTTCAGAATCCCTCGGAAGTACAATCAGAAACTCAACAGTAGTTTCGATAACCCTTGAAAGCAGCTGGGTACTTTATCAAATAATTATCAAAATAATACTGAAGTTTGCTTGTGAAGGTTCTCATTCATCCAGGTCATGGTATATCTGTTGTATTCAATTAGATCAACTGGACTTGAAATGTAGTTCTTGAAGACATTTCGCTATCATCCGACTGGCTTTCTCATTCAGAATGACTTGTACAAGAATCTGTGGCACACAAGAAAAGCGACATCATATATGCAGTGCAGTGCAGTGAAGAATGCTCTGATTTGTATGTGGGGGAGACCAAACAGCAACTGCATCAACGTATGGCCCAGCACAGAAGAGCCAATTCCTCGGGTCAGGACTCAGCCGTGTATCTGCATCTTAAGGATAAAGGACATACTTTGAAGATTGATATGTTAACATACTGGCGAAGGAACGTGACTGGTTCAAGAGAGGTGTTAAGAGAGCCATTTATGTGAAAATAAAAAGAACCAGCCTAAATAAAGGTGGGGGGGTTCGACACCAACTGTCTGCCATGTACAATGCTGTTTTAACACCTTACTCTGGCATTCCTATAAACCTCTAGCCACTATCAATCACACCCTTAACACCTGGCTGTGATATGCTAATTGGGATTTTCCAGGGTACATAATTGCCACAGATTCTTGTACAAGTCTTCTGAATTGAGAAAGCCAGTCGGATGACAGCGAAACGTCTTCAAACTACATTTCAAGTCCAGTTGATCTAATTGAATACAACAGATAATACGAAGTTCCAATGGTTCCAATGGAACTTCGTATTTCGAACCCGGATCCCATCGCTACAGAAACAGATTAAAATCAAATATCACTAAGAAGATCCTACCTAACAACATATGGGATGAAATGTTTAAAATCTTTTCACTAGAGCAAAACTTTGTACACAACAAAGCTGATTTGAGATCTCCTCCTGGAGACCAATGAGCATGCCTGAACCAGTGGTTTGGGGAAGAGAGGAATTAATTCCCCATTACATAAAACAATCTAAACCTCCACTATGAAAATCAATTTTTCCTGTATATCGCAGTGAGACATTAAATCACTCTGGGCTCTATTTATAAACGCACGGTATCGGAATTTTTTTATACCGATGGTTACTGTATTATTGTACTACCACAGCAGTATTGTATGGTCACCGATGTAAATGTATGACTGGTCCATACAATACCGCTGCAGTAGTACAAACCTGCTGTATCAGTACCATGCAGTATCAGTATTTTACTACCACGGACTGAAAAACTACATGCGTTAAAGGCAAAATAGCCATAATTCCCTATATACATACGGCACTGTGTGACTTTACAACACAGAGTCAATGCAGCAAGGTACAAGTGTGTTGGACGTCTTAAAAAAGGTCTTGACGAAACCATAATCATAACCCACAACACCACACGGTTCCATCTATAACCAAACCAATCGTAACAGGGTTTTACATTGGTTTTTTACCCCAATCTTGAGGTAGTACATGAGGTCAGTACATTTAGAAGGGAGATATGGAAACATTATAGCTTCACTTACCTGGGCTGAAAATCCATTGAAGAAAGAATACCAGAAGTGAACCAACGTAAAGGAAAAGTTCTTGTAGAAGAAATACCGTAGGAACTTGCACTGCGAATGTATGACCAGCGACCCATGAACCACAGTAGTCTTTGCAGGTATCTGAACTGGCCAAAGTGAGTAATCACTTGACTAAACAGCCTGCATACCTTCCTGCCCGCTTATACCAACACCAATATGGGCAGCTGGAAGAATAAGTTAGAGGAAACAAAACTCAAAATATGGCAACAACAAATGTCTACCTCTCCCTGTGAAAGAATTCATTGTGAAAACCTGTGCGTGTCCTGATCTAGACAACTAAATTTCTTATGCCAACATGGAATGCCAATAAATAATTGCAGACATTAGCAGTCCAAGTAATAATTCCTTGGATATGCTTGTGAAAGTTCTCATTCCCAGGTCATGGTATATCTGTAGTGTTCAGTTAGATCACTGGACTGGTTCTTATTCATCCCGGTCATGGTATATCTGTAGTGTTCAGTTAGATCAACTGACTGGTTCTCATTCATCCAGGTCATGGTATATCTGTTATATTCAATTAGATCAACTGGACTGGTTCGCATTCATCCAGGTCTGGTATATCGTTATATTCAATTAGATCAACTGGACTGGTTCTCATTCATCCAGTCATGGTATATCTGTTATATTCAATTAGATCAACTGGACTGGTTCTCATTCATCCAGGTCATGGTATATCTGTGGTATTCAATTAGATCAACTGGACTGGTTCTCATTCATCCAGGTCATGGTATATCTGTGGGATTCAGTTAGATCAACTGGACTGGTTCTCCATTCATCAGGTCATGGTATATTCTAATATATTCAATTAGATCAACTGGACTGGTTCTCATTCATCCAGGTCATGGTATATCTGTTGTGATTCAGTTAGATCAACTGGACTTGAAGTTTAGTTCTTGAAGGACGTTTCGCTAATCATCCGACTGGCTTTCTCAATTCAGAATGACTTGTACAAGAACCTGTGGCAACTTTCCTGGGTACATAATTGCACAGATTCTTGTTCAAGTCATTCTGAATTGAGAGATCCAGTCGGATGACTAGCGAAACATCTTCAAGAACTAAACTTCAAGTCCAGTTGATCTAATTGAAATACACAGATATATATCTTCTTCAATTGTACAATGGCATATCACACTGCACTATTACACAGAAAGTTCTCCTGATTATATTATGATCCATTATCTTTTTGTGCCATTTTGTATTATAACATTGCAGTGGCATAATAATAGTATCTCAACATAAAAAGGGACATTAGGCAGCTATCCAACACCCTGGATATCCAACCCGACCTATAATTCTCTACATTTAATGCTTCTCTGAAAATTCCCATTAGCTATACTTCTCAGAGGGAGGTGAAAAGAGCAAGTTCCCCCTGCTGCCTGGCCAATCAGGCACACGACATTCCCACGACATGATAAAATAAAGGGACATGATCCATGATGCTGAATTGATGTTTTATGTCCAACAAGTAAAAGTTTCTTTCTTTTTTCTTGTAGCCAAAAGCATCTTGTTGTTATCATTAAAAGTGCAAAACTTTAAAAATAAATTCCTGCCATTTTCTCCTAATCTGATAATATGGTTTTATACTGTACTAACACTTGAAGCCCATCTCTTCTCCTTATTTTCTAATGTCTCCTGCAGCACAGTGACTAGGTAGTAAGGTGATGATGTCGACAAGTTGATGTCACAGTCTTGACGATGACACAAGCATTATTAGAATTCCAATCTCAGTTCAGAACAAGAGAGGGGGGTCTGGGGAATGGAGGGGCTTGACTATGCAGGCAGATTAGACAATTAGGGCTGTTTACATTGGAAGCGACGTTTGCATATGGATATGATCCCTTTAAAATATATTAATGGGCCATACAATGAACTCTCTGGTGCATTGTTCACTAATAGGTCATAGGCTGTAGCTTTTAAGACCAAGGAGCCAAGGACAATTTTTATACTGGATGATGGAGGTAATGAAAGGACCTCTGAACACTCACACTTACTTTTAATCATGTTGACATCATTAGCGCCATCGCCGATCGCCAATGTAACACTTTTTTGTATCTCTTCACTAGGTCCACCACCATGGCCTTTCTGCTTGGGCGTAACCCTACAGCAGATAACGGAACTGCACTCACAGGCCAGGTCTACAAAGCTCTTCTGTCTCTGTTCTTTCAGTGGATGGCCTTTCGCTTCTCCTTGCAAGTCCTTTCTTTTTCCTCTTTGGTTCGTCGGGGGGGAAACTTTAAAAGTCTCTTTCTCTTTTTCTTTTTTTTCAGAAGGATTTCGTTCTGTCAATCAACGGCAGAGGATCAGTAAATATTAAAGTCTCACCTTATCAAAGACTGACGCCTAATTACATAGCCAGTGTTATCACCAGTGAAGGACATCCAGTATCAGGGTTTTCAATAAAAGTTCTTATCGTTTAAAATGGTGCTAATTTTTCGCCAACCAATCGATGTTAAGCTTTCAAATGTTAAATAGATCTGATTGTTGAAATAAATTAGCACCATTTTATAAGAACTTTTATTGAATCTCCCTGAATGGGAATAAACATTAAAAAAAAAAAAAAAAGCTACCGATGGTAATGTGTGTACCGCAGTTCCAAACGTTACTGAGGCCGACGAATGTTCATCACCAACCTCGGAATTGCTAAGAACTGTGCCCAAAGATTTCCCTCACCCATAGTCACCTCCCTTTAGTAAAGTTTAGGGAGTCGGGCACAACTGAAGCAATTGCAGTCCGAATGTTCTCCCTATGCTTTTCATAGAAGGCTCAGGACTGTGTGTACCTCTGTCTCTGTAATCTTTGTAATATCTATACTGTGTGTCCCACCTACTTTGAGATAACAATGCATATTAAGTCTCTTCATTGATTGGTTGTTTTTTATTACCTACCAGCCATGAACCAGTTATAATTAGAGCATGCTCTTATTACGGGGCAATATGGTTCCTCCTGGATACTCTGGGGTGCTCCTGCACTTCCTGCCATTCGGTTTTTTCTGATTCTCCATTCTAGTGTGTAGATTTCGCTGTGAAAAGGTAAAGGTAACGATTGTTCCAACCATGAAAAGGAAAACAAAACAAACTGCTAATACATTTTTCATTATATCCACCTAGAGGAGCTCGTGATAGAAAAATAATGGAAGTTTCTATATGGCCATAGAGAGCAATTTAAAGGCCAGTAAGACTTAATGATGTTAAAGGTTAATTTTTTTCTCCTCACCAGCACAGCATATTCCATACAGTCTATACCAGGTATAGACGCTGATGGTTATACCGGCTATAGACCCTGATGGTTATACCGGCTATAGACCCTGATGGTTATACCGGCTATAGACCCTGATGGTTATACCGGCTATAGACCCTGATGGTTATACCGGCTATAGACCCTGATGGTTATACCGGCTATAGACCCTGATGGTTATACCGGCTATAGACGCTGATGGTTTATACCGGCTAAGACCGCTGATGGTTATACGGCTAAGACGCTGATGGTTATACCGGCATCGCGAGTATACCGCTATGACTGATTGTATACCGGCTATAGACGCTGATGGTTATACCGGCTATAGACGCTGATGGTTATACCGGCTATAGACGCTGATGGTTATACCGGCTATAGACGCTGATGGTTTATACCGGCTATAGACGCTGATGGTTATACCGGCTATAGACGCTGATGGTTATACCGGCTATGACGCTGATGGTTATACGGCTATAACGCTGATGGTTATACCGGCTATAGACGCTGATGGTTTAAACGGCTATAGACGCTGTATGGTTATTACCGGCTATAGACGCTGATGGTTATACCGGCTATAGACGCTGATGGTTATACCGCTATGAGACGCTGATGGCTTATAGACACTGATGGTTATACCGGCTATAGACGCTGATGGCTAAGACCTGATGGTTATACCGGCTATAGACCTGATGGTTATACTCGTCTCTAGACACTGATTGTTATACCGGCTATAGACACTGATGGGTTATACGGCTAATAGACACTGATGGTTTATACCGGCTATAGTCACTGATGGTTATACCGCTATACACGAGTATACCTGCTATAGACACTGATGGTTATACCGGCTATAGACACTGATGGTTATACGGCTATAGACACTGATGTTATACCGGCTATAGACACTGATGGTTTATACCGGCTATATACACTGATGGTTATACCGCTATAGACACTGATGGTTATACCTGGCTATAGACACTGATGGTTATACGGCTATGGACACGATGGTTTATACCGGCTATAGGACACTGATGGTTATACCAGCTGGTTGATGGTTACCTCATTAAATAAAATCACAACGGATTCCTGTTAATATAATGGACCAGTGATCCATCATCATTACAAACCTAAGGGGCCATAATGGCTACATAGAATTTATATCTATTAAAAACATTTTTAAAAGTTACCGCCGGAATGGCAGTTTGGTTTTTGGAGGATCAATGATGCCTGATTGAGCTCCCATACACTAAGACCGAAATGGCTGTTCTTACACACGTCTTGCATCATGCCCCACAATCGATGGGTGTATAAAAGCTTAACTGGCCCTTAAGTCTTGTGTAATAGTCCTCTCCCAATACTGCAGGCAGGGGTGTGGTCTTTATACGACTGACAGGTGAAGATTAAAGACAAACAAAGCCAAGTAATTCTATCACAGTGTGTAATGTGTGTTTTGCAGTTGTGGTCATAATATGGGAGAAATTCTCACGTCACTTGTTCTCCGTAGAGGATTTCGGTTTCATCTGTTAGCAGCTCGCAAGAAAATCCAATGTTTCTGCAGTTTCTGTAATAAATACATTTAATTTCAGTATAGCAGTACTAGAACTGGAAAATGTTTAATTAGAAATGCAATGAATAAAACAAAGTAAATTAGTGAAGTATTAGGGGAATGTCAATACTCATCTTAATATGTATAATAAAACATGTAGATAGCCCTTAGTTTTGCTCAGTTTTCCCCCTTCCTGACTATCTTCTACCTGTCAGGGCAAGCATGCTCAGTAATCACTATAGGCAGCTGGGATGTTATTTCCCATCATGCACGTCACACATTCAAACTATCACCATTCCAGTTACAGCAAAACTGCACACAACAGAAGAGTTTGATATAATAATATGGCACTTAATTGACAGCGAAAACTAACGATGTTTCAGTCTGATATCAATAAATAAATAGGGGACAGACCAGCAAAAAATGGTACATTGAATAGTGAAATGATAGTTTTCAGAAATTAGCAATTAAACTTTTTTTTTCCAGTTTAGTTACCCTTTCATATGTTACAGATACCACTGCTGTGCATGCATGTTTGCATAGGTAAGTACTTGATCTGAGGACTCGTTTTCTTGCATAATCATTGAGGATTAAAGAGACAGAAATGCAGTGAAAGAACAAGAACATACCCTTCTTATCGCCGTAAGGACCCAGATCTTTATCGGCTTTCGCTAGATTGAAAATAGTTTTGGGGGACACCGTCCTGCAGTTTATCTTCAATAGCTGTGCCTCTATCAGCTGGAAGACAAAAGTCACATAAGTACAAACCGGACATTTAAAGGGTCAAAGGCAAATGTGACCCAACATTAAAATGTCCACAACAGCAGAGAAACATTTTACAAAAAGAAAACTATCCGAGTAGGTTCCATATAGTTCCATAGTCTGTCTGCTGGATGGTCTAAACAGTAACCTAGTATTTAATTACTAGATAATAACCTCTTTAATAGATTCCCATTCAACCCATTAGCTATTCATCATCCAATAATATTTTGTCCTGCTTTTCGTTTATTTATTTATAGGGGAAAAATTTAACCTGAAAAGTTTATTGAAAAACTTCCAACTTGCCAACAATTCTGATCTTGTCCTGTACTTTCACAGGTGTTTGTCTCTTTATAACTAAATCTTTCACTTATAATTGGTTGCATTGAATCTTAGGTAATTACCAATCAGTTCTATTCTTACCACTAGGTTGGTTTCAATCTGTTCATATACTTTATCCAGTTCTCATTCACGGTGAATGTAGCTACCTGCGGCCAAATATTCTGTTCCAGCTGGTCAAACTCTCCTGGCTATATCTTTGTAGCAAAGGCAGAGGGTTCTTAAAGTCTCATTGGCAAAGAGCTACATGAGGATTCAAACAGTGAGTAAAGTCTTAAAGTCTTAAACAAACGACACTGCTGTCCAAAGCACAGAACACAATGAAAATAAGGGAGACATTAACTCAGAGCATTCATGCAAGTGGATTCAGTAAAAGCACAAAGTGAAACTATTAAGGTTTTTAGATTTGTGATATAACAATAATAATAATTCATCAGGATTTGATGAAGAGAGTAGCCCTCGAAAGCTTGTCACCTAAATAAACTCAGTCCTTAAAATAATATCACAGTACTCTTACTTTTAATATCTATATATTGGACTAATAGGGCACCACAATATTTTTCTGTTACTAATCATTTTATTACTCAGTTGTATGTAAGTTACCCTACATGATTGCATTTTAATTCTATTACAATATCTATTTTTGTAAGGAGGACATGAGAATTAGGCAGGTGAAAATATATTCAGTGCCATATTTAGTGTCACATCTCCGGGTCGTCATAGTAACAAAGTTAGAGAATCCTGGTTAAGACCCTTAAACTAACTCTGCTGAGGACTTACATCTAAAGCTTTTGTGTTTCATCTTTCCTAGGGTTTATCTGGGTGCAAACGTTCGTATATAACAGTATCCCGCGCCCTTGCAGTAGAGTTTTATGTGTTCCATCTGGTTCCCGGACTGTAAGGGAAAACAAGACAGTCAAACGTGTTCATATTCCTCCAATTTAACATATTCTTGGTTAGAGGGAGAGTCCTCGCCCCTAAACCACACAACGTACAAGTTGTAAGCCCTGAAAGGTATTTATTGTCAACTTTAACAGATTTCTTAGTTCCGTTGGGAAGTCTATAAGCCTCTGCAGGCGCTAGGATTTTGGTTCAAAACGATCGTTCGTGATCAACTCTGGGTGGCCATATACGGGCACATCTGATTGTCAATTGATATCAACCGACTCCCAAAAATTCACCTGGTCAGATAAGGAAATTACAGACAATCATCCCATACACGATTTGACAATCGCACGGCATCGGGAATATCCCAATATCGTCGTTCCATGGTTATAGCGTGTATGGCCGGCTCTAGTTGAAAGACGTGATGGTTAGACAAGTGTCCCAACCAGTGCAGTTTCTGAGGACACAACCCATGATTCTATTCTCCCACTTTCCTTTTATAGAATAGAACAGGCTCTTTACAATAAATCACTCACAAACCGCTGCTGTCTAAATCAACGCTAACAATCATTTTCTTTGATCCTGTTGACGTTTGCATTGTTCAATACTCAGAAATGTGCTTAAAAAGATTTTAGTCCGTCCTTTGTAGTGATTGACCATTGGGCGGAGGAATAAATTATCTTAAAGGAGGGAAAGGTGGACGTAACCTATATATTGTTTTGGGCAGAAAATATAATTATTACGGTTAATCTGATAATATGTATTAGGATCCTTATGGTCTCTTATTGGTTGTGTCATGGTTATGATGGATAATCTGGTAAAGCTTAAAGGGCAATACACACTGTAAAATGACAATCTATAAATGAGTACTCTGAGGTGTGGTGTTGCTTCTGTCTTCAATCCATACTTGTTGACTAAGTATTCCCCCCCCTCCACCTTAAAGTGCATGCCCAGCATTTTTAGCCTCATTACCCCACCGAAAAGCTCAAGTGGGTTTTAACCTTACCTTGATCCGATGCTCCCACGCGGTGGTATACTTACTTTTAACCTCAGCCAATCCCTCCCAAAAGTCCTGCCTCTCTTTCTCCAGGTATGTAATATCAATCCTGATCACAACAGTGACGTCACGGCCAATGGCTGACAGTCTATATCCGACAAGCGTGCTCTCTTCTGCAAGCTCATAACGGTCTCAAGACATATCTGGAGGAGGGACTTCCGGCGAAGGATCGGCAGTGCCCTTTAATCAAAACCTCCTTTCATCTAACATGACTTTATAGGTCAAGCAGCTCAGTAATCACTATTCTCCGGGAAGGGGAATTCCCACCATACAATTCACATTCTAACTGACACTATTCAGTTACAGCAAAACTGCACACAGCAGGAAGATTTATAATAAGGCACATTAAGACAGCTGAAAGGCAAAATGAATACGATTGGATATCTAAAGAAATACAGGACAGACTAACAAAAACGGTAAAGTGATAATTGGGAAGAATTAGATTTCCAATGGTAAATTAAAAAAACAACAACGTTTCCAGTGTAATGCTCTTTAACTTTAGGTAGCAATGGAAAATAAAGCAGGAAAGCAAAGCAATGTGATATGGAGCATTGCTAATTCTAATTGTACTAAATAGAGTATCCTGCACACCATAAGTTCTAAATGAGCCACGCCCCTCATTGGGCCCTATATTTTAATTTCAATTACATTTTTCCAGGGGTTACAATAACGTGTTAAGAAAACATTTCTATTGAACTAGCAGTTACAATAATACAGATTACATGACAATACCCCTATTACAACTCACCACTGCATTATAGACAATAACTCCCCTATTATAACTACCTACTTGCATTATAGACATAACTCCCCTATTATAACTCACCTACTGCATTAAGACAATAACTCCCATTATAACCACCTCTATTATAGACATAACTCCCCTATTACTAACTCACCACTGATTATAGACAATAACTCACCTATTATACTCACCTACTGCATTATAGACAATAACTCCCCTATTATAACTCACTACGCATTTAACAATACTGCCCTATATACTCACCTACGCATTATAGACAATAACTCCCCTATTATAATCCCCTACTGCTTATAGACAATAACTCCCCTATTATAACTCACCTAACGGCATTATAGACAATAACTCCCCTATTATAAACTCACCTACTGCATATAGACAAGAACTCCCCTATTATAACTCACCTACTGCCTTATAGACCAATAACTCCCTATTTAACTCACCTACTGCATTATAGACAATAACTCCCCTATTATAACTCACATAACTGCATTATAGAACAATACCCCCTATTATAAACTCACCCTACTGCATTATAGACAATAACTCCCCTATTATAACTCACCTACTGCATTATAGACAATAACTCCATATTATAACTCACCTACTGCATTATAGACAATAACTCCCCTATTATAACTCACCTACTGCATTAGAGACAATAACCTAACTCCCCTATTATAACTCACCTACTGCATTATTGACAATAACTCCCTCTATTATACTCACCTACTGTATATGACAATAACTCCCCTATTATAACTCACCTACTGTATTATAGACAATAACACCCCTATTATAACTCCCTACTGCTATTCTAGACAATAACTCCCCTATTATAACTCACCTACTGCATATGACAATAACTCCCTCCCCTAGTATAACGCACCTACTGCATTATAGACAAATAACTCCCCTATTATAACTCAACCTACCTCATTATGACAATAACTCCCCTCTATTATAACTCCCTACTGTATTATAGACAATAACTCCCTATTATAACTCACCTACTTCATTATAGACAATAACACCCTATTATAACTCACCTACTGTTATAGACAATAACTCCCCTATTATAACTCACCTACTGTATTATAGACAATAACTCACCTATTATAACTTACCTACTGTATTATAGACAATAACTCCCCTATTATAACTCACCTACTGTATTATAGACAATAACTCCCCTATTATAACTCACCTACTGTATTATAGACAATAACTCACCATATTATAACTCACCTACTGCATTATAGACAATAACTCCCTATTATAACTCACCTACTGATTATAGACATAACTCCCCTATTTATACTCACCTACTGCATTATAGACAATAACTCCCCTTTATAAACTCACCTACTGTATTATGACAATAACTCCCTATTAAACTCATTATATACACTAACTCACCTACTGCATTATAGACAATAACTCCCTATATAAACTCACTCCTACTGCATTATCACAATAACTCCCCTATTATCAACTCACCTACTGCATTATAGACAATACTCCTATTATACTCCCTACTGTCATTATAGACATAACCCCCTTTATCACTCACCTACTGATACTATTTAGACAATACTCCCCTATTATAACTCACCTACTGCATTATAGACATAACTCCCCTATTATAACTCACCTACTGCATTATAGACAATAACTCCCCTATATACTCACCTACTGCATTACTGACATATAGACAATAACTCCCTACTGCATTATAGACATAACTCCCATATACTTGCATTATCGATAGACAATAACTCCCCTATTATAACTCACCTACTGTGCTTATAGACAATAACTCCCTCTATATAACTCACCTACTGCATTCATCGAAATACTCCCCTATTATAACTCACCTACTGCATTATAGACAATAAACTCCCCTATTATAACTCACCTACTGCATTATAGACAATAATCCCCTATATACTCACCTAACTGCATTATAGACAATAACTCCCCTATTATAACTCACCTACTGTATTCTAGACAATAACTCCCCTATTATAACTCACCTACTGTATTATAGACAAATAACTCCCCTATATAAACTCACCTACTGCTAGAACAATAACTCCCACTATTAATACTCACCTACTGCATTATAGACAATACACTCCCCTATTATACTCCCCTACTGCATTAATAGACAATAACATTCCCCTATTATAACTCACTACTGCATTATAGACAATAACTCCCCTATTATAACTCACACCTACTGGTAATATGACAATAATCCCTATTATAACTCACCTCTGTATTATAGACAATAAGTCGGCCTATTATACCACCTACGTATTAATAGACAAGTACATCCCCTATTATAACTCACCCTACTGTTTATAGACAATAAGTCGCCTATTTAAACCACCTACTTATATTAGACAATAAAACTCTACTGCCACCTATTAAACCTCACTACTGCATATAGACAATAACTCCCTATTATAAACTCACCCCTCTGCATTATAGACAATAACTACACCTCCCCTATTATAACTCACCTACTGTATTTAGACAATACTCCCCTATTAAAACTCAACCTACGCATTATAGACAATAACCCCCTTATGATAACTCACCTACTGTTTATAGACAATACTCCCCTATTATAACTCCACCTATCTGTTTTAGACAATAATCCGCCATTAATAACTCACCTACGTATTATATACAACTAACTCCCCTATTAAAACCTCACCTACTGTATTATAGCCCATACTCCCCTATTTACTCACTACTGTATTATAGACAATAACTCCCCTATTTATACTCACCTACTGTATTATAAGACAATACCTTCCCTATTATACTCACCTACGTGTATTATTAGACAATAACTCCCCTATTATAACTCACCTACGTATTATAGAAATAACCCCCCTTTTTATAACTCACCTACTGTATTATAGACAAACAAACTCACCCCTATTTAGAAAATAACACCTCTATTATACATCTACGATATTTAGCACAATAACTCCCCTATTATAACTCACCTACTGTTTAGTAGCAATAACTCCCCTATTATAACTCACCTACTGTATTAATAGACATAGAACCCCCCCTTTTATAACTCACTTACTGTATTATAAGAAAAACTCCCCTATAATAGATAGACAAATACACTAGTATAACTCACCCTACTGTTTATAGACAACCTAAACTCCCTATGTATATAACTCACCTACTGTATTATAGACCATAATCCCTATTATAACTGCACCTACTGATTATAGACAACAAACTCTCCCTATTATAAAATAACACCTATTATAACTCACCCTAACTGTCTTATAGACAATAATCCGCCTATTATAACTCACCCTACTGATTATAGACAATACTCCATATTATAGATAATAAACTCGCTATAACTCACCTACGTAGTATAGACAATAAACTACCTATGTATCACTCACCTCTATGTAGTATAGACACTAACTCACCCAATTATGACATCACCTACTGTATTAACAGACAATAACTCACTCATTATAACTCACCTACTTAGTATAGACAATAACCCACCCTTTTATAACGAACCTACGTAATTATAGACAATAACTCCCCTATTATAGAAAATAACACCTATTATAACTCACACTTGATGTATTATAGACAATAACTCACCTATTATAACTTACCTACTGTATTATAGACTATAACTTCCTTAAGGCTATTAGGACAATAACTCACATATAATCTCACTACTGTTGTATAGACAAATAACTCCACCTATTTAATTTAAAAAGGGGAAAATAATCTCACCTCATTAACTCACCTACTGTATGATAGACAATAACTTACCTTATTATTAGGAAAATAACTCACCATATTTAACTCACCTTACTGTAGTATGACAATAACTCACCTATTATAACTCACCTACTGTATTATAGACAATAACTACGCCTATTATACGAAATAAACTCACATATAACTCACCTACTGTAGTATAGACAATAACTCTATTATAAAAATACCTCACTATTGATAACATCACTACTGTATTATATGACAACTCACCTATGTATAACTCACTTTTATAGACAATAACCACCTAGTTATAAACTCCACCTACTGTATTATTAGACAATAACTACCCCTAGTATATACAATAAACTCACATTATTAAAAGTCACCCTACGGGTTATTAGACAACTCACCTATTATAGACAATAACTCACCTATTATAGACCATAACTCACCTATTATAGACAATAACTCACCTATTATAACTCACCTACTGTATTAGAACTCCTATTAAAGACAAACTCGCTTACCTCACCTAATGACATAATACCTAATAAACTCATTAACCCATCTAATATAACAATAACTCACCTATTATAGAAACAACTCACCTATTATAGAAACAACTCACCTATTATAGAAACAACTCACCTATTATAGAAACAACTCACCTATAAGAATAGAACACTCAAAACTATTTAGAACAAACCTACCTATTATAGAAACAACTCACCTATTTATAGAAGAACACAACTCACCTATTATAGAACAACGACACCTATTATAGAAAACAACTCACCGATTATGAAACATCACTTATAGAACCAACCTCACCTAGTTTCTAGAAACAACTCCACCATTATAAACTCACTTTAGCAATACCAACCTATATAGACAATAACACTCACCTATAATAGACAATATCTCACCTATTATAACAATAACTCACCTGTTAAGACAATTAACTCACAATCTATGAGACAAATAACTCACTATTATAGCAAATAACTCACCTATTATAGACACTCAACTCACCTAGAGATCGACAACAACTCACCTATTATAGACAACACTCACCTATTTAGAAATAACACCTATAATAAAATACCTCACTATAAGAATACCGTACTAATAGACCATCACCTAGATACAAACCAGTATATAATGACAATAAACTCATCACCTATTATAGACAATAACTACCAGTAACAAACTACCTATAATAGTAAATACTCACCTATAATAGACAATTATCTCACCTATATAGACATAACACGATACCACTCACTTATTATAGACATAACTCCCCTAAATATAGACAATAACTCAACCTATTAAATAGACAATACCTCACTTATTATAGACAATAACTCACCTATAATAGACAATACGTAACTCACCTAATTATAGACAATGAACTCACCTATTATAGACAATACCTCGCTATTATAGATCATAACTCACCTATTAATAGACAATAACTCAACCTATTAGTACACGCAATATACTCACCTAGTAAGCATGCACTATAATAGACAATAAATCCCATAATAGACATAACTCCTATTATAGACAAGTAACAAGCTCACCTATTATAGCCAATAAACTCACCTATTATAGACAATAACCACCTAATATAGCATAAGACCTATTAACTCAGACCTAATAACTACTCAACATATATGACAATACAACTCACCATAATAGCCAATAAACTCACAATTATAGACAATACCTCACCTATTATAGAAAACCTCACCTATTTAGAAAACACCTCCTTTTATAGACAATAACTCCACCTATAAGACAATACTCACCTATTAATAGACATAACTCACCTATTATAGACACATAACTCCCTATTATAGAAAATAACACCTATATAATACTAATAAGAAATCTCACCTATAAATAGACATACCTAACCTATAACTAGACAATTATCTCACCTATATAGACCAAATACTACACCTATATAAACAATAACTCACCGATTAAACAATAACCTCACCTATAATAGACAATTAACTCACCTATTATAAAAGCAATCACTCCTATTATAGACAATAACTCACCTATTATAGACAATAAACACTATAATAGACAATAACTCACCTATTATAAAAACTTATGACAATAACTCCCTATTATAGACAATACTATTAACTAAGCCACTCCTTATAGACAATAAACGTCACCTATTTAAGACAAAATCACCTATTACAAGGACATAACTCACCTATTAACCCTAGATTAACAATAAACCCTATCGCATCTCCCTTTATAGACAATAACTCACCTATTATAGACAAGAACTCACCTATTATAGACAATAATCACCCTATTATTAGACAATACTCAACCTATGTATATAGCAATAACTCACCTATTATAGACAATAACTCACCTATTATAGAAACAACTCACCTATTATAGAAACAACTCACCTATAATATACAATAACTCACCTATTATAGACCAATAAACTCACCTATTATAACAAACAATGAAACAATAACTCACCTATTATAGAAAATAACTCACCATATTATAGCACTAATCACATACTACTACCTATTTATAACACTAATCACCTATTATGACAATAACTCAACCATTTGCATAATATATATACAATAACTCACTTATTATAGACAATCTATTAAGACATACTTACCTATAATAGACAACAACTCACCTATAATCGACAACACTCCCTATTTAAGACAATAACTCACCCTAATTATGACAATCACAACTCACCTATTATAGACAATATCCCTATTTATAGACAAATCACTATAGACAATCACTATTACTAGACAATAACTCACCTATCATATGACAATAACCTCACCTATATATAGGACAATAACACTCACCTATTATCAGACAATAACTAACCTGACAAAACTACCTATTATGTGGGGGACAATAACTCACCTATAATAGACAATACTTCACCTATTATAACAATAACTCACCTATATAGACCTAAACTCACCTATTATGAGACAATAACGTCACTATAATAACATACCCATAGACAATAAAGCTCCATATTATAGACAATAACCTCACCCTATAAGACTAGATACAATAACTCACCTATATAGACAATAACTCACCTATTAGAATAACACTATAACATATCACCTATTATAGAACAACTCACCATTATAGACAATAACTCACCTATTATAGACATACCTCACCTTTAGACTAAATAACTAGACAATAAACTCAACCTATAATAGACATAACTCACGTATAGACTAACTCACCTAAATAGACAATACTCACCTATTATAGAACAAGAACTCACCTATAATAGACAATACCTCACCTATTATAGACAATAACTCACCTATTATAGACAATAACTCACCTATTATAGAAACAACTCACCTATTAGACAATAACTCACCTATTATAGACAATAACTCACCTATTATAGACAATACTCACCTATTATAGACAATACCTACACCATTATACAACCACCTATTACTAGACAATAACTCACCTATTAGTAGACATAACTCACCTATTATAGACAATAACTCACCTATATAGGACAATAACTCAACCTAAATAGACAATAAACTCACCTATAAACAATAATACTAGACAATAACTCACCTATTATAGAAACAACCTTGCAGCATACTCCATTATAGACATAACTCACCTTTATAGACAATAAACTCACCTATTATAACCAATAACTCACCTTTATAGAACAATACTCACATAACTCACCTATTATAGACAATAAATCACTATTATGACAAAAACTGCATCACCTATAAGACAATAACTCACCTATAATAGACACAACTTCACCTATAATAGACAATACTCCCTATTATTAGACAATAACTCACCATTATAGACATAACCCTTACCTATTATAGACAATACACCTACTAGCCATACCTGTATAGACAATTAAGCGCTGAGTTAACTATTTATAGACAGATAACTCAACCTTATAGAGACAATAACTCACCTATATAGACAATAACACACCTATAATAGGACAATAACTCACCTATAAATAGACAAAAACTCACAAAGACTAACTCACCTATAATAGACAATAACTCACCCGTATAATAACAAAACCTCACCTATAATCGACATAACTCATTATAAAGACAATAACTCACCTATAATAGACATTCGTTTTTCTGTCCGTATGAAATCAAAATGCCAAGAACCTCATAGTGTTTCTCTGAGTTGACCCATCTCACTTATTGACTGAGTCTCTGAGTTCTTGATAGGAAAGACAAAAACCCAAAATTCCGGCAGCCGTGCACCAGAGCCCCTTCGTCACGATAGCCGCCTGGACGTTAGTTCACCTGTAGCAGTGACAAGAAGTAAAAGTGAGATTCCTGTTAAGTGGAGCCTCCATGAATCTGGTAGAGGACAAACGGCTCACCATCTTTTTTCTGCTCCATTACGGTCGGTTGACACAGGGCCGTAACTTGAAAAATGCCAACGCTCGGTCTTCCCAATCTAATGTTCATTAAAATATTGATCAGTTACAATGTAAAGTTACGGATCGCCAAAGGATTCCAGCTGCAGCAACCCTGTCCATATGAAATAAGCACAACGTGTAATACTTGCTAAATAAATATTTGACACAGTGGAATCTGTTGATTGTTTGAACACTCAAGTGACATTTAAATATCTGATAAGATAAAGAGGGTTTGTATGTGCCAAACATATAACTTACTTTCTAGTAGCCATTCACAATTTTTCTAACTGAACTGCTCTTGGTGATTACGCCAGTTAAAGATAACTGCGTGTCCTCCACACAAGTGCCATATCTATCTTAAAAAAAACTTTTCAATCACGGTGTTTCAAACAAATCTAGGTGTTGTCTCTTAGATTCTCGGATCTTAAGTGATATAGGCTTGTCCCATTACACTTTCCAGACTGCCCTTTCTCTGTGACAGCATGTGTTATATCAAGCCCCACCACACAAAACAACGCATTATTCTGAGTTAGTCACAGACGTTACCCATTCTCTGGTCCTCCTTCCCTACTGATGGCAACTTAGGGAAGGCAGGGGCCTATGCAGACTTGATGATTCTCGGTCCCAGCATTGGGCATATGCCCAAACTTAAATTTGGTAGCAGAGCCCACGTGCTGTGATGTCACAGCTCACAGTACTGCAGGAGAACACCCCTTTATAACTGCCGTTACTTGGATAGACTGGCAAGCTGCAGCATGATCTGCTAATAACCGCTATGTATGGAGACCAAGTTCCCCCTTAGTTGCAAAATTTCTTTTATTGGTTAACCATCAAAAACATTTGTTTTTTGGTTGACCAATAGGTTGATCCACCTAGAAACCTATGTGTTTTCTAATCGGGTTGCTTGTGGCTCACTTCAAAAGGTAGCCTGTCTAATGGTTGGTGGGGTGCTTGATTTTGATGGGTAATGTAAATTCTTCTGATTGCTTTGATCCAAGCTGTAAGCGGTCTGTCTCACCGTGTGACTTTCATTCCGGTAACGTGACAAATGTCCTGGCTCAGTCACATGCATGAAGCAAGTTCAGATCTTCCAACGACTTAAATTCTGGCTATAAAGGGAAGCCCGGCCTTTCTGGACTTGTATAGTTACTGTCCTAAGGAATACCAAGTTGGACCCGGATTTAAGATTTTCTTCTTTATCCTGACCGTATAATGTAACTAATAATTAAAAACGCTATGTAAGTACACACGCACAATAATACAATTATTAATACCATGCCGTTTCATTTTTAGAACATAGCTTGTAAACTTTACATGAGTATAGTACATAATAATATATCTTCACTATACCATCCAGGATGGGTCCTTAAAAATAAACACACCACCCAACCCAGTGCCCCCTTTAAGCCACTGTCTAATCTCAAGAACAGAGGCTATGAAGTTCTAATATGACCTTATTGCTACAATAATTAAAGGGGACTTATAGAATCACATTTATCCAAGGTGCAAACAGGCACTTAAGTAGTTTTATCTGGTGACACCAATTGTGGTTGTCCAAACTATAGGCAGCGCATTTATAATCAGACATTTGCACCTATGGAGGTACTGTATTACACTATGGAGGTACTGTATTCAACCTATGGAGGTCACTGTATTACACCTATGGAAGTAACTTTATTACCCCTATGGAGGTAACTTATTAACCCTATGGATGTAACTTATTGCACCTATGGAGGTAATTGCGGTATAGACCAGTAATAATCTATTCTCGGATGGTTTTGTAATGAATAAAACTAGGGAATCCCTCTCACCTCTTAGAGTCGGGCGAAATACACATCTGTGGATGGATCGTGGCCGTGGCTGCCGATACCCGCATATTGGATTGGCTCTCCCTCTAGTTAAAGGCGAAATGGAGCTGACTTCACCGACGTAATTTTCCCTCTTCCCAATCGATCCGGAGTGGCGATTTTGGTCATTCGTTGCCCTCCGATCGATCGGAACAGCCCATCCCACTAACGTAATAGTTAAATACCGTCATCCCATGGGCTTTACCCATTATTGGTCCTATATATGATGGCCTATCCTACCAAATCTATGTTTTGTATATGACTGCATTGTAGAAAATTCTCTTCCTAATAACCCACTAAAAAGAGTACTTTTTTTTGCCTTGTAATATTGTTAACAAGACAGGCATAGGGAGATCCTTCCACCCGTTTTTTAAATGGAAAGGAGCTATAGAAGACACAGTTTTTATCTGCCAGGGTGTGCCCGGGGCCTTCCTGTATAGTGCGGAAGCACTTCGGGAAGCTCTAGGGGAGACACATTTAACCTCCATCAAATTATATTGGGAGGTAGAAAGTACTAAACCTACTCTTCCAGCCCCAATTACTTTTTATTTTCACTCTTTTTTTTTCAAAAACTAACCATACGCACTATAGTTTTAACATTACATAACGTAGGTGGTACCAACCAATGTGCACTTTTTAAAGGTCTTATTTCTGTGTCAATGTCCCAGTCTTGTTCGTGAGAAATATACTGGATTTGCCCCACCGGTTCTCGTGTGGTGGTCTGGTCTTTAGCTGGAGTGTCCTTCGTCAGAAAAGTACATCTGGAGTCCCAGTTTATAAGTAAACTTTGACCCAGACGATCACTTCAACAACGTGGCACAAAGCCATAAATAAACCCATAATCCCTTATGGATAAAATTGAACTTTTTTACATTTTTTCCACCCACACCATTTTTGCGTTTTTTTTGGGGTTTTTTTGCCTTCCTCTGGATACAGTTAGGGTTAAAGAGGAGGTATAAGGTTAGACTAGAATGGACGTATTCTTTTAGACTCCATACTATGTTACTAATGTACACGGTTAAACAGATATTATGGGTAGGTAAAAGGTTGGACTAGTGACCTATGTCTTTAACCACCTCCAATACTATTTTACTATGTAACTGTTATCTCAGACTTATGAGCTAGGGTAATAAAGGTTTGGACTAATGGACTATGTCTTTATACAAGCTCCAATACTATGTACTGTTATACAGCATATGGGTAGGGAATAAAGGTTGGACTAGATGGACGTATGTCTTTTACAACCTCCCAATACTCATGTTACTATGTACCTGTTATACCGACATTATGTGTAGGGATAAGTGGACGTGATGGATTTATTTCTTTCTATACCTCCATACTATGTTTACTCTATGTAACTGTTAGACGACAATTTGGGTAGGGTATAAAGTTGGACTAGATTGACGTATGTCGTTAATCATACTTCCAATACTATGTTACTTTACTATGTAACGGTTAATACAGACATTATGGGTAGGGTATAAAATGTTGGACTAGATGGACCATCTGTCTTTATACAACCTCCAATACTATGTTACTATGTAACTGTTATACAGACATTATAATTAGGGGTAGAAAGGTTGGACTAGATGGACGTATGTCTTTATACAACCTCCAATACTATGTTACGTGCACTGTTAACAGAGCATTATGGTAGGGTATAAAGGTTGGACTAGATGGAACCTATGTCTTTAACACCTTCCAAATACTATGTTACTATGTAACTGTTGGCCATACCATTATGGTAGGGTATAAAGGTTGACTAAGAGACTATGTCTTTATCCAATGAACAAAAAAAAAAAAAACCTCAATAACGATGTTACATATACCGTATAAACATACATAAATGGGTAAGGTATAAAGGTTGGACTAGATGGACGTATGTCTTTATTCTCAACAGCAATTACGATGTTACTATGTAAAATTATAGTAAAATGATAGATTCCTAAACGGCCGCATCGCGACTGCAAGCATTTATGGGTATAAAACAGACCTGGCCTCTTTGTATATGAAGATAAACCTTAGTGTGGGTCCGGTGGCCACCATTTCGCACCCTGTCCACTTTGGACCACTAGAGTTTTCCTGCTATAATTCCAAATTTTATCCGTTAATCTGAAACCTAGCCTGGCAGAATGGTTGTACAGCTCCCTTGGAAGGACATAGAGATGTCTCGCTCTTGCCTGGCGTACATAGAGATGTCTCGCTCTTGCCTGGCGTACATAGAGATGTCTCACCCTTGCCTGGCGTACATACAGATGTCTCACTCTTGCCTGGCGTACATAGAGGTGTCTCACTCTTGCCTGGCATACATAGAGGTGTCTCACTCTTGCCTGGCGTACATAGAGGTGTCTCGCTCTTGCCTGGCGTACATAGAGGTGTCTCGCTCTTGCCTGGCGTACATAGAGGTGTCTCGCTCTTGCCTGGCGTACATAGAGATGTCTCGCTCTTGCCTGGCGTACATAGAAAATATATGGGCCCAATGAGGGGCGTGGCTCATTTAGAACTTATGGTGTGCAGGATACTCTATTTAGTACAATAGAATTAGCAATGCTCCATCATCACATTGCTTTGCTTTCCTGCTTTATTTTCCATTGCTACCTAAAGTTAAAGAGCATCTACACTGGAAACGTTGTTGTTTTTTTAATTTCCCATTGGAAACTATAATTCTTCCCAATTATCACTGTACTGTTTTCTGTTAGTCTGTCCTTTTATTTCTTTAGATATCCAATCGTAGTCATTTTGTCTATAATGCAGTAGGTGAGTTATAATAGGGGAGTTATTGTCTATAATGCAGTAGGTGAGTTATAATAGGGGAGTTATTGTCTATAATGCAGTAGGTGAGTTATAATAGGGGAGTTATTGTCTATAATGCAGTAGGTGAGTTATAATAGGGGAGTTATTGTCTATAATGCAGTAGGTGAGTTATAATGGGGAGTTATTGTTCTATAATGCATAGGTGAGTTATAATAGGGGAGTTATTGTCTAAATGCAGTAGGTGAGTTATAATAGGGTTATTGTCTATAATGCAGTATGGTGAGTTATAATAGGGGAGTTATTGTCTATAATGCAGTAGGTGAGTTATAATAGGGGATTATGTCTATAATACAGTAGGTGATTTAATAGGGGATTATTGTCTATAAAGCAGAGGTGAGTTATTAATAGGGAGTTATTGTCTATAATGCAGTAGGTGAGTTATAATAGGGGAGTTATTGTCTATAATGCAGTAGGTGAGTTATAATAGGTGAGTTATTGTCTATAATACAGTAGGTGAGTTATAATAGGGGAGTTATTGTCTATAATACAGTATGAGTGATTTATAATAGGGGAGTTATTGTCTATAATGCAGTAGTTGAGTTATAATAGGGATTATTGTCTATAATGCAGTAGTGAGTTATAATAGGGGAGTTATTGTCTATAATGCAGTAGGTGAGTTATAATAGGGGAGTTTTGTCTATAATGCAGTAGGTGAGTTATAATAGGTGAGTTATTGGTCGGCACTTTTTGGCTGCAGTTCATAGAAAGTTTTTCTTAACACGTTTATTAGTAACCCTGGAAAAATGAATTGAAATTAAAATATATGGGCCCAATGAGGGGCGTGGCTCATTTAGAACTTATGGTGTGCAGGATACTCTATTTAGTACAATAGAATTAGCATGCTCCATCTCACATTGCTTTGGCTTTCCTGCTTTTATTTTCCATTGCTACTAAAGTTAAAGAGCATCTACACTGGAAACGTTGTTGTTTTTTTAATTTACCATTGGAAACTATAATTCTTCCCAATTATCACTGTACCGTTTTCTGTTAGTCTGTCCTTTTATTTCTTTAGATATCCAATCGTAGTCATTTTGCCTTTCAGCTGTCTTAATGTGCCTTATTATTATAAACTCTTCTGCTGTGTGCAGTTTTGCTGTAACTGAAATAGTGTCAGTTAGAATGTGTGAATTGTATGGTGGGAAATTCCCCTTCCCGGAGAATAGTGATTACTGAGCATGCTTGACCTCTTAAAGTCATGTTAGATGGAAGGAGGTTTTGATTAAAGGGCATGCCGATCCTTCGCCGGAAGTCCCTCCTCCAGATATGTCTTGAGACCGTTATGAGCTTGCAGAAGCAGAGCACGCTTGTCCGGATATAGACTGTCAGCCATTGGCCGTGACGTCACTGTTGTGATCAGGATTGATATTACATACCTGGAAGAAAGCAGGAGGCAGGACTTTTGGTGAGGGATTGGCTGAGGTAAAAGTAAGTATATCACCGCGTGGGAGCATCGGATCAAGGTAAGGTTAAAACCCACTTGAGCTTTTCGGTGGGTAATGAGGCTAAAAATGCTGGGCATGCACTTTAAGGGTGGGAGGGGGAATACTTAGTCAAACAAGTATTGGATTGAAGACATGAAGCAACACACACACCTCAGAGTACTCATTTATAGATTGTCATTTTTACAGTGTAGTTGCCCTTTAAGCTTTACCAGATTATCCATCATAAACCATGACACAACCAATAAGAGACCATAAGGATCCTAATACATATTTATCAGACTAACCGTAATAATTATATTTTCTGCCCAAAACAATATATATGGTTACGTTTCACACCTTTCCTCCCTTTAAGATAACTTTATTCCTCCGCCCCAATGGTCAATCACTACAAAGGACGGACTAAAATCTTTTTAAGCACATTTCTGATTATTGACCAATGCAAACGTTCAACAGGAATCAAAGAAAATGATTGTTAGCGGTTGATTTAGACAGCAGCGGTTTGTGAGTGATTTATTGTAAAGAGCCTGTTCTATTCTATAAAAAGGAAAGTGGGAGAATCATGGGTTGTGGTCTCAGAAACTGCACTGGTTGGGACACTTGTATAACCATCAGTCTTTCAACTAGAGCCGGCCATACACGCTATAACCATGGACGTACGATATTGGGATATTCCCGATGCCGTGCGATTGTCAAATCGTGTATGGATGATTGTCTGGAATTTCCTTATCTGACCAGGTGAATTTTTTTGGGAGTCGGTTGATTCAATTGTACAATCAGATTGTAGCGTCTATGGCCACCCAGAGTTGATCACGAACGATCGTTTGACCAAAATCCTAGCGCCTGCAGAGGCTTATAGACTTCCCAACGGAACTAAGACAAATCTGTTAAAGTTGACAATAAATACCTTTCAGGGCTTTACAACTTGTACGTTGTGGGTTTAGGGGGCGAGACTCTCCCTCTAACCAAGAATATGTTAAATTTGGAGAATATGAACACGTTTGACTGTCTTGTTTTCCCTTACAGTCCGGGAACCAGATGGACACATAAAACTCTACTGCAAGGGCGCGGATACTGTTATATACGAACGTTTGCACCCAGATAACCCTAGGAAAGATGAAACACAAAAAGCTTTAGATGTAAGTCCTCAGCAGAGTTAGTTTAAGGGTCTTAACCAGGATTCCTCTAACTTTGTACTATGAGACCCGGAGATGTGACACTAAATGATGGCACTGAATATATTTTCACCTGCCTAATTCTCAATGTCTCCTTACAAAAATAGATATTGTAATAGAATTAAAATGCAATCAATGTAGGGTAACTTTACAATACACTGAGTAAATAAAATGATTAGTACAGAAAATTATTGTGGTGCCCTATTAGTCCAATATATAGATATTAAAAAGTAAGAGTACTGTGATAGTTATTTCTAAGGACTGAGTTTATTTAGGTGACAAGCTTTCGAGGGCTATATCCTCTTCATCAAATCCTGATGAATTATTATTATTGTTATATCACAAATCTAAAAACCTTAATAGTCTTCACTTTGTGCTGTTTACTGAATCCACTTGCATGAATGCTCTGAGTTTAATGTCTCCCTTATTTTCATTGTGTTCTGTGCTTTGGACAGCAAGTGTCGTTTGTTTAAGACTTTAAGACTTTACTCACTGGTTTGAATCCTCATGTAGCTCTTTGCCAATGAGACTTTAAGAACCCTCTGCCTTTGCTACAAAGATATAAGCCAGGAAGAGTTTGACAGCTGGAACAAGAAATATTTGGCCGCCAGTGTAGCTACATTCAACCGTGATGAAGAACTGGATAAAGTATATGAACAGATTGAAACCAACCTAGTGGTAAGAATAGAACATGATTGGCTAATTACCTAAGATTCATTGCAACCAATTATAAGTGAAAGATTTAGTTATAAAGAGACAACACCCTGTCAAAGTACAGGACAAAGATCAGAATTGTTGGCAAGTTGGAAGTTTTTCAATAAAACTATTTCAGGTTAATTTTTTCCCCTTATAAATAAATAAACGAAAAGCAGGAAAAATAGTATTGGATGAATGAATAGCTAATGGGTTGAATGGGAATCTATTAAAGAGGTTATTATCTAGTAATTAAATACTAGGTTACTGTTTAGACCATCCAGCAGACAAGACTATGGAACTATATGGAACCTACTCGGATAGTTTTGCTTTTTGTAAAATGTTTCTCTGCTGTTTGTGGACATTTTTAATGTTGGGTCACATTTGCCTTTGACCCTTTAAATGTCCGGTTTGTACTTATGTGACTTTTGTCTTCCAGCTGATAGGAGCCACAGCTATTGAAGATAAACTGCAGGACGGTGTCCCCCAAACTATTTTCAATCTAGCGAAAGCCGATATAAAGATCTGGGTCCTTACGGGCGATAAGAAGGGTATGTTCTTGTTCTTTCACTGCATTTCTGTCTCTTTAATCCTCAATGATTATGCAAGAAAACGAGTCCTCAGATCAAGTACTTACCTATGCAAACATGCATGCACAGCAGTGGTATCTGTAACATATGAAAGGGTAACTAAACTGGAAAAAAAAGTTTAATTGCTAATTTCTGAAAACTATCATTTCACTATCAATGTACCATTTTTTGCTGGTCTGTCCCCTATTTATTTATTGATATCCAGACTGAAACATCGTTAGTTTTCGCTGTCAATTAAGTGCCATATTATTATCATAAACTCTTCTGTTGTGTGCAGTTTTGCTGTAACTGGAATGGTGATAGTTTGAATGTGTGACGTGCATGATGGGAAATAACATCCCAGCTGCCTCATAGTGATTACTGAGCATGCTTGCCCTGACAGGTAGTCAGATAAGTCAGGAAGGGGGAAAACTGAGCAAAACTAAGGGCTATCTACATGTTTTTATTTACATATTAAGATGAGTATTGACATTCCCCTAATACTTTCTACTAATTTTACTTTGTTTTAATTCATTGCATTTCTAATTAAACATTTTCCAGCTTCTAGTACTGCTATACTGAAATTAAATGTATTTATTACAGAAACTGCAGAAAACATTGGATTTTCTTGCGAGCTGCTAACAGATGAAACCGAAATCCTCTACGGAGAACAAGTGACGTGAGAATTTCTCCCATATATTATGACCACAACTGCAAAACACACATTACACACTGTGATCAGAATTACTTGGCTTTGTTTGTCTTTAATCTTCACCTGTCAGTCGTAATAAGACCACACCCCTGCCTGCAGTATTGGGAGAGGACTATTACACAAGACTTAAAGGGCCAGTTAAGCTTTATACACCCATGCGATTGTGGGGCATGATGCAAGACGGTGTAAGAACAGCCATTTCGGTCTTAGTGTATGGGAGCTCAATCAGGCATCATTGATCCTCCAAAACCAAACTGCCATTCCGGCGGTACCTTTTAAAAATGTTTTTAATAGATATAAATTCTATTTGTAGCCATTATGGCCCCTTAGGTTTGTAATGATGATGGATCACTGGTCCATTATATTAACAGGAATCCTGTTGTGATTTTATTTTAATGAGGTAGCCATCAACCAGCTGGTATAACCATCAGTGTCTATAGCCGGTATAACCATCAGTGTCTATAGCCGGTATAACCATCAGTGTCTATAGCCGGTATAACTATCAGTGTCTATAGCCGGTATAACCATCAGTGTCTATATCCGGTATAACCATCAGTGTCTATAGCCGGTATAACCATCAGTGACTATAGCCGGTATAACCATCAGTGACTATAGCCGGTATAACCATCAGTGACTATAGCCGGTATAACCATCAGTGTCTATAGCCGGTATAACCATCAGTGTCTATAGCCGGTATAACCATCAGTGTCTATAGCCGGTATAACCATCAGTGTCTATAGGGTACCATCAGGTCTATGCCGGTATAACCATCAGTGTCTATAGTCCTAGCGTCTATAGCCGGTATAACAACATCAGGTCTATAGCCGGTATAACCATCAGCATCGTCTATAGCCGGTATAACCATCAGGTCTATAGCCGTTATAACCCTCAGCGTCTATAGCGGTAAACCATCAGTCTATAGCCGGTATAACCATCAGCGTCTATAGCCGGTAATAACCATCAGCGTCTATAGCCGGTATAAAGGATCTAACCGTTCTATTCAGCGTCTAATGCCGGATATATAACCATCAGTCTATGCCGGTATAAACCATCAGCGTCTATAGCCGGTATAAACCATCAGCGTCTATAGCCGGTAATAATACCATCATCGTCTATAGCCGGTATTAAACCATCAGCGTCTATAGCCGGTATAACCATCAGCGTCTATAGCCGGTAAACCATCAGCGTCTTTAGCCTGTATAACCATCAGCTCTTAGCCGGTATAGAAACCATCAGCGTCTATAGCCGGTATAACCATCAGGTCTATAGCCGGTATAACCATCAGGGTCTATAGCCGGTATAACCATCGAGGGTCGATGCCCGTTATCACACCATCAGGGTCTATAGCCGGTATAACCATCAGCGTCTATACCTGGTATAGACTGTATGGAATATGCTGTGCTGGTGAGGAGAAAAAAATTAACCTTTAACAATCATTTAAGTCTTTACTGGGCCTTTAAATTGCTCTCTATGGCCATATAGAAACTTCCATTTATTTTTCTATCACGAGCTCCTCTAGGTGGATAGTACATGAAAAATGTTATTAGCAGTTTGTTTTGTTTTCCTTTTCATGGTTGGAACAATCGTTACCTTTACCTTTTCACAGCGAAATTCTACACACTAGAATGGAGAATCAGAAAAACCGAATGGCAGGAAGTGCAGGAGCACCCCAGAGTATCCAGGAGGAACCATATTTGCCCCATAATAAGAAGCATGCTCTAATTATAACTGGTTCATGGCTGGTAGGTAATAAAAAAACAACCAATCAATGAAGAGACTTAATATGCATTGTTATCTCAAAGTAGGTGGGACACACAGTATAGATATTACAAAGATTACAGAGACAGAGGTACACACAGTCCTGAGCCTTCTATGAAAAGCATAGGGAGAACATTCGGGACTGCACATTTGCTTCAGTTGTGCCCGACTCCCTAAACTTTACTAAAGGGAGGTGACTATGGGTGAGGGAAATCTTTGGGCACAGTTCTGAGCAATTCCGAGGTTGGTGATGAACATTCGTCGGCCTTAGTAACGTTTGGAACTGCGGTACACACATTACCATCGGTAGCTTTTTTTTTTTTTTTTTTAATGTTTATTCCCATTCAGGGAGATTCAATAAAAGTTCTTATCGTTTAAAATGGTGCTAATTTATTTCCAACCAATCAGATCTTATTTAACATTTGAAAGCTAACATCTGATTGGTTGGCGAAAAATTAGCACCATTTTAAACGATAAGAACTTTTATTGAATAACCCTGATACTGGATGTCCTTCAGCTGGTGATAACACTGGCTATGTAATTAGAGCGTCAGTCTTTGATAAGGTGAGACTTTAATATTTACTGATCCTCTGCCGTTGATTGACAGAACGAAATCCTTCTAGAAAAAAAGAAAAAGAGAAAGAGACTTTTAAAGTTTCCCCCCCGACGAACCAAAGAGGAAAAAGAAAAGGACTTGCAGGAGAAGCGAAAGGCCTATCCACTGAAAGAACAGAGACAGAAGAGCTTTGTAGACCTGGCCTGTGAGTGCAGTTCCGTTATCTGCTGTAGGGTTACGCCCAAGCAGAAGGCCATGGTGGTGGACCTAGTGAAGAGATACAAAAAAGCTGTTACATTGGCGATCGGCGATGGCGCTAATGATGTCAACATGATTAAAAGTAAGTGTGATGTTCAGAGGTCCTTTCATTACCTCCATCATCCAGTATAAATAATTGTCCTTGGCTCCTTGGTCTTAAAAGCTACAGCCTATGACCTATTAGTGAACAATGCACCAGAGAGTTCATTGTATGGCCCATTAATATATTTGTATAAAGGGATCATATCCCCATGCAAACGTCGCTTCCAATGTAAACAGCCCTAACTTGTCTAATCTGCCTGCATAGTCAAGCCCCTCCATTCCCCAGACCCCCCTCTCTTGTTCTGAACTGAGAATTGGAATTCTAATAATGCTTGTGTCATCGTCAAGACTGTGACATCAACTTGTCGACATCATCACCTTACTACCTATGTCACTGTGCTGCAGGAGACATTAGAAAAATAAGGAGAAGAGATGGGCTTCAAGTTTAGTACAGTATAAAACCATATTATCAGATTAGGAGAAAATGGCAGGAATTTATTTAAAAGTTTTGCACTTTTAATGATAACAACAAGATGCTTTTGGCTACAAGAAAAAAGAAAGAAACTTTAACTTGTTGGACAATAAAACATCAATTCAGCATCATGGATCACTGTCCCTTTATTTTATCATGTCGTGGGAATGTCGTGTGCCTGATTGGCCAGGCAGCAGGGGGAACTTGCTCTTTTCACCTCCCTCTGAGAAGTATAGCTAATGGGAATTTTCAGAGAAGCATTTTAAATGTAGAGAATTATAGGTCGGGTTGGATATCCAGGGTGTTGGATAGCTGCCTAATTGTCCCTTTTTATGTTGAGATACTATTATTATGCCACTGCAACTTGTTATAATACAAAATGGCACAAAAAGATAATGGATCAATAATATCATCAGGAGAACTTTCTGTGTAATAGTGCAGTGTGATATGCCATTGTACAATTGAAGAAGATATATATCTGT
Source organism: Hymenochirus boettgeri (assembly GCA_019447015.1). Taxonomy (NCBI): domain Eukaryota; kingdom Metazoa; phylum Chordata; class Amphibia; order Anura; family Pipidae; genus Hymenochirus; species Hymenochirus boettgeri. Next base: position 396,510,395 of record CM033469.1, on the reverse strand, counting down.
TGTATTCAATTAGATCAACTGGACTTGAAGTTTAGTTCTTGAAGATGTTTCGCTAGTCATCCGACTGGATCTCTCAATTCAGAATGACTTGAACAAGAATCTGTGGCAATTATGTACCCAGGAAAGTTGCCACAGGTTCTTGTACAAGTCATTCTGAATTGAGAAAGCCAGTCGGATGATTAGCGAAACGTCTTCAAGAACTAAACTTCAAGTCCAGTTGATCTAACTGAATACAACAGATATACCATGACCTGGATGAATGAGAACCAGTCCAGTTGATCTAATTGAATATATTAGAATATACCATGACCTGGATGAATGAGAACCAGTCCAGTTGATCTAACTGAATCCCACAGATATACCATGACCTGGATGAATGAGAACCAGTCCAGTTGATCTAATTGAATACCACAGATATACCATGACCTGGATGAATGAGAACCAGTCCAGTTGATCTAATTGAATATAACAGATATACCATGACGTGGATGAATGAGAACCAGTCCAGTTGATCTAATTGAATATAACAGATATACCATGACCTGGATGAATGAGAACCAGTCCAGTTGATCTAATTGAATATAACAGATATACCATGACCTGGATGAATGAGAACCAGTCCAGTTGATCTAATTGAATATAACAGATATACCATGACCTGGATGAATGAGAACCAGTCCAGTTGATCTAACTGAACACTACAGATATACCATGACCGGGATGAATAAGAACCAGTCCAGTTGATCTAACTGAACACTACAGATATACCATGACCTGGATGAATGAGAACCAGTCCAGTTGATCTAACTGAATACCACAGATATACCATGACCTGGATGAATGAGAACCAGTCCAGTTGATCTAACTGAACACTACAGATATACCATGACCTGGATGAATGAGAACTTTCACAAGCATATCCAAGGAATTATTACTTGGACTGCTATATGTCTGCAATTATTTTATTGGCATTCCATGTTGGCATAAGAAATTTAGTTGTCTAGATCAGGACACGCACAGGTTTTCACAATGAATTCTTTCACAGGGAGAGGTAGACATTTGTTGTTGCCATATTTTGAGTTTTGTTTCCTCTCAACTTATTCTTCCAGCTGCCCATATTGGTGTTGGTATAAGCGGGCAGGAAGGTATGCAGGCTGTTATGTCAAGTGATTACTCCTTTGGCCAGTTCAGATACCTGCAAAGACTACTGTTGGTTCATGGTCGCTGGTCATACATTCGCATGTGCAAGTTCCTACGGTATTTCTTCTACAAGAACTTTTCCTTTACGTTGGTTCACTTCTGGTATTCTTTCTTCAATGGATTTTCAGCCCAGGTAAGTGAAGCTATAATGTTTCCATATCTCCCTTCTAAATGTACTGACCTCATGTACTACCTCCAAGATTGGGGTAAAAAACCAATGTAAAACCCTGTTACAGATTGGTTTTGTTATAGATGGAACCTGTGGTGTTGTGGGTTATGATTATGGTTTCGTCAAGACCTTATTTTAAGACGTCCAACACACTTGTACCTTGCTGCATTGACTCTGTGTTGTAAAGTCACACAGTGCCGTATGTATATAGGTGCATTATGGCTATTTTGCCTTTAACGCATGTAGTTTTTCAGTCCGTGGTAGTAAAATACTGATACTGCATGGTACTGATACAGCAGGTTTGTACTACTGCAGCGGTATTGTATGGACACAGTCATACATTTACATCGGTGACCATACAATACTGCTGTGGTAGTACAATAATACAGTAACCATCGGTATAAAAAAATTCCGATACCGTGCGTTTATAAATAGAGCCCAGAGTGATTTAATGTCTCACTGCGATATTACAGGACAAATTGATTTTCATAGTGGAGGTTTAGATTGTTTTATGTAATGGGGAATTAATTCCTCCTCTTCCCCAAACCACTGGTTCAGGCATGCTCATTGGTCTCCAGGAGGAGATCTCAAATCAGCTTTGTTGTGTACAAAGTTTTGCTCTAGTGAAAAGATTTTAAACATTTCATCCAAATATGTCTTAGGTTAGGATCTTCTTAGTGATATTTGATTTTAATCTGTTTCTGTAGCGATGGGATCCGGGTTCGAAATACGAAAGTTCCATTGGAACCATTTGGAACTTCAGTATTTATCTGTTGTATTCAATTAGATCAACTGGACTTGAAATGTAGTTTTTGAAGACGTTTCGCTAGTCATCCGACTGGCTTTCTCAATTCAGAATGACTTGTACAAGAATCTGTGGCAATTATGTACCCTGGAAAATCCCAATTAGCATATCACAGCCAGGTGTTAAGGATATTGGCTAAGAGGTGTTATAGGAAGCCCAGAGTAAGGTGTTAAACAGCATTGTACATGGCAGACAGTTGGTGTCGAACCCCCCCACCTCTATTTAGGCTTGGTTTCTTTATTTTCACATAAATGGCCTCCTTACATCTCTTGAACCAGTCACGTTCCTTCGCCAGTATGTTAACATTACAATCTTCAAAGGTATGTCCTTTATCCTTAAGATGCAGGTACACGGCTGAGTCCTGACCCGAGGAATTGGCTCTTCTGTGCTGGGCCATACGTTGATGCAGTTGCTGTTTGGTCTCCCCCACATACAAATCAGAGCATTCTTCACTGCACTGCACTGCATATATGATGTCGCTTTTCTTGTGTGCCACAGATTCTTGTACAAGTCATTCTGAATTGAGAAAGCCAGTCGGATGACTAGCGAAATGTCTTCAAGAACTACATTTCAAGTCCAGTTGATCTAATTGAATACAACAGATATACCATGACCTGGATGAATGAGAACCTTCACAAGCAAACTTCAGTATTATTTTGATAATTATTTTGATAAAGTACCCAGCTGCTTTCAAGGGTTATCGAAACTACTGTTGAGTTTCTGATTGTACTTCCGAGGGATTCTGAACATACAAGGTTACTTTTGAGGTTTACAGAAAGTAGCCTCGTTTGTTTGGGAACAGTAATGCTCGAAAACACGTCCGGAATTTTAAAAACGTCTCCCATGCACCGGAAGTTTGTTTTTATTTTTACTGTTGTGTGATTTTCTCAGGTGCCAAAGCCATTTACTTTATGTTTCCTTTTTACTACCCCTTGTTTACTCATCTCTAGCTCAGGGGTTAATGTGTTTTAGTCTAAACTTTGTATGGGGTCCTGGATGTTCCGCTGACCAGCTCCTGCAACTCTTGATAATTAACCACAGGAAACCAATTTTACCTAATCACTCTCTAGTAACTCTTTAAAGGATAACTATCGTGTGTATAAAGTTTATTTAAAAAACAGTTAAACTGAAAAGTACTTGGGATAGGTATATAGGACGGGTAATTCCTACCTCCGAATATTGTTTCTGTGAGGAGCACCAGCCCAAAGTATACTGGATTCTGTCAGTCTTCCTCCTGGCTTCAGCACTTTAATACAGGGATATTACAGGAGTGTAGTTATCCTTTAATAACCGCAGCCAAGATTTCTATCCAACTCTATTGCCCTTTTCTGTTTTCCAGCCTGTTTATGAAGATTGGTTCATAGCTCTGTACAACGTTCTATACTCCAGTCTTCCTGTTCTCCTTGTCGGTTTGATGGATCAGGTATGTTATTATTTCAGTTAACAGGAGCGCCCCATGCTGGCTGGAATAGGGATCTTCATCATAAACTAAGGGATATTACAATGAATTTGTATAAGCACAGGAATCGCGCAAAAAATCGTGAGCGTTATCACACACGCGATCCTTGATCATTTTGCATTTGCGCATGCGTTTTTGACGTTTTGCGTTATGGAAACGCATGCATTAACGCACCAAAAATGGTGAACGCATGCGTTACCAAAACGCGAATTCTCGCGTTCCAGCGATTTCCATTTTAGTGAAAATCGCGAGCACGAAACTCATTAACAAATGCGCAAAAAACGAGCTAGTGTGGCCTCGCCCTTAGAGGACTGTTAAGCACATCACATTTACTCATTGTAGGTCCCTGGTGTAGCAGTTTAACAGACTTTGTTATTATTTTAGAATTTGGTTTTAATATTTTACTACTTTAGTAAACCTCCTTGCAGTCTTATACAATCACTTAAGTTATATATTACATTTTAAATTATATTCAAGATTTGGGTGTGTGTTCATATTTAGAGCATAATGCCCCCCCTATTGTTATGTAAGGACATTAAAGGGGAACTGTGGTCTCCATACAAGTGGCCTTTATGGAAAAAAAACACGCTCCTACCTTTATAATGACTCCAGGATCATGCTTCTAGCTGCTGTCTATCCAAAAAATTTTTTTCCCTTCTTACTAGTACTGTGAGCTGTGACATCACCACCACTTGGGGTCTGCATCCATGTTTAAGGTTGGGGCATGTCCATTGCTGGGACAGGGCATGATCAGCCCCACCCCCCAAACTTCTAAATCATTTTTAAAGCTAGCCACAAGCCTGAAAAGAAAACTTTGTTTTTTTCCCTCCCCAAGGTGCCCAAAGGTACAAGAAAGGGCAGAGAATAGCTTCAGATCGTAGGGGTAGGGCTAATGACACAGCTTATAACACATGCCTATCAAAGAGACGTAGCAGTCTGGGAACTGTAACTTTACAAGCCTATAACTTAAGATCCAGAGAAGCTAGATACATTATCCTAGGCATGTTTGAAAGAGAGCTCTTTTTCAATAAAGGACACTTGTACTGAGACTACAGTTACCCTTTAAAAGTCACCAGGAGTTCCATAACAATATTAAACCACAAAGCTACAGGACAAGTTCTTTTATGCAGGTGACTTCAATGTGTCTTTAAATATCCCGGTGTTGAGCAAATGATACACCAGTTACAGTGAGTAACACTTATGACATGGCTAAGCACTGATTATAACTGATCACACAGCTAAACACTGATTATAACTGATGACATAAATAAACATCGATTATAACTGGTGACATAGCTAAGCACTGATTATAACTGATTACATAGCTAAACACTGATTATAACTGATGACATAAATAAACATCGATTATAACTGGTGACATAGCTAAGCACTGATTATAACTGATTACATAGCTAAACACTGATTTGTTTGTATAACGATGACATAGCTAAGCACTAATATAACTGGTGACATAGCTAAGCACTGATTATAACTGGTGACATAGCTAAGCACTGATTATAACTGGTGACATAGCTAAGCACTGATTATAACTGGTGACATAGCTAAGCACTGATTATAACTGGTGACATAGCTAAGCACTGATTATATTGGTGACATAGCTAAGCACTGATTATAACTTGACATAGCTAAACACCGATTAAACTGATGACATAGCTAAACACTGATTATAACTGGCGACATAGCTTACCACTGATTATAACTGGCGACATAGCTAAGCACTGATTATAACTGATGACATAGCTAAACCTGATTATAACTGATGAACTAGCTAAGCACTGATTAACTGATGACATAGCTAAACACTGATTATAACTGATGACATAGCTAAACACTGATTATAACTGATGTACATAGCTAAGACTGATAACTGATCTATAGACTATAAACGGTGACATACCTAAGCACTGATTATAACTGATGGGTCAATATTTTAAGCCGACAAGTCGACTAGTTCAAAATATAGTTTGGTCACAGTAAAAACTGAAGATTGAATGAAATTTATTGACCTGTCTGATTGAACGTTCATCCAGGTGGATGGAAACTGAATTATCGGTTGGTTGGGTTGAAATATCTGCCTATGTGTACCTACCCTAACAGATCAATTTATCCTAAACTTGCTGTTCTCCAGATCCATTTAATTGATATTATATTTCTATTTCCCTCCCCTGCAGGACGTCAGTGACAAGTTGAGTTTACGGTTCCCATCTCTGTACATCCCCGGACAAGAATTGTTGTTCAATTACAGAAATTCTTTTGAGTCGTTCCACGCATTGTGACGTCCCTTATATTTCTTCATCCCCTATGGAGCTTTCTTATTAACCATGGGCCAGGACGGAGAGGCGCCTTCCGATTACCAGTCATTTGCAGTCACGACTGCCACAGCTCTAATAGTAACCGTGAATTTCCAGTTAAGTTCGCCTAGAATAGTTACCATGAGTTGACATTACAGAAAAACTGTTTTTGGCAAGAAGCAAATATACAAACCAGATAAAATGGAGGGCTAAAGGTTTTTGTAAACATTGGGTCAAGAGAAATGAAGGCCTCTGGGAATGCAGGATGGATCATTAATGTTAAACAATGTATCAAATATGATATAGGATATTTATGATTGCTAAGCCCTGCCCATTCCTGCAAGAGTTCCTGCTGTAAAGTCCTGCATGTCCATTAGCAATGGGATTAGGACAATCCTCAGTGTTTTAATATGTATCAAATTGCCTATTTATTTGCTACTGATTATAGTATGTCCTGTCTCCCTGATAAACAGATTGGCTTGGACACATCGTACTGGACTTTTGTTAATGCGTTTTCAGTCTTCGGAAGTATCGCCATTTACTTCGGAATAATGTCGATCTTCACAGTGCAGGAATCCATGTTCTCTTTCCGTCTACCTTTATATTCACAGGTACATTATAGCGGGGACAATAGTGTTACTGTGGACATCCCAAATATTATCACAAAATAACAAAAGAAATTAATCCAGAGATTTAAAGTGCCTTTCAGATGAGTCTCATACCTTGGGCAGCATAAAAAGTGTATTTAAGGTAATTAGTATCTGACCGACCAATACTTTGATAGCAGGTGTTAATTGTAAGTGGATTACCATACATATTGATTGACATTCATTTGCTTAATGAATTGATTAATGTGAATGTTTTCTATAGCGGGTTACATTACATTCAGTTGGAACTTCAGAAAACACTACAATCATTTTACCGATTGACTTAAAAAAAAAACACTTTCCCCATGGTAATTACAATATTACGATCTAATGTCGCATAATAAGATCAGGAAAATGTAAAGTTCTTTGGCCAATCAATGGAAATGTTGAATTGTATGTCGGATTGTACGGCCTAGTGTATGGTTAGGGGACATCACAGATCTCCTTATCAACTCAACTGTTAAGCTAGGTAGACACAGTAACGATAAAGCCCTGATACTGACGTATCGGAGCTTTATTAGTACTGTGTGTACCTAGCTTTCCCGAACGAGCGCGCGGCTTCTGAACATTCGTGAAAGAAGTAAAAATATCCCTCAGGCGCGGTAGACTCCCTATAGGTAGTCGGCTGCGTGTGAAGGGGAAAAACACACTGTCCTGAACGCCCCCCTATTTTGTTTATGGAGAATGCTCGGGACTGTGTGTAGCCAACATTTTGAAAAATGACAGAATCTGCAGACGTGTACCAAGCTTTAGATCAAACTGAGGAAGAATCTTAACTCCTAGATAGGAGTCCAATGAGATGAGAGAAAGACCAAGTGGGTGGTGACTAAGACACCATTTCTGATAGGTCCTACTGGCCTCTCATTCACACAGTGAGTTCAATATCGGGCAAGGAATTTATATGGGGATATTTACTTGTATATAGATCATTAAGCAGCAAACCTTCTAGGTCTGTTGTTTCCTTTAGGTTGGGTATAAGTGATAAAATCGCACTTGCTCGTCCGTTTTAGAATGTAACTCATTAACTGTGAATTGTATATTTCTTTTTAGGTGCAGCCCCAAATGCTTTAAGGCACCGTATCTATGGCTTACCATAATCCTAACCGTTGCAATTTGTCTTCTGCCAATTGTTGCCATACCGGTTCTTCTATAAGATTCTTTATCCTTCGGAGAGTGATAGGTAAGACGGTTAAGAGAATCCAAAGCTGCATCTCCACCATAACAAGCTTTGGTGAACAATATAGAGTCATAGTTGCCCACTGCACCCGTAGTGGTAAAGTGCCGGTTAGGAGATTATTGAGAAGATGGACTCACCAGCCAATTGTAATATTCCAAATGCTCATTCCGAGTAATTCCCATCTATTTATATCTGAACCCTGTAATCTGGATAAACTGTAAAATCCCACCACTCCGGTTAGACCCCATTTTGCTTTAGGTGTATAAATACGTTTATAGATTACGTTTTTTTTCTCAGATTCAGAGAAACCGTAAGAATACAAAGAGGAGAGCAATGGAAGCCGAGGCACGCATTAGACGCGGTGTATCTACGCGCCGCTCTGCTTACGCTTTCTCCCACCAGAGGATACCGCCGACTCACCTCCTCAGGGCGCAGCATTCCGAAAAGCGAGCGACGCTGGGCGCCGTGCTGGGCGGTAGCGCAGCCGAAATTTACCAGCCGGCTCTGAATACTTGAACACGTTTTTACCAAAAACAGAGCAATTTTTTTATATACCCAGATTTTTGCATGCACGTGTGAAATAATACTTTCTATATTTTTCAACAAAAAAAAGACCTTTTCCTCTCAGAGTTTTTTTTTTTAAGGGGAAGTTAAAATTAATGGGAAGATTATATATTTTCTCTGAAGACTTTTTCAAAATGGCAAAAATTATATATTTTCTACATTTTTTTTTTTTTTCTGAGGACAAAGTTACATTTTTCCATCAAGGTCCATAGTTCTGGTGACCATGGAATGGAAAAAATAGACTTTTGCACTAATATTAGGATCTCGTGGATACAAGAGGATCTATTGGTGACTTGAGTTTTCTTCTGCTGAGCCGCTAGTGATAACCACTTGCCAGCTGAGGGTGTACTGGGTAGGGCCTGACGTGTCATTGGACGATTAATTATAGAGGTCAAAAACCTGTGAATTATGGTTTACTCTTCAGCCATTTCTTATTTAATGTTGTTAATAAACTGTAGTTATGTATGTGTTTGACTGTGATATGGTTCTTTTTTGTGCCAGTACAATTTTAACTGAAATCTATCTTTGTGTGTGAAACCTTTTTTATTATTATTATTATTATTATTATTTTTTTTTTTTTTTTTTAAAGAATTTGTTTTATTTTTAATATCCCTTTGTGGAGGATATTATTTATTTCTCTCATGTACCGGATTCAGTTACACTTAAAATAGAACCAGTGAAAAGTTTATCTTGAAAACTGCTAAAACTTATTGTAATAAACATGACTGGGAACTTCTACTGGTAGTGAATGAAAGTGTTCTCTATGCACAACTCTAATACATTAACACAATTGTACATGATATGTTTTTGATCAGTGTTAGTAGCGATAAGGGGGCTATTCTCAACACAAAACTTTCAAGGACTTGTCCAGCCCCCTAAAATCTATATTTAGAACGCCCCAAACCCCAAAGTAGATATATTAGAAGGCAGCTCATACTTGTAGCAGAGAGCATCAGGATGTATGGCTGCCTATTGGTACATTCAATTTATAAATATTGCCGTTTTGGGAATTGCTTAAACTTTACATCTTTGATTGGTGGGTGGAATTGTCCATATCTTAGAAAAAAATGTATAGCTTTATTTTATTAGTACAAAACTTCATCATGTACTTATTTATATGACTTTCTCTCTAGTGTTAAGAGCTGCATAGAGATGTCTTCTCGCTCTGCCTGGCGTACATAGAGATGTCTCACTCTTGGCCTGGCGTGCATAGAGGTGTCTCACCTTGCCTGGCGTACATAGAGGTGTCTCACTCTTGTCGCTGGCGTACATACAGATGTCTCACTCTTGCCTGGTGTACATAGAGGTGTCTCACTCTTGCCTGGCGTACATAGAGGTGTCTCGCTCTTGCCTGGCGTACATAGAGGTGTCTCGCTCTTGCCTGGCGTACATAGAGGTGTCTCGCTCTTGCCTGGCGTACATAGAGGTGTCTCGCTCTTGCTGGCGTTCATAGAGGTGTCTCGCTCTTGCCTGGCGTACATACAGATGTCTCGCTCTTGCCTGGCGTACATACAGAGGTCTCACTCTTGCTGGCGTACATACAGATGTCTCACTCTGGCCTGGCGTACATAGAGGTGTCTCGCTCTGTGCCTGGCGTACATAGAGGTCTCGCTCTTGCCTGGCGTACATGAGGTGTCCTCGCTTCGTGCCTGGCGTACATAGAGGTGTCTCGCTCTTGCCTGGCGTCATAGAGGTGCTTCGCTCTTGCCTGGGCTACATACAGATGTCTCGCTCTTGCCTGGCGTACATAAGGTGTCCCCTTGCCTGGCGTACATAGAGTGTCTCGCTCTTGCCTGGCGTACATAGAGGTGTCTCTCGCTCTTGCTGGCGTCATAGAGGTCTCGCTTCTGCCTGGCGTACATAGAGGTGTCTCGCTCTTGCCTGGCGTACATGGGTTCTCGCTCTTGCCTGGCGTCATAGAGGTGTCTCGCTCTTGCCTGGCGTTCATAGAGATGTCTCCACTCTTGCCTGGGTACATGAGATGTCTCACTCTTGCCTGGCATACATGCAATAGAAATGCAGAAACAAAACACGGAGTCGCACTCCAAAGTGAATGGGGAAATTTATTCAAACCACAGTCAACACAATGTTTCGGGGGGTACAGGTGATGTGATCAAGGGTTTCAATACCCTCTTACCTGATCACATTGCTTGCACATACCTGATAAAGGGGACCTGTCCCCCGAACTTTTGTGTGGGTTTTGATACATTTCACATTCAATTTGGAGTCCGACTCTGTGCTTGTTTCCAGTGGTTACTTCTATTCCTTGGAAGTGGGAGTTTATTGGACATCTGCCCCCCGGTGGTAGTGTGCACTTGGATTTCTTACCTTGTTGAGACTAGAGTACAAATACATGACTGTCCAGCAATGTTCCCTTAGAGTGTGAAAAGTGGATGTTTCAGCTTAGCAGCTAAAAAGGAGAAAAATAGTATAAAATTTTGCAGTCCAATTGTATAATACAGAATTGTACAGAATTCACTGGTTTAAATATAAAATCCGGTCACTTTAGATGCCATATTATTATTATTGTCCACTTATCTAGCGCCAACACTCTCCCGTAGCTTTACAATTACATGATAAACATTCCCATCAGGCCCTGCCCCGAAGACTTACAGTCTAAGCACATTTATTTGACACATACCCATTCAGTATGTTCTATGATTGTGGGGGAACGGGGTGTCTAGAGGAAATCCACTCAAGCACAGGGAGAACATACAAAATCCTTGCAGATGTGTCCAAGGGTGGAATCAAACTCGGGACTTCTGCGCTGCAAAGAATCCGTGCTAACCACACTGAGCCACCGTGCTGCCACAAATTAAACTTTAACTACAGAAGAACAGGAGTAGGAATACTGTGCTACCTCTTATATCTTGCAGGTAGTCATACCGCTATCCTTAATGCAGGTACCCACTACTCCCGATCTTCCGGAGTCTCCCGCGCGAGACCACCCCGATCTCCCCAACGAGAGGAGTCTTGAATCTCTCTCCTGTTATCGCCCCCTTTATGTGTGTCACACACCCCCGCCGACAGCCACGCCATGCCCATACCACAACCCCAACCTCCTCCTCACACCCCTAGTGCATATGTCAATGATGTCACACAGCGTAGCCACGCCCCCTCGCCCACCCTGCCCGAAGGACGAAGAAGAGGCAGGGTGGGATGTCTGCTTAATGTCCAGTTACATGATACTTAGTAAAGAGAAAGTAGAAGGCTGAATAGAGTAGAGTCCTGCGTGGGTCCTAATTTTCCAGACCCGCACCCGACCCCGAAAAATCCATACCTCCGCTACCGGACCAGCAACCCACTTTTCTATCCGCTTCATACTACAATGACCCACCCCGCAAGTTCAAGACTTGACACCCTGACCCGCTTTTAGTCTTTGTTCTTAAAATTTTTAACAGGGAAGTTCAAAAAAAGTCTACATTAAAATAAATGTTTTATTAAATACCAAACATGTTCATCGAACTTACATAACCACTAAAATCTATAGCAGGGGTCTTCAACTTGCAGGCATCAAATGTCTGAAACTACAACTCCAGGCATTCCCTGGCTGTCTTCTGATATTTTGAGTGTTGTAGTGGAATGCGGGGAGTTATATTATTAAAACAAATGTAGGCCCACAGGTGGGAGATCCCTGGTATAGAGTACAATGTACACTTTATATAATATATCCCTATTGTCCCCTACTACCTACATGGGCCTCTACTGTCTCCTACTACCTAACCATGGGCCTCTACTGTCCCCAACTACCTACCCATGGACTTCTACTGTCCCCAACTACCTACCCATGGACCTCTACTGTCCCCAACTACCTACCCATGGGCCTCTACTGTCCCCAACTACCTACCCTGGGCCTCTACGTCCCCACATATGGGCCTGCTACTGTCTCTCCAACTAACTAAGGGCCTACCCCCTGGGCCTCTACTGTCCCCAACTACCTAGCGATGGTGCCTCTACTGTCCCAACTACCTAGGCGCCATGGGGCCTCTACTGTCCCCTACTACCTACCATGGGCCTCGGACTGTCCCCAACTACCTACCCACTGGCGTTCTACTGATCCCCCCAATCTACCTACCCCTATGGGCTCTACTGTCTACTGTCGCCCCACTACCTACCCATGGGCCTCTACTGTCCCCCAACTACCTATCCCATGACTCTACTGGCCCTGTCAACTACCTACCATGGGCCTCTCACTGTCCCCAACTACCTACCCATGGGCCTCTATCTGTCCCCCACTACCTACCCATGGAGCTCGACTGTCCCCAACTACCTTGACGCCATGGCCTCCACATGTCCGCCAACTACCTACCCATGGGCCTCTACTGTCCCAACTACGGGCTACCACTCTCTCCATTGGCCACCTACTCCCACCCTTGGCCTGCTACTGTCCCTCCAACTACCTCGCATGGCCTCTACTGTCCCCAACTCAAGGTTCTACCCTACCATGGACTTCTACTGTCCCCAACTACCTACCCATGGGCCTCTACTGTCCCCATACTACCTACGCCATGGGCTCTCTACTGTCCCCCAACCACTCACACTACCCATGGCCTCTACTGTCCCGCAACTACCACAGCCATGGGCCTCTAACTGTCCCACAACTACCTACGCCATGGACTTCCTACTTGTCGCCAACTACCTAGCCAGGCTCTACTCCCCATGGGCTCCTGCTACATGTCCCTCCTAGCACTGTACTAAACCTTACCTAGCCATGGGCCTCTATCTGTCCCACTAACACCTACCATGGCCTCTACTGTCCCCAACTTACTGCTAGCCGCTGGGCCTCTACGGTCCCAACTACCTAGCCATGGGCCTCTACTGTCCCCAACTACCTAGCCATGGGCCTCTCTACTGTCCCCAACTCTCCTAGCCAGGGGCCTCTGTACTCCCTGCCAACGTACTAGGCTCTATGGGCCTTCTATTACTGTCCGCCAATCTCTACCGCTAGCCATGGGCCTCTACTGTCCCCAACTACCTAGCCCATGGGCCTCTACGTCTCCCAACTACCTACTCATGGGCCTCTACTGTCCCCCAACTACCTTAGTCCATGGGGGCCTCTACTTGTCCCCAACTACCTAGCCATGGGCCTCTACTGTCAGCCCCAACTACCTAGCCATGGCCTCTACTGTCCCCAACTACCTGCCATGGGCCTCTACTGTCCCCAACTACCTAGCCATGGGCTCTCTAACTGTCCCCAACCTACCTAGCCATGGGCCTCTACTGTCCCCAACTACATAGCCATGGGCCTCTACTGTCCCCCTACTGACCTAGCCATGGGCCTCTACTGTCCCCAACTACCTAGCGCTACTGGGCCTCTACTGTCCCCCCAACTACCTGATAGCCTCATGGGCCTCTACTGTCCCCAACTACCCTACCATGGGCCTCTACTGTCCCCAACTACCTACCCAGAGCCTACTCCTACCTACGGCTCTCTACTGTCCCCCAACTACCTACCATGGGCGCGCTTAACTGTCCCCAGCTACCTACGGCTCTACCATGGGCCTCTACTGGTCCCCCAACTACCTATGCCATGGGCCTCTACTGTCCCCAACTACCTAGGCCCATGGGCCCTCTACTGTCCCCGCGATCACTACCTACTCATGGCCTCTTACGTCCCAACTACCTAGCTTCTGTCCTCTACTGTCCCCACTCCTAGGACCGTATGTGCCTCTAACTGTCCCCAACTACTCCTACCATGAGCCTCTAATCTGTCCCCAACTACTCCTACCGGCATGGGGCTCTCTACTGTCCCCAACCTACCACCTACCACTGGTCCTCTACTGAACTGCCCAACTACCTACCCATGGTTCCTCTACTGTCCCATACTGTCTACCCACTAGGCCTAGCCATGGCCTCACTGTCCCCCTCAACTACCTACCCATGGGCCTCTACTGTCCCCACTACCTTACCCTATGGGCCTCCACTGTCCCCAACTACCTACCATGGGTCTTACTGTCCCCAACTACCTACCATGGGCCTCTACTGTCCCCACTACTACCCCTGGGCCTTCTACTGTCCCCAACTACCTACCCATGGGGCCTTCTACTGATCTACTGACGCCCAACTCACCTACGCCATGGGCCTCTCTGTCCCCCAACTACTTACACATGGGCCTCTATCTGTCCCCAACTCCTACCCTGTCCTCTTACTGTCCCCAACTAGGAACTCAACTCGCCCAACTACCTATGGGCCTCTTCTACTGTCCCCCAACAACCTACCCATGGGCCTCTACTGTCCATAACTACCTACCTATGGGTCCCTACATGCCCCTCTAACTGTCCCCAACTACCTACCCATGGGCCTCTACTGGTCGCTCCCAACTACTAACCCCATGGGCCTCTACTGTCCCCCAACTACCTACCCATGGTCCTCTACTGTCCCCAACTGCCTCTAATGATCCTGATGGCTGCTCATCTAGACTGTCCCCAACTAGCGCTACGCCATTGGACTCTGCTCTCTACTGTCCCCAAACCTACCTAGCCATGGGCCTCTACTGTCCCCAACTACCTACCATGGGCCTCTACTGTCCTGTCCGCCAACTACCTACCGCCATCCTACTATCCTACTGTCCGCCAAACATACCTACCCATGGGCCTCTACTGCGTCCTTCCTCCACTAGCCATGGAGCTCCACTGGCCTCCTCGGCATCTATCCTATCCGATGGCCTCACTGTCCCCAACTCACCTAGCCATGGCCTCTACTGCGCCCCAACTACCTACCCATAGGGCCTCTACTGTCCCCAACTAACCTATACCCATGGGTCCTCTACTGGTCCCCAACTCCACTAGCACTTACCTACCATGGGCTCTCTAACCCCGACCTCCCTGTAACTACTGGCACCTAATACCTACCATGGGCCTCTACTGTCCCCAACTACCTACCCCATGGGCCTCTACTGTCCCCAACTACCTAGCATGGGGCCTCTCATCTGTCCCCAACTAACTACCTACCCATCGGACTCTTATGTCCTCAACTACCCCCAGGCTAACCCAATGGCCTCTACTACTGTCCCCAACTACCTAGCCATGTGCGCTCTACTGTCCCCTGCACTGTCCTCCACCATGGACTCTCTAACTGTCCCCAACTACCTAGCCCTGGGCCTCTACTGTCCCCAACTACCATACCTACATGGGGCCTCTAACTGTCCCCACTACCCCGTACTACCATGTCCCATAGGACTCTACTGCCTCCGTCAACTACCTAGCCAGGGGCTCTATATCATACTCTACTGTCCCCAAACTACCTACCATGGGCCCTACAACTGTCCCCAACATACTACTAGCCATGGGCCTCTACTGTCCCCAACTACCTACCATTGGCCTCTACTGTCACCTCCCAACTACCTACCCATGGGCCTCTACTGTCCCAACTACCTACCATGGGCCTCACTGGTCCAATCCCCAGGCCTCATCCAACTACTCTAGCCATGGGCCTGCTACTGATGCCCACCAACTACCTTACCCATGGCCCTCTCGTCGCCCACCACATACGCTAGCCGATGGGCTATGCCCTACTTACCCTCTTATGTCCCTATCCCAACTACCTAGCGCATGGGCCTCTTACTTGTCCCCAACACCTACCCACTCTCTGCCCACTAATACCGGGCTCTCTACGTCCCCACACCTTCCCATGGGGCCTCTACCTTTCCCCAACTACCTATCCTATGGGCATTTACCTGCCGCCCACCTACCTAGCCATGGTGCTTCTACTTCGTACTATAGCATGTCTCACTGTCCCCAACTACTAAGCCCATGGGCCTCTACTGGTCCCCAACTACCGAGCCATGGGCTCTTGACTGTCTCCTCAACTCACCTACCATGGGGCTCTACTGTTCCCCTAATCTACCTACCCATGGGCACCTTACTGTCCCTCAACTGACCTCCCATAGCAGGGCCTCCCTTCCCCCAACTACTATCATGTTCACTGCGCCACTCGCCATGGGCCTCAACTGTCCCCAACTTACTCCTCTCATGGCCTATACTGTCCCCCAACGTTCCTACCCATGGTGCCCTCTACTAGTCCCCTGACTACCTAGGCCATTGGGCCTCTACTGTCCCCAACTATACTGGCTTCTACTTCACTGCCCACTATACATGGGCCTCTACTCTATCGTCCCCAACTACCTACAGAGGCCGGTCGGTCACATCCTACCTGTGCCTCTACTTCAACTCCAGCCCATGGACTCTAACTGTCCCCAACTATTACCTAGCCACATTGGCCTCTAACTGTCTGCCCCCTCCTATCCATTGGCCTCTACTCACGTCCCCACCCAACACCTCCGAATACGCCCATGGGCCTTCTACTGTCTCCCAACTACTCCTACCTAGCATGGTGCCTACTACGTCCCTGTCACACTTACTAACATGAGTCCTCTATGCCTCGCCCTAGACTTTACCTAGCCATGGGCCTCTACTGTCCCCCTACCCAACCATGGCGCTTCTTTCTACTGTCCCCACCCCTAACTACCGCTACCCATTGGGCCTCTACTGTCCCCCAACTAACCTATCCCATGGGCCCTACTGTGTCCCCCAACTACTACCCCTGGGCCGGCTCTACTTGTCCCCCACTACCTACCCATGGCTCTCTACTGTCGCCACTACCTACCATGGCTCTGGCCACTACCTACCCATGGGCCTCTACTGTCCCCCAATACGCTACCCATTGGCCTCAACTGTCCCCTAACTACCTACCGCATGGGCCTAACTGTCAATTTGACCATTTTTTGTTTTAGGGGAAACATTCCCTTTAACCAATAATGACAATAGTTTTAGCAGGATGCACATTCTTCTGCAGCAACCAATCAGACATTAGCTTTTACTGGGTTTACTGCAGTAGATAACATCTGAATTGGTTGCAGCACAGCACAGGCAAACGTTTTCACCTGTTATTCATAGCCCCAAATAGTCCAATATCCTTGATTTCTTCACGTCTAACATTTTTATTTCTAGTATTTCCCATATAGCCACATGATGGGTAAGTTAATTTTATTCATTTCAATCAAATTGGTTCAGTTAAAATTGACATCCAGGTTTATCCAATGAGAGGTGCAAAAAATGTTAACAGGCGGTAATCTGTAGTAACAGATGTTATCAAATGTTATTCTGACCAGTTAAATAAAAGGTGTAATCTGATGGCTGCTTAACTTGGGCACATACCATGAAAGATATCCCAGGGGGTTTGCCCGCGACAGACAGTCATGTCTTCCTGGTGACCAGTCGTAAGTGCAAAACGGTGAGTCAGGAGAAGATCTAACCATTGTGTACCATGCTTTTAACTGCACGGGCAAATTCTTTCAGATCTTATAAATAATCTGGATGTTGGTTTATACGGGGACCAATCTGTATAGAACTGTAATCCCCCTCACCTGTGGTTAACAAACAGGTATTTCCCAGAACCCTCTGCCTTAGTAGACAGATGTCAAGCAGCTCAAACTTCCAAAGCAAAGAGCAGAGTAACCGGAATACGCACTCATATCGATATAATTATATAACGTATTTTATTGTGACATTGCAGTCGACAACGTTCAGGGGTTTTCGCCCTTCCCCGGGGATAAAACAAATTACCATGTGTTCACTTAAATACATAACTCCTCCCACGCTAGGGTGGTTGTTAACAATTTGTGATAGTGCAAAGTTACATAGATTTCTTAATTATATGAAACATTAAAATACTCCACCTATAAAACTGTTTTATATATAATATCGTGAAAAACATTAGATAATCATTAAGCAGACGCTTTCTGTAAAATGTGAAAAAAACCACTATTATCATAAAGTAAACAAAATAAAATATCCCCCTCCCGTTATATTATAAAGTGCTTTCTGCTTCTTTTTAAAATGTGCTAATCAAAATGGAATATTTAAAAAGAACCTTAGTGAAATCCACATATTCTCCAAACGTTGCCTCTAGTTATTTACTACACAATTCAAATATTTATAAGCTATTTTATCCGTAACACTTTCTTCTAATAATGCCATTGAAATTGTTCTTCTGCGGGATACCTGTTGGTCAAAATGGACCTGGTTAAGTATATTTGGACCAACGTTATAATATTCGTACAGTGACAGTTGGAAACCCACTGATAGGGTTAAGCAGTTAGGGGAAGCAGCACCATTGAAGATTTACGAGAAGGTGTGCGGGGGACATAAATACGTTTTTGACATAAAGATGTAGGCCAGCACACAGCCCTCGGTATGGAGGAAAGAAGCCATAGGAGACTGGATTCGAGATCACAGACTTTTCTGTATTTTTTCCACATAAATCCTACATCCCATGTGTACAATCTTACCTATAACGTATATATGGAAAAAACACTAAACTTTACAGGACTTCAGTAAGGCGTTGATCCTCCGCACATCGCTGCCTGTAAAAGGATTTATCTCTGCTGGAAAGCGGCACAGAGCAAGATGGTTCATTAAATGGAATCCGTCATTTGCCTTTCTGGGGCTTCTGGGATATCCTGGGGTGACATTAAGATCATCAGAACAGAACAGAAATGCTTTAACACAGAAACAACACAACATTGCATACATGTTCATTTTAATAAGGATCAAACCTCCTGGGCACATACAGTAATATATCCGTTCCTGGCCCAGTCCAACAATATTAGCGAGCAGTCAGCCAGGGCGCGATCACTGCTTTGCAGAAAAAGCAGCACGGCTAAAAGTTGCCTGGAACGTATGTAGGACCATAGTAGACACCAATAGTGGGTTGTTACATGCATGTCTTGAAAATTATAATCTGTCCGAAAAAAACCTTATTTGGCACGCCAGCCTTACAATAGTAGGTGGGTGTGTAAGAGAGGGCTCATCTATCAGGAGCAGTAAGTGAGATACCTCACCTTCTCATTGGTCCTGTGTTAAGTGACAGGAAACAGGGGGACCCCTACCTGAAGCAACTGAAACATTTGCTCAGGAGCACCCCTGTGGAACACTAAAAGACGTTCAGTTTATAAAAAAATCCTCTTCCTGAATACGACATTTTCAGCGACAGTCCACCCAATCAGAGTGTCAAGTCAGCCCTCCAGTTCACAGTCAGGGTTAGTCAGCCCACGACACCCAACTCCACAAGCCACGCCTATGTTCCTGATGAAGCCACGCCCACTTCACGTTACTGCCCCTGTCTGCCGAGAGGAGGCATTTAAAAGTAAAGTTTCAGGTGTCAAAAACCCTGGGAACACCCCTGTATAGGAAGGAAGGAACGTATATTTTACGTGTGTCTAGCTGGGTAACGTTCATGAAATGGATATGGCACAGACTGGAATTACCCTGAGCTACAAGCGCGGTGATGTTGAGATCCAGTCAATCAATGGTTTTCTAAGGGACTTTACCTCTCCAAACTCGTTAGAAGAAAGGCCGTCCTCTTTCTTAATCGTGCCTTCAAACCATTCGATGGCCGTCAGTGTAGTTCTTCTTCGGAAGGGACGTTTAGGAGGTTTGGAATCCCTGAAATGAAATAGGATTTAATTAACAATTCATTGTATTTCCAGGATATGGGGGGATCCGTACCGGTGTTCCCCTCTAAGCTATGCAAAAGTGCTGTACTGAAATCTGCTAAAACAATTCTCCATGGTCATGGAATTCGCTAGACAGCTGTAAGGGTTTAGGATGGCTTTAGCAGGCTGTGAGGAGGAAACACAGTGAAAAGAGGATCCAAAAAGACACTGAAATCATAGCTGGCTGGTCATTTCTACATGGAGGTGGGAGAAGTTGGTATGATCCAGCTCTGTCCAGACTTCCACGTCTTCCTACCCCTCCTAACTTACTAGGCTACCAGCAGGGGGCGCTGAAATAAAAATGATTGTATGTATGAGACTTTTTCAGGGGGGACTGCCTACCCATTACCACCGGGACAGTAAAGATTACCAGTGATGCATTTTTTCAGCATGTTCCAATCTCCAGGTCCAAGGATAACTTTAATTTCCTTTACATGACAATGGAGATGATATATTTTATTACACAGTCTGTCTTTGTGTTTATTACAAAACACTTCTAATTGAATCGTATTTTAATGCATATTCCATTAAGGATACTACCCTTGTTTCACAGCCCCTGCCAAGGTGGTTTTAAAGTCATGCAAATGATTCACTACCGCGTAGAGGAATTTACCCCGTGTTTATGGTGGCTGTGGCGAGAAATCGTAAGAGACCACAACAATGCTGTGAGGAGTTTGCAGGGGCTACGACGCACTTTGACGTGTGTGTGTCACATGGCGTAGAGTCTAGTAAGCTGGCGGTTAAATTTCACATCACAGACAAGGGGAATCGGGGCTACAGAGAAAAAAAATCTACACAGCGCGGGCTCTGGGTAAATCTGATAAGAGTTCAGTAATGTAATATGTAAAAACTGGTGCCCGTACGGGGGTGGAGGAGATCATACACCAGACTGGCCAATGGAGACTTAGAAACTCTGCTACAACGTCACAGACCAGATCTTCTAGGCGGTTGAGCAGATCTTCAACTGTCATGAATGGGCATTCAGCCTCTATATGGGTGTACCTGGAACACATAGAGGGATGGTTCAGAGCAACACCCAACCCAACGTGCGCTGTTTATAGCATTACATTCAATATGTTACTTGTATTTGTTTCAAATTTTTCTTAATATCATTTTGCACACAGTTGCCTTGATAAGGATTTAAAGGAGAAGTAGTAAACTCAACGGAAATGTTAAAAGGGGAACGGAACTGTGGTCTCCCATATAGAGCAGTACTTTTACGTAATAGTAAGAACACACCCCTACCTTTAAAATAAATTAAGGCCCATACTGGATACTTGCTTGCAATCTATCCAAACTTACAGCAGTAAAAGAGGTAGGGCTTCCTGCTACCACGGTCGGCCCCATTCTTCGCCCTGGGGTCTATGCGTCGGAAAAGGAAAAAATATGCGTCTCCCAAGAGTGTTCATAGGCAAAGGAAAGAATTTGAGAATGATTGCAGGCCTCTTTTGGGAGTAGGGTTAAGACGCAGACTAATGACTTTGTGTCTGTAACAGCAAAGGAGTAAACAAGGAAGTAAAAGTAATTTGCTATAGCCTGTAACTTTGGACTAAGCAGCAGCTAAAGAGGGTACTGATGGTATGACACAGTTCCCCTGTAATCTTACATAAACTTTCTAACCCTTACCCTTAAAGAAATAAGATTATAAACCTACCACAACCCCCTGCGATAACATGGTCCTTAGCTTTCATTTGATCAGTAAACTGACTTTATTCACTGAAAGCAAAGGATGTATTAGGTTTAGATGAATAGGGGTATAAAGCGAAAGAAAGCCATAAGGTCAAGAAACTTTAGTTCTCTTGTAAAATATTTAAAAAAATAAGATCAAACACAATGGATATGGTAAATGAAAGGTGTGGACAATTGCAGAATAAGAAACTAGTGTATCTTGATCTTACTCTGCTAAATGGCTGCCGGTTCTTGACAGTTCTGCACGCTAGGACTGAGCAATACAGAAGGTCTCCACGAGCGGGAATACAAGTCCTAAGTACAGCTGGGAGGACTGTGTTTTAATAGGCCTCCTCCCAACGTAATCCAGTTTTAAAACCGAGGTCGAACCTCCCTCAACTTGTGTTGGACCAGAGTTGTGGGGTGACTATGGGAAGAAGAACAAGCATTGTATTATTAAAGAATGAAGCACCAAGTACTTCATAGTTATAATGGAAAGAATTAAATAAAACATCACCAAATTACCGGTCTATTCAAATGTTTCCAACAATACATTAAACATATAGTCAGTTGGTGGTTTTGGCAAAATATAAAAGCTCAAATAACTAATACGTGGTGTAATACAGACATGAAAAAGGACAGGAGTGCATTTATAGATGTGTTTGTAATAGGACCTTAGCCGTACACAGTGGCAGTGGGGGCGGGGGGTTGCCCTGTTAAATTATATTGGATAAAGCTCATCTGTTTTCTGGATTCTAGGGCCAAAAAAGCAACAGGAAAACAATAATATTAATTGGATATGACTGATGATTACACAATACTAAAAAGGTCAACTTATTATAAATACAATAACATTTTCTATATAAACCCACTCCGGTACATATATCATCTGTCAGGAGATACAACAGGGAAGCCCGAAAGAGCTCTTGCACCGGCGTCGGAGCGAAACGCGTCGTTGAACGCCTTTGGTGAACTATCATCCCTCCAGACTGGTATAAGTATACCTTTGTTACAATGTATATGACTGATCAGTTCACTCATATATACCTTATGGCTCTACTGTTATATCTATGAGAGTACCTTGTTTATACTCTATGAGGGTGAGATATGTTTGTTTTTTAATTGTTTTAATTGGGGTCCCCATACACTTAAAAAGGAGGTTTTATATATTTTTAAGGGCACGGCCACACTGACGCAAACGCATCACAATCGTATGCGATTTCTGTGCGATTTTTTGCGTTGCGCTTGGATTTCTTCAATAAGTATAAGAAATCGCAATCGGACGAAAAATGTGCGTGTTTTGCATTGCCCGCGTTTCAATTGATTTTTTCAAAGCGCAAAACAAAAACGCAGCAGTGTGGCGAGCCCTAAGACAGTGTGGCAGTCTGCTTTTTTCTCCTATTTTGATTCCATGTAAACACTTGATCAGTCATGCACTTATGACATGCATTTGTAACCAATATTTAATGAAGAGTATATTTCTTTTAGTAAAAGGTATCTGCCTCCTCCTTCTGCTCAATGAGCTTTTTATAGCTTAAGCATGTGCAACAAAAAAAAAAAAAAAGTTGACTCATAGAGGAGGGGACCAGCTTTCTCTGCAGAATGGGGACAATAATTCTCCTAAATATATGGTTCGTTAATGCAGGTAATAAAGTGCAAAATATATTAGATGGGACTCAAATTGGAGCTCTACGCCTTGTTGACGTATAATATCGGGGAAGGTGTTGGACACAGAGGCAAATAATTGAAGGATTACAATTTGGGCGCTGCTTGCCTGACTATTATTATTCCTGTTCTTTAATAGCGCCTTAACCTCTATGTCTTCAATCCCAATGATTAAAGGAAAATTTCCCTTTTCCAGTGAAGCTATCCTTTAAATCAGAGGAACTCCCAGATTTGTTCATGGCAAACATTTTTTAGAGCGATGATTTCATTCAAATGAATGTAGATAGAAGACTTGGAGAGGATGATAAGAAGGCATTGGATGGATTTCGTCCAGTCAAGTAAACCATTACCTCATAATACCCGATCGAAGAAATGGTCCTAAAGCAGTGGAGAACCGTAGAGCGAAATTTTAAAGATCTTGGAACATTTCTCGCCCCCTAATCATCATATGGCGAGTCCGCTGGACATCCACTCAGACCTTCGTTCAGGAGGATGTCAGCACACCAGCTGAAGCTAAACCAATCAGCCCAGTAGTACAAGACAGTGTGGCCCCAATGGTGCCTCCTACAGAGAGAAAGGAGAGAAAAGACAGAAACAGTGTACAAAATACATAACGGAATCAAGAATGAACTAATTGGAAAAAGATCAATATTAATAGATAGTTTAACTCGTACCTGTTTCCATCTGGTACTAAGTTCAAGTGCCATTATACTGCTACAGTGCTCTCCGTGGACAGGACCAGCCCATTGTAACACTGACACTGTTCAGAGATAGGTAAAAAGGAAATTATAAATGTATCTTTAAAGTCCAGAACAGACGGTGGAAAAGGGTTAAAGCTTTAGTAAAGAGGAAGGAAAGTTTGAAGACACCACAAGGGGCTTATCAAAAGAGGTTGTTGGTGCAACATTTTGCCCGTCTTCTTAATCTGTAGTAAACAATCGATGTTAGCAAATGTTTTTCACGTAGTTAGACAGTTTATCAAAAGGTAAACCCATTGGTTAAGGCAAATTACCAACTCAGGCCAAATTTTTTGACCCATGCTGAATAAGCTGGAAAAGACTATATGGAGTCAGAAAGCTATAATTTCAGCCTAATTTGGCCACATTAGTGTAAAAACCCTGCTAGCTAATGTATACCAGTTTTTTAGCATGGGATTACTCTAATTCGCTGGGGCAGCGCATTTCAAATCTTTTGGAACTTAGCGACAGGCAGACAATACAAAAACCGTTTGCACTAAACTTAGCACAAAACTTAAACTACCTTTTCAATGGTATTAAAGCGGCTCTTCTTACCGGGTCACCAAAAGGATTACAGCATCGCGTTAGGTCACATCGCCTGTATGAACCAAGCTAGTGTAAAGAATAAGTGATTGGCTCGATGGATATTAGTTTGAGCTCATGGCCGTATGATTAGATTTGATATTATTGGTAAAAAACTGATAAGTCTAATTACACCACAGTCCAACAGAAAACGATACTAGCAGTATTATTTCCAACCGAGATAAATGATCGATAATCAGTTGATTAGTAATAACTTTCCTTGTTAAATAACAAAAACAGAACGTTTGAGTTAATCACATATATAATAAAACCCTAGTGTGCTGTCCGTGTGTAACTGCAGTTCCTATGGACTCACCACTAGAGGGAGAGTCTATGCAGTTCCTTGGACTAACCACTCGAGGAGAGTAGTCTCTGACAGTTCCTATGGACTCATCACTAGAGGGGAGTCTCTGCAGTCATAGTGACTCACCCAATAGAGGGGAGTGTCTGCAGTTCCATGACTCACCACTAGAGGGAGAGTGGAGAGTGTCTGCAGTTTCCTATTGACCTCACCCACTAGAGGGGAGGTTGTCTGCGTTCCTATTGATCTCACCACTAGAGGGAGAGTGTCCTGCAGTTCCTATTGACTCACCACTAGGGGGAAAAACAAAGGAAACACACGGAGGAGAAAACAAGCAATTAAACATACGCAGGCAAGGTGCTTGGACAGAGGGGCCCCGGATTCGGGACAGACGGGGGGCCCTTGGATTAGGACAGACGGGGGGGGGCCCTTGGTTCGGGACAGACGGGGGGCCTTGGATTCGGGAAGACGGGGGCCCTTGGATTCGGGACAGACGGGGGGCCTTGGATTAGGGACAGACGGGGGCCCGTGATTCGAGGACAGACGGGGGGGCCCTTGGATTCGGGACAGACGGGGGGCCCTGGATTCGGGACAGACGGGGCCATTGGATTCGGGACCAGGACGGGGGGGCCCTGGATTCGGGACAGACGGGGGGCCTGATTCGGGACAGACGGGGGGGGATGGATGCGGTACAAGAGGGGGGGGGCTGGATTCGGTAACAGAGGGGGGGCCTTGGGTTTGAGGACAGAGGGGGAGCCCTGGCTTTGGGAACAGAGGGTTGAGCCCGGATTGGGGGAGACAGAGGGGGGGGGTGGCTTGATTTGGGACAGAGGGGGGGGGGCTTGATTGGACAGAGTGGGCCCCCTGGGCTTTGGGACACTAAGCGTGTACGTCTTTGTCATTGGGACATGGAGGAGACATGCCTTGGGACACTAAGGGGCACACTCTGTGATTCTAGCGGGCTTAAGCCCTCTTAATGTCTAGTTGTAGTATAAATTGTAATTATTTAATTAGGAAGGTGCAAATTGTTGCCGCATTCTTAATCTGCAAAACAACCAATCAGTTGTCACCAAATGTTTTCTAACTGTAGTAGACCAGTAAAAAGTTAACATCTGGCTGGTTGAGGCCAAATTAACAGTGTATTAATAAGGCGTATAGATGAAGGAAGGAAGAGCACATTTATTTGTAATAGGTTACTGGGACTGTATTCAGAGGACTAATTTTATGGAGTGAAAAGGTGCTAGTTGGCGATATTAAAACTATACTGCTTTCTGCGTCTATGGTGTTGAATTTCCCGAAGGCCGCAGGTGTTTTTGTGGTGCAGGTAAACCTAACATAGTATTATTGATTACAGGGAAACGTAATCAGTACCACCTCCCTACAATTAAAGGCATGTCCACGGTTTTAAAAACTGTTAGTATTTTGTAGGGATTGTCCCCCATCCCCAAAACGCCTATATCTTACATTCCATAAAGTGCCCTGATAGTTACGATCTTCAATCGATCCTCAGCTGCACGAAAAACTGCAAGCAGGGGGCGGGACCGGAGCCGCGTCTTGATGGCAGGAGAGGCAGGCCCAATCCTGACACGGCTTGCCGGCAGTTCACAATGGCCGGAGGAAGAGGGAAGGCACTTTCCGTGCACTTCTGGAATTAAGATTATAGAGGTGGGGAATACCCCTACATATCAAACAGGGTTTTACAATAGGGGGAGGGATTAAGAAACAGGAGGGAGAGGGCTCTTCTGCGCATGCTCAACCCTCTCCCGGAGGAGAGACAGGATGCAGAGTCCTATATGACTGTTATCCTCCTGGTGCCACTTTTTGGACGTTGGGGGGACATTACAGGAGAACCATTTGGGCTGGGATGTAAGGTAGGATTTTATTACACTACGAGTGGGGCCCAGTAGTGGGGGGTATTTATGAGCGTGTGGGGGTGGACATTGCCTTTACTAGCACACTAACTGAACCAGCAAATTACGGAAACTAGTATCGAGATTACCAATTGGCCTTAAGGGACAAATCATTGAAGATAATCCAGTTCCATCTCGTAAGCCAACATGAACATTTAAGGTGGATTTTTCCTGAAATCAAATCAAAAAATGTTGTTATAACACCAAAATGGAAAGTTCCAGTCTTTTTGTAAATGACCAGTTAATCTGAATGGAAGATAAATTATACCTTTATAAAACACCCCATGAGTGCGTTATCACAGGCAATTACATTCTGGTAATTTTACAATAAGGCTCTATCCGCGACCATCTTTAGATATTGCTGAACATTAAAAAATGGTTGGCCCCATCAGACGCAACACCGTGATCAAAAAATCGGTCGCACAATTAGACGCGTCGTTCGTCAGCTAAGCAGACAGGCTGGATGGTCGGGCCCCTTCTTGCGGTTCATGCGGAAACACAGGAGAAGGGTCCGGGGAACTGAGAGCTGGGTAAGTACGTTTAGGAGACGATTCTACATTGGGGGCTTTTCTACCTTTACGACTTTTTGGGTTTGGGGGTCGGCGATAACCTTAAAACAGGGAGAGTAATAAAAGTTCTTATTGTTAACAAAGGTGGTGCTAATTTTGCCCCAACGATAAAGAAACTTTTATTACATCTCCCTGAAAGTTTATTTTTTTTACCCCAGGACCAGACTTCGCACATGTTGTAGAGATGTTACCTTTCTGCGTAAACTATGGACCCAAGCCAAACACTTCACTCCTGCCCCGATACGCTCCAAATCCGAATTGTTACCTACAAGCAGAGATAATTATTATTTTTTTTTGAAATAATTTAGCTATTTCTCTTCCCCCTCCTATATTTACGTTTCTTTAACATTTACAGTTAGGGAAGACGAAAAGAGAGAACTGCAGCAAGTTTCTCAGAAAACCAATTAATGAACTTTCATTTTATAATTGACAGTACATGCCATATAGTGGATGAAAGGGGTATCAGAAAGCTCAATGTAGGTTAAGTCAGCCCTTACTAGGTTAGATATTTTCCCAAATGAAATAATGCAAAATCATATAACAATTAAAGGGACCCACTATACTTGGTGCAGTAATCAACTGGGCTCTGGCTCCTCCCTCAGTCAGTTTTCACCGACACTTATCCTAACTCTGATAAAGGTGAGGCATATATTCATAAAGGGGAGGTGCAAAACTGACTGGTTCTTCAGTTACTGCACCAAAATAGTGCAATATACATCATATGCAATGACATCTTATAGTTACATTTTTTTAGCATCCCAAAAACAGGAACGTCAAATCCATTGAGCGATAAATAAAATGCATCAATTTCAGTAAAAATTCCAACATAGATGATTAATTGCCAGGTGCTTACTGTAACTGGGGCTGGAAGGCTGGGGGTCATTTTTTTCCTGTGTAATTGGTGATTTCGTAGCTCTTCAGGTTACTTTTCACGTCTCAAGGTATCCTCTGCCTGTAAGGGGGGGAGGGGAGCTTTAATTTAATTCCCCAAAAAAAATCCCTTTCATTATAAAAAACACCCAAAACAAGTTACACAGGATTCCCAACCTCTTTCTTCTCTTTGGATTCATTTCATTTGCTCCGCGACCCAGATCTTTGACACATTATTCTGCTGAGACTTGGAAATGACCATTCCCATCTCTACAATATATATTTATTGTTGAGGTAAAGTCTTGGAAAAAAAACCATTGTCGTCTATGTGCAAAAAAATAAAAATGAGATCTGCTGAATAATAACTTTCTGTGCTGTAAAGGCAAGAAGTGCGTTGTATTGCCTCTCCTTACTAGTGGGTACAGTTGGTTTTATTACTGATCAGTCTGCACAGAGTCAGGGGCAGGTTAGCCAGTAACCTCCTATTGAAAGCCGAAAAGAGGGAGGGGCTAGAGACCTCACTGAGCATGTGTAAACACTATCTGACTCCCGGACACTATGGTAGGAGGGCCATTAGAAAACCTGCAGTCTTACATAGATCATTCCTCACACTGTTAAGATTTTAAATGATTAAAGAAATTTTCTTCCCCCCAAAGCAATCCTCTAGTAGTGATGATAGGATGCCATTTCAGCATATTTATAATTACCAGTAATTTGCCTTTAAGGGAAGCAGGGAGGTTTGTTACTGATCTAGATAAATAACAGACAAATAACATATAGAATCAGTGCACAACCTCATTTCTTCTGAGAATAACATAGAAGGACGGAAAATGGTTCTTTCCAGCAGCCATATGCCTAGAAGGGAACACAAAGTGTGACAAATGAATAAAAGTCCCAAAATCCCATTGTAATATCACTAGACTCTCACTTCCGTACCTTAAGGACAGTCTTAAAGGGTTTGTCTGGGTGCCATTGCCAGTGGAATCATCCCCCTCCCGTTCAGAAATATAAATTTCTCTGTAAACACAAACATAGGAATGTGGATGTATATATGTATGTATATAGTTGATTTTATTTCTGATATAGCGCTATACATTCCGCAGACCTTTACAATTATTTATTTCAATTACATCAGGCCTGTCCCAAAGAGCTTACAAAATCTAATCACTTTATGTACATGAGGACAAAGGGGCTTGTGATGGTCTAATGGCAAAGTACAATTGACAATCCATGGCCAAGTGTGGTCTGTTGGTTGTTGGTAAAAAGCCTCTCAGTCTACACCACAGCTCACAGTCCCGAAACTTGACTGTTTGCACTGCAACTAGTAATAAAAGCAGGGAATTTTATCCGAGAACTCAAAATAAAATGGCATTGCAATCAGATTGTAAATACAATAATTCCTACAATATTGCCGGCAATGCCTAATGAGGGTCTGACTAGGCCTTTATATTCAGGCTGTGTCTCTCATCATAGTAGAAAGTTGTACAAATTGTGTACAATCAGATTGCCAAGGTCTGTGGCAAGCAATATAACAGTTTGCAAGGATGAACCATGTTCTAAATAAGGGAACAACAGCCCTCCAAATGTGTACAAAATCTACTCCTGGCATTCAGGAGCACCGAGAGAATGCTGGGAATTGTAGTTTTTAAACATCGGAAGGGCACCACTTGCCGTATCTCTGCCATCGAATGGCCCTTTTCAAGGCTCTGATTCAATATTGTTTGCAATGTCATACACAAGGCCAAATATACAGCCAAATGTAATGTCTTGAGTGCAAGCATTAAACATGACGGAATAAAAACTTCCCTTAAAAACGATTCATAAAGGTTGGAGGGCGTGGCAATATCCACACAACCTGGTAAATGTGTTTTCCATGGGAAATTAGTGCAAAGATTAAAAAGACTTGTGCGCAGTGCAAACAGTGAAAGGGGACAGATTGCAGATTTCACCTTAAAAAGAGCCGTTGGTGTGGCAGAGCAGGAAGTTGGGTAGCAAGCACAATTAATATTTATATATTCATTCCAAGGGAAGCCAGCTCACCATTTCATAGGCATCTTAGCCGGGTGCACGTCTAATGCAACAACAGCTAGGACTATAGCGACCACTCAATGTCATAAGGAATAGTTCACTCCAAAATGTTTCTGCATAATTGAAGAACGGGAGGTTAAGGAGTTATAATTAACCTTCCATTTAAACCATTATTATTAATCAGATGTAAACGCTTCTACGTGTTCAGTCCTTAACAGGCCGTCATCAGGGACACTAAGCTTGGTTACACACAGTATCAATCTTTAAGATGACAGACAAAATTTGTAAAGATTCTGTCTGTGATTGCGAAGAGTGATCTGATCCCAATGAATGGAAAATGAATGGGAAATAAAAAAAAAAAAAAATGTTATTGGCGTTTATTTGCCCCTAATTCCAACTCCTCATATGTTTAGTGCTTTATTACATGCATTTCTACCCACATAGTTAATGGATAAATATTGCCCTGTTCTCTCCTTTTCTGGTAGAGGTAGCCCACCTCCTCATTCTACTCACTGAGCTGTAGGAACTTGAAGCATGTGCAGAGAGGCGCAGGTGAAACAGCAGTACGTCTGTTGACTGCATTGAGGAGGGGCCAACTGACTCTGCCAGAATGGGACAATAATTAATCATTAAGGATCGGTTAGTAATAAAGTGCGAAATATATCAGTGGGGGTGGGGCAGGTAACTTACTAATTGAACAGACTTCAGTGTAGTTTTGGGTGGCCTTGAATGTGCACATCCAGCTTAACTCCAGTAAAAAAACTGCACAATCCACCTTTCTTACATACAGAGGGCGCTGATCTTACCCGTTATGAGTGATCGTTGAGGACTTCTGATTATCATTCCCCAAAACATTAGAGATACCAAATCCAAATGGTAATTATTAAAACTGACAAACTCCCGCATTACTGTCTGCTTTGCTGAGGAAAACAGTGCTCATATGGGAATGCTAGGGAATTGTAATTTTCTAAATCAGAAACCCTACAGTTGCCATTAAAACCAAAACACATTTACAGTTTAATTGAGAAGGAAATAGAAGGCTGGGAAGTAGTAAATATCTCATTTCTATCGCACTGGGGGAAGTATGGCTTGGAAATTAATACAGTGTCCCCCATTCTCCCCATATATAATCATTACATCCGTCAGTAGCCACCTAGGATAATCTATGACCATACCGTCAGTAAGGCCCCCTAGATAATCATACCATCCGTCAGTAGCCCCCCTATATAATCATTACCATCCGTCAGTATGCCCCTATATAATCATTACCACCGTCAGTCGCCCCCTATATAATCATTTACCCCCCGTCAGTAGCCCCCTATCTATATAATCATTACCATCCGTCAGTAGCCCCTATATATCATTACATCCGTCAGTGAGCCCCTATATATCTTACCATCCGTCAGTAGCCCCATAATAATCATTACATCCGTCAGTAACCCCTAATAATCATTTCCATCCGTCAGTAGCCCCCATATAATCATTACCATCCGTCAGTAGCCCCCGATATAATCATTACCATCGTCAGTTAGTAACCCCTATATAATCATTTCCATCCGTCAGTAAGCCCCCGTATTAATCATTCCATCCGTTCAGTGAGCCCCATATATAATCATTACCAACTGTCAGTAGCCCCCTATAATTCATTAATCCGTCAGTAGCCCCCTATATAACATTACCATCCGTCAGTAACCCCCTATATAATCATTACCATCAGTAGTAAACCCCCTAATATAATCATGCCATAAGTCAGTAACCCCCGATTAATCATACCATCCATCCACCGTAGCCCCTATATAATAATTACCATCCGTCAGGACGCCCCTATATAATCATGACCATCCGTTCAGTCGCCCTATATAATATTACCATCCGTTCAAGAGTAGCCCTATATAATCATTACATCCGCCAGTTACCCCCTATATAGGCATTACCATCCCGTCAGTAGTAACCCCCCTAATATCATTACCACCCATCCAGTAAACCCCTATTTATAATCATTACCATCAGTCAGTAACCCCATATATAATCATACCATCCGTAAGCAAACCCCATACATACTCATACAATCATCAGAGCCACCCTAATAATTACCATTCGTCAAGGAACCCCCTATATAAATCATTACCATCCGTCGGTACCCCCTATATAATCCCATTACCATCCGTCAGTAACCCTATATAATCACTACCATCCACCAGTTGCCCCCTATATAATTACCGTCAGTACCCACCTAATATAATCATTACCACCCATCGTAGTACACCTAGATAATCACCATCAGTCCTCACCAGTAGGTGCGAGGGGGGACAGAAGGGGGGGGTGGGGGGGGGGGGGTGGGGGGGGGGGGGGGGTGGGGGGGGGGAAGGGGGGGGCGATAGGGGAAGGAGGGGGGGGGCGGGTTGGGGGGGGTTGGGGGGGTACGAAGGAAGGGGGGAAGGGGGGGAGGGGGCGGGGGGGAGGGGGGGGGGGGGGAAGAAGAGGAATGGGGGTGTGGGAGGGAAGGAGGGGAGGGGGGGGAGGGGGGTGTGGGGGGGGGGGGCGGGTGATGGGGAAGGAAGGGGGGGGGGGGGGGGGGGGGGGGGGAGGGGGCAGGGTGGGGGGGAAGGGGGAGGGGGGGGGGTGTGGGGGGGGGGTGGGGGGGGGGGTGAAGGAGGGGGGGTGGGGGGGTGTGGGGGGGGGAAGGGGGGGGCGGGGGGGGAGGGGGGCGGTGGGAGGTTTTTTTTTTTTTTTTTTTATTTTTTTTTTTTTTTTTTTTTTTTTTTTTTTTTTTTTTTTTGTAAGTTAAGTAAGGGGGGGGGGGTTTGGAAGGGGAAAAAGGAGGGTGGGGGGGGAGGGGGGGCGGATGGGGAGATGGGTGGAACGGATGGAAGGGGGGGAGGGGGGGGGGGGAGGGGGGGAGGGTAGGGAAGGGCGGGGGGGGGGGAGAAGGGGGGGGGGGGGGAGGGGGGGAAGGGGGGGAGGGGGGGGGGGGGCGGGGGAAGGGGAGGGGGGAGGAAGAGGGGGCCGGACGGATGAGGGGAGGAGGGAAGTGGAGGGGGGGGGGGGGGGAGGAGGTGGTGTGTGTTTCGTTTTTTCAGTAAACCCCTTATAATTATTAATCCACCAGTAGCCCCTTATGATAACATCAGTTAGTAAAACCCCTATATAATCATACCCATCCATCAGTAAGCCCCCTATAGAATCATTACAATCATCAGTTAGCCCCTTGTATAATTACCAATTATCAGTAAACCCCTATATTACAATCATTGACCATCCAGCAGTAACCCCCTATTATAATAACCAGTAGTCAGTACACCCCCCATATATATAAAAATTATTACATCCATCGTAAGCCCTCCTTATAATTACCAATCAGTCAGGTTCCCGCCCCCTATATGAATAATAACCCATCAGTCAGTCCCCCATCGCCCACTTTATATTATTCCATCAGGCAGTCCCTGCGCCTATATAATTACCATCAGTAATTCCCCCTTTTTTAATCGCCCCCCCATATATTAATATCATACCATCCATCAGTAACCCCCCTTATAATCATTACCAACTGTCAGTAGCCCCCTATATAATAATTCCACCCGTCAGTAGCCCCCATTATAATCATTACCATCCGTCAGAGCCCCCTATATAATTCATTAACATTCGTCAGTAGCCCCCTATATAATTCATTACCATCAGTCAGTAACCCCACTATATATTCATTTAACATCCGCAGTAACCCCTAGATAATCATTACCATCCGTCCGATACCCAATATATAATCATTACCATCGTCAGTAACCCCTCTATATAATCATTACCATCAGTCAGTAACCACCTATAAATCATACCTCCTCAGTAACCACCTTATATAATCATTCCCCCATCCGGTCAGTAACCCCCTATATAATCATTACCATCCGTCAGTAAAACCCCTATCTAATCATTACCATCCGCAGTAAACCCCCTATATAATCATTACCATCCGTCAGTAACCCCCCTATAAATCATACCATCCGTCATAACCCCCTATCTAATCATTACCCATCCGTCAGTAACCCCCTATATAATCATTTACAGTCCGTCAGTACCCCTATATAATCATTACCATCCGTCAGTAACCCCCTATATTAATCATGACAATCAGTCAGTAACCCCCTATCTAATCATTACCATCCGTCAGTAACCCCTATATTTAATCCTTACCATCCGTGCAGGTAACCCCCACTATTACTCTTACCATCAGTAGTAACCCCCTATATATCATTACCAACTCAGTCAGGAACCCCCTATATAATCATTACCTCCGTCAGTAACCCCCTATAAATCATTACCATCCGTCAGTAAACCCCTATATAATCATACCATACGTCAGTAACCCCTAGGGATATCCATTACCATTTCCGTCAGTAACCACCTATTATAATCATTAACCATCCGTCAGTAACCCCCTATATATATTCCCATCCGTCAGTAACCCCTCTAAGTTAATCATTACCATCGTCGAACCCCCTATATAATCATGACCATCCGTCAGTAAAACCCCCTTATAATAATTACCATCCGTCAGTAACCCCAGATATAAGCATTACCATCCGTCAGTAACCCCCTATAAAATCATTACCATCCGTCAGTAACCCCCTAATAATTCATTACCATCCGTCACGTAAACCCCCTATATAATCATTACCATCCGTCAGTAAAAAACCCCCCTATATAATCATTGCCATCCGTCCGTACACCCCCTATTATACTCATTACCATCCGTCAGTAACCCGCTCTATATCATTACCATCCGTCGAGTAACCCCCTATATAAATCATTACCATCCCTTCGTTCCAGTAGTACCCCCTATATACTCATACCATCCGTTCAGTAACCCCCTATATAATCATTACCCATCCGTCTAGTAACCCCCGAATATAATCATTACCATCCGTCAGTAACCCCCTATATAATCAGTACCATCCGGCAGAACCTATATAGTCATACCATCCGTCGAGGAACCCACTTATATAGTCATACCATCCGTCTAGTAACCCACTATATAGTCTTACCATAGTCAGTAACCCCCTATATAGTCATGACCACCGTCAGTAACCCCTATTTTATAATCATTACCATACGTCAGTAACCCCCTATATATAAATCATTAACAGCCGTAAGCAACCACCCTACATTAATCATACCATCCATCAGTAGCTCCCTATAAATTACATTCGTCCAAGTACCCCCTTTATATAATCATACCATCCGTCGGAACCCCTATATAATCATTACCATACGTACAGTAACCCCATAGATAATCACTACCATTCCACAGTAGCCCTCTTATAATTTACCATCAGTAAGGAAACCCACCTATTATTAATCATATTACCACCATCAGTAGTCACTATATAAATCCATCAGTCAGTAATGTAAACCCCTATATAATGCATAATATCACCAAGTAAGCCACCGATGAATCACATCAGTTAGTAAACCCCTTATTAATCATAACCATCCATCAGTAGCCCCCTATATAATCATTACCATCCATACAGTTAGCCCCCGATTAATAATTCCATCATCAGTAGCCCCCTGGTATAATTACCAATATTCAGTATACCCCCTTATACATCAGTACCCATCCATCAGTATAGCCCCCTATATAAAACCATTAGGTCAGGAACCCCACTATAAAAATTATTCCATATATCAGTAGCCCCCGATATAAGTACATCGTAAGGCTGACCCCTATATAATCATAACCATCAGTCAAGTCACTATCGCCCACCTTATATTTTATTACCATCATCAGTCCCTGAGCCGATAAATTACCATCAGTAATTCCCTATCGCCCATATATAATCATTACCATCCATCAGTAACCCCCCTAATAATCTATACCATCTGTCAGTAACCCCTATATAAATCATTACCATCTGTCGAGTACCTCCCCCACTATTAATGGGAGCGCTAGAAATGTGCAGGTCTTCATAGCCGATTAGAATTTTGTTGTGATGATTAAATAATCCGACTTCTGTGGCTTTTCAAGATTTGAGTGAATCAATTTTATAACCAACCGGTTGCAGCTCTGACATCATTACAGCTTCATCTTGGTAATGTATAACCCCCTAATGAATCCAACAACCATTTGCACTGTACAGCATTTTTTTTATGCTCAGTGAGACTGGTATCTAGCCTTTTTGTTTTTCATGTTACAGTGTCTCCACTCCTATTCGTCAGTGGAAATCCTACAGGCCTGTATCAATCAGGTGAAGTTGCACATAATTCCAACTATCACAACATTCCTAATAATTCAGTCACTCATGTATGCTTTCCAGGGTTATCTCCATGTTCTTACCTTGGGTAATATTTTGTTAACTGACATGTCACCCTCAACTCCCACAAAAAAGTATAAAGTATACTTACTTCTTCACCCCCAGTAAAAAAGGATACTTACCTACCTCCCCCCCCCACAAAAATGTTGTCACTTACATTTCTCACCCCCAAATGCAAAGGGACTACAATACTTAAGGCACACTGAAACGCACCGGAGCACGCATGGGATCCCCTGAAACTAGCTTTATGGGACTGTGGGTCTTGTAAAGGTCATGCCTACTCTATTTAAAGTTTTTTTCTTTCTGAGATTTGCCATTTTTATGATGTAGTATGAGGAGCCGACAGCAGTGATTTATGGCCCTTTTCTTTTTTTTCGGAACATGAGCATCATGGCTCCTCAAAATGAAGAAAGAGGGACTTCAAAAGTGTATCTAGTCAGACTTGTTTTTTTTGATCTGTTCATGTTATGTATCTTCCTTCAGTAATATCCAAGAGTTGATGCAGTTGGTTTTAGGGGCTAGTAAATGCACGTTTTTTATCATGTGCTAGCTTAGAATACCAAGAGTAGGGTATGTTTTGCCATTTATTGATTTTTTTAGTGACCATTTCCTAATGTAGCCAAGAAACTGCTTTTTAATAAGTGATGAGAATAGATAGGACAGAAGATGATGGATAGATAGAGGGTAGGTAGTTAGATACTAGAACATTAGATGATAGAAGGTAGGTAGGATAGAGATTAGATACGATAGATGATTAGGATAGATAGTAGGTGGGTAGATAGATACTAGATAGGATAGATAGAAGGTAGGTAGTAGGTAGATAGATAGACTATTATATAGAAGACAGACAGATAGAAGGTAGCATTGGGTTCAATATGATATTGTTATATTACTATCAGTTCTGCAGTCATATTTCTCTATCACTTTCTTCCACCCTAGCACAGGAAAAAACACAGTTGTGATAGGAAAAGATCACTACTGACTGTCCCACTAGGTATGAGGTGGTACGATATTACTTATGGGTATGAGCTATTATTTGGTTGGGATAGCTTGATATTGTTTAATCTGTGGTTTTTTTAAATGGGGGTCAGGGCTACAGGGTTAAACCACCTCATTCTAATACAGTCACCTACCCCATTATATTAATAACAGGTGACTCGGAAATGATGTGGATGAAAACACATTTAAAGAATACAGGTTGAAGTAAGCTAATTACATGGTATCTCATTCTGTGACCTAATACATGTAATGACACGGGTTCCTCAGCCAAATGTACAAGTATCGTTCCATGTAATGGATCCCACGTTGAGTCACATAGTGATAACGTTACAAGTATCAGTCCCATGTACTAAGGTCCCCCATGGTATAATGTTACAAGGTATCAGTCCCATGTTGACCGGATCCCCCTGTTGGAGCCCACTCTAGTAATGTTACAGGACGGTTCTATGTACTGGGGCTCCCTAAGGTTATATATGTTACAACTGTATCAGTTTCCCAGTAACATGGCTTTCCCAAGGTTAAAGTGTACAATGTATCAGTTTCATGTAATGAGGGTCCCCCAAGTTAGTTTATATATTGTTCAATGGTATCGTTCCCATTGTACGGGTTCCCCTAAGGTTATAATGTACAATGTATCAGTTCCCTGTACGCTGTACGTTCAGTACGTCCTAAGTTTAGTAGCAAATGTGATCCGTTCCCATGTACTGGCTCCGTTCCCATAATGTATAGTTAAATGATGTTTGGATAATGTTTTTTTTTTATCATGTGTACATCAGTTTCAGTTCCTCTTTAGCACAATGTGCTTTGACTTACCAGATGATCACCATGGACAGGGTATAACTGTAACGCCTAGAGCCTCTATTTGCATTGACCGAGGGTACTTCTTCTAATAATCCTTATAATTTACAGTTTGGGGTGTTGGCATTAATTTTTTAATAACCTACCCATTTGTTGCTTCTTGTTTCCTTCTTGCCTTCGGAACTGTAGATATATAAGGGCTATAATCTTACAGTTCCTCCTTATGAAAATCCATACAGGGTAAGGTAATAATGTAATATAATGAGTTGATAATAATAATTGATGATAATAATAATAATCCCTGAATTACCTAAGTCCCATCCGAGCTGCACTGTCACTGATCTCTCCAGTCTACCCCGACTGCCGTGTTGCATCAGATCTCATTCCTTCCTCTATCGCCTGCACAAGCGCAAATCTCACCACGCCGCGGGATTTTTTACTTCTCTCATCTTTCGATTTCCTGGGATTGAACGAATCATATCGGTTTTGCAGCATTGTGGAACGTACAGAATGGCGCCACCGGTATGGCTGTCGGGTCATTTCGCCTTGGTGTGGAACGAAATACTTGTAGTTTTATATAATGCAGGATATCTCAATAACCATAATAGGGATGTGGGTTCGAAAGTGGTAGTGTCTCCATCTCTTTACCCTTTTAAATGGCGCACATTACATAGTTACTTTTTACTGTCACTATCTTGATGTTCTTGGATCCATACAAGCAATAAGGGCCATGCTGGGTGAAAAATCTGCTTTTTGTAAGTGATGGGAGCCTGGGACTCCAATCTTTTAATAAACTCCAACCCCAGCATGCCTCAGTTTGCATTGCATTTTTGCAAACACCTGGCAGTGCCTTTCATTGTTGTCCACAATCACGGCAGTTACCGTATGTGTTTGTTACACTTTGCAATGGCCATTGTGCCATTTGTTATCTGGTCTTAGTTCACGACCCGTGCATTATCGTTTTGCGACAAAACACGAAATGAGTCGACCATTGGGAGGTTTTTTTCAGGATTCATTGCGGTAAAGGTCTAACCTATTAAACACGGTCTCAATGGTTTTTCTTCGCTATAGGATTTTTGATCCTGATAATGAATGGAAATCCGAAGGAAAAACTTTTCTTTGTAAAACTAGATTCACTTTGGCCACCAATATTAAGTACCCATTTCAGCTAACAAACTATGGCAAATTGCGGATTCTGGGTGATTGGGTCAACAGAACACAGTAAGCCCAAATTACAGTTATTTCAGATTTCGATCATCTATGCGGAAAACACGGGAAAATGTCCTTGATATCCAATCATTAAATCTTCTGATTCACAACAAATTGATCAGAGTGTTGAGGGGGCGGTTATATTGGGGAAAGGTTGTGGGGGGGGCAGGAATAAAATTGGTGATCATTAAAGGGAATGTCCCACCAATAAAAAGACATTTTGTAATTATTACTGTAGAGTACCCTATGCCCACCCCCCACTCGCTACGGTTTGTTTGTTAAAGGTGTTTTGCAGAACTCTACTTACAACCCTTCGGTCCCTCCTTGATCGGCACTCCTGATATCTGCCCTCTGCTTGTCAGAACTACAGCAGGGGGTCAAGACCGCAGGCTGTCTCTGATGGCTGAGAGGCAGCCAATTAAAGATGTGTCTGCCGCCAATACGAGACTCCGGGGACTGAAGGATTGTAAGTAGTAGTCCTGCCTTGCTTATTTTTTGGCTGTTTATAGTTTGTGGGTTGGATAGGGGTGCCCAAAAAAATTTAAAAGCTTTTTAAAGATAAGGGCACCCGGGCACCAAGATGCTAGCTACAGAGGGAGCAAGAAGGGAGGGGGGGGAAGGGCCTTCCCCTACACATGCAAACTGTTCTCTCAG
Organism: Hymenochirus boettgeri; assembly: GCA_019447015.1. NCBI lineage: Eukaryota > Metazoa > Chordata > Amphibia > Anura > Pipidae > Hymenochirus > Hymenochirus boettgeri. Next base: position 396,470,273 of record CM033469.1, on the reverse strand, counting down.
AGGACAAGAGGGAGAGTGGAGGAAAAACCTTTCACCAGAGGAAACGCGAGCTCCTGACTCTTCAGTTCTGGACTTGAAACAGTCACTGCCGGAGCACCATAAGGAGCCAGAGAGGTAAGGCAAAGGTCTTTTTAAACACACACAGAGGGCGCAGTTATAGTGGGGTTAAATTTTATTTTTTGTGGGGGACATGGCAAACAGTTTTATGGATCACATAATCAACTGCGGTTATCCCTATCGGAAAAACCGTTGGATGTTTGGCGCACGCTGGTTTCGGACGGACACATTCAGATTTTTGACACCAAGGGTGCGTGTCGGTATCCGGGTCTCTCTACCAGGGAATTTGAGCACCCCTGGGGTATTGTTATTATTTGTTTACTATAGCTGTTGGGGATGGTCCTGACTAGAGATGGGTGAAAACTGCTAAAATCCACCTGCGGGATTTCACCGAAAAAAATTTGAAACTTGCAGAGAAAGAATATTAAAGTCAATGGGAGAGTAAAAATCTGCACAGATCCACCTAATATATGAAGGTCAATTTAGCAATGGTAACGTACTGTAAAGGCTCTGGGAACGTAGGGATGGTCTGGGGGACACGTACAAAATTACAACATAATGTTGAAAAATACACTATTCTTTCCTCACGATCGCATGTTTATCAGAACGTATCTGATTGAACTAATTTGATTGGAAAAATCTGATTGGTCTAGTTATACAACCAGAAGATATTTGGTAAGAACCGATGGATCCCATTAGATTGGTTGATGATGAATCCGCACATCAAAATTGTGTTATAATCAATTCTTTCATAATAACTCCCCCGGGACTACACTTCCAAACTGCCCTCATCCGCTGACACCTGGCCACCACGTCCCCCTAGAAAACACCCTACTATTAAGTCACCCACGCCTCTTGAAAACGCATCTAATTCCACTCTACTTACCCTCTCTCTCGACAGATTTCCACACACCGTGCACTACTTCGGTGCTCCACTCCTACCTTCCAGGTTCTCAAAGGAGAGTTCAGATGTAAAGCTAGAGACTTAGAACAGGAACACAGGGGTGAGGAATGTAGGTTTAGGGTGCACATATCCTGGGTTAACTTCCAAAAGGGAGCGTTGGAGTTGATTGGTGAGTGTAGTTGTCCTTTAATAGGAACCCATATGGGGGGGGGGGGGGGATTTGGAAAGAGACCACAAGAGCATTCAGAGGGGTTCTGGGAGTGAGGCACAATCTGATTTGGGAGAGGGGGGGGAGGAAGAGAATAGAAGCTTAATTTAGAGGAGGTGCTGGGAGTCACAAAGCGTAAATTCAGAGGGGGGGTGCTGAAACACTAATAGGGTGATGCACCGAAAGCTCGCTATCTGCAACCCGGTGCAAACAGCCCGGTGTGATGTTAGTGGTTTCGAAAATGAACTCGAGTCTAAACAGATTTTACAAACTTTGACTTTCGAACTTTCAAGGGTTATCGAATTTTCAAAATTTAGATTCAAATTTGTGGAAACGATTTAGCCAATATGTTCCAAATTCACCATGAATATTTTTTTAGCAAAGCCCAAACCCCCTGGGTATAAAAGGCGCCTGTTGAAGTGTTACCCTTTTGCACTTTCCTTGAACGACTGCATATTCTGGTCATAAATAGAAAAAAACTGATACCCACAACGTCCACACAGACACAAGGTAGACACAACCCTACTGACCCACCCTTCCATTCTCTTGGCAGCAAGACTTAACTATAGTAACTATAGTCAAATTTACTAACTCATTTTTACCATCATCAAAAAAGTGTGTTTCTTACCCCCCAAACCTGACATTTTCGATATATTGAATTTGTGGGAAACGATCCAGCCACATATCCAAATTCCCCAATGACAGATATTTTTAGCAATTTTCAACCCCCTGGGTATAAAAGGCAGGACGTCTTGTGAAGTGACACTTCACATCCACTTTCTTTGTATACTCATTGGTTCTGCTGGAGTGAAGTGTTTACCCTTTCACCAGCTTTATATGATGCAAGTATGCATCCGAATGCTTTACCAAGCAATAAAACAATAAGCGTATAGATGAGGATATGCCATCTACACAGAATGAGAAAGTACTTTAGTGTGCGTATGTGAAAAAATAAAATCCCTTTAATATTAACATGGGATAGTAACAAGTGAATGCAAGGTGGGTGTTGAGAGAGCTTATTGGCGAAACGCGTCCAGCTGATCTGAATCCCTTTTCTTAATATTGAATCTAGCATTCAACCTTGTTACTATCCCCAAATTAAAGGGATTATATTTATTTACATACACACTGAAGGTTCTTAAATACTTTCTCCTTCTGGTTGTAGTTACTTAGATTTTTACTTAGATTTTAACCTTCCCCTATTGGGGTTCATCTAATCAGTTTATTTGTGTGTCAGTACCTGTGCCTTGATCTATAAATATGCCATCCACATCCTCCAAAAAACTGTACATTAAGTATGTAATATGGTTAATGCAAGGAGAAACAAAAACTGTTTCTCATTGGTGGACGACAGATACTGATTACTTGGGGGGGGGGGGAGAACCGTAAAAATTAAACCAATGTCATCAGGATACTGAGTAAGCATACTCAAACTGAACTTAAATAAGTTCTTGGCTGGGAAAAAACCTACTAGTTGCATCCCTACTGCCACACCAACAACAGGGCTATACAGTTTATTAAAAGGTGTTATTATGCTAAAGGACCAATAGTCTACTCCTTACTCTTCTCCCCCCCTATACTAGAGTCCTGCATCAGGTCGGGGGGTACCCGCGGGTTACCGGATGTGCGAGTCGGTTGTCGGGTAAAGAGAACTGCGGGTCGAGTTGATGAATTCCCGTCTGGGATGGATGTGGATGATTCATAGTGATGATAATAATAATCTCTACACTTGATGAGGTTCAGCTAGAACTACAGAGGGTATTGGACTCCAGATGATTGATATTTAAAATTCCCAAGCATTGTACAAACAGTAGAGTGCAGACGGGGGATTGGGAGTTGTAGGTTTCAAAAAAAAAGAAATATCTAGACCCATTTAAAGGTGTAGAATTTCACGCAGTCCACCTGACTCCCTACCCACAATCCTTGTTATGGTACCTGTCTATGAAACTTACTGTCTCCCATATTCAAGTTTACACAGTGGGTGGAGAGATGAAATGTATATTTTGCAAGGACATAGTTATAAAATCATAGATAGGTGACCAGTATGACCCGGATGTTTGGAAAACTATAACTCCCAGCATTCCTTGGCTTATAAAGTGAATTCTGGGGATGTAGTTTTAAACCATTTGGCATAACCAACTGGTTCCTGTCCCTGTCACAGATCACAGGAAAATAGGTGCAGATAAAGATTTAAAATGAGCTGAGGCCCATGGATAGGTATAGGGGACGTAGAGGCCCATGGATAGTATTGGGACAGAGAGCCATGGGTAGGAGTTGGGGACAGTAGAGGCTAATGTGTAGGTATTGGGGACATTAGAGGCCCATGGGTAGTAGTTGGGGACAGTAAGGCCAGGGTGGTAGTAGGGGACAGTAGAGGCCCCAGGTATGGTAGGGGAAGTAGGGCCTATAGTAGGTAGAAGTTGGGGACAGTAGAGGCCATGGTAGGTATTGGGCAGTAGAGGCCCATGGGTTAGGGGTTGGGGACGTAGAGGCCCTGGCTAGGTAGTTGGGGACAGTAAGAGGCCCATGGGTAGGTAGTTGCAGACAGTAGAGGCCCATGGGCTGGTAGTTGGGGGAAGTAGAGGCTATGGTAGGTAGTTGGGGACAGTAGAGGCCCATTGGCTAGGTAGTTGGGGACAGTAGAGGCCCATGGTAGGTAGTTGGGGACAAAGTAGAGGCCCATTGGTAGGTAGTTGGGGACAGAGAGGCCCCATGGTAGGTAGTCGGGGACGTAAGAGGCCTAGTGCTAGGTGTTGGGGGGGCGGAACAGTAGAGGCCCATGGCTAGGAGTGGACAGTAGGGCCTGGCTAGGCTAGTGGGAGACAGTAGAGGCCCATGGGAGGTAGTTGGGGATAGAGAGTCCATGAGTAGGTAGGGGGACAGTGAGCCCATGGTTAGTAGTGGGGGACAGTAGGAGATTATATAAGTGTACATTGTACTCTATACCAGGGATCTCCTACCTGTGGGCCTACATTTTGTTTAATAATATAACTCCCGCCATTCTAAAAAACTACCAGCATTTTAAGATTTAAATGAGCTGAGGCCCATGATAGGTAGTTGGGGACAGTAGAGGCCCATGGATAGGTAGTTGGGGACAGTAGAGGGCCCATGGGTATAGGTAGTTGGGAACAGTAGAGTGCCCATGGGGTAGTTGTTGGGGACAGTAGAGGCCCATGGGTAGGTAGTTGGGGACAGTAGAGGGCCCATGGGTAGGTCAGTTGGGGACCTAGAGGGCCCATGGGATAGGTTTGTTAGGGACAGAAGCCAGGGAGTTTAGGGGACATAGAGGCCATTGGGTAGGTAGTAAGGGACAGTAGAAGGCCCATGGGTGGTAGTAGGGGAGAGTAGAGGCCCATGGGGTAGGTAGTAGGGGACAGTAGAGGCCCATGGGTAGGTGGTAGGGGACAGTAGAGGCCATGAGGGTAGAAGTAGGGGACAGTTAGAGGCCCATGGGTAGGTAGTTGGGGACGTAGAGGCCCAGTGTGTAGGGTAGTGGGGGACAGTAGCGGCCCATGGTAGGTAGTTGGGCACAGTAGAGGCAGGTAGGTAGTTGGGGACAGTGAGGCCCATGGGTAGGTAGTTGGGGGACAGTAGAGGCCCATGGCTAGGTGTGGGGACAGTAGAGGCCCATGGGTAGGTAGTTGGGGACAGTAGAGGCCTATGGGTAGGTTGTTGGGGACAGTAGAGGCCCATGGGTAGGTGGTAGAGGACAGTAGAGGCAGGTAGAAGTAGGGGACAGTAGAGGCCCATGGGTAGGTGGGAGTTGGGGGACAGTAGAGGCCCATGGGTAGGTAGGTGGGGACAGTAGAGGCCCATGGGTAGTGTGGGAAAGTAGAGGCCCATGGGTAGGTGGTAGTGGGGACAGTAGAGGCCATGGGTAGTAGTATGGGGACAGTAGGGCCCATGAGTAGGTAGAAAGTAGGGGGACAGTAGAGGCCCATGGCTAGGTAGTTGGGGACAGTAGAGGCTCATGTTTAGGTAGTTTGGGGACGTAGAGGCCAGGGGTAGGTCAGTTGGGGGACAGTAGAGGCCCATGGGTAGGTAGTTGGGGACAGTAGAGGCTCATGTTTATGTAGTTGGGGACAGTAGAGGCCCATGAGTAGGTAGTTGGGGGACAGTAGAGGCCCATGGCTAGGTAGTTGGGGACAGTAGAGGCTCATGTTTATGTAGTTGGGGACAGTAGAGGCCATGGGTAGGTAGTTGGGGACAGTAGAGGCCATGGAGGTAGTGGGGACAGTAGAGGCCCATGGTAGGTAGTTGGGGGACAGTAAAGGCCAGGGTAGGGAGTTGGGGAAGTAGATGCATGCTAGGTAGTTGGGGACAGTAGAGGCCATGGTAGTAGTTGGGGACCAGTAGAGGCCCATGGAGTAGGCCAGTTGGGGACAGTAGAGGCCCAGGGTAGTTAGTTGGGGACAGTAGAGGCCCATGGGTAGGTAGTTGGGGACAGTAGAGGCCCATGGGTAGGTAGTTGGGGGACAGTAGAGGCCCATGGCTAGGTAGTTGGGGACAGAGTAGAGGCCCATGGGTAGGTAGTTGGGGACAGAGAGGCCTATGGGTAGGTTGTTGGGGACAGTTAGTAGAGGCCCATGGGTAGGTGGGGTGACAGTAGAGGCAGGGTAGAAGTAGGGGACAGTAGAGGCCCATGGGTAGGTAGTTGGGGGAAGTAGAGGCCAGGTAGGTAGTTGGGGACCGTAGAGGCCCATGGGTAGGTAGTTGGGGGACAGTAGAGGCCCATGGTAGGTAGTTGGGGGACAGTAGAGCATGGGTAGTAGTTGGGGACAGTAGAGGCCCATGGGTAGGTTTTGGGGGACAGTAGAGGCCATGGGTAGGGAGTAGGGGACAGTAGAGCACCTATTGAGAGTGTAGGGGGTTTTGAGTAAGGTAGGAGTAGGGGACGTAGAGGCCCATGGTAGTAGTTGGGGACGTAGTAGGGCCATGGTAGTAGTTGGGGGACAGTAGAGGCCCATGGGGTAGGTAGTTGGGGACAGTAGAGGCCATGGGATAGGTAGTTGGGGACAGTAGAGGCCCATGGGTAGGTAGTGGGGGACAGTAAGAAGCCATGGGTAGGTAGTTGGGACCAGTAAAAAAAAACAAAAGAGGGGGGGGTCCCATGGTAGGTAGTTGGGGCAGTAGAGGCCAGGGGTAGGTAGTGGTTAGTTGGGGGACCAGTAGCTGGCCCAATGTGGTAGGTTAGTTGGGGACAGTAGAAGCCCATGGGTAGGTAGTTGTGGACAGTAGGGCCCATGGGTAGGTAGTTGGGGGAAAGGAGAGGCCCATGGGTAGGTAGTTGGGGGACAGTAGAGGCCCAATGGCTAGGTTAGTTGGGGGACAGTGGAGGCCATGGCTAGGTAGTTGGGGACAGTAGAGGCCCATGGGTAGGTAGTTGGGGACAGTAGAGGTCCCATGGAGTAGGTAGTTGGGGGAGGGGCAGTAGAGGCCCCTGGGGAGGTAGTTGGGACCGTAGAAGCCCATGGGTAGGTAGTTGGGGACAGTAGAGGCCCATGGGTAGGTAGTTGGGGGACAGTCAGTAGAGGCCCATGGGTAGGTAGTTGGGGACAGTAGAGGCCAAGGCTAGGTAGTAGTTGGGGACAGTGGAGGCCCATGGCTAGGTATGTGGGGACAGTGAAGGCCCATGGGGTAGGTAGTTGGGGACAGTAGAGAGGCCAATGGGGTTAGGTAGTTGGGGGAGGAATGAGAGGACGCCTGGGTAGGTAGTTGGGGACAGTAGACGCCCAGGGTAGGTAGTTGGGGACAGTAGAGGCCCAGGGTTTAGGTAGTTGGGGACAGTAGAGGCCCATGGGGTATGGTAGTTGGGGACAGTAGAGGCACACATTGGGGGGTAGGTAGTTGGGGCAGTAGAGAGCCCATGGTAGGTAGTGGGGACGTGAGGGCCCATGGGTAGGTTAGACAGTAGGGGACAGTTAGAGAGGCCCATGGTAGGTAGTTGGGGACAGTAGAGGCCATGGTAGGTAGTTGGGGGACCGTAGGAAGTCCATGGGTAGGTAGTTTGGGGCAGAGACAGTAGAGACAAGAGCCCACGGTAGGACTAAAGGAGCCAGTACAGTTGGTACAGTACCAGAGCAGTAAGTGTACCCCAGTAGAGTAGCAGAGAGAGGACGCAGTACAGTACAGGCCAAGGGAGGGAAGGGACTTAGAGGCCCATGGGTAGGTAGTTGGGGACAGTAGAGGCCCATGGCGTAGGTAGTTGGGGACAGTTAGAGAGCCATTGGGTAGGTTATGTGGGACAGTAGTAGAGGCATGGTAGGGTAGTTGGGAGGGACAGGTAGAGGACCTACATGGGTAGGTAGTGGGGCGGAGCAGTAGAGGCCATGGGTGAGGTTAGTGGGGCAGTAATAGGAACAGTAAGCCCATGGGTAGGTAGTTTGGGGACAGTAGAGGCCAAGGGTAGGTAGTTGGGGGACAAAGTAGAGGCACCCATGGGTAGGTAGTTGGGGGACAGTAGAGGCCAATGGCTAGTAGTTGGGGACAGTGGAGGCCCATGGCTAGGTAGTTGGGGACAGTGGAGGCCCATGGGTAGGTAGTTGGGGACAGGGGAGGCCCATGGGTAGGTAGTTGGGGACAGTAGAAGTCCATGGGTAGGTAGTTGGGGACAGTAGAGGCCCATGGGTAGGAGTGGGGGGACAGTAGAGGCCCTGGGTAGGTAGTTGGGGACAGTAGAGCCCATGGGGTAGGTAGTTGGGGACAGTAGAGGCCATGGGTTAGGTATTGGGGACAGTAGAGGCCCATGGGGTAGGTAGTTGGTGGGAAGTAGAGGCCCATGGGTAGGGAGGTGGGGACAGTAGAGGCCTATGGGTAGGTTGTTGGGGACGTGCCCCACAGTAGTAGAGGGCCATGGGTAGGTGGTAGGGACAGTAGAGGCAGGGTAGAAGTAGGGCGAGTAGAGGCCATGGGTAGGTAGTTTGGGGGACAGTAGAGGCCACTGGGTAGGTAGTTGGGGCATAGTAGAGGCCCATGGGTAGGTAGTTGGGGGACAGTAGAGGCCCCATGGGTAGGTAGTTGGGGACAGTAGAGGGCCCATGGTAGGTAGTGGGGACAGTGAGGCCCATGGGTAGGTTGGTGTTGGGACAGTGAGAGGCCCATGGGTAGGTAGGTAGGGGACATAGAGGCCCATGGTAGGTAGAGTAGGGGACAGTAGGGCCCATGGCTAGGTAGGTGGGACAGTAGAGGCTCAGTTTATGTAGTTGGGGACAGTAGAGGGCCATGGGTAGGTAGTGGGGACAGTAGGGCCCATGGGTAGGGTAGTTGGGGGACAGTAGAGGCTCATGTTTAGGGTAGCCTGGGGGACAGTAAGGCCCATGCTAGGTAGTTGGGGAAGTAGAGGCCCATGGCTAGGTAGTGGGGACAGTAGAGCCATGGTAGGTAGTGGGGACTAGAGGCCCATGGTCAGGGAGTTGGGGACAGTAGAGGCCCATGGCTAGGTAGTGGGGACAGTTAGAGGCCATGGCTAGGTAGTTGGGACACCTCTAGAGGCCATGGCTAGGTAGTTGGGGACAGTAGAGGCCCATGGCTAGGTAGTGGGATCGTGAGGCCCATTGGCTAGGTAGGTGGGGACAGAGGCCAAGGCTAGGTAGTTGGGGACAGTAGAGGCCCATGGTAGGTAGTTGGGACAGTAGAGGCCCATCATGCTAGGTAGTGGGGCAGTGAGGCCATGGCAGGGAGTTGGGACGTAGAGGCCCTAGGGCTAGGTAGTTGGGGACAGTAGAGGCCATGGCTAGGTAGTGGAGTGAGGGCCCATGGAAGGTAGTGGGGGACAGTAGGCCCATGGTAGGTAGTTGGGGACAGTAAGGCCCATGGCTAGGTAGTTGGGGACAGTAGAGGCCATGGCTAGGTAGTTGGGACAGTAGAGGCCATGGGCTAGGGAGTTGGGGACAGTAGAGGCCCATGGCTAGGTAGTTGGGGACAGTAGGGCATGGCTAGTGGGGGAGTAGAGGCCCATGCGTAGGTAGTTGGGGACAGTAGAGGCCCATGGTAGGTAGTTGGGGACAGTAGAGGCCCATGGCTAGGTAGTTGGGGGACAGTAGAGGCCCATGGCTAGGGTAGTTGGGGACAGTAGAGGCCCATTGGGCTAGGTAGTTGGGGACAGTAGAGGCCCATGCTAGGTAGTTGGGGACAGTAGAGGCCCATGGGAGGTAGTTGGGACAGTAGAAGCCATGGTAGGTGTTGGGGACAGTAGAGGCCCATGGGTAGGTAGTGGGGACAGTAAGGCCCATGGAGGTGTTGGGGACAGTAGAAGCCATGGGAGGTAGTTGGGGACAGTTAGAGGCCCATGGGTAGGTAGTGGGGACAGTAGAGGCCCATGGGTAGGCAGTTGGTGGGGACAGTAGAAGGCCCAGGGTAGTAGTTGGGGACAGTAGAGGCCCATGGGGAGGAGTAGTTGGGGACAGTAGAGGCCCATGGTAGGTAGTTGGGGACAGTAGAGGCCATGGGTAGGTAGTTGGGGACAGAGAGCCCAGGGTAGGTAGTTGGGGACAGTAGAGGCCAATGGTGTAGTAGTTGGGGCAGTAGAGGCCCATGGTAGGTAGTTGGGGACAGTAGAGGCCAATGGCTAGGTAGTTGGGGACAGTGGAGGCCCATGGCTAGGTAGTTGGGACAGTGGAGGCCCAGGGTAGGTAGTTGGGGACAGTGGAGGCCCATGGTAGTAGTTGGGGACAGTAGAAGTCCATGGGTAGGTAGTTGGGGGACAGTAGAGGCCCATGGGTAGGTAGTTGGGACAGTAGAGGCCCATGGGTAGGTAGTTGGGGAAGTAGAGTCCATGGGTAGGTAGTTGGGGACAGTAGAGGCCCATGGTAGGGAGTTGGGGACAGTTAGAGGCCCATGGGTAGTAGTTGGGGACAGTAGACGCCCAGGGGTAGGTAGTTGGGGACAGTAGAGGCCCATGGGTAGGTAGTGGGGACAGTAGAGGCCCATGGCTAGGTAGTTGGGGACAGTAGAGGCCCAGGGTAGGTGTTGGGGACAGTGAGGCCCATGGTAGTGGTAGGGGACAGTAGAGGCCAGGGTAGAGTAGGGGACAGTAGAGGCCCATGGGTAGGTAGTTGGGGACAGTGAGGCCCATGGGTAGGTAGTTTGGGGACAGTAGAGGCCATGGTAGGTAGTTGGGACGTAAGCCATGGGTAGTGTTGGGGACAGTAGAGCCGCATGGTAGGTTAGTGGGACAGTAGAGGCCCATGGGTAGGTGTTGGGGACAGTAGAGGCCCATGGGTAGGTTAGTATGGGGACAGTAGAGGCCATGAGTAGGTAGTGGGACAGTAGAGGCCCATGGCGTATGGTAGACAGTAGGGGGGGACAGTAGGAGCATGTAGTAGTTGGGGACAGTAGAGGCCCATGGGTAGGTAGTTGGGGACAGTAGAGGCCATGGGTAGGGTAGTTGGGGACAGTAGAGAGGCATGGGGTAGGTAGTTGGGACAGTAGAGGCCCATGGGTATGGTAGTTGGGGACAGTAGAGGCCCATGGCTAGGGTAGTTGGGGACAGTAAGTAGGCCATGGCTAGGTAGTTGGGGACAGTGAGGCCCATGGCTAGGTAGTGGGGGACAGAGAGGCCCATGGGAGGTAGTTGGGGACAGTTAGAGGCCCATGGCTAGGTAGTTGGGGACAGTAGAAGCCCATGGCTAGGTAGTGGGGGAAAGTAGAGGCCATGGGTAGGTAGTTGGGGACAGTAGAGGCCATGGTAGGTATTGGGGACAGTAGAGGCACCATGGTAGGTAGTTGGGGACAGTAGAGGCCCATGGGCTAGGTAGTTGGGGACAGTAGAGGCCCATGGTAGGTAGTTGGGGGACAGTAGAGGCCCCATGGCTAGGTTAGTTGGGGACAGTAGAGGCCCAGGCTAGGTAGTGGGACAGAGTAGAGGCCAGGGCTAGGTAGTTGGGGACAGTAGAGGCCAATGGTACGGTAGTTGGGACAGTAGAGGCCCATGGCTAGGTTAGTTGGGGAACAGTAGTAGAGGCCCATGGCTAGGTAGTTGGGGGACAGTAGAGGCCCATGGCTAGTAGTTGGGGACAGTAGAGGCCCAGGTAGGTATTGGGGACAGTAGAGGCCCATTAGGGTAGTTGGGGGACAGTAGAGGCCCATGGCTAGGTAGTTGGGGACAGTGAGGCCATGGCTAGGTAGTTGGGGACAGTAGAGGCCCATGCTAGTAGTTGGGGAACAGAGAAGTCCATGGGTAGGTAGTGGGGACAGTAGAGGCCCATGGGAGGTAGTGGGGACAGTAGAGGCCCATGGCTAGGTAGTTGGGGACAGTAGAAGCCATGGGTAGGTAGTTGGGGACAGTAGAGCCATGGGTAGGTAGTGTGGGACAGTTAGAGGCCCATGGGTAGGTAGTTGGGGACAGTAGAAGTCCATGGGTAGGTAGTTGGGGACAGTAGGAGGCCCATGGGTAGGTGTTGGGGACAGGTAGAGGCCCATGGGATAGTAGTGGGGGACAGTAGAGGCCCATGGGTAGGTATTGTGGGACAGTGAAGCCCTTACTGTTGGGGACGTCCGAGAGTAGTTGGCGCGAGCTAGTGCGACCCGGCCTCAACGTGGGACTTCGAGGATTATCCCGTGTGAGGGAACCTCCACTGCAACTTATGTGTAGAGGCCCAGCACCCGTGGCATGAGCCAACGCTGAGGTCGCTGGCGGGACAGAGCGTGACGGCCCATGGCTAGGTAGTGGGACAGTGGAGGGGGCCCAGTGGGTAGGTAGTTGGGGACAGGGAGGCCCATGGGTAGGTACGTTGGGGACAAGTAGGAAGTCCATGGGTAGGTAGTGGGACAGTAGAGGCCCAGGGTAGGGTAGTTGGGGACACTTAGAGGCCCATGGGTAGGTTAGTTGGCGGACAGTTAGAAGTCCATGGTTAGGTAGTTGGGGACAGTAGAGGCCATGGGTAGGTAGGTATGGGGACAAGTAGAGGCCATGGGTAGGTAGTTGCGGTAGTGGGTGGAAGTAGCGCCCAGTGGGAGGTAGTGTGGGGGACAGTAGAGGCACCATGGCTAGGTAGTGGTGGACAGGTAGAGGCCCATGGCTAGGTGAGTTGGGGACAGAGTGAGAGGCACAGGCTAGGTATGTGGGGGAAGACCAGTAGGGCCCAATGGGTAGGTAGGTGGGGACGTAGAGGCCCAGGGTAGGTATTGGGGACAGTAGAGGCCCATGGGGTAGGTAGTTGGGGACAGTTAGAGGTCCATGGTATAGGTAGTGGGGACAGTAGAAGTCCTTGGGGTAGGTAGTTGGGGAAGTCAGTAGAGGCCCATGGTATTAGGTAGTAGAGAAGTTAGAGGCCCATGATTAGGTAGTAGGGGACAGTAGGGATATATTATATAAAGTGTACATTGTACTCTATACCAGGGATCTCCCACCTGTGGGCCTACATTTGTTTTAATAATATAACTCCCAGCATTCCACTACAACACTCAAAATATCAGAAGACAGCCAGGGAATGCTGGGAGTTGTAGTTTTCAGACATTTGGATACCTGCAAGTTGAAGACCCCTGCTATATATTTTAGTGGTATGGTAGGTTTCTATGAACATGTTTGGTTATGAATAAAACATTTATTTTAACTGTTAGACTTTTTTTGAACTTCCCTGTACAAATTTTAAGAAGAAAGACTAAAAGCGGGTCAGGTGTCAAGTCTGAAACTTGCAGGTTGGGTCATTGGTATGAAGCGGATAGAAAAGTGGGTTGCTGGTCCGGTGCGGGTATGGATTTTTCGGGTCGGGTGCGGGTCTGGAAAATTAGACCCACGCAGGACTCTACTCTATTCAGCCTTCTACTTTCTCTTTACTAAGTATCCATGTAACTGGACATTAAGCAGGCATCCCACCCTGCCTCTTCTTCGTCCTTCCGGGCAGGGTGGGCGAGGGGGCGTGGCTACGCTGTGTGACATCATTGACATATGCACTAGGGGGTGGAGGAGGCGGGTTAGGGGTGTGGTATGGGCATGGCGTGGGCTGTCCGGGGGTGTGTGACACACATAAAGGGGGCGTAACAGGGAAGAGATTCAAGACTCCTCTCTGTTGCGGGAGATCGGGGTGGTCTCGCGGGAGACTCCCGGAAGATCCGGGAGTAGTGGGATACCTGCATTAAGGATAGCGGTATGACTACCTGCAAGATATAAGAGGTAGCACAGTATTCCTACCTCCTGTTCTTCTGTAGTTAAAGTTTAATTTGTGGCAGCACGGTGGCTCAGTGGTTAGCACGGATTCTTTGCAGCGCAGAAGTCCCGAGTTCGATTCCACCCTTGGACACATCTGCAAGGAGTTTGTATGTTCTCCCCGTGCTTGAGTGGGTTTCCTCTAGACACTCCGGTTTCCCCCACAATCATAGAGACATACTGATAGGTTGTATGTGTCAAATAAATGTGCTTAGACTGTAAGCTCTTCGGGGCAGGGCCTGATGGGAATGTATACATGTCATTGTAAAGCTACGGGAGATGTTGGCGCTAGATAAGTGGACAATAATAATAATTGGCAGCTAAAGTGACCGGATTTTATATTTAAACCAGTGAATTCTGTACAATTCTGTATTATACAATGGACCTGCAAATATTTTATACTATTTTTTCTCCTTTTTAGCTGCTAAGCTGAAACATCCACTTTTCACACTCTAAGGGAACATTGCTGGACAGTCATGTATTCTTGTACTCTAGTCTCAACAAGGTAAGAAATCCAAGTGCACACTACCCACGCGGGGGCAGATGTCCAATAAACTTCCCACTTCCAAGGGAATAGAAGTAACCACTGGAAACAAAGCACAGAGTTGGACTCCAAATTGAATAGTGAAATGTATTCAAAACCATCAACAAAATGTTTCGGGGGGACAGGTCCCCTTTATCAGGTATGTGCAAGCAATGTGATCAAGGTAAGAGGGTATTGAAACCCTTGATCACATCACCTGTACCCCCCCGAAACATTGTGTTGACTGGTTTTGAATAAATTTCCCCATTCACTTTGGAGTGCGACTCCGTGTTTTGTTTCTGCATTTCTATTGCATGTATGCCAGGCAAGAGTGAGACATCTCTATGTACGCCAGGCAAGAGTGAGACACCTCTATGAACGCCAGGCAAGAGCGAGACACCTCTATGTACGCCAGGCAAGAGGTCACTTGTGCTGCAGGAGACATTAGAAAAATAAGGAGAAGAGATGGGCTTCAAGTTTAGTACAGTATAAAACCATATTATCAGATTAGGAGAAAATGGCAGGAATTATTTAAAAGTTTTGCACTTTTAATGATAACAACAAGATGCTTTTGGCTACAGAAAAAAAAAGAAAGAAACTTTACTTGTTGGACAATAAAACATCAATTCAGCATCATGGATCACTGTCCCTTTATTTTATAGTCGTGTGGAATGTCGTGTGCCTGATTGGCCAGGCAGCAGGGGGAACTTGCTCTTTTCACCTCCCTCTGAGAAGTATAGCTAATGGAATTTTCAGAGAGAAGCCTTTTAAATGTAGAGAATTATAGGTCGGGTGGAATATCCAGGGTGTTGGATAGCTGCCTAATTGTCCCTTTTTATGTTTGAGATACTATTATTATGCCACTGCAACTGTTATAATACAAAATGGCACAAAAGATAATGGATCAATAATATATCAGGAGAACTTTCTGTGTAATAGTGCAGTGTGATATGCCATTGTACAATTGAAGAAGATATATATCTGTTGTATTCAATTAGATCAACTGGACTTGAAGTTTAGTTCTTGAAGATGTTGCTAGTCATCCGACTGGATCTCTCAATTCAGATGACTTGAACAAGAATCTGTGGCAATTATGTACCCAGGAAAGTTGCACAGGTCTTGTACAAGTCATTCTGAATTGAGAAAGCCAGTCGGATGATTAGCGAAACGTCTTCAAGAACTAAACTTCAAGTCCAGTTGATCTAACTGAATACAACAGATATACCATGACCTGGATGAATGAGAACCAGTCCAGTTGATCTAATGAATATATTAGAATATACCATGACCGGATGAAGGAACCAGTCCAGTTGATCTAACTGAATCCCACAGATATACCATGACCTGGATGAATGAGAACCAGTCCAGTTGATCTAATTGAATACCACAGATATACCATGACCGATGGATGAGAGAACCAGTCCAGTTGACTAATTGAATATAACAGATATACCATGACGTGATGTGAATAGAACCAGTCCAGTTGATCTAATTGAATATAACAGTATACCATGACCTGGATGATGCAACCAGTCCAGTTGATCTAATTGAATATAACAGATATACCATGACTGCTGATGAATGAGAACCAGTCCAGTTGATCTAACTGAACAACAGAATACCATGACCGGGATGAATAGAACCAGTCCAGTGATCTAACTGACACTACAGTATACCACCTGATGATAGAACAGTCCATGATCTAATGAACACTACAGATATACATGACCTGGTGATGGACAGTCCAGTGATTACGATCCAGATACATGACCGATGAATGCGAACAGTCAGTGTTAATGATCACAGATATACCATGACCGGGATGCAATAAGAACCAGTCCAGTGATCTAACTGAACCTACAGATATACCATGACCTGGATGAATGATAACTTCACAAGCATATCCCAGGAATTATTACTTGGACTGCTATATGTCTGCATTATTTTATTGGCCTTCCATGTTGGCATAAGAATTTAGTTGTCAGATCAGGACACGCACAGGTTTTCACAATGAATCTTTCACAGGGAGAGGTAGACATTTGTTGTTGCCATATTTGAGTTTGTTTCCTCTCAATTATTCTTCCAGCTGCCCATATTGGTGTTGGTATAAGCGGGCGGGAGGTATGCAGGCTGTTAGTCAAGTGATTAACTCCTTTGGCCAGTTCAGTACCTGCAAGACTACTGTTGGTTCATGGTCGCTGGTCATACATTCGCATGTGCAAGTTCCTACGGTATTTCTTCACAAGAACTTTCCTTTTTACGTTGGTTCACTTCTGGTATTCTTTCTTCAATGGATTTTCAGCCCAGGTAAGTGAAGCTATAATGTTTCCATATCTCCCTTCTAAATGTACTGACCTCATGTACTACCTCCAAGATTGGGGTAAAAAACCAATGTAAAACCCTGTTACAGATTGGTTTGTTATAGATGGAACCTGTGGTGTTGTGGGTTATGATTATGGTTTCGTCAAGACCTTATTTTAAGACGTCCAACACACTTGTACCTTGCTGCATTGACTCTGTGTTGTAAAGTCACACAGTGCCGGATGTATAAGGTGCATTATGGCTATTTTGCCTTTAACGCATGTGTTTTTCAGTCCGTGGTAGTAAAATACTGATACTGCATGGTACTGATACAGCAGGTTTGTACTACTGCAGCGGTATTGTAGGACACAGTCAACATTTACATCGGTGACCATACAATACTGCTGTGGTAGTACAATAATACAGTAACCATCGGTTATAAAAAATTCCGATCCGTGCGTTTATAAATAGAGCCCAGAGTGATTTAATGTCTCACTGCGATATTACAGGACAAATTGATTTTCATAGTGGAGGTTTAGATTGTTTTATGTAATGGGGAATTAATTCCTCCTCTTTCCCCAAACCACTGGTTCAGGCATGCTCATTGGTCTCCAGGAGGAGATCTCAAATCAGCTTTGTTGTGTACAAAGTTTTGCTCTAGTGAAAAGATTTAAACATTTCATCCAAATATGTCTTAGTTAGGATCTTCTTAGTGATATTTGATTTTAATCTGTTTCTGTAGCGATGGGATCCGGGTTCGAAATACGAAGTTCCATTGGAACCATTTGGAACTTCAGTATTTATCTGTTGTATCAATAGATCAACTGGACTTGAAATGTAGTTTTTGAAGACGTTTCGCTAGTCATCCGACTGGCTTTCTCAATTCAGAATGACTTGTACAAGAATCTGTGGCAATTATGTACCCTGGAAAATCCCAATGCATATCACAGCCAGGTGTTAAGGGTGTGATGATAGAGGGCTAAGAGTGTTATAGGAACGCCCAGAGTAAGTGTTTAAAACAGCATGTACATGGCAGACAGTTGGTGTCGAACCCCCCCACCTCTATTAGGCTTGGTTTCTATTTTCACATAAATGGCCTCCTTAACAACCTCTCTTGAACCAGTCACGTTCCTTCGCCAGTATGTTAACATTACAATCTTCAAAGGTATGTCCTATCCTTAAGATGCAGGTACACGGCTGAGTCCTGACCCGAGGAATTGGCTCTTCTGTGCTGGGCCATACGTTGATGCAGTTGCTGTTTGGTCTCCCCCACATACAAATCAGAGCATTCTTCACTGCACTGCACTGCATATATGATGTCGCTTTTCTTGTGTGCCACAGATTCTTGTACAAGTCATTCTGAATGAGAAAGCCAGTCGGATGACTAGCGAAAGTCTTCAAGAACTACATTTCAAGTCCAGTTGATCTAATTGAATACAACAGATATACCATGACCTGGATGAATGGAACCTTCACAAGCAAACTTCAGTATTATTTTGATAATTATTTTGATAAAGTACCAGCTGCTTCAAGGGTTATCGAAACTACTGTTGAGTTTCTGATTGTACTTCCGAGGGATTCTGAACATACAAGGTCTTTTGAGGTTTACAGAAAGTAGCCTCGTTTGTTTGGGAACAGTAATGCTCGAAAACACGTCCGGAATTTTAAAAACGTCTCCCAGCACGGAAGTTTGTTTTTATTTTTACTGTTGTGTGATTTTCTCAGGTGCCAAGCCATTACTTAGTTTCCTTTTTACTACCCCTTGTTTACTCATCTCTGCTCAGGGGTTAAGTGTTTTAGTCTAAACTTTGTATGGGGTCTGGATGTTCCGCTGACCAGCTCCTGCAACTCTTGATAATTAACCACAGGAAACCAATTTTACCTAATCACTCTCTAGTAACTCTTTAAAGGATAATATCGTGTGTATAAAGTTATTTAAAAAACAGTTAAACTGAAAAGTACTTGGGAAAGGTATATAGGACGGGTAATTCCTACCTCCGAATATGTTTCTGTGAGGAGCACCAGCCCAAAGTATACTGGATTCTGTCAGTCTTCCTCCTGGCTTCAGCACTTAATACAGGGATATTACAGGAGTGTAGTTATCCTTAATAACCGCAGCCAAGATTTCTATCCAACTCTATTGCCCTTTCTGTTTTCCAGCCTGTTTATGAAGATTGGTTCAAGCTCTGTACAACGTTCTATACTCCAGTCTTCCTGTTCTCCTTGTCGGTTTGATGGATCAGGTATGTTATTATTTCAGTTAACAGGAGCGCCCATGCTGGCTGGATAGGGATCTTCATCATAAACTAAGGGATATTACAATGAATTTGTATAAGCACAGGAATCGCGCAAAAAATCGTGAGCGTTATCACACACGCGATCCTTGATCATTTGCATTTGCGCATGCGTTTTTGACGTTTTGCGTTATGGAAACGCATGATTAACCAAAAAAACGCAAATTCTCAGCGTTCCAGCGATTTCCATTTTAGGAAAATCGCGAGCACGAAACTCATTAACAAATGCGCCAAAAACGAGCTAGTGTGGCCTCGCCTTAGAGGAATGTTAAGCACATCACATTACTCATTGTAGGGCCCTTAGGTGTTAGCAGTTTTAACAGTTTAACAGGCTTTCTAGCTGCTGTCTATCCTAAAAATTTTTCCCTTCTTATAGTACTGTGAGCTGTGACATCACACCACTTGGGGTCGCATCCAGTTTAAGCTTGGGGCATGTCCATTGCTGGGAAAGGGCATGATCAGCCCCACCCCCCAAACTTCTAAATATTTTTAAAGCTAGCCACAAGCCTGAAAAGAAAACTTTTTTTTTCCCCCCAAGGGCCCAAAGGTACAAGTAAAGGGCAGAGAATAGTTGCAGGTCTGACTAGTTCAGACTAGGGGTGGGTAGGGCTAATGACACAGCTTATAACACATGCCTATCAAAAGAGACGTAGCAGTCTGGGAACTGTAACTTTACAAGCATAACTAAGATCCAGAGAAGCTAGATACATTATCCTAGGCATGTTTGAAGAGAGCTCTTTTTCAATAAAGGACCTTGTACTGAGACTACAGTTACCCTTTAAAAGTCACCAGGAGTTCCAACAATATTAAACCACAAGCTACAGGACAAGTTCTTTTATGCAGGTGACTTCAATGGTGTCTTTAAATATCCCGGTGTTGAGCAAATGATACACCAGTTACAGTGAGTAACACTTATGACATGGCTAAGCACTGATTATAACTGATCACACAGCTAAACACTGATTAAACTGATGACATAAATAAACATCGATTATACTGGGGACATAGCTAAGCACTGATTATAAACTGATTACATAGCATAAACACTGATTATAACTGATGAAATAAATAAACATCGATTATAACTGGTGACATAGCTAAGCATGATTATAAATGATTACATAGCTAAACAATGATTTGTTTATACGGATGACATAGCTAAGCACTAATTATAACTGGTGACATAGCTAAGCACTGATTATAACTGGTGACATAGAGCACTGATTATAAACTGGTGACATAGTAAGCCACTGATTATAACTGGTGACATAGCTAAGCACTGATTATAACTGGTGACATAGCTAAGCACTGATTATAATTGGTGACATAGCTAAGCACGATTATAACTGATGACATAGCTAAACACTGATTATAACTGGTGACAAGCTAAGCACTGATTATAACTGATGGACATAGCTAAACACTGATTATAACTGATGACATAGCTAACACTGATAACTGGATGACATAGCTAAGCACTGATATACTGATGACATAGCTAACATGATTATAACTGATACATGCTAAGCACTGATTATAACTGTGACATAGCTAAACACTGATTATAACTGAAGACATAGCTAAACACTGATTATAACTGATGACATAGCTAAACACTGATTAACTGATGACATAGCTAAGCATGATTATAACTGGTGACATACCTAAGCCATGATTATAACTGAGGGTCAATATTTTAGCCGACAAGTCGACTAGGTCACAAATATAGTGGTCACAGTAAAAACTGAGATTGAATGAAATTTATTGACCTGTCTGATTGAACGTTCATCCAGGTGGATGGAAACTGAAATATCGGTTGGTTGGGTTGAAATATCTGCCTATGTGGTACCTACCCTAACAGATCAATTTTTATCCTAAACTTGTGTTCTCCAGATCCATTTAATTGATATATATTTCATTTCCCTCCCTGCAGGACGCAGTGACAAGTTGAGTTTACGGTTCCCATCTTGTTACATCCCCGGACAGAAAGATTTGTTGTTCAATTACAGAAATTCTTTTGAGTCTGTTCCACGGCATTGTGACGTCCTTATTATTTTTCATCCCTATGGAGCTTTCTTATTAACCATGGGCAGGACGGAGGCGCCTTCGATTACCAGTCATTTGCAGTCACGACTGCCACAGCTCTAATAGTAACCGTGAATTTCCAGGTAAGTTCGCCTGAATAGTTACCATGAGTTGACATTACAGAAAAACTGTTTTTTGGCAAGAACAAATATACAAACCAGATAAAAGGAGGGCTAAAGGTTTTTGTAAACATTGGGTCAAGAGAAATGAAGGCCTCTGGGAAATGCAGGATGGATCATTAAATGTTAAACAATGTATAAATATGATATAGGATATTTATGATTGGCTAAGCCCTGCCCATTCCTGCAAGAGTTCTGCTGTTAAGGGTCCGCATGTCCATTAGCAATGGGATTAGGACAATCCTCAGTGTTTTATATATGTATCAAATTGCCTATTTTATTTGCTACTGATAGTATTGTCCTGTCTCCCTGATAAACAGATTGGCTTGGACACATCGTACTGGACTTTTGTTAATGCGTTCAGTCTTCGAGTATCGCCATTTACTTCGGAATAATGTTCGATCTTCACAGTGCAGGAATCCATGTTCTCTTTCGTCTACCTTTATATTCACAGGTACTTATAGCGGGGACAATAGTGTTACTGTGGGACATCCCCAAATATTATCACAGAAATAAAACAAAAGGAAATTAACCAGAGATTTAAGTGCCTTTCAGATGAGTCTCATACATTGGGCAGCATAAAAAGTTATTTAAGGTAATTAGGTATCTTAGACCGACCAATACTTTGATAGACAGGTGTTAATTGTAAGTGGATGTCCATACATATTGATTGACATTCAATTGCTTAATGAATTGATTAATGTTGAATGTTTTCTATAGCGAGGTTACATTACATTCAGTTGGAACTTCAGAAAACACTACAATCATTTTACACGTGACTTAAAAAAAAAAAACAACTTCCCCATGGTAATTACAATATTACGATCTAATGTCGCATAATAAGATCGGAAAATGTAAAGTCTTTGGCCAATCAAGGAAATGTTGAATTGTATGTCGGATTGTACGGCCTGTGTATGGTTAGGGGACATCACAGATCTCCTTATCAACTCAACTGTTAAGCTAGGTGACACAGTAACGATAAAGCCCTGATAATGACTATCGGAGCTTTATTAGTACTGTGTGTACCTAGCTTTCCCGAACGAGGCGCGTGCTCTGAACATTGTGAAAGAAGGAAAAATATTCCTCCGGCGTGGTAGACTCCCTATAGGGTAGTCGGCTGCGGTAAGGGGAAAAACACACTGTCCTGAACGCCCCCCCTATGTTGTGTATATGGAGAAGCTCGGGACTGTGTGTAGCCCATTTTGAAAATGCAGAATCTTGCAGAAGTGTACCAAGCTTTAGATCAAACTGAGGAAGAATCTTAACTCCTATGAGATAGGAGTCCAATGAGATGAGAGAAAGGACAAGTGGTGGTGACTAAGACACCATTTCTGATAGGTCCTACTGGCCTCTCATTACACAGTTGAGTTCAATATCGGGCAAGGAATTTATATGGGGAAGTATTACTGGTATAGATCATTAAGCAGCAAACCTCTAGGTCTGTGTTTCCTTTAGGTTGGGTATAAGTGATAAATCGACCATTGCTCGTCCGTTTTAGAATGTAACGTCATTAACGTGAATTGTATATTTCTTTTAGGTGCAGCCCCAAATGCTTTAAGGCAGCAGTATCTAGGCTTACCATAATCCTAACCGTTGCAATTTGTCTTCTGCCAATTGTTGCCATACGGTTTTCTATAAGATTCTTTATCCTTCGGAGAGTGATAGGGTAAGTACGGTTAAGGAGATCCAAAGCTGCATCTCCACCATAACAAGCTTTGGTGAACAATATAGAGTCATAGTTGCCACTGCACCCGTAGTGGTAAAGTGCGGTTAGGAGAGTATTGAGAAGATGGCCTCACCAGCCAATTGTAATATTCCAAATGCTCATTCCGAGTAATCCCATCTATTTATATCTGAACCCTGTAATCTGGATAAACTGTAAAATCCACCACTCCGGTTAGACCCACATTACTGCTTTATGGTGTATAAATACGTTTATAGATTACGTTTTTTTTCTCAGATTCAGAGAAACCGTAAGAAGTACAAAGAGGAAGAGCAATGGAAGCCGAGGCACAGCATTGAGAGCGGTGTATCTACGCGCCGCTCTGCTTACGCTTTCTCCCACCAGAGAGGATACGCCGACCTCATCTCCTCAGGGAGCATTCCGAAAAAGCGAGCGACGTGGGCGCGTGCTGGGCGGTAGCGCAGCCGAAATTTACCAGCCGGCTCTGAATACTTGAACACGTTTTTACCAAAAACAGAGCAATTTTTTTATATACCCAGATTTTTGCACGTGTGAAATAATACTTCTATATTTTTACAAAAAAAAAGACCTTTCCTTCAGGAGTTTTTTTTTTTTAAAGGGAAGTAAATTAAGGGAAGATTATATATTTTCTCTGAAGACTTTTCAAAATGGCAAAAATTATATATTTTCTACATTTTTTTTTTTTTTTTCTGAGGACAAAGTTACATTTTTCCATAAGGTCCCTAGTTCTGGTGACCAGTGGGAATGAAAAAAGACTTTTGCACTAATATTAGGATCTCGGGATACAAGAGGTCTATTGGGTGATTGGTTTTCTCTGCTGAGCCGCTAGTGATAACCATGCATGCAGTGTGTACTGGGTAGGGCCTGACGTGTCATGGACGATTAATTATAGAGGTCAAAAACTGTGAATTATGGTTTACTCTTCAGCCATTTCTTATTTAATGTTGTGTTAATAATGTAATGTAGTAATGTATGTTTTGTACTGTAGATGGTTCTTTTTTGTGCCAGTACAATTTTAAACTGAAATTTTTGTGTGTGAAACCTTTTTATTATTATTATTATTATTATTATTTTTTTTTTTTTTTTAAAGAATTGTTTTTATTTAATATCCCTTTGTGGAGGATATTATTTTATTTCTCTCATGTACCGGATTCAGTACACTTAAAATAGAAGCAGTGAAAAGTTTATCTTAAAACTGCTAAAACTTATTGTAATAAACATGACTGGGAACTTCACTGGTAGTGAATGAAAGTGTTCTCATGCAAACTCTAATACATTAACACTAATTGTACATGATATGTTTTGATCAGGTGTTAGTAAGGATAAGGGGGCTATTCTCAACACAAATTTCAAGGACTTGTCCAGCCCCCCTAAAATCTATATTTAGAACCGCCCCAAACCCCAAAGTAGATATATTAGAAGGCAGCTCATACTTGTAGCAGAGAGCATCAGGATGTATGGCTGCCTATTGGTACATTCCAATTTATAAATATTGCCGTTTTGGGAATTGCTTAAACTTTACATCTTTGATGTGGGGTGGACATGTCCATGATCTTAGAAAGAAATGTATAGCTTTATTTTATAGTACAAACTTCATCATGTACTTATTTATAATGACTTCTCTATGAGTGTTAAGAGCTGCATAGAGATGTCTCGCTCTTGCCTGGCGTACATAGAGATGTCTCGACTCTTGCCTGGCGTACATAGGTGTCTCACTCTTGCCTGGCGTACATAGAGATGTCCCTCTTGCCTGGCGTACATAGAGATGTCTCGTCTTTGCCTGGCGACATAGAGTGTCTCCTTGCCTGGCGTACATACAGATGTCTCGCTCTTGCCTGGCGTTCATAGAGAGGTCCGCTCTTGCCTGGCGTACATAGAGATGTCTCCCTTGCCTGGCGCATACAGATGTCTCCTCTTGCCGGCGTCATAGAGGTGTCTCCTCTTGCCTGGCTACATAGAGTGTCTCACTCTTGCCTGGCGTACATCGAGGTGTCTCGCTTTGCTGGCGTACATAGAGGTGTCTCGCTCTTGCCTGGCGTACATACAGATGTCTCCTCTTGCCTGGCGTACATAGAGGTGTCTGCTCTTGCCTGGCGTACATAGAGGTGTCTCGCTCTTGCCTGGCGTACATAGAGGTGTCTCGCCTCTTGCCTGGCGTACATAGAGGTGTCTCCTCTTGCCTGGCGTACATAGAGGTGTCTCACCTGCCTGGCGTAATAGAGGTGTCTCCTCTTGCCTGGCGTACATACAGATGTCTCCTCTGCTGGGTACTAGAGTCTCACTCTTGCCTGGCGTACATACAGATGTCTCACTCTTGCCTGGCGTACTACGATGTCCCACTCTTGCTGGCGTACATAGAGTGTCTCACCTGCCTGGCTACATAGAGAGTCTCACTCTTGCCTGGCGTACATAGAGATGTTCACCTGCTGGATACATACAGATGTCTCATTCTTGCCTGGGTAATAGAGGTGTCTCGCTCTTGCCTGGCGTACATAGAGGTGTCTCGCTCTGCCTGGCGTACATAGAGGTGTCTCGCTCTTGCCTGGCGTACATAGAGGTGTCTCGCTCTTGCCTGGCGTTAACATAGAGTGTCTCGCTCTTCCTGGCGTACATAGAGGTGTCTCGCCTCTTTGCCTGGTGTACATAGAGGTGTCTCGCTCTTGCCGCCGGCGTCTTCATAGAGGTTGTCTGCTCTTGCCTGGCGTACATGAGGGTCTCGCTTTTGCCTGGCGTACATAGAGTGTTCGCTCTTGCCTGGTGTACATAGAGTGTCTCGCTCTGCCTGGCGTACATAGAGATGCTCCCTCTGCCTGGCGTACATAAGTTGTCTCTTCTTGCCTGGCGTACATAGAGGTGTCTCGCTCTTGCCTGGCGTTACATAGAGGTGTCTCGCTATTGCCTGGTAATCGAGGTTGTCCGCTGGCGCGTACATAGAGGTTCTCGCTCTGCCTGGCGTCGTTACTAGAGGTGTCTCCTCTTGCCTGGCGTACATAGAGGTTGTCCCGAGAACAGCTGTTCAGTGAAGAAGCGGCTGCGAGTGGAGCGGCGGTAAGGTAAGTTCGGATGCCTTCTGATACTGTAAGTGCTGTAATGGAATGCTGGGAGTTATATTTTTCAAACAAATTAAGCACACAGGTAGGAGATTCCTGGTATAGAGTACAATGTACACTTTATATAATATATCCACACTGTCCCCAACTAACTACCCATGGGCCTCTACTGTCCCCAACTACCTACCCATGGGCCTCTACTGTCCCCAACTACCTACCCATGGGCCTATACTGTCCCCTACTACCTACCCATGGCCTTACTACTGTCCCCTACTACCTAGCCCTGGGCCTCTACTGTCCCCCACTACCTACCATGGGCCTCTACTGTCCCCAACTCCTACCATGGGCCTTACTGTCCCCAACTACCTACCATGGGCCTCTACTGTCCCCAACTACCTACCAATGGGCCTCTACTGTCCCCAACTCCTACCTGGCCTCTACTGTCCCCAACTACCTACCCATGGGCCTCTACTGTCCCACTACCTACCCATGGGCCTCTACTGTCCCCAACTACTAGCCATAGGCCTCTACTGTCCCCAACTACCTACCCATGGGCCTCTACGTCCCCAACTACCTACCTACAATGGGCCTCTACTGTCCCCAACTACCTACCATGGGCTCTACTGTCCCCAACTACCTAGCCTGCCTCTACTGTCCCCACTACCTACCCTGGGCCTCTACTGTCCCCAACTACCTAAACATGAGCCTCTACTGTCCCCAACTTCTACCTACTCATAGGCCTCTACTGTCCCCTACCACCTACCCATGGGCCTCTACTGTCCCCTACTACCTACCACTGGGCCTCTACTGCTCTCTTCCCAACTACCTACCCATGGGCCTCTACTGTCCCCAACTACTACCCATGCCTCTACTGTCCCCAACTACCTACCCATGGGCCTCTACTGTCCCCAACTACCTATCCATGGGCCTCTACTGTCCCCTACTACCTATCCATGGGCCTCAGCTCATTTTAAATCTTTATCTGCACCTATTTTCCTGTTGATCTGTGACAGGGACAGGTAACCAGTTGTTATCCAAATGGTTTAAAAACTACAACTCCCAGAATTCACTTTATAGCCAAGGAATGCTGGGAGTTATAGTTTTCAAACATCCGGAGATCTACTGGTCACCTATCTATGATTTTATAACTATGTCCTGCAAAATATACATTTCAATCTCCACCCACTGTGTAAACTTGCATTATGGGAGACAGTAAAGTTTCAATGAGCAGGTACCATAACAGAGGATTGTGGGTAGGGAGCAGGTGGAGCTGCAGTGAAATATCTACACCTTTAAATGGGTCTAGATATTTCTGTTTTAAAAACTACAACTCCCAATCCCCCGTCTGCACTCTGCTGTTGTACAATGCTTGGGAATTTTAAATGTCAATCATCTGGAAGTCCACATACCCGCTGTAGTTCTAGCTGAACCTCATCATGTAGTAGATTATTATTATCATCACTAGAATCATCCACATCCCAGACTGGAATTCATCAACTCGACCCGCAGTTCTCTTTACCCGAAACCGACTCGCACATCCGGTAACACGCGGGTACCCGACCTGATGCAGGACTCTAGGATAGGGGGGAGAAGAGTAAGGAGGAGACTATTGGTCCTTTAGCATTAATAACACCTTTATAATAAACCTGTATAGCCCTGTTGGTGTGGCAGTAGGGATGCTAACTAGTAGGTTTTCCAGCCAAGAATTTGCTTCCCATTGACTTTTATGGGGTTTATAGTAAAATGTGGGCTCCACAACATTTTTATACTGTTTGTAAACCCGCCAGGGAACAGAACTTAATTCTTTGTAGTGAACATGTCTATTACTGTTTAGGGGATTAAATTGGTAATCAAGCATGTGCAAATCACATGATGCACTATGATCCGTAAATTGAAAACAACAACAACTTGACAGTTTTCGGCCATCTCTACTAACGGGATATAAAATATATATCAATGTTTTGACAATTAAATAGATATTAAATCTTATCCATATTTTCTTTAAAAACAATGAATTTCCTTTGTAATACTGGATTTTTTTCCTCTAAATGTTTAAATCTTGTCAATCTTCTTAACTGAAGATCTCCTCATTTATGTCTAAGCCTGAAAGAACCTTCTCAGGGTCCTATGTGGTGTCATGAACATCATTTGGTATTTCACTCAATAAGTTCTTCTTCCAAAGGAAAATCATGCATAACATTCTTAATTTAAGTTACAGTTTGAGTATGCTTACTCAGTATCCTGATGATTAGTTCTTGGCTGAAAACCTACTAGTTAGCATCCCTACTCCCACACGCCACACCACCAGGGCTATACAGGTTTATTAAAAGGTTTATTAATGCTAAAGGACCAATAGTCTCCTCCTTACTCTTCTCCCCCTATCCTAGAGTCCTGCATCAGGTCGGGTACCCGCGTGTTACCGGATGTGCGAGTCGGTTTCGGGTAAAGAGAACTGCGGGTCGAGTTGATGAATTCCAGTCTGGGATGTGATGATTCTAGTGATGATAATACTAATCTACTACATGATGAGGTTCAGCTAGAACTACAGCGGGTATGTGGACTTCCAGATGATTGATATTTAAAATTCCCAAGCATTGTACAACAGTAGAGTGCAGACGGGGGATTGGGAGTTGTAGTTTTCAAAACAGAAATATCTAGACCCATTTAAAGGTGTAGATATTTCACTGCAGCTCCACCTGCTCCCTACCCACAATCCTCTGTTATGGTACCTGCTCATTGAAACTTTACTGTCTCCCATAATGCAAGTTTACACAGTGGGTGGAGATTGAAATGTATATTTTGCAGGACATAGTTATAAAATCATAGATAGGTGACCAGTAGATCTCCGGATGTTTGAAAACTATAACTCCCAGCATTCCTTGGCTATAAAGTGAATTCTGGGAGTTGTAGTTTTTAAACCATTTGGATAACAACTGGTTACCTGTCCCTGTCACAGATCAACAGGAAAATAGGTGCAGATAAAGATTTAAAATGAGCTGAGGCCCATGGATAGGTAGTAGGGGACAGTAGAGGCCCATGGATAGGTAGTTGGGGACAGTAGAGGCCCATGGGTAGGTAGTTGGGGACAGTAGAGGCTAATGTGTAGGTAGTTGGGGACATTAGAGGCCCATGGTAGGTAGTTGGGGACAGTAGAGGCCCATGGTAGGTAGTAGGGGACAGTAGAGGCCCATGGGTAGGTGGTAGGGGACAGTAGAGGCCTATGAGTAGGTAGAAGTTGGGGACAGTAGAGGCTCATGGGTAGGTAGTTGGGGACAGTAGAGGCCCATGGGTAGGTAGTTGGGGAAGTAGAGGCCCATGGCTAGGTAGTTGGGGACAGTAGGGCCATGGGTAGGTATTGGAGACAGTAGAGGCCCATGGCTAGGTAGTTGGGGACAGTAGGCCTATGGCTAGGTGTTGGGGACAGTAGAGGCCCATGGCTAGGTAGTTGGGGACAGTAGAGGCCCATGGTAGGTAGTTGGGGACAGTAGAGGCCCATTGGTAGGTAGTTGGGGACAGTAGAGGCCCATGGGTAGGTAGTTGGGGGACAGTAGAGGCCTATGGCTAGGTAGTTGGGGACAGTAGAGGCCCATGGCTAGGTAGTTGGGGACAGTAGAGGCCCATGGCTAGGTAGTTGGAGACAGTAGAGGCCCATGGGTAGGTAGTTGGGGATAGTAGAAGTCCATGAGTAGGTAGTTGGGGACAGTAGAGGCCCATGGTTAGTAGTAGGGGACAGTAGGGATATATTATATAAGTGTACATTGTACTCTATACCAGGATCTCCTACCTGTGGGCCTACATTTGTTTTAATAATATAACTCCCAGCATTCTAAAAACTACCAGCATTTTAAAGATTTAAATTGAGCTGAGGCCCATGGATAGGTGTTGGGGACAGTAGAGGCCCATGGATAGGTAGTTGGGGACAGTAGAGGCCCATGGGTAGGTAGTTGGGGTACAGTAGAGGCCCATGGGTAGGTTGTTGGGGGACAGTAGAGGCCCATGGGTAGGTAGTTGGGGACAGTAGAGGCCCTGTAGGTATTGGGGACAGTAGGGCCCATGGGTAGGTTGTTGGGGACAGTAGAGGCCCATGGGTAGGTTGTTGGGGACAGTAGAGGCCCATGGGTAGGTAGTAAGGGACAGTAGAGGCCCATGGGTAGGTAGTAGGGGACAGTAGAGGCCCATGGGTAGGTAGTAGGGACAGTAGAGGCCCATGTAGGTGGTAGGGGACAGTAGAGGCCCATGAGAGGTAGAAGTAGGGGACATATAGAGGCCCATGGTAGGTAGTTGGGGACAGTAGAGGCCCATGTGTAGGTAGTTGGGGACAGTAGAGGCCCATGGGTAGGTAGTTTGGGGACATTAGAGGCCATGGTAGGTAGTTTTTGGGGACAGTATAGGCCCATGGTAGGTAGTTGGGGGACAGTAGAGGCCCATGCTAGGTATGTTGGGGACAAGTAGAGGCCCATGGGTAGGTAGTTGGGACAGTAGAGGCCTATGGGTAGGTTGTTGGGGACAGTAGAGGCCCATGGGTAGGTGTAGAGGACAGTAGACAGGTGAAGTAGGGACAGTAGCCATGGGTAGGTAGTTGGGGGACTAGAGCCCATGGGTAGGTAGTTTGGGGACAGTAGAGGCCCATGGTAGGTAGTTGGGGACAAGTAGAGGCCCATGGTTAGGTAGTTTTTGTGGGGACAGTAAGGCCCATGGGTAGGTAGTAGGGGACAGTAGAGGCCCATGAGTAGGTAGAAGTAGGGGACAGTAAGCCCATGGCTAGGTATTTGGGGACAGTAGAGGCTCATGTTTATGTATTGAGGGGACAGTAGAGGCCCATGGTAGGTAGTTGGGGACAGTAGAGGCCCAGGTAGGTAGTTGGGGACAGTAGAGGCTCATGTTTATGTAGTTGGGGACAGTAGAGGCCCTGATAGTTTGTTGGGGACAGTAGAGGCCCATGGCTAGGTATTGGGGACAGTAAGGCCTCATGTTTCTGTAGTTGGGGACAGTAGAGGCCCATGGGTAGGTAGTTGGGGACAGTAGAGGCCCATGGGTAGGTAGTTGGGGGACAGTAGAGGCCCATGGCTAGTTAGTTTGGGGACAGTAAAGGCCCATGGCTAGGTAGTTGGGGACAGTAGAGGCCCATGGCTAGGTAGTTGGGGGACAGTAGAGGCCACTGGCTAGGTAGTTGGGGACAGTAGAGGCCCATGGGTAGGTAGTTGGGGACAGTAGAGGCCCATGGGTAGGTAGTTGGGGACAGTAGAGGCCCTGGGTAGGTAGTTGGGGACAGTAGAGGCCCATGGGTAGGTATTTTGGGGGACAGTAGAGGCCCATGGCTAGTAGTTGGGGACGTAAGAGCCTATGGGTAGGTAGTTGGGGACAGTAGAGGCCTATGGTAGGTTGTTGGGGACAGTAGAGGCCCATGGTAGGTGGTAGGGGACAGTAGAGGCAGGTAGAAGTAGGGGACAGTAGAGGCCCATGGGTAGGTAGTTTGGGGGACAGTAGAGGCCCATGGGTAGTAGTTGGGGACAGTAGAGGCCCATGGGTAGGTAGTTGGGGGACAGTAGAGGCCCATGGGTAGGTAGTTGGGGACAGTAGAGGCCCATGGGTAGGTAGTTGGGGACAGTAGAGAGCCCATGGGTAGTTTTGTGGGGACAGTAGAGGCCCATGGGTAGGTAGTAGGGGACAGTAAAGGCCCATGAGTAGGTAGAAGTAGGGGACAGTAGAGGCCCATGGCTAGGTAGTTGGGGACAGTAGAGGCTCATGTTTATGTAGTTGGGACAGTAGAGGCCCATGGGTAGGTAGTTGGGGACAGTAGAGGCCCATGGGTAGTAGTTGGGGACAGTAGAGGCCCATGGGTAGGTAGTTGGGGACAGTAGAAGTCCATGGGTAGGTAGTTGGGGACAGTAGAGCCCATGGTAGGTAGTTGGGGACAGTAGAGGCCCATGGGTAGGTAGTTGGGGGACAGTAGAGGCCCATGGGTAGGTAGTTGGGGACAGTAGAGGCCTATGGGTAGGTAGTTGGGGACAGTAGAGGCCCATGGGTAGGTAGTTGGGGACGTAGAGGCCAGGGTAGGTAGTTGGGGACAGAGGCCATGGCAGGTAGTTGGGGACAGTGGGAGCCCATGGTAGGTGTTGGGACAGTAAGGCCCATGGGTAGGTAGTTGGGGACAGTAGAGGCCCATGGGTAGGTAGTTGGGGACAGTAGAGGCCCATGGTAGTTGTTGGGCAGTAGGCCCATGGGTGTAGTTGGGGGACAGTAGAGGGCCCATGGGTAGGTAGTTGGGGACAGTAGAGGCCCATGGGTAGGTATTGGGGGACAGTAAGGCCATGGTAGGTAGTTGGGGACAGTGGAGGCCCATGGTAGTATTTGGGACAGTGAGCCCATGGGTAGGTAGTTGGGGACAGTAGAGGCCCATGGGTAGGTAGTTGGGGACAGTAGAGGCCCATGGGTAGGTAGTTGGGGACAGTAGAGCCCTGGGTGGTAGTTGGGCTGAGCATGAGGTTTGGGGACAGTAGAGGCCCAGGGTAGGTAGTTGGGGACATTAGAGGCCCATGGTAGGTAGTTGGGGACAGTAGAAGCCCCATGGGTAGGTAGTTGGGGACAGTAGAGGCCCATGGGTAGGTAGAAGTAGGGGACAGTAGAGGCCCATGGCTAGGTAGTTGGGGACAGTAGAGGCCCATGGCTAGGTAGTTGGGGACAGTAGAGGCCCATGGGTAGGTAGTTGGGGACAGTAGAGGCCCATGGGTAGGTAGTTTGGGGACAGTAGAGGCCCATGGTGGTAGTTGGGGACAGTAGAAGTCCATGGGTAGGTAGTTGGGGACAGTAGAGGCCCATGGGTAGGTAGTGGGGACAGTAGAGGCCCATGGGTAGGTAGTTGGGGGACAGTAGAGGCCCATGGGTAGGTAGTTGGGGACAGTAGAAGCCCATGGGTAGGATAGTTGGGGACAGTAGAGGCCCATGGTAGGTAGTTGGGGACAGTAGAGCCCATGGTAGGTATTGGGATAAGGCCATGGCTAGGTAGTTGGGGACAGTGGAGGCCCATGGCTAGGTAGTTGGGGACAGTGGAGGCCCATGGGTAGGTAGTTGGGGACAGTGGAGGCCCATGGGTAGGTAGTTGGGGACAGTAGAAGTCCATGGTAGGTAGTTGGGGACAGTAGAGGCCCTGGGTGGGTAGTTTGGGGACATAGAGGCCCATGGGTAGTATTTGGGGGACAGTAGAAGCCCATGGTAGTAGTTTGGGGACAGTAAGGCCCATGGTAGTAGTTGGGGCATAGAGAGCCCATGGGTAGGTAGTTGGGGGACAGTAGAGGCCCATGGGTAGGTAGTTGGGGACAGTAGAGGCCTATGGGTAGGTTGTTGGGGACAGTAGAGGCCCATGGGTAGGTGGTAGGGGACAGTAGAGGCAGGTAAGTAGGGGACAGTAGAGGCTGGGTAGGTAGTTGGGGGACAGTAGAGGCCCATGGGTAGGTAGTTGGGGACATTAGAGGCCCATGGTAGGTAGTTGGGGGACAGTAGAGGCCCATGGGTAGGTAGTTGGGGACAGTAGAGGCCCATGGGTAGGTAGTTGTGGGACAGTAGAGGCCCATGGGTAGGTTGTTGGGGACAGTAGAGGCCCATGGGTAGGTATTAGGGGACAGTAGAGGCCCATGAGTAGTAGAAGTAGGGGGACAGTAGAGGCCCATGGCTAGGTAGTTGGGGACAGTAGAGGCTCATGTTTATGTAGTTGGGGACAGTAGAGGCCCATGGTAGGTAGTTGTGGACAGTAGAGGCCCATGGGTAGGTAGTTGGACGAGTAAGAGTCTCATGTTATGTGATGGGACAGTAGAGGCCATGGCTAGGTAGTTGGGACAGTAGAGGCCCATGGCTAGGTGTTGGGGACAGTAGAGGCCCATGGCTAGGTAGTTGGGGACAGTAGAGCCCATGGCTAGGTAGTTGGGGACAGTAGAGGCCCATGGCTAGGTAGTTGGGGACAGTAGAGGCCCATGGCTAGGTAGTTGGGGACAGTAGAGGCCCATGGCTAGGTAGTTGGGGACAGTAGAAGGCCCATGGCTAGGTAGTTGGGGACAGTAGAGGCCCTGGCTAGTAGTTGGGGACGTAGAGCCCAGGCTAGTAGTTTGGGGACAGTAGAGGCCCATGGCTAGTAGTTTGGGGACAGTAGAGGCCCATGGCTAGGTAGTTGGGACAGTAGAGGCCCATGGCTAGGTAGTGTGGCATGAGGCAGTGGCTAGTTAGTTGGGGACAGTAGAGGCCCATGGCTAGGTAGTTGGGACAGTAAGGCCCATGGCTAGGTAGTTGGGACAGTAAAGGCCATGGCTAGGTAGTTGGGGACAGTAGAGGCCCATGGCTAGGTAGTTGGGACAGTAAGGCCCATGGCTGGTAGTTGGGGACAGTAGAGGCCCATGGCTAGGTATTTGGGGACAGTAGGCCATGGCTAGGTAGTTGGGGACAGTAGAGGCCCATGGCTGTAGTTGGGACAGTAGAGGCCCATGGCTAGGTAGTTGGGACAGTAGAAGGCCATGGCTAGGTATTTGGGGACAGTAGAGGCCCATGGTAGGTAGTTGGGGACAGTAAGCCCATGGCTAGGTAGTTGGGGACAGTAGAGGCCCATGGCTAGGTAGAGTTGGGGACAGTAGAGGCCCATGCTAGGTGTTTTAGTTGGGACAGTAGAGGCCCATGGGTAGGTAGTTGGGGCATTAGACCCATGGTAGGTATTTGGGACAGTAGAGGCCCATGTGGTAGGTAGTTGGGGACAGTAGAGGCCCATGGCTAGGTAGTTGGGCAGTAGAAGCCCCATGGGTAGGTAGTTGGGACAGTAAGGCCCATGGGGTAGTGGGGACAGTAGAGGCCCATGGGTAGGTATTGTGGGACAGTAGAAGTCCATGGGTAGGTAGTTGGGGACAGTAGAGGCCCATGGTAGGTAGTTTGGGGACAGTAGAGGCCCATGGGTAGGTAGTTGGGGGACGTAGAGGCCCATGGGTAGGTAGTTGGGGACATAGAAGCCCATGGGTAGGTAGTTGGGGACATGTAGAGGCCCATGGGTAGGTAGTTGGGGACGTAGGCCCATGGTAGGTAGTTGGGGACAGTAAGGCAATGCTAGGTATTGGGGACAGTGGAGGCCATGGCTATAGTTGGGGACAGTGGAGGCCATGGGTAGTGTAGTTGGGGACAGTGGAGGCCCATGGTGGTAGTTGGGGACAGTAGAAGTCCATGGGTAGGTAGTTGGGGACAGTAGAGGCCCATGGTAGGTAGTTGGGGACAGTAGAGGGCCATGGTTAGGTAGTTGGGGAACAGTAGAAGTCCATGGTAGTAGTTGGGGACAGTAGAGCCCATGGGTAGGTAGTTGGGGACAGTAGAGGCCCATGGGTAGGTAGTTGGGGGACAGTAGAGGCCCATGGGTAGGTAGTTGGGGGACAGTAGAGCCCCCTGGGTAGGTAGTTGGGGACAGTAGAGGCCCATGGCTAGGTAGTTGGGGACAGTAGAGGCCTATGGGTAGGTTTGTTGGGGACAGTAGAGGCCCATGGGTAGGTGGTAGGGGACAGTAGAGGCAGGTAGAAGTGGGGACAGTAGAGGCCCATGGGTAGGTAGTTGGGGGACAGTAGAGGCCATGGGTAGGTAGTTGGGGACAGTAGAGGCCCATGGGTAGGTAGTTGGGGGACAGTAGAGGCCCATGGGTAGGTAGTTGGGGACAGTAGAAGCCCATGGTGATAGTTGGGGACAGTAAGGCCCATGGGTAGTGGTGGGACAGTAGAGGCCCATGGGTAGGTAGTAGGGGACAGTAGAGGCCCATGAGTAGGTAGAAGTAGGGACAGTAGAGGCCCATGGCTAGGTAGACAGTAGGGGGGACAGTAGAGGCTCATGTTTATGTAGTTGGGGACAGTAGAGGCCCATGGGTAGGTAGTTGGGGACAGTAGAGGCCCTGGCTAGGTAGTTGGGGACAGTAAGGCTCATGGGTAGGTAGTTGGGGGCAGTAGAGGCCCTGGCTAGGTAGTTGGGGACAGTAGAGCCCATGGCTAGGTAGTTGGGGACAGTAGAGGCCCATGGCTAGGTAGTTGGGGACAGAGGCCCATGCTAGGTAGGCTGCCATGGCTAGGTAGTTGGGGACAGTAGAGGCCCATGGCTAGTAGTTGGGGACAGTAGAGCCCCGCCATGGCTAGGTAGTTTGGGACAGTAAGAGGCCCATGGCCTAGGTAGTTGGGGACAGTAGAGGCCCATGGCTAGGTTGGGGACAGTAGAGGCGGCGTAGTAAGTAGAGGCCCATGGCTAGGTAGTTGGGGACAGTAGAGTCCCATGGCTATGTAGTTGGGGACAGTAGGCATGCTAGGTAGTGGGCAGTAGGCCCTGGCTAGTAGTTGGGACAGTAGAGGCCCATGGCTAGTAGTTGGGGACAGTAAAGAGCCCATGGCTATTAGTTGGGGACGTAAAGGCCCATGGCTAGGTAGTTGTGGACTTAGAGGCCCATGGCAGGTAGTTGGGACAGTAGAGGCCTGGCTAGGTAGTGGGACAGTAAGCCCTGGCTAGGTAGTTGGGAGCAGTAAGAGCCCATGCTGGTAGTTTGGGGACAGTAGAGAGCCCATGGCCTAGTAGTTGGGGACAGTAGAGCCCATGGTAGGTATTAGTTGTGGAGCAGTAGAGGCCCATTGGCTAGGTAGTTTGGGGCAGTAGAAGTCCCTGGGTAGGTAGTTGGGGACAGTAGTGCCCATGGGTAGGTAGTTGGGGACAGTAGATCCCATGGTAGGTAGTTGGGGACAGTAGAAAGTCCATGGGTAGGTAGTTGGGGACAGTAGAGCCCATGGGTAGGTAGTGTGGGACAGTAGAGGGCCCAGTGTAGGTAGTTGGGGACAGTAGAAGTCCATGGGTAGGTGTTGGGGACAGTAGAGGCCCATGGAGGTAGTGGGGACATTAGAGGCCCATTGGGTAGGTAGTGGGGACAGTGTCATGTGAGGAGTGGCCAGTAGAAGCCCATGGTAGGTAGTTGGGGACAGTAAGGACCCATGGGTAGGAGTTTGGGGACAGTAGAGGCCCATGGGTAGGTAGTTGGGGGACATAGAGGCCAATGGCTAGGGTGTTTAGGGTACCAGTGGAGGCCCTGTGCTATGTAGTTGGGGACGTGGAGGCCCATGGTAGGTAGTTGGGAAGAGGCCCTGGTGGTGACGTTGGGACAGTTAAGTCCATGGGTAGGGTATTGGGCAGTAGAGGCCCATGGGTAGTAGTTGGGGACAGTTAGAGCCATGGGTATGGTAGTTGGGCAGTGAAGTCCATGGGTAGAGTTTGGGACAGTAGAGGCCATGGTAGGTAGTTGGGGACAGTAGAGGCCCATGTGGTAGGTAGTTGGGGGACAGTAGACCCCCATGGGTAGGTAGTTGGGGGACAGTAGAGGCCATGCTAGGTAGATGGGGACAGTAGAGGCCCATGGCTAGGTAGTTGGGGACAGTAGAGGCCCAGGCTAGTAGTGGGGACAGTAGAGCCCGATGGTAGGTAGTTGGGGACAGTAGAGCCCATGGGTAGGTCGTGGGACGTAGGCCATGGTAGTATTGGGGACAGTAGAGGTCCATGGTAGGTAGTTCGGGACCAGTAGAAGTCCATGGGTAGGTGTTGGGACAGTAGAGGCCCATGGTTAGGTGTAGGAACATAGAGGCCCTGATTAGGTAGTGGTGACATAGGTTATTATAAGTGTAATTGTACTCTATACCAGGATCTCCCACTGTGCCTACATTTGTTTTAATAATTAATCCCAGATTCACACTACAACACTCAAATATCAGAAGACAGCGCCAGGAATGGGGAGTTTGTTTCAGCATTTGATGCCTCAAGTTGAATACCCCTGCTATATATTTTAGTGGTATGTAAGTTTTCTATGACCATGTTTGGTTATTAAAAAACATTTATTTGAAACTGTTAGACTTTTTTTGAACTTCCTGTACAAATTTTAAGAACAAAGACTAAAAGCGGGTCAGTTGTCAAGTCTGAAACTTGCGCGGTGGGTCATTGGTATGAGCGGATAGAAAAGTGGGTTGCTGGTCCGGTTCGGGTATGGATTTTTCGGGTCGGGTGCGGGTCTGGAAATTAACCACGCGGACTCTACTCTTCATTCACCTTCTACTTTTCTTTACTAAGTATCCATGTAACTGGACTTAAGCAGACATCCCACCCTCCTCTTCTTCGTCCTTCCGGGCATGGTGGCGAGGGGGCGTGGCTACGCTGTGTGACATCATTGACATATCACTAGGGTGGGTGGAGGGAGGTTAGGGGTGTGGTATGGGCATGGCGTGGCTGTCGGGGGTGTGTGACACACATAAAGGGGGCGTAACGGGAAGTAGATTCAAGACTCCTCTCTTGGCGGGAGATCGGGGTGGTCTCGCGGGAGACTCCCGGAAGATCCGGGAGTAGTGGGATACCTGCATTAAGGATAGCGGTATGACTACTGCAAGATATAAGAAGGTAGCACAGTATTCCTACCTCCTGTTCTTCTGTAAGTTAAAGTTTAATTTTGTGGCGCAACGGTGGCTCAGTGGTTAGCACGGTTCTTTGCGCGCAGAAGTCCCGATTTTTGAATTCCACCCTGGACACATCTGCAAGGATTTTTATGTTCTCCCCCTGTGCTTGAGTGGATTTCCTCTAGACACTCCGGTTTCCCCCCCCCAATCATAGAGACATACTGATAGGTTGTATGTGTAATAAATGTGCTTAACTGTAAGCTCTTCGGGGCAGGGCCTTATGGGAATGTATACATGTCATTGTAAATGCTTACGGGAGATGGTGCGCTAGAAAGTGGACATAATAATATTGCATCTAAAGTGACCGATTTTATATTTAAACCATGAATTCTGTAAATTCTGTATTATACAATGACCCTGCAAATATTTTATACTATTTTTCCCTCCTTTTAGCTGCAGCTGAAACATCCACTTTTCCACCTCTAAGGGAACATTGCTGGACAGTCATGTATTCTTGTACTCTAGTCCAACAAGGTAAGAAATCCGTGCACACTACCCACGCGGGGGCAATGTCCAATAACTCTTCCCACTTCCAGGGAATAGAAGTAACCACTGGAAACAAAGCACGAGTCGGACTCCCAAATGAATAGTGAAATGTATTCAAACCATCAACAAACGTTTCGGGGGGACAGGTCCCCTTTATCAGGTATGTGCAAGCATGTGATCAAGGTAAGAGGGTTTGGAAACCCTTGATCACATCACCTGTACCCCCCCGAAACATTGGTGTTTACTGTTTTGAATAAATTTCCCCATTCACTTTGTGCGACTCCGTGTTTTGTTCTGCATTTCTATTGGCATGTATGCCAGGCAAGAGTTGCATCTTGTTACGCCGCGTGAGACATCTCTATGTACGCCAGGCAAGAGCGAACAACTCACATCTTCTATGAACGCCAGGCAAGAGCGAGACACCTCATAGTACGCCAGCGACAAGAGCGAGACACCTCTATGTACGCCAGGACAAGAGCAGAAGACAACCTCTGATACGACAGGTCCAGCGGCACGTACAGCAGAGCGAGACACCTCTATGTACGCCGCAGAGCGAACTCTGACTACAGGCAGAACGAACCACCTCTATGTACGCAGCAAGGCAACTCTTATGCCAGCGCCGCAGACGCCAGCACCTCTATGTACGCAGGCAAGAGCCGAGACACCTCTTGTAACGCCTGCAGAGCGAGACAGCCTCTATGAGACGCCAGGCAAGAGCGACGACACAAACCTCTATGTACGGCAGGCAAGAGCGAGACAACCTCGTATGTACGCCATGGGCGGGGAGCGGAGACACCTCTTACTGTACGCCAGCAAGAGCTGACCTTACCGCAAGATGACTCTTAATGTTACGCCGGCCAAGAGTGGCTGAGGTACCACAGCGGCATCTGTATGTACCGCCAGCAAGAGCGAGAGTCACACCTCTATGAACGCCGTGCACACCGTAGCGAGACAACCTCTATGTAACGCCAGGCAAGAGCGAGACACCTCTATGGACGCCAGAGCAAGAGCAAGACACCCTCTATTACGCCAGGCAGAGAGCGAGACCCTCTATGTAAATGCCGCAAGAGTGAGCCACCTCTATGCTACACCAGGCAAAGTAGTACATCTTATGTACGGCCAGGCAGGTGAACACTCTATTGTACGCAGCAAGAGTGAGACACCTCTAATCAACGCCATGGCAAGAGTGAGACACTCTCATGTACGCCAGTCAAGAGCGAAGACATCCTAGCAGCTCTTAACACTCACATGAGAAAGTCATTATAATAAGTACATGATGAAGTTTTGTACTAATAAATAAACTATACAGTTCCTTCAAGATCATGGCATGTCCACCCCACAAATCAAAGATGTAAAAGTTAAGCAATTCCCAAAACGGCATATTTATAAATTTTGACATGTACCATAGCAAGCCCATACATCCTAGATGCTCTCTGCTAAGATATGACTGCCTTCAAATATTCTACTTGGGGTCTTGGGGCGGCTTCTAAACTATGATTTTAGGGGGCTGACAAGTCCTTTGAAAGTTTGTGGTTGAGAGGCATAGCCCCCTTATATCGCTTACTAACCTCCCTGATCACTTAATTTAAGTTACAGTTTGAGTATGCTTACTCAGTATCCTGATGACATTGGTTTAATTTTTACGGTCTCCCCCCCCCCCCCAAGTAATCAGTATCTGTCGTCCACCAATGAGAATCAGTTTGTGTTTCTGCATTAACCATATTACATACTTAATGTACAGTTTTTGAGGATGTGGATGGCATATTTATAGATCAAGGCACAGGTACTCAACACACAAATAAACTGATTAGATGAACCCCAAAAATAGCGGGAAGGTTAAAATCTAAAGTAAAAATCTAGTAAACTACACAGAAGGAGAAAGTATTTAAGAACACTTCAGTGTGTATGTGAAATAAATATAATCCCTTTAATTTGGGGATAGTACAAGGTGAATGCATAGATTCAATATTAAGAAAAGGGATTCAGAGCAGCTGGACGCGTTTCGCCAATGAAGCTCTCTCAACAGCCTCACCTTGCATTCACTTGTTACTATCCCCATGTGTAGATATTAAAGGGATTTTATTTTTTTCACATACACACTAAAGTACTTTCTCATTCTGTGTAGATGGCATATCATCATCTATACGCTTTGTTTTATTAGCTTGGTAAAGCATTCGGATGCAATACTTGCATCATATAAAGCTGGTGAAAGGGTAACACTTCACTCCAGCAGAACCAATGAGTATACAAAGGAAAGTGGATGTGAAGTGAATCACTTCACAAGACGCTGCCTTTTATACCCAGGGGGGTTGAAATTGCTAAAAATATCTGTCATTGGTGAGTTTAGGATATGTGGCTGGATCGTTTCCACAAATTCAAATATATCGAAAATGTCAGGTTGGGGGGTAGAAAACTAACTTTTTTGATGACTGGTAAAAATGAGTTAGTAATTTGACTATAGTTACTATAGTTAAGTCTTGCTGCCAAGAGAATGGAAG
Source organism: Hymenochirus boettgeri (assembly GCA_019447015.1). Classification (NCBI taxonomy): domain Eukaryota; kingdom Metazoa; phylum Chordata; class Amphibia; order Anura; family Pipidae; genus Hymenochirus; species Hymenochirus boettgeri. The sequence goes on along the minus strand of CM033469.1, from coordinate 396,429,419 downwards.
GGTGGGTCAGTAGGTGTGTCTACCTGTGTCTGTGTGGACGTTGTGGGTATCAGTTTTTTCTATTTATGACCAGAATATGCATCGTGCAAGGGAAAGTGGGCAAAAGGGTAACACTTCACAAGGCGCCTTTTATACCCAGGGGGTTGGCTTTGCTAAAAAAAATATTCATGGGTGAATTTGGGACATGTGGCTAAATCGTTTCCACAAATTTGAATCTAAATTTTGAAAATTCGATAACCCTTGAAAGTTCGAAAAGTCAAAGTTTGTAAAATCTGATTTAGACTCGAGTTCATGTTCGAAACCACATATAACATCACCGGGCTGTTTGCACCGGGTTGCAGATAGCGACGTTCGGTGCATCACCCTATTAGTGTTTCAGCACCCCCTCTGAATTTAGCTTGTGTAACTCCCAGCACCTCCTCTAAAATTAAGCTTCTATCTCTCTCCCACCCCTCTCCCAAATCAGATTGTGCCTCACTCCCAGAACCCCCTCTGAAATGCATCTTGTGTCTCTTCCAAACCCCCCCCCCATATGGTTCCTATTAAAGGACAACTACACTCACCAAATCCACGCTCCCTTGTTGGAAAGTACCCAGGATGATGACCTAAACCCTACATTCCTCACCCCTGGGTTCACTTTCTAAGTCTAGCTTTACTCATCTGAACTCTCCTTTGAGAACCTGGAAGTAGGAGTGGAGCACCGAAGTAGGCACGTGTCTGTGGAAATCTGCGAGAGAAGAGGTAGAGGTGGAATTAGATGCGTTTCAGAGGCGTGGTGGACATGTAAGGGGTGTTTCTAGGGGACGTGGTGGCCAGGTGTCGCGGGAGTTTGGAGTAGTCTCGTGGGAGTTATTTATGAAAGAATCTGATTATAACCAATTCTGATTGGATTCAATCATAACCAATTCTAATTGGATACAATCAGGTTCTTACAAATAGCTTCTGGTTGGTATACTAACCAATCAGATTTTTTCCAATCAGAATTAGTTACAATCAGATACTTTCTGATAAACACTGCGATCGTGAGAAAAGTATTTATTTTTTAACATTCTGTGTATTTGTACGTGTCCCCCAGACCATCTCCTAGTTCCCAGAGCCATTTACAGTACGTTACCATTGCTAATTTACCTTATATTTAGGTGGATCTGTGCAGATTTTTTCTCCCATTGACTTTAATAATTTTTTCTGCAAAGTTTCAAATTTTTTCGTGAATCCGCAGGTGGATTTTAGCAGTTTCACCCATCTCTAGTCAGGACCATCCCCACAGGCTATAGTAAACAAATAACACATACCCAGGGGTGCTCAAATCCCTGGTAGAGAGACCCGGATCCGACACAGCACCCCTTGGTTCCAAAATCTGAATGTTCCGTCCGAAACCAGGCGACCAACATCCAACAGTTTTTCCGAATAGGAAAACCGCAGGTGATTATGTGGTCCTCAATGAAACTGTTGACCATGTCCACCCCCCAAAATAAAATTTAACCCCACTACTGGCCCCTCTGTGTAGTGTTAAAAAACCCTTGCCTTACCTCTCTGCTCCTTATGGTTCTCCTGCAGTGACTGTTCAAAGTCCAGGAAACTGAAGAGTAGGAGCTGTTTTCCTCTGTGAAAGGTTTCCACCTCCCTCTTGTCCTCTGAGAGAACAGTTGCATGTGTAGGGGAGCCCTTCCCCCCCCTCCCTCCATCCCTCTGTAGCCCTCTTTGTTGCCGGGTGCCCTATCTTTAAAAGCTTTTAAATTTTTTTAGGGCACCCTATCCAACCCAAAACTATAAAGCAGCAAAAAATAAGCAGCAGGACTCTACTTACAATCCTTCATTCCCCTGGAGTTCTGTATTGCGGCAGCCACATCTTTAATTGGCTGCCTCTCAGCCAATCAGAGACATGCCTGCCGGTCTGACCCCCTGCCTGTAGTTCTGACAAGCAGAGGGCCAAGATCAGAGTGCCGGGGGATCGAAGGATTGTAAGTAGAGTTCTGACACCTTTTTTAACAAACAAACCTAGCGGCTGGGGGTGGGCTAGGGTACTCTACAGTATATTAAAAATGTATTTTTATGGTGGACATTCCCTTTAAATGCCACCAATTTTAATTCTGCCCCCCCACAACCTTCCCCAATATAACCCCCCCTCAACATTCTGATCAATTTGTTGAACTAGATTTAATTGATTGGAATATCAAGGACATTTTCCCGTGTTCACGATAGATGATCGAAATCGAAATAACTGTAATTTGGGTTAACTGTGATTCTGTTGACCCCCATCTACCAGATCCCATTTGCCATAGTTTTTAAGCTGAAATGTACTTAATATTGGTGGCACAAGGTAATTGTTTTAGGTTTTTTCCTATCGGATTTCCATTCATTTCAGCTGATCAAAAATCCTATCGGAAAACCATTGGACCGTGTATGGTTAGCTTTACCTCAATGTTCTGAAAACGCCTGGGTCGATCATTTAGTGTTTGATCGCAAACGATAATGCAGCCGGGAAACTAAGACCAGAGCACTGGCTGGCATTGCAAGTGTACAAACCATAGCGCAGTGATGTGGAACCTGGGCACTCCAGATGTTTGCAAAAATGCAAACTGCAACTGAGGCATGCTGGGAGTTGTAGTTTATAAAGATTTGGAGTGCCCAGGCTCCACATCACTTACAAAAAGCATATTTCACCCAGCATGCCCTTTGTCTTGTACTGGATCCAGAAATTATGATGTACAGTAAAGTAACTATGTAATGTGGCCTTTTAAAGGGTAAAGGAAATGGAGACACTTCGCCACTCCCTATTATGGTTATTGGATATCCTTCATTATATAAGAAGTATTTCGTTCCACCAACAAAATGGCGACAGCCACTATCCGGTGGCGACAGTTCTGTACGTTCCACAATGCTGCACCGCTGATTCGTTCAATCCCCAGGAAATAGAAAAGAGAGAAAAAAAATCCCGGGCGTGGTGAGATTTGCGCTTGTGCAGTGCGATAGAGGAAGGAAGGAATCTGATGCAACCGGCAGTCAGTGTGAGACATGGAGGAGATCAGTGACAGTGCAGCTCGGATGGGACTTAGTAAGTATCAGGGATTATTATTATTATCATCATTATTATTATCAACATCATTATTATTAACATTATTACCTACCCCTGTAGTGGATTTCTATAAGAGGAACTGTAAGATTATAGCCTTATAATCTTACAGTTCCAGAAGGAGAAGGAAACAAGAAGCCACAAAGGGGTAGGTTATAATAAATAATGCACCCCAAACTGTAAATTATAAGGATATTAGAAGTCACCTCGGTCTGCAATAGAGGCTATAGGCTGTTACAGTTATACCCTGTCCAGTGGGTATGGTTGGCAGCATGTGCTAAAGAGGAACTGATACATTGTAACATTATAACCTTAGGGGAGCCCAGTACATGGGAACGGATACATTGTAACATTATAACCTTAGGGGAACCCAGTACATGGGAACTGATACATTGCCCAGTACATGGGAACTGATACATTGTAACATTATAACCTTAGGGGAACCCAGTACATGGGAACTGATACATTGTAACATTATAAACTAACTTGGGGGACCTCAGTACATGGAAACTGATACATTGTAACATTCTAACCTTGGGGAGCCAGTACATGGGAACTGATACATTGTAACATTATAACCTTAGGGGAGCCCAGTACATAGGAACTGATGCACTGTAACATTACTATAGGGGACTCAACAGGGGGATCCCGGTACATGGGAACTGATACATTGTAACATTATAACCATGGGGGACCTTAGTACATGGGAACTGATACATTGTAACGTTATCACTATAGGGGACTCAACTGGGGGATCCCATTACATGGGAACTGATACATTGTAACATTATTGGCTGAGGAACCCAGTGTCATTACATGGATTAGGTACAGAATGAGATACCATGTAAATTAGGCTTATTCAACCTGTATTCTTTAATGTGTTTCACAACATCAGTTCCGAGTCACCTGTTATTAATATGAATGGGTAGGTGACTGTATTAGAAATGATGTTGTTAACCTGTTAGCCATGAACCCCCATTTAAACCACAGATTGAAACAATATCTAAGCTATTCCCAACCAAATATACTCATACCCATAAGTAATATCTGTACCCCTCTCCTAGTGGGACAGTCAGTTAGTGATCTGTTCGATACTGTGTGTTATTCCTGTGCTAGGGTGAATAAAGTGAAAGAGAAAGGAACTGCAGAACTGATGTAATATCTATCTATTACCTGACTACCTTCTATCTGTCTGTCTATCTAATGTATATAGTATCTATCTATCTACCTACCTACCTACCTTCTATCTATCATATCTAGTATCTATCTACCCACCTACTATCTATCTATCATCTATCGTATCTAATCTCTATCTACCTACCTTCTATCAATCTAATGTATCTAGTATCTAACTACCTACCTTCTATCTATCTATCATCTTCTGTCTATCTATTCTATCATTTTAAAAAGCAGTTTCTTGGCTATACATTAGGATAAATGTGTTCATTCAATATGGCAAACTCATCTCTTGGATATTACTGAAGGTAAAAATAAACGTGCATTTCCTAAGCCCCTAAAACCCAAGACTGCAATCAGACTCTTGGATATTACTGAAGGAAGATCTACATGACAGTGTCTGCTGTACACTTTTGAAGTCCCTCTTTCTTCTTTTGAGGAGCCATGATGGCTAATGTTCAGGCCATTAAATCACTGCTGTCGGCTCCTCTGAGCATGTGCAAGCTCAGAAAGCTTTTAGAGTAGGCATGAACCTTTAAAGACACACAGTCATAAAGCTAGTTCAGGGGATCCCATGCGTGCTTCCGGTGCGTTGCAGTGTGGCCTTAAGTATTGTAGTCTTTGCATTTGGGGGGTGAGAAAGGTAAGTACACATTTTTGTGGGGGGGGGAGGTAGGTAAGTATACATTTTTATGGGGGTGAAGAAAGTAAGTATACATTTATACGTTTTGTGGGAGGTGAGGGTGGACATGTCAGTTAAAAATATTACCAAGGTAAGAAGCATGGAGATAACCCTGGAAAGCTACATGAGTGACTGAATTATTAGAATGTTGTGAGAGTTGATTATGTTGCAACTTCACCTGATTGTCAGGCCTGTAGGATTTCCTACTGAAGTAGGAGTAGGAGACTGCATGAACAAAGGCTGATACCGTCTCACTGGATTGCTGTACAGTGAAAATGGTTGTTGGTTCATTAGGGGGTTCTTAGATGAAGCTGTAATGATGTCAGAGATGCACCGGTTGGTTAATAAATTGATTATATCTATGAAAAGCACAGAGTCGGATTAATTTATCTCAACAAATTCCTAATCGGCTATGAGACATGCACATTTCTAGCTGCTCCCATTATATAGTGGGGGAGGTACTGACAGATGGTAATGATTATATAGGGGGTTACTGACAGATGGTAATGATTATATAGGGGGGTTACTGATGGATGGTAATGATTATATATGGGGCGATAGGGGAATGACTGATGGTAATTATATAGGCGCAGGGACTGACTGATGGTAATAAATATAAAGGTGGGCGATAGGGGACTGACTGATGGTTATGATTATATAGGGGGCAGGGACTTACTGATGGTAATTATATAGGGGGCTACTGATAGATGGTAATAATTTTTATATGGGGGTTTACTGACTATTGGTAATTATACAGGGGGCTACTGATGGATGGTAATGATTATATAGGGGGCTACTGATGGATGGTAATGATTATATAGGGGGCTACTGATGGATGGTTATGATTATATAGGGGTTTACTAACTGATGGTGATTCTATAGGGGGCTACTGGTGGATAGTAATGATTATATAGGGGTTTACTGACTGATGGTGATTATATAGGTGACTACTGATGGGTGGTAATGATTATATAGGTGGGTTACTGACTGATGGTAATTATATAGGGGGCTACTGGTGGATGGTAGTGATTATATAGGGGGTTACTGACGGATGGTAATGATTATATAGGGGGTTACCGACGGATGGTAATGATTATATAGGGGGTTACTTGACGAATGGTAATTATATAGGGAGCTACTGATGGATGGTAATGATTATGTAGGGTGTTGCTTACGGATGGTAATGATTATATATAGGGGGTTACTGACGGATGGTAATGATTATAAATAGGGGGTTACTGACGGGTGGTAATGACTATATAGGGGGTTACTGACGGATGGTAATGACTATATAGGGGGTTACTGACGGATGGTAATGACTATATAGGGGGTTACTGACGGATGGTAATGATTATATAGGGGGTTACTGACGGATGGTAATGATTATATAGGGGGTTACTGACGGATGGTAATGATTATATAGGGGGTTACTGATGGATGGTAATGATTGTATAAGGGGGTTACTGACTATTGGTAATTATACAGGGGGTTACTGACGGATGGTAATGATTATATAGGGGGTTACTGACGGATGGTAATGATTATATAGGGGGCTACTGACGGATGGTAATGATTATATAGGGGGCTACTGACGGGTGTAATGATTATATAGGGGGCTACTGACGGGTGTAATGATTATATAGGGGGCTACTGACAGTTGGTAATGATTATATAGGGGGGTTACTGATGGATGGTAATGATTATATATGGGGCGATAGGGGAATGACTGATGGTAATTATATAGGCGCAGGGACTGACTGATGGTAATAAATATAAAGGTGGGCGATGGGGGACTGACTGATGGTTATGATTATATAGGGGGCAGGGACTGACTGATGGTAATTATATAGGGGGCTACTGATGGATGGTAATAATTTTTATATGGGGGTTTACTGACTAATGGTTATTATATAGGGGGTTACTGATGGATGGTAATGATTGTATAAGGGGGTTACTGACTATTGGTAATTATACAGGGGGCTACTGATGGATGGTAATGATTATATAGGGGGCTACTGATGCTATATAATCATTACCACCCGTCAGAGCCCCCTATATATCATTACCATCCCGTCATGCCCCCTATATAATCATTACCATCCGTCAGTAGCCCCCTATATAAGCATTACCACCGTTAAACAGTACCCCTATATAATCAGTACCATCCGTCGTAGCCCCCTATTCATTAACCACCTCATAACCCCCTATATAATCATTTCCATCCGTCAGTAGCCCCCTATATAATCATTACCATCCGTCAGTAGCCCCCTATATAATCATTACCATCCGTCAGTAACCCCCTATATAATCATTTCCATCCGTCAGTAGCCCCCTATATAATCATTCCATCCGTCAGTAGCCCCTATATAATCATTACCACGTCAGTAGCCCCTATATAATCATTACCATCCGTCAGTAGCCCCCTATATAATCATTACCATCCGCCAGTAACCCCCTATATAATCATTACCATCCGTCAGTAACCCCCTATATTCATTACCATAAGTCAGTACCCCCTATAACATTACCATCCATCATAGCCCCTATATATCATTACCATCCGTCAGTAGCCCCTATATAATCATACCATCCGTCAGTAGCCCCTATATATCATTACCATCCGTCAGTAGCCCCCTATATATCATTACCATCCGCCGTTCCCCCTATATAGTCATTACCATCCGTCAGTAACCCCTTATCTTACCACCCCGTAACCCCCTATTTAAATCATTACCATCCGTCAGTAACCCCCTATATATAATCATTACCACCGTAAGCACCCCCTACATAATCATTCCCATCATCAGTAGCCCCCTATATAATTACCATTCGTCAAGTAACCCCTTATAATCATTACCATCCGTCGGTAACCCCCTATATAATCATTACCATCCGTCAGTAACCCCCTATATAATCACTACCATCCACCAGTAGCCCCCTATATAATTACCGTCAGTAACCCACCTATATAATCATTACCACCCATCAGTAGTCACCTATATAATCACCATCAGTCAGTAAACCCCTATATAATTATTACTATCCACCAGTAGCCCCCTATAGAATCACCATCAGTTAGTAAACCCCTATATAATCATAACCATCCATCAGTAGCCCCCTATATAATCATTACCATCCATCAGTAGCCCCCTGTATAATTACCAATAGTCAGTAACCCCCTTATACAATCATTACCATCCATCAGTAACCCCCTATTAATAACCATAGTCAGTAAACCCCCATATAAAAATTATTACCATCCATCAGTAGCCCCCCATATATTACCATCAGTCAGTCCCTGCCCCTATATAATCATAACCATCAGTCATGCCCCCATCCCCACCTTTTATTTATTACCATCAGTAGTCCCTGCGCCTATATATTACCATCAGTCATTCCCCTATCGCCCCATATATACATTACCATCCATCAGTAACCCCCCTATATAATCATTACCAACTGTCAGTAGCCCCCTATATAATCATTACATCCGTCAGTAGCCCCCTATATAATCATTACCATCCGTCAGTAGCCCCCTATATAATCATTACCATCCGTCAGTAGCCCCCTATATAATCATTACCATCCGTCAGTTACCCCCTATATAATCTACCATCCGTCTTAACCCCCTATATACATTACCATCCGTCAGTACCCCCCTATATAATCATTACCATCCGTCGTAACCCCCTATATATCATTACCATCCGTCAGTAACCCCCTATATTCATTACCATCCGTCAGTAACCCCCTATATAATCATTAACCATCCGTCAGTAACCCCCATATAATCATTTACCCTCCGTCAGACCCCCTATATAATCATTACCATCCGTCAGTAACCCCCTATATAATCATTACCATCCGTCAGTAACCCCCTATATAATCATTACCATCCGTAGTAACCCCCTATAATAATCATCATTACCATCCGTCAGTAACCCCCTATATACTACCATCCGTCAGTAACCCCTATATAATCATTACCATCCTCAGTAACCCCCTATATATCATTACCATCCGTCAGTAACCCCCTATATAATCATTACCATCCGTCTAAGACCCCCTAATATAATCATTACCATCCGTCAGTACCCCCTATAAATCATTACCATCCGTCAGTAACCCCCTATATAATCATTACCATCCGTCAGAACCCCCTATATAATCATTACCATCCGTCAGTAACCCCCTATATAATCATTACCATCCGTCAGTAACCCCCTATATAATCATTACCATCCGTCAGTAACCCCCTATATAATCATTACCATCCGTCAGTAACCCCCTATAAATCATTACCATCCGTACGTAACCCCCCTATATAATCATTACCATCCGTCAGTAACCCCCTATATAATCATTACCATCCGTCAGTACCCCCTAATAATATACACATTACCATCCGTCAGTAACCCCCATATATCATTATAACCCATAATCATCCCATCCGTCAGTAACCCCCTATATAATCATTACCACTAACCCAAACCATCGTCATTAACCCCCTATATAATCATTAACCACTTTAACCCCCAACCATAACCACCCAGTAACATCAATTTACCATCCGTCAGTAACCCCCTATATAATCATTTACCACCTTAAATATCATCAACCATCCTTCAGTAACCCCCATATAAATCATTTATTAAACCACCAAAACACCAATCCGTCAGTAACCCCCTTTAATCATAAATACCATCCGTCAGTAACCCCTATATATCATTACCATCAACCAATACCAAACCCATTACCCAATAACCATAGTACCACTCCGTCAGTAACCCCTATATAATTCATTACCACACCAAACCCCATATTACATATCCATCGTCAGTAACCCCCTATAATCATTAATCCATTAAGTAACCCCTACAAAACCAAACCATCCCAACCCCTAATAACCACCACCATCATCCATCCGTCAGTAACCCCCTATATATCATTACCATCCGTCAGTAACCCCCTATATAATCATTAACCAACCAAACACCACATCCGTCAGTAACCCCCTATATAATCATATACCAAGAACCCACCAATAACCACAAAAATAAGTAAACACATCCGTCAGTAACCCCCTATATATCATTACCATCCGTCAGTAACCCCCTATATATCATTACCATCCTTCAGTACCCCCTATATATCATCCCATCCTCAGTAACCCCCTATATAGTCATTACCATCCGTCAGTAACCCCCTATATAGTCATTACCACCCGTCAGTAACCCCCTATTTAAATCATTACCATCCGTCAGTAACCCCTATATAATCATTACCATCCTAGCAACACCCTACATATCATACCATCCGCATAGCTCCCATATAATTACCATTCGTCAGTAACCCCCTATAAATCATTACCATCCGTCGGTAACCCCCTATATTCATTACCATCCGTCAGTAACCCCCTATATAATCACTACCATCCACCAGTAGCCCCCCCTAATATAATTACCATCATCAGTAACCCCCACCTATATAATCATTACCACCATCATAGTCACCTATATAATCACCATCAGTCAGTAAACCCTATATAATCATTACTATCACCGTAGCCCCCTATAGATCACCATCAGTTAGTAAACCCCTATATAATCATACCATCCATCATTAGCCCCCTATATAATCCATCTGTAGCCCCTATACTCATTACCATCCATCAGTAGCCCCTATATAATCATACATCTCATCCATCCATCAGTAGCCCCCTATTATAACCATAGTCAGTAAACCCCATATAAAAATATTACCATCTATCAGTAGCCCCCTATATATTACCATCGTAAGTCCCTGCCCCTATATAATCATAACCATCAGTCAGTCCCCATCGCCCACCTTTATATTATTACCATCAGTCAGTCCCTGCGCCTATATAATTACCATCAGTCATTCCCCTATCGCCCATATATATCATTACCATCCATCATAACCCCCTATATAATCATTACCATCTGTCAGTAACCCCCTTATAATCATTACCATCTGTCAGTACCTCCCACCCACTATATAATGGGAGCAGCTAGAAATGTGCATGTCTCATAGCCGATTAGGAATTTGTTGAGATAAATTAATCCACTCTGTGCTTTTCATAGATATAATCAATTTATTAACCAAACCGGTGCATCGACATCACAACCTCAATGAACCAACAACCATTTTCACTGTACAGCAATCCAGTGAGCGGTATCAGCCTTTGTTCATGCAGTCTCCTACTCCTACTCAGTAGGAAATCCTACAGGCCTGACAATCAGGTGAAGTTGCAACATAATCAACCTCACAACATTCTATAATTCAGTCACTCATGTAGCTTTCCAGGGTTATCTCCATGCTTCTTACCTTGGTAATATTTTTAACTGACATGTCCACCCTCACCTCCCACAAAACGTATAATGTATACTTACTTTCTTCACACCCCATAAAAATGTATACTTACCTACCTCCCCCCCCCCACAAAATGTGTACTTACCTTTCTCACCCCCCAAATGCAAAGACTAAATACTTAAGGCCACACTGCAACGCACCGGAAGCACGCATGGGCCCCTGACCTAGCTTATGCTGTGTGGTCTTTTAAGGTTCATGCCTACTCTAAAACTTTCTGAGCTTGCACATGCTCAGAGGACCGACAGCAGTGATTTAATGGCCTGACCATTAGCCATCATGGCTCCTCAAAAGAAGAAAGAGGACTTCAAAAGTGTACAGCAGACACTGTCATGTAGATCTTCCTTCAGTAATATCCAAGAGTCTGATTGCAGTCTTGGGTTTTTAGGGGCTTAGACACGTTTTATTTTACCTTCAGTAATATCCAAGAGATGAGTTTGCCATATTGAATGAACACATTTATCCTAATGTCTAGCCAGAAAACTGCTTTTTAAAATGATAGAAATAGATAGACAGAAGATGATAGATAGATAGAAGGTAGGTAGTAAGTACTAGAATCATTAGATTGATAGAACGGTAGTAGTAGAGATTAGATACGATAGATGTGATAGATGTAGGTGTTAGATAGATACTAGATATGATAGATAGAAGGTAGGTAGGTAGGTAGATAGATAGATACTATATACATTAGATAGACAGACAGATAGAAGGTAGTCGTTAATAGATGATATTAACTCAGTTCTGCATTCCTTTCTCTTCACTTTATTCTCCCTAGCACAGGATAAACACACGTATCGAACAATCATAACTGACGTCCCACTAGGAGAGGGGTCAGATATTACTTAGGTATGAGTATATTTGGTTGGGAATAGCTTAGATATTGTTTCAATCTGTGGTTTAAATGGGGGTTCATGGCTAACAGGTTAACAACATCATTTCTAATACAGTCACCTACCCATTCATATTATAACAGGTGACTCGGAACTGAGGTTGTGAAACACATTAAAGAATACAGGTTGAATAGCCTAATTTACATGGTATCTCATTCTGTACCTAATCCATGTAATGACACTGGGTTCTCAGCCAATAATGTGTACAATGATCATTTCCCATGTATGGGTCCCCCAGTTGAGTCCCCTATGTGATAACGTTACAATGTATCAGTTCCCATGTACTAAGGTCCCCCATGTTATAATGTTACAATGTTCAGTTCCCATGTACCGGATCCCCCTGTTGAGTCCCCTATAGTAATGTTACAGTGCATCAGTTTCCTATGTACTGGGCTCCCCTAAGGTTATAATGTTCCAATGTATCAGTTCCCATGTACTGGCTCCCCAAGGTTAGAATTTACAATGTATCGTTTCCATGTACTGAGGTCCCCCAAGTTGTTTATAATTACAATGTATCAGTTCCCATTTACTGGGTTCCCCTAAGGTTAATGTTAAAATGTATCAGTTCCCATGTACTGGGCATGTATCAGTTCCATGTACGGGTTCCCCTAGTTTATAATGTTACAATGTATCCGTTCCCATGTACTGGGCTCCCCTAAGGTTATAATGTTACAATGTATCGTTCCTCTTTAGCAACATGCTGCCAACCATACCCACTGGACAGGGTATAACTGTAACAGCCTATAGCCTCTATTGCAGACCGAGGTGACTTCTAATATCCTATAATTTACAGTTTGGGGTGCATTATTTATTATAACCTACACCCTTTGTGGCTTCTTGTTTCCTTCTCCTTCTGGAACTGTAAGATATAAGGCTATAATCTTACAGTTCCTTATAGAAATCCACTACGGGGTAGGTAATAATGTTATAATAATGATGTTTGAAATTAATAATGATGATAATAATAATAATCCCTGATACTTACTAAGTCCCATCCGAGCTGCACTGTCACTGATCTCCTCCATGTCTCACACTGACTGCCGGTTGCATCAAGATTCCTTCCTTCCTCTATCGCACTGCACAAGCGCAAATCTCACCACGCCCGGGATTTTTTTTCTCTCTTTTCTATTTCCTGGGGATTGAACGAATCAGCGGTGGCAGCATTGGTGGAACGTACAGAACTGTCGCCACCGGATAGTGGCTGTCGCCATTTTGTGGTGGAACGAATACTTCTTATATAATGAAGGATATCCATAAACCATAATAGGGAGTGGCGAAGTGTCCCATTTCCTTCCCTTTAAAAAGCCACATTACATAGTTACTTTACTGTACATCATAATTTCTGGATCCAGTACAAACACAAGGCATGCTGGGTGAAATATGCTTTTTGTAGTGATGTGGAGCCTGGGCACTCCAAATCTTTATAAACTACAACTCCCAGCATGCCTCATTTGCAGTTTGCATTTTGGCAAACTCTGGAGTGCCCAGGTTCCACATCACTGCCGTATGGTTGGTACCTTGCAATGCCAGCCATTGCTCTGGTCTTAGTTTCCCCGCTGCATTAATGTTTGCGATCAAACACTAAATGATCGACCCAGCGTTTTCAGAACATTGAGAGGTAAGCTAACCATACACGGTCCATGGTTTTCCGATAGGATTTTGTCAGCTGAAATGAAGGAAATCCGATAGGAAAAAACCTAAACAATTACCTTGTGCCACCAATATTAGTAAATTTCAGCTTAAAAACTATGGCAAATGGGATCTGGTAGATGGGGTCAACAGAATCACAGTTAACCCCAAATTACAGTTATTTCGATTTCATCATCTATCGTGAACACGGGAAAATGTCCTTGATATTCCATCATTAAATCTAGTTCAACAAATTGATCAGAATTGTTGAGGGGGGGGTTATATTGGGGAGGTTGTGGGGGGGGCAGAATTAAATTGGTGGCATTTAAAGGGAATGTCCACCATAAAAATACATTTTTAATATACTGTAGAGTACCCTAGCCCACCCCCAGCCGCTAGGTTTGTTTTTAAAAAAGGTGTCAGAACTCTACTTACAATCTCTTCGATCCCCCGGCACTCTGATCGTTGCCCTCTGCTTGTCAGAACTACGGCAGGGGGTCAGACCGGCAGGCATGTCTCTGATTGGCTGAGAGGCAGCCAATTAAAGATGTGGCTGCCGCAATACAGAACTCCAGGGGAATGAAGGATTGTAGTAGAGTCCTGCTGCTTATTTTTCTGCTTATAGTTTTGGGTTGGATAGGGTGGCCCTAAAAAAATTAAAAAAAAGCTTTTAAAGATAGGGCACCCGGCAACAAAGAGGGCTACAGAGGGATGGAGGGAGGGGGGGAAGGGCTCCCCTACACATGCAACTGTTCTCTCAGAGGACAAGAGGGAGGTGGAAACCTTTCACAAGAAACAGCTCCTACTCTTCAGTTTCCTGGACTTGAACAGTCCACTGCAGGAGAACCATAAGGACAGAGAGGTAAGGCAAGGGTTTTTTAACACTACACAGAGGGGCCAGTAGTGGGGTTAAATTTTATTTTTGGGTGGGTGGACATGGTCAACATTTCATTGAGGACCACAAATAATCACCTGCTGTTTTCCTATCGGAAAACTGTTGGATGTTGGTCGCCTGGTTTCGGACGGACATTCAGATTTTGGAACCAAGGGGTTCTGTGTCGGATCCGTTCTCTCTACCAGGGATTTGAGCACCCCTGGGTATGTGTTATTGTTTACTATAGCCTTGGGGATGGTCCTGACTAGAGATGGTGAAACTGCTAAAATCCACCTGCGGATTCACGAAAAAATTTGAAACTTTGCAGAAAAAATTATTAAAGTCATGAGAAAAATCTGCACAGATCCCCTAAATATAAGGTAAATTGCAATGGTAACGTACTGTAAATGGCTCTGGGAACTAGGAGATGGTCTGGGGGACACGTACAAATACACAGAATGTTAAAAATAAATACTTTTCTCACGATCGCAGTGTTTATCAGAAAGTATCTGATTGTAACTAATTCTGATTGAAAAATCTGATTGTTAGTATACCAACCAGAAGCTATTTGTAAAACCTGATTGTATCCATTAGAATTGGTTATATTGAATCCAATCAGAATTGGTTATAATCAGATTCTTTCATAAATAACTCACCCCCGAGACTACTCCAACTCCTCCCCGCACACTGCCCACCACGTCCCTAGAAACACCCCTTCAATGTCACCACGCCTCTGAAACGCTCTAATTCCACCTCTACCTCTTCTCTCGCAGATTTCCACAGACACGTGCTCCTTCGGTGCTCCACTCCTACTTCAGGTTCTCAAGGAGAGTTCAGTGAGTAAAGCTAGACTTAGAAAGTGAACCAGGGTGAGGAATGTAGGGTTTAGGTCATCATCCTGGGTACTTTCCAACAGGAGCGTGGATTTGGTGAGTGTAGTTGTCCTTTAATAGGAACCATATGGGGGGGGGGGATTGGAGAGACACAAGATGCATTTCAGAGGGGTTCTGGGAGTGAGGCACATCTGATTTGGGAGAGGGTGGGAGAGAGATAGAAGCTTAATTTTAGAGGGAGGGTGCTGGGAGTTACACAACTAAATTCAGAGGGGGTGCTGAAACACTAATAGGGTGATGCACCGAACGTCGCTATCTGCAACCCGGTGCAAACAGCGTGATGTTATATGTGGTTTCGAACATGAACTCGAGTCTAAATCAGATTTTACAACTTTGACTTTCGAACTTTCAAGGTTATCGATTTTCAAAATTTAGATTCAAATTTGTGGAAACGATTTAGCCACATGTCCCCAAATTCACCCATGAATATTTTTTTTAGCAAAGCCAACCCCCCTGGGTATAAAAGGCGCTTGTGAAGTGTTACCCTTTTGCCCACTTTCCCTTGCACGATGCATATTCTGGTCATAAATAGAAAAAACTGATACCCACAACGTCCACACAGACACAGTAGACCACCTACTGACCCACCCTTCCATTCTCTTTGGCAGCAAGACTTAACTATAGTAACTATAGTCAAATTACGTAACCATTTTTTACCAGTCATCAAAAAAGTTAGTTTTCTACCCCCCACCTGACATTTTTCGATATATTTTTGATTTGTGGAAACGATCCAGCCACATATCCTAAATTCCCCCAATGACAGATATTTTTAGCATTTCAACACCCCCCTGGGTATAAAGGCAGCGTCTTGTGAAGTGATTCACTTCACATCCACTTCCTTGTATACTCATTGGTTCTGCTGGAGTGAAGTGTTTTACCCTTTCACCAGCTTTATATATGCAAGTATTGCATCTCGAATGCTTTACCAGCTAATAAACAAAGCGTATAGATGATGATATGCCATCTACAAGAATGAGAAAAGTACTTTAGTGTGTATGTGAAAAAATAAAATCCCTTTAATTCTACACATGGGGATAGTAACAAGTGAATGCAAGGTGAGGCTGTTGAGAGAGCTTCATTGGCGAAACGCGTCCAGCTTGCTCGAATCCTTTTCTTAATATTGAATCTATGCATTCACCTTGTACTATCCCCAATTAAGGGATTATATTATTTCACATACACACTGAGTGTTCTTAATACTTTCTCCTTCTGTGTAGTTTACTAGATTTTTACTTTAGATTTTAACCTTCCCCCTATTTTTTGGGGTTCATCTAATCAGTTTATTTGTGGTTGAGTACCTGTGCTCTGATCTATAAATATGCCATCCACATCCTCAAAAACTGTAACCATTAAGTATGTAATATGGTTAATGCAGAACACACAACTGATTCTTCATTGGTGGACGACAGATACTGATTACTTGGGGGGGGGGAGACCGTAAAAATTAAACCAATGTCATCAGGATACTGAGTAAGCATACTCAACTGTAACTTAAATTAAGTTCTTGGCTGGAAAACCTACTAGTTAGCATCCCTACTGCCCCCCCCACACCAACAGGGCTATACAGGTTTATTATAAGGTTTATTAATGCTAAGGACCAATAGTCTCCTCCTTACTCTTCTCCCCCTATCCTAGAGTCCTGCATCAGGTCGGGTACCCGCGTGTTACCGGATGTGCGAGTCGGTTTCGGGTAAAGAGAACTGCGGGTCCGTTGATGAATTCCAGTCTGGGATGTGATGATTCTAGTGATGATAATACATAATCTACTACATGATGAGGGTTCAGCTAGAACTACAGCGGGTATGTGGACTTCCAGATGATTGATATTTAAAATTTCCCAGCATTGTCACACAGTAGAGTGCAGACGGGGATTGGGAGTTGTAGTTTTCAAAACAGAAATATCTAGACCCCATTTAAAGTGTAGATATTTCACTGCAGCTCCACCTGCTCCCTACCCACAATCCTCTGTTATGGTACCTGCTCATTGAAACTTACTGTCCTCCCATAATGCAAGTTTACACAGTGGGTGGAGATTGAATTATATTTTGGCAGGACATAGTTATAAAATCATAGATGGTGACGCAGTAGATCTCCGGATGTTTGAAAACTATAACTCCCAGCATTCCTTGCTTATAAAGTGATTCTGGGAGTTGTATTTTTAAACACATTTGGATAACACACTGGTTACCTGTCCCTGTCACAGATCAACAGGAAAATAGGTGCAGATAAGATTTAAAATGAGCTGAGGCCCATGGATAGGTAGTAGGGGACAGTACGATGCCCATGGATAGGTTTATTGGGGACTAGAGGCCCATGGGTAGGTAGTTGGGACAGACAAGGCTAATGTGTAGGTATTGGGGACATTAGAGGCCCTGGTAGGTAGTTGGGATGAGCCTGGGGAGGTAGAGGGTATGTTAGGGCCCATGGGGTAGGTGGAGGGAGTACGAAGGCCTATGAGTAGAGTATAGAGTTGGGGACGTAGAGCTCATGGGTAGGTGTTGGGGACGTAAGGGCCCATGGGTATTTTGACGAGAGGCCCATGGCTAGGTAGTTGGGACAGTAGAGGCCCATGGGTAGGTAGTTGGTAGACAGTAGTAGGCCCATGGCTAGGTAGTTGGGGACAGTAGAGCCTATGCTAGGTATTGGGACATACGGCCATGGCTAGGTAGTTGGGGACAGTAGAGGCCCATGGCTAGGTTTGGGGACAGTAGAGGCCATTGGTAGGTAGTTGGGGACATAAGCCCATGGGTAGGTAGTCGGGGGACAGTAGAGGCCTATGGCTAGGTAGTTGGGACAGTAGAGGCCCATGGCTAGGTAGTTGGGGACAGTAGAGGCCCATGGCTAGGTAGTTGGAGACAGTAGAGGCCCATGGGTAGGTAGTTGGGGATAGTAGAAGTCCATGAGTAGGTAGTTGGGGACAGTAGAGGCCCATGGTTAGGTAGTAGGGGACAGTAGGGATATATTATATAAAGTGTACATTGTACTCTATACCAGGGATCTCTACCGTGGGCCTACATTTGTTTTAATACATATAACTCCCAGCATTTCTAAAACTACCAGCTATTTTAAAGAATTTAAATTGAGCTGAGGCCCATGGAGGTATTGGGGACAGTAGAGGCCCATGGATAGGTAGTTGGGGACAGTAGAGGCCCATGGTAGGTAGTTGGGGACAGTAGAAGGCCCATGGGTAGGTTGTTGGGGACAGTAGAGGCCCATGGGTAGGTGTTGGGGACAGTAGAGGCCCTGGGTAGGTATTGGGGCACAGTAAGGCCCATGGTAGGTTGTTTGGGGACAGTAGAGGCCCCATGGGTATTGTTGGGACAGTAGAGGCCCATGGGTAGGTATGTAGGGACAGTAGAGGCCCATGGGTAGGTAGTAGGGGACAGTAGAGGCCCATGGGTAGTAGTAGGGGACAGTAGAGGCCCAGGTAGGTGGGTAGGGGACAGTAGAGCCCATGAGGTAGAAGTGGGGGACAGTAGAGGGCCCATGGTAGGTAGTTGGGGACAGTAGAGGCCCATGTGTAGGTAGTTGGGGACAGTAGAGGCCCATGGGTAGGTAGTTGGGGACAGTAGAGGCCCAGGGGTAGGTCAGTTTGGGGACAGTAGAGGCCCATGTTAGGTAGTTGGGGACAGTATAGGCCCATGGTAGGTTTTGGGGACAGTATAGGCCCATGTTGGTAGGTAGTTTGGGAGCAGTAAGGGCTAGGTAGGTTGGGGACATAGAGGCCCATGGTAGGTGTTAGAGTGACATTATGGCAGGTAGAATAGGGACATGAGGCCCATGGGTAGGTAGTTGGGGGACAGTAGAGCCCCATGGTAGGTGTTGGGGACGTAGAGGCCCATGGTAGGTAGTTGGGACCAGTAGAGGCCCTGGTCGGTAGTTGGTGGACAGTAGAGCCCATGGGTAGGTAGTAGGGGACAGTTAGAGGCCCATGAGTAGGTAGAAGTAGGGGACAGTAAGGCCCATGGCTAGGTATTGGGAACAGTAGAGGCTCATGTTTATGTAGTTGGGGACAGTAGAGGCCCATGGGTTAGGTAGTTGGGACGTAGAATAGCCCATGGTAGGTAGTTGGGACAGTAAGGCTCATGTTTATGTAGTTGGGGACAGTAGAGGCCCTGAGTGGTAGTTGGGGGACAGTAGAGGCCCATGGCTAGGTATTGGGGACATATAGACTCATGTTTTGTATTTGGGACAGTAGAGCCCATGGGTAGGTAGTTTGTGGTAGCAGTAGAGGCCCATGGGCTAGGTTAGTTGTGGGGACAGTAGCGCCCATGGCTAGGTAGTTGGGGGACCAGTAAAGGCCCTGGCTAGGTAGTTGGGGGACAGTAGAGGCCTATGCTAGGTAGTGGTTTGGGGACAGTAGAGGCCACTGGTAGGTAGTTGGGGTACAGTGAGGCCCTGGGTAGGTAGTGGGGTACAGTAGGCCCATGGGTAGGTATTGGGACCAGTAGAGGCCCCATGGTAGGTAGTTGGGGACAGTAGAGGCCCATGGGGGGTAAGGTATGTGGGGGACAGTAGAGGCCCATGGCTAGGTGTTGGGGACAGTAGGAGGCCATGGTAGTAGTTGGGGACAGTAGAGGCCTATGGGTAGGTTTGTTGTGGCCAGTAGAGGCCCAAGGGTAGGTTGTAGGGGACAGTAAAGGGCATGATTGAAGTAGGGGACAGTAGAGGCCCATGGGTAGGTAGTTGGGGACAGTAGAGGCCCCATGGGTAGGATGTGTGGGACAGTAGAGGCCCCATGGGTAAGGTAGTTGGGGACAGTAGAGGCCATGGTAGGTATGTTGGGGACAGTAGGAGGCCCATGGGTAGGTAGTTGGGACAGTAGAGGCCCAGGGGTATGTTGTTGGGGACAGTAGAGGCCCATGGGTAGGTAGTGGGGACAGTAGACCCATAGTAGTAGAAGTAGGGACAGTAGAGGCCCATGGCTAGGTAGTTTGGACATGTAGAGGCCATGTTTATGTAGTTGGGAACAGTAGAGGCCCATGGGTAGTTAGTTGGTGGGACAGTAGAGGCCCATGGTAGGTAAGTTGGGACAGTAGAAAGGCCCATGGGTAGGTAGTTGGGGACAGTAACGGCCATGGGTAGTAGTTGGGGACAGTAGAGGCCCATGGTAGGTAGTTTGGGGACATGTAGATCAGCCATGGGTAGGTAGTTTGGGGGACAGTAGAGGCCCTGGGTAGTAGTTGGGGACAGTAGAGCCCTGGTAGGTACGTTGGGCACAGTAGAGGCCATGGTAGGTAGTTGGGGACAGTAGGAGCCCTGGCTAGTAGTTGGGGACAGTAGAGCAATGGCTAGGTAGTTGGGGACAGTGGAGGCCCATTGCTTGGTAGGTGGTGGGGGACAGTAGAGGCCCATGGGTAGGTAGTTGGGGACAGTAAAGCCCATGGGTAGGTCGTTGGGGGAGCGTAGAGGCCCCATGGGTCAGGTTGTTGGACATTAAGCCCATGGTAGGTAGTTGGGGACAGTAGAAGGCCCATGGTAGGTAGTTGTGGGACAGTAGAGGCCCTGGGTAGTAGTTGGGGGACAGTAGAGGCCCATGGCTAGGTAGTTGGGGACAGTGAGGCCCTGCTCTAGTATGTTGGGGAACAGTGGAATGGCTCCATGTGGTAGTAGTTGGTGGACAGTAGAGGCCCATGGGTAGTAGTTTGGGGACAGTAGAGGCCCTGGTAGGTAGTTTGGGACAGTAAAGGCCATGGGTAGGTAGTTGGGGACAGTAGGCCCATGGGTGGTAGTGGGGACAGGAAGGCCCATGGTGTAGTTGGGGGACAGTAGAGAGGCCCATGGGTAGGTAGTTAGGGACAGTAGAAAGCCCCATGGTAGGTAGTTGGACGTAGAGGCCCATGGTAGAGGTAGGGGACCGTAGAGCCCATGTGTAGTTTGGGCGTATAGGCCATGGCTAGGTATTGGGGACAGTAAAGTCCATGGGTAGGTAGTTGGGGACAGTAGGCCCATGGGTAGGTAGTTGGGGACAGTAGAGGCCCATGGGTAGGTATTGGGGACAGTAGAAGTCCATGGGTCAGGTAGTTGGGGACAGTAAGAGGCCATTTGGGCCTAGGTAGTATTTGGGACAGTAGAAGCCCATGGGTAGGTAGTTTGGGGGCACATTAGAGGGCCCATGGGTAGCGTAGTTGGGGAAAAAAAGGACGTAGAGGCCCATGGGTAGGTACTTGGGGACAGTAGAAGGCCATGGTAAGGTAGTTGGGGACAGTAGAGGCCCATGGTGGTAGGTAGTTGGGGACAGTAGAGGCCATGGGTAGGTAGTTTGGGGGACAGTGGAGGCCCATGGTAGGTAGTTGGGGACAGTGGGGGCCCATGGGTAGGTATTGGGGACAGTGAGGCCCATGGGTAGGTAGTTGGGGACAGTACAAGTCCATGGTAGGTAGTTGGACAGTAAGGCCCATGGGTAGGTAGTTGGGGACAGTAGAGGCCCAGGTGGGTTAGGTACTCCATGGAGGTAGGACAGTAGAGGCCAGTGTAGGTAGGGGGACAGTAAAGGCCCTTGGGTAGGTAGTTGGGGGACCGTAGAGGCCCCATGTTAGGTAGTTGGGGACAGTAGAGGCCTATGGGTAGGTGTTGTGGGGACAGTAGAGGCCCATGGGTAGGTGTAGGGGACAGTAGAGGCAGGTAGAAGTAGGGACAGTAGAGGCCCATGGTAGGTAGTTGGGGGACAGTAAATCCCATGGGTCAGTTGTTGGGGACAGTAGAGGCCCATGGTATAGTTTGGGGGCAGTAGAGGCCCATGGGTAGGTAGTTTGGGGACAGTAGAGGCCCATGGTAGGTAGTTGGGGACAGTAGAGGCCATGGGTAGGTTGTTGGGGACAGTAGAGGCCCCTGGTAGCGGTAGTAGGGGACAGTAGAGGCCGCAGTATAGGCTAGAAGTAGGGACAGTAGAGGCCCATGGCTAGGTAATTGGGGACAGTAAGAGGCTCATGTTTATGCTAGTTTGGGGACAGTAGAGGCATCTATGGGTAGTAGTTGGGGACAGTAGAGGCCATGGTAGGTAGTTTGGGGACAGTAGAGGCCATGTTTATGTAAGGGGGACAGTAAGGCCCATGGCTAGGTAGTTGGGGACAGTAGAGGCCCATGGCTAGGTGTTGGGACAGTAGAGGCCCATGGCTAGGTAGTTTGGGGACAGTTAGAGGCCCATGGCTAGGTAGTTGGGACAGTAGAGGCCCATGGCTATAGTGTGGGGACAGTAGAGGCCCATGGCTAGGTAGTTGGGGACAGTAGAGGCCCATGGCTCTGGTAGTTGGGGACGTAGAGGCCCATGGCTAGGTAGTTGGGGACAGTAGAGCCCATGGCTAGTAGTTGGGGACGTAAGGCCCTGCTAGGAGTTGGGGACATAGAGGCCCATGGCTAGTAGTTGGGGACAGTAGAGGCCCATGGCTAGGTATTGGGACAGTAGAGGCCCATGGCTAGGTAGTTTTGGGACAGTAGAGGCCCGTGGCTATGGTATTGTGGACAGTAGAGGCCCATGGCTAGGTAGTTGGGGACAGTAGAAGGCCCTGGCTGGTAGTTGGGGACAGTAAGGCCCATGTGCTAGGTAGTTGGGGACAGTAGAGGCCCATGGCTAGGTATTGGGGACAGTAGAGGCCCATGGCTAGGTAGTTGGGGACAGTAGAGGCCCTGGCTAGGTAGTTTGGGACAGTAGAGGCCCATGCTAGGTAGTTTGGGGGACAGTAGAGGCCTGGGTAGGTAGTTGGGGACAGTAGAGGCCCATGGGTAGGTAGTTGGGGACAGTGAGCCCATGGCTAGGTAGTTGGGGACGTGAGGCCCATGCTAGGTAGTTGGGGACAGTAGAGCCCATGCTAGGTATTGGGGACAGTAGAGAGGCCATGGCTAGGTAGTTGGGGACAGTAAGGCCCATGGTAGGTAATTGGGGACAGTAGAGGCCCCATGGGTAGGTAGTTGGGGACAGTAGAAGTCCATGGGTAGGTAGTTGGGGACAGTAAGAGGCCCATGGGTAGGTAGTTGGGGACAGTAGAGGCCCATGGCTAGGTAGTTGGGGACAGTAGAAGTCCATGGGTAGGTAGTTGGGGACAGTAGAGGCCCATGGGTAGGTAGTGTGGGACAGTAGAGGCCCATGGGTAGGTAGTTGGGGACAGTAGAAGTCCATGGGTAGGTATTGGGGAACAGTAGAGGCCCATGGGTAGGTAGTTGGGGACGTAGAGGCCCATGGTAGGTAGTTGGGGACAGTAGAGGCCCATGGGTAGGAGTTGGGGACAGTAGAAGCCCATGGGTAGGTTAAGTTGGGGAACAGTAAGAGGCCCATGGTAGGTAGTTGGGGACGTAGAGCCATGGGTAGGTGAGTTTGGGGACAGTAGAGGCCAATGCTGTGTATTGGGGACAGTGGAGGCCCATGCTAGGTACGTTTGGGGACATGGGAGGAGCCCATTGTAGTAAGTTGGGGACAGTGAGGCCCATGGGTAGGTAGTTGGGACAGTAGAAGTGCCATGGGTAGGTAGTTGGGGACAGTAGAGGCCCATGGTAGGTAGTTTGGGACGTAGAGGCCCATGGGTAGGTAGTTGGGGGACAGTAGAAAGTCCATGGGTAGGTAGTTGGGGACAGTAGAGGCCCATGGGTAGGTAGTTGGGGACAGTAGAGGCCCTCATGGGTAGGTAGTTGGGGGACTGGGGCTACTGACGGATGGTAATGATTATATAGGGGGCTACTGACGGATGGTAATGATTATATAGGGGGCTACTGACGGATGGTAATGATTATATAGGGGGAGATGGGGGACACTGTATTAATTCCAAGCCATAATTCCCCCAGTGCGATAGAAATGAAATATTTTACTACAGTACAGCCTTCTATTTCCTTTCAATTAAACTGTAAATGTTGTTTGGTTTAATGGCAACATGTAGGGTTTCTGATTTAGTAAAATTACAATTCCTAGCATTCCCATATGAGCACTGTTCCTCAGCAGAAGGCAGACAGGGAATGCTGGGAGTTGTAGTTTTTTAACCATTTGGAGATCTCTAATGTTGGGGAATGATAATCAGATATTCCTCACGATCAATCATAACGGGTAAGATCAGCTCCTCTGTATTGTAGATAAGGTAGGATTGTGCAGGTGTTTTATCTGCAGTTAAGCTGGATGTGCACATTAAAGGCCACCCAAAATACTGAATTCTGGTCAATAGTCAGTTACCTGCCCCCAACCCCAACTGATATATTTCGCACTTTATTACTAACCAGATATTTAATGATAATTATTGTCCCCATTCTGGCAGAGTAAGTTGGCCCCTCCCTCAATGCAGTCAATCAAGACTGTGACTGCTGTTTCACCTGCTGCCTCCTCTGCACATGCTCAAGTTCCTAACAGCTCATTGAGCAGAAGGAGGAGGTGGCTACCTCTACCAGAAAGGGAGAGAACAGGGCAATAGTTATCATTAACTATGTGGGTAGAAATGCATGTAATAAAGCACTAAACATAGGAGTTGGAATTAGGGGCAAATAAACGACAAATTACATTTTTTTTTTTATTTCCCATTCATTTTCCCATTCATTGGGATCAGATCACTAGTCGCAATCACAGACAGAATCTTACAAATTTTGTCTGTCATCTTTAAAGATTGATACTGTGTGTACCCAGCTTAAGTGGTCCTGATGACGGCCTGTTAAGGACTGAAACACGTAGAGCGATTACATCTGATTAATAATATGGTTAAAGGAAAGGTTAATTATAGCTCCTTAACCTCCCGTTCTTCAATTAATGCAGAAACACTTTTGGAGTGAACTATTCCTTTATGACCAGTGAGTGTCGCTATAGTCTATGCTGTTGTTGCATTAGACGTGCACCCAGGCTAAGATGCTATGAATGGTGAGCTGGCTTCACCTTGGAATGAATATATAAATATTATATTGTGCGTGCTACCCAATTCCTGCTCTGCACACGGCTCTTTTTAAGGTGAATCTGCAATCTGTCCCTTTACAATGTTTGCACTGCGCACAGTCTTGTATAATCTTTGCACTATTTCACCATGGAAAACACATTTACCAGTTTGTGTGGAATTGCACAGCCCCCAAACCTTTATGAATCTTTTTAAGGGGAAGTTAAGCCGTCATGTTTAATGCTTGCACTCAAGACATTACATTTGAGCTGTATAATTTGGCCTTGATGTAATGACATGCAAAACAATATTGATCAGAGCCTGAAAAAGGGCCATTTAGAGCAGAGATAGGCAAGTGGTAGCCCTTCAGATGTTTAAAACTACAATTCCCAGCATTCTCTCGGTGCTCTGAAATGCCAGGAGTAGATTTTGTTAAACATTTGGAGGGCTGTTGGTTCCCTTATTTAGAACATTGGTTCATACTGCAAACTGTTATAATTGCTGCCACAGACCTTGCAATCTGATTGTACAAACTTTGTACAACTTTCTAATATGAGAGACACAGCCTGAATATAAAGGCCTAGTCAGACGCTCATTAGGCAGTTGCGGCAATATTGTATGAATGTATTGTATTACAATCTGATTGCATGGCCATTTTATTTGAAGTTCTCGGATAAATTCTGCTTTTATTACTAGTGACAGTGCAAAAAGTCAAGTTCGGACTGTGATCTGTGGTGTAGACTGTAGAGGCTTTTTACCCAGACCACACTTGGCCATGGATGGTCCATTGTACTTTGCATTAGACCATCACAAGCCCTGTGTCCTCATGTACATAAAGTGATTAGATTGTAAGCTCTTTGGGACAGGGCCTGATGTGAATTGAATAAATAATTGTAAAGGTCTGCGGAATGTATAGCGCTATATAAGAAATAAAATACATACATATATACATACATATATACATTCCACATGCTATGTTTGTGTTACAGAGGAGATGTATATTTCTGAACGGGAGGGGGATGATTCCACTGGCAATGGAACCCAAGACAAACCCTTTAAGACTGTCCTTAAGGTAAAGGAAGTGAGAGTCTAGTGATATTACAATGGGAATTTTGGGACTTTTATTCATTTGTCACACTTTGTTCCCTTCTAGGCCATGATGGCTGCTGGAAAAGAACCATTTCCGTCCTTCTATGTTGATTCTCAGAAGGAAAATGAGGTTGTGCACCTGATTCTATATGTTTATTTGTCTGTTAATTTATCTAGATCAGTAACAAACCTTCCTGCTTCCCTTAAAGGAAAATTACTGGTAAATTATAAATATGCTGAAATGGATCCTATCATCACTAACTAGAGGATTGCTGGATCTTTAATCATTTAAAATCTTTAACATTGTGAGGAATGATCTATGTAGATCTGCAGGTTTCTATGGCCCGCCTACCAGAGTGTCCTGGAGTCAGATACGTAGTTTACACATGCTCAGTGAGGTCTCTAGCCCCTCCCTCTTTTCTGCTTTCAATAGGAGGTTACTGGCTAACCTGCCCCTGACCTCTGTGCAGACTGATCAGTAATAAAACCAACTGTAACTCACTAGTAAGGAGAGCAATACAAACGCATCTGCCTTTACAGCACAGAAAGTTTATTATTCAGCAGATCTCATTTTTATTTTTTTGCACATAGACGACAATGTTTTTCCAAGACTTTTACCTAACATATAAATATATATTGTAGAGATGGGATGTCATTTCCAAGTCTCAGCAGAAGAATGTTAGAAAGATCTGGGTCCGGGAGCAAATGAAGAATGAAGCCAAAGAGAAGAAAGAGGTTGGGAATCCTGTGTAACTTGTTTTGGGTGTTTATAAATTAAAGGGATTTGTTGGGGATTAAATTAAAGCTCCCCCCCCCCCTTACAGGCAGAGGATAACTTGAGACGTGAAAAGAACCTAGAAGAAGCTAAGAAAATCACCATTACAGATGACCCCAGCCTTCCAGCCCCAGTTACAGTAAGCACCTGGCAATTAATCATCTATGTTGGAATTTTTTTAATGAAATTGATGCATTTTATTTTATAGCTCAATGGATTGAAGTTCTGTTTTGATGCTAAAAATGTACTAGAAGATGTCATTGCATATGATGTATATTGCACTATTTTGGTGCAGTAACTGAAGAACCAGTCAGTTTGCCCTCCCCTTTATGAATATATGCTCACCTTTATCAGAGTTAGGATAAGTGTCGGTGAAACTGACTGAGGGAGGAGCCAGAGCACAGTTGATTACTGCACAAGTATAGTGTCCCTTTAATTGTTATATGATTGCATATTTCATTTGGAAAATATCTAACCTAGTAAGGCTGTACTTTAACCTACAGTTGAGGCTTTCTTGATACCCCTTTCATCCACTAGATGGCATGTACTGTCAATTATAAAATGAAAGTCAATTACATTGGTTTTCTGAGAAACTTGCTGCAGGTTCTCTCTTGTCGTCTTCCCTAAACTGTAAATTGTAAAGAAACGTAAATATAGGAGGGGGAAGAGGAAATAGGCTAAATTATTTCAAAAAAAAAAAAATAATAATTATCTCTGCTTTGTAGGTAAAAATTCGGGATTTGGAAGCGTATCGAGGCCAGAGAGTGAAAGTGTTTGGCTGGGTCCATAGGTTACGCAGACAAGGTAACATCTCTAAAACAATGTGCAGAAGTCTGGTCCTGGGGAAAAAAAATAAACTTTCAGGGAGATGTAATAAAAGTTCTTATCGTTGGGGCAAAATTAGCACCATTTGTAACAATAAGAACTTTTATTACATCTCCCTGTTTTTAAGGGTTATCGCCACCCCCAAAACCCAAAATTCGTAAAAGGTAGGAAAGCCCCCAAATGTAGAATCGTCTCCTAAACGTACTTACCAGCTCTCATTCCCGGACCCTTCTCCTGTTGTTCCGCATGAAACAGCAGAAGGGGCCCGACCATCAGCCGTGTCTGATTAGCTGAGAACGACGCGTCTAATTGTGCGATCCGATTTTTTGATCACGTTGTTGCGTCTGTGGGCCACCATTTTATTAATGTTCAGCAATATCTAAAGATGGGCGCGGATAGAGCCTTTATTGGTAAAAATAACCAGAATGTAATTGCCTGTGATACGCACTAATGGGGTGTTTATAAGGTATATTTAGCTCCATTCAGA
Source organism: Hymenochirus boettgeri (assembly GCA_019447015.1). Lineage (NCBI taxonomy): Eukaryota > Metazoa > Chordata > Amphibia > Anura > Pipidae > Hymenochirus > Hymenochirus boettgeri. The sequence continues at coordinate 396,400,800 of CM033469.1, read as the reverse complement.
TTAACTGGTCATTTACAAAAATGACTGGAAATTCTCCATTTTGTGTTATAACAGACATTTTTTGATTTGATTTCAGGAAAAACCTTAATGTTCATTGTGCTACGAGATGGAACTGGATATCTTCAATGTGTCTTAAGCGACCAATTGGTAAATCCGATACTAGTTTCCGTAATTTGCTGGTTTCAGTTAGTGTGCAGTATTAAAGGGCATGTCCACCCCCAAACCTATAATCCCCCCCACTACTGGCCCCACTCTGTAGTGTAATAAAATCCTTACCTTACATCCCAGCTCCAAATGGTTCTCCTGTAATGTCCCCCCAAAGTCCAAAAAAGTGGCAACCAGGAGGATAACAGTCCATATAGGACTCTGCCTCCTGTCTCTCCTCCGGGAGAGGTTTAGCATGCGCAGAAGAGCCCGCTCCCTCCTGTTTCTTAATCCCTCCCCCTAGTGTAAAACCCTGTTTGTATATTGTAGGGGTAGTTCCCCAACCTCTATAATCTTATATCCAGAAAGTGCACCGAAAGTGCCTTCCCTCTATCCTCCGCCATTGTGAACTGCCGGCAGCCGTGTCAGTGATTGGCTGCCTCTCAGCCAATCACAGACGCGGCTGCCGGTCCCGCCCCCTGCTTGCAGTTTCGTGCAGCGGAGGATAGAGGGAAGATAAGTAACTATCAGGGCACTTTATGGATGTAAGATTATAGCGGTTGGGGATGGGGGAACAATCCCTACAAAATACTAAAAGTTTTTAAAACCGGTGGACATGCCCTTTAATTGTAGGGAGGTGGTACTGATTACGTTTCCCTGGTAAATCAATAATACTATGTTAGGTTTACCTGCACCAATCAAAAAACACCTGCGCCTTAGGGAAAATTCAACACCATAGACCAGAAAGCAGTATAGTTAATATAGCCAATGCACCGTTTCACTCCAATAAAAGTAGTCCTCTGAATACAGTACAAGTAACCTATTACAAATAATGTTTCTCTTCCTTCATCTATACAGCCTTATTTAATACAGCTGTTAATTTGCCTCAACCAATCAGATGTTAACTTTTTACTGGTCTACTACAGTTAGAAAACATTTGGTGACAACTGATTGGTTGTTGCAGATTAAGAATGCGGCAACAATTTGCACCTCCTATTAAATTATTACAAATTTATACTACAACTAGACATTAAGCCCGCTAGAAGCACAGAGTGTGCCCCTTAGTGTCCCAAGGCCATAGTCCTCCTCCATGTCCCAAGGACAGAGTACACTCTTAGTGTCCCAAGGCCAGGGGCCCACTCTGTCCCAAATCAAGCCCCCCCCCCCCTGTCCCAACCCAACCCACCCCCCCCCCTCTGTCCCAAATCCAGGGCTCACCCTCTGTCCCAAATCCAGGGCTCCCCCTCTGTCCCAAACCCAAGGCCCCCCTCTGTACCGAATCCAGCCCCCCCCCCCTCTGTCCGAATCCATCCCCCCCGTTGTCCCGAATCCAAGGGCCCCGTCTGTCCCGAACAAGGGCCCCCCGTCTGTCCCAATCCAAGGGCCCCCGTTGTCCCGAATCCAAGGGCCCCCCGTCTGTCCCGAATCCAAGGGCCCCCCGTCTGTCCCGAATCCAAGGGCCCCCGTCTGTCCCGAATCCAAGGGCCCCCCGTCTGTCCCGAATCCAAGGGCCCCCCGTCTGTCCCGAATCCAAGGGCCCCCCGTCTGTCCCGAATCCAAGGGCCCCCCGTCTGTCCCGAATCCAGGGGCCCCTCTGTCCCAAGCAACCTTACCTGCAGTATGTTTAATTGCTGTTCTCCCTCCGTGTGTTTCCTGTGTTTCTCCCCCTAGTGGTGAGTCAATAGGAACTGCAGACACTCTCCCTCTAGTGGTGAGTCAATAGGAACTGCAGACACTCTCCCTCTAGTGGTGAGTCAATAGGAACTGCAGACACTCTCCCTCTAGTGGTGAGTCAATAGGAACTGCAGAGACTCTCCCTCTAGTGATGAGTCCATAGGAACTGCAGAGACTCTCCCTCTAGTGGTGAGTCCATAGGAACTGCAGAGACTCTCCCTCTAGTGGTGAGTCCATAGGAACTGCAGTTACACACGGACGCACACTTAGGGTTTTATTATATATGATGATTAACTCAAACGTTCTGTTGTATTTATAAAGGAAAGTTATTACTAATCACTGATATCGATCATTTATCTCGGTTGGAAATAATACTGCTAGTATCGTTTTTGTTTGACTGTGGTGTATTAGACTTATCAGTTGTTACCAATAGCAAAATCTTAATCAATACGGCCATGAGCTCAAACAGAATATCCATCTAGCCAATCACTTATTCTGTTACACTAGCTGGTTCATACAGGCGATGTTACCTAACCGCGATGCTGTAAATCCCTTTGTGAGCCTGGTAAGAAGAGCGCTTTATACCATTGAAAAGGTGTTAAGTTTTGTGCTAAATGTTAGTGCAAACGGTTTTTGTATTGTCTGCCTGTCGCTAGTTCCAAAAAGATTTGGAAATGGCGCTGCCACCGCAGAATTAGCGTAAATCCCATGCTAAACTGGTAATACATTAGCTAGCATGGGTTTTACACTAATGTGGCCAAATTACGGCTGATATAGCTTCGACTCCATATAGTCTTTCCAGCTTATTCAGCATGGGGTCAAAATTTGCCTGAGTTGGTAATTTGCCTTAACCAATCGGAGGTTACCTTTTTACTGGTCTACTACAGTTAGAAAACATTTGCTAACATCTGATTGGTTACTACAGATTAAGAAGACGGGCAAAATGTTGCACCTCTTATTGAATAAGCCCCTTTTTGTGTCTTCAACTTTCCTCTTTACTAAAGCTTTAACCTTTTCCACCGTCTGTATGGACTTTAAGATGAACAGTTAATAATTCCTTTACCTATCTCTGACAGTGTCAGTGTTACAATGGGCTGGTCCTGTCCACGGAGAGCACTGTAGCAGTATATGGCACATTGAACTTAGTACCAGATGGAAAACAGGTACGAGTTACTATATATTATATTGATCTTTATTTCTATTAGTTCATTCTTATTCTCGTTATGTATTTTGTACAACTGTTCTGTCTTTCCTCCTTTCTCTCTGTAGGCCCCAGGGGGCCACGAGCTGTCTTGTGACTACTGGGAGCTGATTGGTTTGGCTCCAGCTGGTGGTGCTGACAATCTCCTGAACGAAGAGTCTGATGTGGATGTCCAGCTGAACAATCGCCATATGATGATTAGGGGCGAGAACATGTCCAAGATCTTTAAAATTCGCTCTACGGTTATCCACTGCTTTAGGAACCATTTCTTCGATCGGGGTTATTATGAGGTATGGTTACTTGACTGGACCAGAATCCAATCCAATCCTTCTTATCCTCTCCAAGTCTTCTACATTCATTTGAATGAAATCATGCTCTAAAATGTTGCCAATGAACAAATCTGGAGTTCACTCTGATTTAAAGGAATAGCTCACTGGAAAAGGGAAATTTTCCTTTAATTTATTGATTGAAGACAGAGAGGTTAAGGCGCTATTAAAGAACAGGAATAATAATAGTCAGGCAAGCAGGAGCACAAATTGGAATTCCTTCAAAATGTATTTGCTCTGTGTCCAACACCTTCCCCCGATATGATACGTCAACAAGGCGTAGAGCTCAATTTTGAGTCCATCTAATATATTTTGCACTTTATTACCTGCATTACTAACCAGATATTTAAGGATAATTATTGTCCCCATTCTGGCAGAGAAAGCTGGTCCCTCCCTCTATGTAGTCACTTTTGCACATGCTTAAGCTTATAAAAAGCTCATTGAGCAGAAGGAGGAGGCAGATACCTTTTACAGAAAAGAATATAACTCGTCATTAAATATCTGGTTACAAATGCATGTAATAAGTGCATGACTGATCAAGTGTTTACATGAATCAAATAGGAGAAAAAAAGCAGACTGCAACACTGTCTTAGGGCTCGGCCACACTGCTGCGTTTTGTTTGCGATTTTGAAAAATCATTGAAAACGCGGCAATGCAAAAAAACGCACATTTTTCGGTGCGATTGCGATTTCTTATACTTATTGAAGAAATCGCAAGCGCAAACGCAAAAAAATCGCACATGAAATCGCATACGATTGTGATTGCGTTTGCGTTGCAGTGTGGCCGTGCCCTTAAAGTATATAAAACCGTCCTTTATTAAGTGTAATGGGGACCCAAATTAAAAACAATTAAAAAACAACATATCTCACCCTCATAGAGTATAAACAAGGTACATCTCATAGAATATACAGTAGAGCATAAGGTATATAGTGAGTGAACTGATCAGTCATAAATACATTGTAACAAAGGTATACTTATACCAGTCTGGAGGGATAGATAGTAATTATATAGGGGGTTACTGACGGATGGTAATGATTATATAGGGGGTTATGACGGATGGTAATGATTATTAGGGGGTACTGACGGATGGTAATGATTATATAGGGGCTTACTGACGGATGGTAATGATTATAAGGGGGTTACTGACGGATGGTAAGATTATATAGGGGGCTACTGACGGATGTAATGATTATATGAGGGGGCTACTTGACGGGGTAAGATTATATAGGGGCTACTGACGGATGGTAATGATTATATAGGGGCTACTGGACGGTTTGTAATGATTATATAGGGGGCTACTGACAGTTGGTAATGATTATATAGGGGGGGTTAGCTATGGATGGTAATGATATATGGGGCGATAGGGAATGACTGATGGTAATTATATAGGCGCAGGGACTGACTGATGGTAATAAATATAAAGGTGGGCGATGGGGGACTGACTGATGGTTATGATTATATAGGGGGCAGGGACTGACTGATGGTAATTATATAGGGGGCTACTGATGGATGGTAATAATTTTTATATGGGGGTTTACTGACTAATGGTTATTATATAGGGGGTTACTGATGGATGGTAATGATTGTATAAGGGGGTTACTGACTATTGGTAATTATACAGGGGGCTACTGATGGATGGTAATGATTATATAGGGGGCTACTGATGGATGGTTTATGATTATATAGGGGTTTACTAACTGATGGTGATTCTATAGGGGGCTACTGGTGGATAGTAATAATTATATAGGGGTTTACTGACTGATGGTGATTATATAGGTGACTACTGATGGGTGGTAATGATTATATAGGTGGGTTACTGACGGTAATTATATAGGGGGCTACTGGTGGATGGTAGTGATTATATAGGGGGTGTTACTGACGGATGGTAATGATTATATAGGGGGTTACCGACGATGGTAATGATATATAGGGGGTTCTTGACGAATGGTAATTATTAGGGGGCTATGAGGTGATGATTATGTAGGGGGTTGCTTACGGATGGTATGATTATATATAGGGGGTTACTGACGGATGGTAATGATTATAAATAGGGGGTTACTGATGGTGGTAATGACTATATAGGGGGTTACTGACGAGATGGTAATGACTAATATATGGGAACGCGGATGTAATGATATAAGGGGGCTACTGGATGTAATGATTATATAGGGGGCTACTGACGGATGGTAATGATTATATAGGGGCTACTGACGGATGGTAATGATTATATAGGGGCTACTGACTTATGGTAATGGTAATGATTATATAGGGGGTTACTGACTTATGGTAATGATTATATAGGGGGTTACTGACGGATGGTAATGATTATATAGGGGGTTACTGACGGATGGTAATGATTATATAGGGGGCTACTGACGGATGTAATGATTATAGGGGTATGACGGATGGAAATATATATAGGGGCTACTGACGGATGGTAATGATTATATAGGGGGTTACTGACGGATGGTAATGATTATTAGGGGGCTACTGACGGATGGTAATGATTATATAGGGGCTACTGACGGATGGAAATGATTATATAGGGGGTTACTGACGGATGGTAATGATTATATAGGGGGCTACTGACGGATGGTAATGATTATAAGGGGCTACTGACGATGGTATGATATATAGGGGGACTGACGGATGGTAATGATTATATAGGGGGCTACTGACGGATGGTAATGATTATATAGGGGGCTTGACGGATGTAATGATATATAGGGGGCTACTGACGGGTGGTAATGATTATATAGGGGGCTACTGACGGGTGGTAATGATTATATAGGGGGCTACTGACGGATGGTAATGATTATATAGGGGGTTACTGACGGATGGTAATGATTATATAGGGGCTACTGACGGATGGTAATGATTATATAGGGGGCTACTGACGGATGGTAATGATTATATAGGGGAGAGTGGGGGACACTGTATTAATTCCAAGCCATAATTCCCCCAGTGCGATTAGAATGAAATATTTTACTACAGTACAGCCTTCTATTTCCTTTCAATTAAACTGTAAATGTTGTTGGTTTAATGGCAACATGTAGGGTTTCTGATTAGTAAAATTACAATTCCTAGCATTCCCATATGAGCACTGTTCCTCAGCAGAAGGCAGACAGGGAATGCTGGGTTGTAGTTTTTAACCATTTGGAGATCTCTAATGTTTGGGAATGATAATCAGATATTCCTCACGATCAATCATAACGGGTAGATCAGCTCCTCTGTATTGTAGATATAAGGTAGATTGTGCAGGTGTTTTTTCTGCAGTTAAGCTGGATGTGCACATTAAAGGCCACCCAAAATACTGAATTCTGGTCAATAGTCAGTTACCTGCCCCCAACCCCAACTGATAATTTCGCACTTTATTACTAACCAGATATTTAATGATAATTATTGTCCCCATTCTGGCAGAGTAATTGGCCCCCTCCCTCAATGCAGTCAATCAAGACTGTGACTGCTGTTTCACCTGCTGCCTCCTCTGCACATGCTCAAGTTCCTAACAGCTCATTGAGCAGAAGGAGGAGGTGGCTACCTCTACCAGAAAGGGAGAGACAGGGCAATAGTTATCATTAACTATGTGGGAGAATGCATGTAATAAGCACAAACATAGGAGTTGGAATTAGGGGCAAATAAACGACAAATTACTTTTTTTTTTTTTTTCCCATTCATTTCCCATTCATTGGGATCAGATCACTAGTCGCAATCACAGACAGAATCTTACAAATTTGTCTGTCATCTTTAAAGATTGATACTGTGTGTACCCAGCTTAAGTGGTCCTGGAGACGGCCTGTTAGGCCTGAAACACGTAGAGCGATTACATCTGATTAATATATGGTTAAAGGAAAGGTTAATTATAGCTCCTTAACCTCCCGTTCTTCAATTAATGCAGAAACACTTTTGGAGTGAACTATTCCTTTATGACCAGTGAGTGTCGCTATATATCTATGCTGTTGTTGCATTAGATGGCACCCAGGCAAGATGCTATGAATGGTGAGCTGGCTTCACCTTGGAATGAATATATAAATTTATATTGTGCGTGCTACCCAATTCCTGCTCTGCACACGGCTCTTTTTAAGGTGAATCTGCAATCTGTCCCTTTACAATGTTTGCACTGCGCACAGTCTTGTATAATCTTGCACTATTTCACCATGGAAAACACATTTACCAGTTTGTGTGGAATTGCACAGCCCCCAAACCTTTATGAATCTTTTTAAGGGGAAGTTAGCCGTCATGTTTAATGCTGCACTCAAGACATTACATTTGAGCTGTATAATTTGGCCTTGATGTAATGACATGCAAAACAATATTGATCAGAGCCTGAAAAAGGGCCATTAGAGCAGAGATAGGCAAGTGGTAGCCCTTCAGATGTTTAAAACTACAATTCCCAGCATTCTCTCTGTTGCTCTGAAATGCCAGGAGTAGATTTTGTTAAACATTTGGAGGGCTGTTGGTTCCTTATTTAGAACATTGGTTCATACTGCAAACTGTTATAATTGCTGCCACAGACCTTGAATCTGATTGTACAAACTTTGTACAACTTTCTAATAGAGAAGACACAGCCTGAATATAAGGCCTAGTCAGACCTCATTGGCAGTTCGGCAATATTGTATGAATGTATTGTATTACAATCTGATTGCATGGCCATTTTATTTGAGTTCTCGGAATAATTCTGCTTTTATTACAGTGACAGTGCAAAAAGTCAAGTTCGGACTGTGATCTGTGGTGTAGACTGTAAGGCTTTTTACCCAGACCACACTTGGCCATGGATGTCCATTGTACTTTGCATTAGACCATCACAAGCCCTGTGTCCTCATGTACATAAAGTGATTAGATTGTAACTCTTTGGGACAGGGCCTGATGTGAATTGAATAAATATTAAGGTCTGCGGAATGTATAGCGCTATATAAGAAATAAAATACATACATATATACATACATTTACATTCCACATCTATGTTTGTGTTACAGAGGAGATGTATATTTCTGAACGGGAGGGGATGATTCCACTGGCAATGGAACCCAGACAAACCCTTTAAGACGTCCTTAAGGTAAAGGAAGTGAGAGTCAGTGATATTACAATGGGAATTTTGGGACTTTTATTCATTTGTCACACTTTTTTCCCTTCTAGGCCATGATGGCGCTGGAAAAGAACCATTTCCGTCCTTCTATGTTGATTCTCAGAAGAAAATGAGGTTGTGCACCTGATTCTATATGTTTATTTGTCTATTAATTTATCTAGATCAGTAACAAACCTTCCTGCTTCCCTTAAAAAATTACTGGTAAATTATAAATATGCTGAAATGGATCCTATCATCACTAACTAGAGGATTGCTGGATCTTTAATCATTTAAAATCTTTAACATTGTGAGAATGATCTATGTAGATCTGCAGGTTTCTATGGCCCGCCTACCAGAGTTTCCTGGAGTCAGATACGTAGTTTACACATGCTCAGTGAGGTCTCTAGCCCCTCCCTCTTTTCTGCTTTCAATAGAGGTTACTGCTAACCGCCCCTGACCTCTTTGCAGACTGATCAGTAAAACCAACTGTAACTCACTAGTAAGGAGAGAGCATACAAACGCATCTGCCTTTACAGCACAGAAAGTTTATTATTCAGCGATCTCATTTTTATTTTTTTGCACATAGACGACAATGTTTTTCCAAGACTTTTACCTAACATATAAATATAATTGTAGAGATGGGATGTCATTTCCAAGTCTCAGCAGAAGAATGTTAGAAAGATCTGGGTCCGGGACAAATGAAGAATGAAGCCAAAGAGAGGAAGAGGTTGGGATCCTGTGTAACTTGTTTTGGGTGTTTATAAATTAAAGGGATTTGTTGGGGATAAATTAAAGCTCCCCCCCCCCCTTACAGGCAGAGGATAACTTGAGACGTGAAAAGAACCTAGAAGAAGCTAAGAAAATCACCATTACAGATGACCCCAGCCTTCCAGCCCCAGTTACAGTAAGCACCTGGCAATTAATCATCTATGTTGGAATTTTTTTAATGAATTGATGCTTTTATTTTATAGCTCAATGGATTGAAGTTCTGTTTTGATGCTAAAAATGTACTAGAAGATGTCATTGCATATGATGTATATTGCACTATTTTGGTGCAGTAACTGAAGAACCAGTCAGTTTGCCCTCCCCTTTATGAATATATGCTCACCTTTATAGTTAGGATAAGTGTCGGTGAAACTGACTGAGGGAGGAGCCAGAGCACAGTTGATTACTGCACAAGTATAGTGTCCCTTTAATTGTTATATGATTGATATTTCATTTGGAAAATATCTAACCTAGTAAGGCTGTACTTTAACCTACAGTTGAGGCTTTCTTGATACCCCTTTCATCCACTAGATGGCATGTACTGTCAATTATAAAATGAAAGTCATTACATTGGTTTTCTGAGAAACTGCTGCAGTTCTCTCTTGTCTCTTCCCTAAACTTGTATTTAAAGAAACGTAAATATAGGAGGGGGAAGAGGAAATAGGCTAAATTATTTCAAAAAAAAAAAATATAATTATCTCTGCTTTGTAGGTAAAAATTCGGGATTTGGAAGCGTATCGAGGCCAGAGATGAAAGTGTTTGGCTGGGTCCATAGGTTACGCAGACAAGGTAACATCCTCAAAACAATGTGCAGAAGTCGGGTCCTGGGAAAAAAAATAAACTTTCAGGGAGATGTAATAAAAGTTCTTATCGTGGGGCAAAATTAGCACCATTTTAACAATAAGACTTTTTTTACATCTCCCTGTTTTTAAGGGTTATCGCCACCCCAAACCCAAAATTCGTAAAAGGTGGAAAGCCCCAAATGTAGAATCGTCTCCTAAACGTACTTACCAGCTCTCATTCCCGGACCCTTCTCCTGTTGTTCCGCATGAAACAGCAGAAGGGGCCCGACCATCAGCCGTGTCTGATTGCTGAGAACGACGCTTCTAATGTGTCGATCCGATTTTTGATCACGTTGTTGCGTCTGTGGGCCACCATTTTATTAATGTTCAGCAATATCTAAAGATGGGCGCGGATAGAGCCTTTATTGGTAAAATAACCAGAATGTAATTGCCTGTGATACGCTAATGGGGTGTTTATAAGGTTATTTAGCTCCATTCAGATTAACTGGTCATTTACAAAAATGACTGGAAATCTCCCATTTTGTGTTATAACAGACATTTTTGATTTGATTTCAGGAAAAACCTTAATGTTCATTGTGCTACGAGATGGAACTGGATTCTTCAATGTGTTTAAAGCGACCAATTGGTAAATCCGATACTAGTTTCCGTATTTGCTGGTTTCAGTTAGTGTGCAGTATTAAGGGCATGTCCACCCCCAACCTATAATCCCCCCCACTACTCGGCCCCACTCTGTAGTGTATAAAATCCTTACCTTACATCCCAGCTCCAAATGGTTCTCCTGTATAGTCCCCCCAAAGTCCAAAAAAGTGGCAACCAGGAGGATAACAGTCCATATAGGACTCTGCCTCCTGTCTCTCCTCCGGGAGAGGTTTAGCATGCGCAGAAGAGCCCGCTCCCTCCTTTTTCTTATCCCTCCCCCTAGTTGTAAAACCCTGTTTTATATTGTAGGGGTAGTTCCCCAACCTCTATAATCTTATATCCAGAAAGTGCACCGAAAGTGCCTTCCCTCTATCCTCCGCCATTGGGAACTGCCGGCAGCCGTGTCAGTGATTGGCTGCCTCTCAGCCAATCACAGACGCGGCGGCCTTCCCGCCCCTGCTTGCAGTTTCGTCAGCGGAGGATAGAGGGAAGATAGTAACTATCAGGGCACTTTATGGATGTAAGATTATAGCGGTTGGGGATGGGGACAATCCCACAAATACTAAAAGTTTTTAAAACCGGTGGACATCCCTTTATTGTAGGGAGGTGGTACTGATTACTTTCCCGGTAAATAATAAATACTATGTTAGTTTTACCTGCACCAATCAAAAACACCTGCGCTTAGGGAAATTCAACACCATAGACCAGAAAGCAGTATAGTTAATATAGCCAATGCCCCGTTTCACTCCAATAAAGTAGTCCTCTGAATACAGTACAATAACCTATTACAAATATGTTTCTCTTCCTTCATCTATACAGCCTTATTTAATACAGCTGTTAATTTGCCTCAACCAATCAGATGTAACTTTTTACTGGTCTACTACAGTTAGAAAACTTTTGGTGACAACTGATTGGTTGTTCAGATTAAGATGCGGCAACAATTTGCACCTCCTATTAAATTATTACAAATTTATACTACAACAGACTAATTAAGCCCGCTAGAAGCACAGAGTGTGCCCCTTAGTGTCCCAAGGCCATAGTCCTCCTCCATGTCCCAAGGACAGAGTACACACTCTAGTGTCCCAGGCCAGGGGCCCACTCTGTCCCAAATCAAGCCCCCCCCCTCTTGTCCCAAATCAAGCCACCCCCCCCCCCCCTCTGTCCCAAATCCAGGGCTCACCCTCTGTCCCACATCCAGGGCTCCCCCTTCCCAAACCCAAGGCCCCCCTCTGTACCGAATCCAGCCCCCCCCCCCTCTGTACGAATCCATCCCCCCCGTCTGTCCCGAATCCAAGGGCCCCCCGTCTGTTCCCGAATCCAAGGGCCCCCCGTCTGTCCCGAATCCAAGGGCCCCGTCTGTCCCGAATCCAGGGCCCCTCTGTCCCGAATCCAAGGGCCCCCCTCTGTCCCGATCCAAGGGCCCCCCTCTGTCCCGAATCCAAGGCCCCCCGTCTGTCCCGAATCCAAGGGCCCCCCGTCTGTCCCGAATCCAAGGGCCCCCCTCTGTCCGAATCCAAGGGCCCCCCGTCTGTCCCGATCCAAGGGCCCCCCGTCTGTCCCAATCCAAGGGCCCCCCGTCTGTCCCGAATCCAGGGCCCCTCTGTCCCAAGCAACCTTACCTGCAGTATGTTTAATTGCTGTTCTCCCTCCGTGTGTTTCCTGTGTTTCTCTCCCCCTAGTGGTGAGTCAATAGGAACTGCAGACACTCTCCCTCTAGTGGTGAGTCAATAGGAACTGCAGACACTCTCCCTCTAGTGGTGAGTCAATAGGAACTGCAGACACTCTCCCTCTAGTGGTGAGTCAATAGGAACTGCAGACACTCTCCCTCTATGGTGAGTCATAGGAACTCAGAGACTCTCCCTCTAGTGATGAGTCCATAGGAACTGCAGAGACCTCTCCCTCTAGTGGTGAGTCCATAGGAACTGCAGAGACTCTCCCTCTAGTGGTGAGTCCATAGGAACTGCAGTTACACACGACCACACTTAGGGTTTTTATATATATGATATTAACTCAAACGTTCTTTTGTATTTATAAGGAAAGTTATTACTAATCACTGATATCGATCATTTATCTCGGTTGGAAATAATACTGCTAGTATCGTTTTTGTTTGACTGTGGTGTATAGACTTATCAGTTGTTACCAATAGCAAAATCTAATCAATACGGCCATGAGCTCAAACAGAATATCCATCTAGCCAATCACTTATTCTGTTACACTAGCTGGTTCATACAGGCGATGTTACCTAACCGCGATGCTGTAAATCCCTTTGTGAGCCTGGTAAGAAGAGCGCTTTATACCATTGAAAAGGTGTTAAGTTTTGTGCTAAATGTTAGTGCAAACGGTTTTTGTATTGTCTCCTGTCGCTAGTTCCAAAAAGATTTGGAAATGGCGCTGCCACCGCAGAATTAGCGTAAATCCCATGCTAAACTGGTATACATTAGCTAGCATGGGTTTTACACTAATGTGGCCAAATTACGGCTGATTAGCTTCGACTCCATATAGTCTTTCCAGCTTATTCCATGGGGTCAAAATTTGCCTGAGTTGGTAATTTGCCTTAACCAATCGGAGGTTACCTTTTTCTGGTCTACTACAGTTAGAAAACATTTGCTAACATCTGATTGGTTACTACAGATTAAGAAGACGCAAATGTTGCACCTCTTATTGAATAAGCCCCTTTTTGTTTCTTCAACTTTCCTCTTTACTAAGCTTTAACCTTTTCCACCGTCTGTATGGACTTTAAGATGAACAGTAATAATTCCTTTCCCTATCTCTGACAGTGTCATTGTTACAATGGGCTGGTCCTGTCCACGGAGAGCACTGTAGCAGTATATGGCATTTGAACTTAGTACCAGATGAAAACAGGTACGAGTTACTATATATTATATTGACTTTATTCATTAGTTCATTCTTATTCTCGTTATGTATTTTGTACAACTGTTCTGTCTTTCCTCCTCTTTCTCTCTAGGCCCCGGGGGGCCACGAGCTGTCTTGTGACACTGGGAGCTGATTGGTTTGGCTCCAGCTGGTGGTGCTGACAATCTCCTGAACGAAGAGTCTGATGTGGATGTCCAGCTGAACAATCGCCATATGATGATTAGGGGCGAGAACATGTCCAAATCTTTAAAATTCGCTCTACTCGTTATCCACTGCTTTAGGAACCATTTCTTCGATCGGGGTTATTATGAGGTATGGTTACTTGACTGGCCCAAATCCAATCCAATCCTTCTTATCCTCTCCAAGTCTTCTACATTCATTTGAATGAAATCATGCTCTAAAATGTTGCCAATGACAAATCTGGAGTTCACTCTGATTTAAAGGAATAGCTCACTGGAAAAGGGAAATTTTCCTTTAATTTTGATTGAAGACAGAGAGGTTAAGGCGCTATTAAAGAACAGGAATAATAATAGTCAGGCAAGCAGGAGCACAAATTGGAATTCCTTCAAAATGTATTTGCTCTGTGCCCAACACCTTCCCCCGATATATACGTCAACAAGGCGTAGAGCTCAATTTTGAGTCCATCTAATATATTTTGCACTTTATTACCTGCATTACTAACCAGATATTTAAGGATAATTATTGTCCCCATTCTGGCAGAGAAAGCTGGTCCCTCCTCTATGTAGTCACTTTTGCACATGCTTAAGCTTATAAAAGCTCATTGAGCAGAAGGAGAGGCAGATACCTTTTACAGAAAAAATATACTCGTCATTAAATACTTGGTTACAAATGCATGTAATAAGTGCATGACTGATAAGTGTTTTACATGAATCAAATAGAAAAAAAAGCAGACTGCACACACTGTCTTAGGGCTCCGGGGCCACACTGCTGCGTTTTTGTTTGCGATTGCGTTTTTAAAAAATCATTGAAAACGCGGCAATGCAAAAAAATGCACGTTTTTCGGTGCGATTGCGATTTCTTATACTTATTGAAGAAATCGGAAACGCAAAAAAATCGCACATGAAATCGCATGCGATTGTGATTGCGTTTGCGTTGCAGTGTGGCCGTGCCCTTAAAGTATATAAAACCGTCCTTTATTAAGTGTAATGGGGACCCAAATTAAAAACAATTAAAAAACAACATATCTCACCCTCATAGAGTATAAACAAGGTACATCTCATAGAATATACAGTAGAGTATAAGGTATATAGTGAGTCAACTGATCAGTCATAAATACATTGTAACAAAGGTATATTTATACCAGTCTGGAGGGATAGATAGTTCAACCAGAGGCGTTCAACGAACGCGTTTCGCTCCGACGCTGGTGCAAGGAGCTTCTTCAGGGCTTTCCCTGTATGTATCTCCTGAACCAGATATATATGTACCGGAGTGGGTTTATTATAGAAAATGTTATTGTATTTATAATAAGTTGACCTTTTTAGTATTGTGTAATCAGCAGTCATCCAATTTAATATTATTGTTTTCCTGTTCTTTTTGGCCCTAGAATCCAGAAAACAGATGAGCTTTAATCCATATAATTTAACAGGGCAACCCCCCTCCCCCACTGCCACTGTGTAAGGCTAAGGTCCTATTAAACACATCTATAAATGCACTCACTGTCCTTTTCATGTCTGTAGTAACACCACGTATTAGTTATTGTGATCTGTTATATTTGCAAACCACAACTGACATATATGTTTAATGTATTGTTGGAAACATTTGAATAGACCGGTAATTTGTGATGTTTTATTCTTTCCATTATAACTAATAAGTACTTGGTGCTTCATTCTTTAATAATACAATGCTTGTTCTTCTTCCCATAGATCACCCCACCAACTCTGGTCCAAACACAAGTTGAGGGAGGTTCGACTCTGTTTAAACTGGATTACTTTGGGGAGGAGGCCTATTTAACACAGTCCTCCCAGCTGTACTTAGAGACTTGTATTCCCGCTCTTGGAGACACCTTCTGTATTGCTCAGTCCTATCGGGCAGAACAGTCAAGAACACGGCGCCATTTAGCAGAGTAAGATCAGATACACTAGTTCTTATTCTGCAATTGTCCAAACCTTTCATTTACCTATATACCATTGTGTTTTGATCTTATTTTTAAATATTTTAACAAGAAGAACTAAAGTTTCTTGACTTATTGCTTTCTTCCTTTATACCCCTATTCATCTAAAACCTAATAAATCCTTTGCTTTCAGCTGAATAAAGTCAGTTTTACTGAATCAAATGAAAGCTAAGGACCATGTTATCGAAGGGGGTTGTGGTAGGTTTATAATCTTATTCTTTAATGGTAAGGGGTTGAGAAGTTTATGTAAGATTAAAGGGGAACTGTGGTCACCATCAAGTACCCTCTTTAGCTGCTGCTAGTCCAAAGTTACAGGCATGCAAAATTTACTTCCTGGTTTACTCCTTTGCTGTTACAGACACATCATTAGCTGCGCTATAAACCCTACTCCCAAAAGAGGCCTGCAATCATTCTCAATTCTTTCCTTTGCCTATGAACACCTTAGGGAGACGCATATTTTTCCTTTTCAGACCATAGACCAAGGGCGAAGCAATGGGTGCCGACTCAGTGTTAGCAGGAAGCCCTACCTCTTTTACTGCTGTAAGTTTGGATAGATTGCAGCAAGTATCCAGTATGGGCCTTAATTTATTTTAAAGGTAGGGGTGTGTTCTTTAATTAGTGTGCTCTTATATGGAGACCACAGTTCCCCTTTTAACATTTAAGTTGAGTTTACTTCTCCTTTAAACCTTATCAAAGGCAACTGTGTGCAAAATGATATTTAAAGAAAAAATTTGAAACAAATACAAGTAACATATGAATGTAATGCTATAAACGCGCACGTTGGGTTGGGTTGGTTAGCTCTGAACAATCCCTCTATGTGTTCCAGGTACACCCATATAGAGGCTGAATGCCCATTCATGACATTTGAAGATCTGCTCAACCGCCTAGAAGATCTGGTCTGTGATGTTGTAGACAGAGTTCTGAAGTCTCCATTGGCCAGTCTGGTGTATGATCTCCACCCGGTACGGGCACCAGTTTACATATTACATTATGAACCTTAGCGAGATTTACCCAGAGCCGCGCTGTGTAGATCTCTGTAGCCAGATTCACCAGTGTCTGTGATGTGACAATTTAACGCCAGCTACTAGCTCTACCATGTGACACACACACGTACAAAGTGCTTCGTAGCCCCTGCAAACTCCTCACCAGCAGTTGTGTGTCTCTTAAGATTCTCGCACAGCCACCATAAGCAAGGGGTTAAATTCCCTCTAAGCGGTAGTGAATCATTTAGCATGACTTTAACCCACCTTGGCAGGGGCTGTGAACAAGGGTAAGTATCCGTAATGAAATGCATTAAAATACGATTATAAATTAGAAGTGTTTGTAAATAAACACAAAGACAGACTGTGTATAAAATATATCATCTCCATTGTCATGTAAAAGGAAATAAAGTTATCCATTGGACTGGAGATTGGAACATGCTGAAAAATGCATCAATGGTAATCTTCTACTCCCTGTGGTAATGGTACAGTCCCCCTGAAAAAGTCATTACATACATATCATTTTTATTCAGCGCCCCCTGCTGGTAGCCTAGTAAGTAGGAGGGGTAGGAAGACGTGGGAAGTCTGGACAGAGCTGGATCATACCACTTCTCCCACCTCCATGTAGAATGACCAGCCAGCTATGATTTCAGTGTCTTTTTGGATATATTTCACTGTGTTCCTCCCTCACAGCCTGCTAAAGCCATCCTAAACCCTTACAGCTGTCTAGCGAATTCCCATTGACCATGGAGATTGTTTTAGCAGATTTCAGTACAGCACTTGTCTGCATAGCTTAGAGGGAACACCGGTACGGATCCCCCCAATATCCTGAAATAACAATGAATTGTTAAATATAAATAACTATTTCATTTCAGGGATTCAAACCTCCTAAACGTCCCTTCCGAAGAATGAACTACACTGAAGCCATCGAATGGTTGAAGGAACACGATGTAAAGAAAGAGGACGGCACTTTCTACGAGTTTGGAGAGGTAAAGTTCCTTAGAACCAGTGATTGAACTGGTCCAACAATCACCGCGCTTGTAGCTCAGGGTAAATTCCAGTCTGGCCATATCCATTCCATGAACGTTACCCCAGCTAGACACACGTAAAATATACGTTACCTTCCTTCCTATACAGGGGTGTTCCCAGGGTTTTTGACACCTGAAACATTTACTTTTAAATGCCGCCTATCGGCAGACAGGGGCAGTACGTGAAGTGGGCGTGGCTTCATCAGGGAACATAGGCGTGGCTTGTGGAGTTGGGTGTCGTGGGCTGACTAACACTGACTGGTGAACTGGAGGGCTGACTTAACACTGATTGGTGGACTGGCGCTGAAATGCAGTATTGCAGGAAGGAGGATTTTTTTATTAAACTGATGTCTTTTTAGTGTTCCACAGGGGTGCGCCCTGAGCAAATGTTTCAGTTTGCTTCATGGTAGGGGCACCCCTGTTCCTGTCACATTTAACACAGGACACAATGAGAAGGTGGAGGTATCTCACTTACTGCTCCTGATAGATGAGCCCTCTCTTTACACACCCACCTACTATTGTAAGGCTGGGGTGCCACAATAAGGTTTTTCGGACCGACCATAATTTTCAGACATGCAGGTAAAACCCAACTGATTGTGTGGTCTCCTATGGTACTACATGATCGTTCGAGGCAAACTTTTAGCCGTGGCTGCTTTTTCTGCAAATAACAGTGATGCGTCCTGGCTGACTGCTCGCTAATATTGTATGGACTGCCAGGACGGATATATTACTGTATGTGCCCAGGAGGTTTGATCCTTTATTAAAATGAACATGTATGCAATGTGTGTTGTTTCTGTGTTAAAGCCATTTCTGTGCTGATGATCTGAATGTCACCCCAGGATATCCCAGAAGCCCCAGAAAGGCAAATGACGGATTCCATTAATGAACCAATCTTGCTCTGCCGCTTTCCAGCAGAGATAAAATCCTTTTACATGCAGCGATGTGCGGAGGATCAACGCCTTACTGAGTCTGTAAGTTTAGTGTTTTCCATATACGTTATAGTAAGATTGTACACATGGGATGTAAGGATTTATGTGAATATGCAGAAAAGTCTGTGATCCGAATCCAAGTCTCCTATTGGCTGCTTTCCCCAGTAACGAGGAGCTGTGTGCTGCTACAATCTTTATGTAAACGTATTTATTCCCCGCACACCTTCTCTGTAAATCTTCAATGGTGCTGCTTCCCCTAACTGCTTAACCACTAGCAGTGGGTTTCCAACTGTCACTGTACGAATATATATAAACGATATGGTCCAAATATACTTACCAAGTCCATTTGACCAACAGGTATCCAGCAGAAGAACAATTTCAATGGCATTATATAGAAAGAAAGTGTTACGGAGTAAAATAGCTTATAAATATTTGAATTGTGTAGTAAATAACTAGAGCAACGTTTGGAGAATATGTGAATTTCATCTAAGGTTTCTTTTAATCCATTTTGAATTAGCACATTTAAAAGTAAGCAGAAGCACTTTATAATATACGGAGGGGGAATATTTTATTTTGTTACTTGATGATAATAGTGTTTTATCACATTTTACAGAAAGCGTCTGCTTAATGATTATATAATGTTTTTCACGATAGTATATATAAAAAAGTTTTTATAGGTGGAGTATTTTTAATGTTTTAATATAATTAATAAATATATGTAACTTTGCACTATCACAAATTGTTAACACCCCTGCGTGGGAGGAGTTAAATGTATTTAAGTGAACACATGGTATGTTGTTTTATCCACCTGAGGAAGGGCGAAAACCCTGAAACGTTGTGCACTGCATGTCACAATAAAATACGTTATATAATTATATCGTATATGAGTGCGTATCCCTGTTACTCTTTGCTTGAAGTTTGGAGCTGCTACAATCTGCCTACTAAGGCAGAGAGTGTTCATGGGAAATGACCTGTTGTTAACACATTGAAGGGGGAATTACAGTTCTATACAGATTGGTCCAGTATAAAACAACATCCAGACTTATTTATAAGAGGTGAAAGAATTTGCCCGTGCAGTTAAAGCATGGTACACATGGTTAGATCTTTCCTCCTGACTCACCGTTTGACACTTCCGACTGGTCAGCCAGGAAGAAGGACTGTCTGTCGCGGGCAAAAACCCATGGGATATATTGCATGGTATGTGCACAGTTAAAGCAGCCAATCAGATTAAACCTTTTTACTGGTCTAGAATAACATTTGATAACATCTGTTACTACAGATTAACAGCACGGGTAACATTTTGCACCTCTCATTGGATAAACCTGGATGTCAATTTATACTGAACCAATTTGGATTGAAATGAAATAAAATTAACTTAGCCCCATCATGTGCTAATGGGAAATATCTAGAAGAAAAATGTTAGACTGTGACAGAAATCAAGATATTGGACATTTTGGGGCTAATGGAATAAGAGGTGTAAACGTTTGCCTGTGGCTGTGCTGCAACCAATCAGATGTTATCTAACTGCAGTAAACCCAGTAAAAAGCTAATGTCTGATTGGTTGCTGCAAAGAATAGTGCATCCTGCTAAAAACTATTGTTCATTATTGGTTAAAGGGAATGTTCACCCGTAAAACAAAAAAATGGTCAATTGACAGTTTCCTGCCCCCAACCCCAACTGATATATTTTGCACTTTATTACCTGCATTACTAACCAGATATTTAAGGATAACTATTTTCCCCATTCTGGCAGTGTAAGCTGGCCCCTCCCTCCATGCAGTCAATCAAGGCTGTGGCTACTGACATCAAAACCAATGATTGACTGCTGATCTAGCTCCTGCCTCCTTGACCCATGCTCAAGCTTATAAAAAGCTCATTTAGCAGAGGGGGGGGGCAGGTACCTTTGCCAGAAAGGAACAGAACTTATTCAATATCTGGTTACAAATACATGTAATAAACTGGGGAAAATATCAGTTGGGGTTGAAGGCAGATAACTGACAAGTCATCATATCTGTTGTATTCAATTAGATCAACTGGACTTGAAGTTTAGTTCTTGAAGACGTTTCGCTAGTCATCCGACTGGATCTCTCAATTCAGAATGACTTGTACAAGAATCTGTGGCAATTATGTACCCTGGAAAATCCCAATTAGCATATCACAGCCAGGTGAGACCAAACAGCAACTGCATCAACGTATGGCCCAGCACAGAAGAGCCAATTCCTCGGGTCAGGACTCAGCCGTGTATCTGCATCTTAAGGATAAAGGACATACCTTTGAAGATTGTAATGTTAACATATTGGCAAAGGAACGTGACTGGTTCAAGAGAGGTGTTAAGGAGGCCATTTATGTGAAAATAAAGAAACCAGGCCTAAATAGAGTTGGGGGGTTCGACACCATCTGTCTGCCATGTACAATGCTGTTTTAACACCTTACTCTGGGCGTTCCTATAACACCTCTTAGCCACTATCCAATCACGCCCTTAACACCTGGCTGTGATATGCTAATTGGGATTTTCCAGGGTACATAATTGCCACAGATTCTTGTACAAGTCATTCTGAATTGAGAAAGCCAGTCGGATGACTAGCGAAACGTCTTCAAGAACTAAACTTCAAGTCCAGTTGATCTAATTGAATACAACAGATATACCATGACCTGGAATGAGAACCTTCACATGACAAGTCATCGTTTTTTTTGTTTAAAGGGTGGACATGCCCTTTAACTATAGAACAGGCGTGTCATGTAAACAGGACTGCGTAACCCAAGTCATTTGCTGTTGTCTTTGGATATATTTCAATATAAAGGAATGTTTACTGCAGTTCTATAACCTTCCATATAAAGAATGTTACAGGTCATGTTTCCTAAAGGAAATTACCCAGATCTCAATGTTCTGTCTTTTCTCTGACAGGTGGACGTACTGATGCCCAACGTAGGGGAGATTGTTGGTGGCTCCATGCGTATCTGGGACAGCGAGGAATTGTTGGAAGGCTATAAGAGAGAAGGAATTGATTCAACTCCATATTACTGGTATACTGACCAGGTACGGGAAGATTATTATAATAAAGGTCACCTTGGGAGTTCCATGACCTGTATAAAAAAGGCTTATGAGCAATGAACACCTTTGACTTAGTTAATTTAAAGGGTATCTCCACCCATAAAACAACCTTTTTTCTGTGTATAGGGCACCCCATCCCACGTCCAACCACCGGTTTACTTTTCTAAAAAAAAAAAGCCCCAGAAAGATACTTACAGACCTTCGTTCCTCTTGCATTCGGCTCCCGGCTCTCTGTTAGCCAGAAACAGCAGAAAAGGGCGTGACTGGCAGACTCATCTGTTATTGGCTAGCCGGCAGCCATTCACAGATGAGGCTGCTGGCTATGCACACAGCCGGGAGAATGAAGGTCGGTATCTTTCTGGGGCTTGTGTGGGGTGCCCTACACACAGAAAAAAGGCTTTATAGGTAGGGGATACAGAAGACAGAAGGGATACAGAGGGGGAGGGCTCTCTCCTCTGCGCATGACACTGTTCTTATTGAGGTTAAGGAAGCAGCAGGGACTGGATGACTCACTGACAGCTCCTACTCCAGTTTTACGACTTTGGACATGCAATGCGGAGAACCATAAGGAGCAGAGATGTAAGGTAAAGATTTTGGAACACTACACAGTGGGGCCAGTATGGGGTTAAGTTTTTGGGATGGACATGCCCTTTAACACTAAACATTAACATTGAACATATCGTTCTCCCTCTTCACTATTACCTTGGAAGATGTTATTACCTCTTTTGGCTTCAAATATCACTTATATGCAGACGATACACAAATCTACTTGTCCACACCTACGCTAACTCCTGACATCCAATCACATGTCCCCGACTGCCTCCTTGCCATCTCCTCCTGGATGTCTCAACGCTACCTCAAATTAAATCTTTCTAAAACTGAACTGATCGTTTTTCCACCTAAACCTGGTCCTGTCCCATCTTTATCCATCTTTGTTGACAATACCCCCATTTCCCCTATCCAATCGGCACACTGCCTAGGGGTAATTATTGACTCCTCTCTTTTTCTTACCACATTAACTATGTTGCGAAATCCTGACGCTTCTTCCTTCGTAATATAGCCAAAATCCGCAGGTTCCTTTCTCTTCCAACCACCGTTATGCTTATGCATGCTCTCATCCTATCACACCTGGACTATTGCAACCTACTACTTTCTGGTCTTCCTGCTTCTCACCTCTCTCCCCTTTAGTCTATACTTAACTCTGCCGCACATATTGTTTCGCTCTCTAATAAACCGGATCCCAAATCTCCTCTGTACCGGAAAACAACCTGGCTCCCCATTAAACAGCACATTACATACAAAAGCCTTCTCCTAACATTTAAATCCTTTAGCTCTGCTGCTCCTCCTTATATTTCCTCTCTAGTCTCCCCATATGTTCCTGCCCATACACTCCGCTCATCACAGAACCAGCTGCTGTACAGACCTCCCACTCGGACTGCTTCCTCTCGCTTTAAACCTCTCTCTTGTGGCTCCCATCCTCTGGAATTCTATTCCCCTCTCTCTACATCAAGAAACCTCAATTAGCAGGTTTAAATCTACCCTTACATCCTACATATCTGGTAACCAGTACAGTATATGGTATCTATATATTATAAATCTACCCTTACATCCTACCTATCTGGTAACCAGCACAGTATATGGTATCTATATATCTATATATGATAAATCAACCCTTACATCCTACCTATCTGGTAACCAGCACAGTATATGATATCTATATATCTATATATGATAAATCTACCCTTACATCCTACCTATCTGGTAACCAGCACAGTATATGATATCTATATATCTATATATGATAAATCTACCCTTACATCCTACCTATCTGGTAACCACGCAAAGAATGATATCTATATATCTATATGAAAATCTACCCTTACTCCTACCTATCTGGTAACCAGCACAGTATGAGATCTATATATCTATATATGATAAATCTACCCTTACATCCTACCTATCGGTAACCAGCACAGTATATGATATCTATATATCTATATATGATAAATCTACCTTACATCCTACCTATCCGGTAACCAGCACAGTATATGGTATCTATATATCTATTATGTAAATCTACCTTACATCCACCTATCTGGTAACCAGCACGTATATGATCTATATATCTATATATGATAAATCTACCCTTACATCCTACCTATCTGGTAACCAGCACAGTATATGATATCTATATATTTATATATGATAAATCTACCCTTTCATCCTACCTATCCGGTAACCAGCACAGTATTATGTATCTTATATCTATATATGATAAATCTACCCTTACATCCTATCACTGGTAAAAAGCACAGTATATGGTATCTAATATATAAATCTACCCTTACATCCTACCTATCGTTAACCAGCACATATATGGTATCTAATAGATAAATCTACCCTTAATCCTACCTACGTAACCAGCACAGTATATGATATCTAATACTATATATGATACTCACCCTTAAATTCTACCTATCCGGTAACCGCACAATATATGGTATCTATATATGATAAATACCCTTATATCCTACCTATCCGGTACCAGCACAGTATATGATATCTATTATTTATATTGATAAACTAACCCTTTCATCCACCTATCCGGTAACCAGCACAGTATATGATATCTATATCTATATATGATAAATCTACCTTAACCTCTACCTATCTGGTAACCAGACAAGTAATGACTATATATCTATAATGTAAATCTACCCTTAAATCCTACTATATGGTAACAGCACAGTATATGGTATCTTATATATGATAATCACCTTACTCCCTACCTATCCGTACAAGCACAGTATATGGTATACTATATATGTAAAATCTACCTTACATCCTACCTATCTGGTAACCAGCACAGTATATGGTATCTATATATATGATAAATCTACCCTTACATCCTACCAATCTGGTAACCAGCACAGTATATGATATCTATATATGATAAATCTACCCTTAATCCTCCCTATCCAGTAACCAGCACAGGTATATCTATATATGATAAATCTACCCTTTACATCCTACCTAGGTACCAGCACAGTATATGTATCTATATATTATATATGATAAATCACCCTTACAATCCTACCTATCTGGTAACCCGCACAGTATATGGTATCTATATTCTATATATGATAAACTACCCTTACATCCTACATTTGGTAACCAGCACAGTATATGTCTATATATCTATTATGATAAATCTACCCTTTCATCCTACCTATCCGGTAACAGCACAGTATATGGTATCTATATCTATATATGATAAATTACCCTTTCATCCTACCTATCCAGTAACCAGCACAGTATATGGTATCTTAAAATCTATATATGAATCTACCCTTCATCCTACCTATCCGGAACAGCACAGTATATGGTATCTATAGATCTATATATATAAATCTACCTCTATTCTACCTATCCGGTAACCAGCACAGTATATGGTATCTATATATGATAAATCTACCCTTTCATCCTACCTATCCGGTAACCAGCACAGTATATGGATTCTATATCTATATATGATAAATCTACCTACATTACCTACTATCCGTAACCAGACACAGTATATGTATCTTATATCTATATATGATAAATCTAACCTTTCATCCTACTATCCGGTAACAGCACAGTATATGATATCTATATATGATAAATCTACCCTTTCATTCCTACCTATCCGGTAACCAGCACAGTATATGGTATCTATATGATAAATCTACCCTTACATCCTACCTATCCGGTAACAAGCACAGTATATGATATCTTATATATTTATATATGTAAATCTACCCTTCATCCTACCTATCCGGTAACCAGCACAGTAATGGATGATCTATCTATATATGATAAATCTACCCTTACATCCTACCTATCTGGTAACCAGCACAGTATATGGTATCTATATATATATAGATAAATCTACCCTTCATCCTACCATCCGGTAACCAGCACAGTATATGGTATCTATTATCTATATATGATAAATCTACCCTTAATCCTACCTATCTGGTAACAGCACAGATATGGTATCTATATATGATAAATCTACCCTACATCCTACCTATCCCAGTTATCAGCACAGTATATGGTTATCTATATATGATAAATCTACCCTTACATCCTACTTTCTGGTAACCAGCACAGTATATGGTATCTATATATGATAAATCTACCCCATCTACCTATCCGTAACCAGCACGTAGATTATCTATATAGATAAATCTACCCTTTCACCTACCATCGGTAAACAGCACAGTATATGATACTATAATATATATGATAAATCTACCCTTTCACCTACCATCCGGTAACCAGCACCAGTATATGGTATCTATATATCTATATATGATAAATTACCCTTACAACCTACCTATCTGGTAACCAGCACAGATATGGTTATCATATATGATAAACTACCCTTACATCCTACCTATCTGGTAACCAGCACAGTATATGGTATCTATATATTATAATCTACCCTTACCTCACCTATCTGGTAACAGCACAGTAATGGTATCTATATATGATAAATCTTACCTTACATCCTACCTATCTGGTAACCAGCACAGTTATGGTATCTATAATCTAATATGATAAATCTACCCTTACATCCTACCTATCTGGTAACCAGCACAGTAATGATATCTATAAATGATAAATCACCCTTACTCCTACCTATCTGGTAACCAGCACACGTATATGGTATTCATATATGATAAATCTACCCTTAAATCAACTATCTGGTAACCAGCACATTATATATAAATCTACCCTTACACCTACCTATCTGGTAACCAGCACAGTATATGTATTCTATAATATATATATGATAAATCTAGCCTTACATCCTACCTATCTGGTAACCAGCACCGTATATGGTATCATATATGATATAAATCTACCCTTACATCCTACCTATCTGGTAACCGCACAGTATATGGTATCTACTATATATATGTAAATAACCCTTAAATCCTACCTATCTGGTAACCAGCACAGTATATGGTATCTATATATCTATATATGAAAATCTAGCCTTACATCCTACCTATCTGGTAACCAGCACAGTATATGGTATCTATATATGATAATCTACCTTACATCCTACCTATCTGGTAACAGCACAGTATATGATACATTTTTATCTAATATTATAAATACAACCTACATCCTACCTATCTGTAACCAGCACAGTTATTGTATCTATATATCATATATGATAAATCTACCCTTACATCCACATCAGTAACCAGCACAGTATATGGATATATATATGATAAATCTACCCTTACATCCTACCTATCTGGTATAGCCACAGTATATGATAATCTACCTTAAATCCTACCTATCTGGTAACCGCACAGGATGGTATCTATATATGATAAATCTATCCTTACATCCTACCTATCTGGTAACCAGCACAGTATATGATATTATATATCTATATATGATAAATCTACCTTACATCCTACCTATCTGGTAACCAGCACAGTATATGGTATCTATTATGATAAATATATACCTACATCCTACCTATCTGGTAACCAGCACAGTATATTATATCTATATATTTTATATATAAATCTACCCTTAATCCTACCCCTCCGGAACAGCACGTATAGATATATATATCTAATATTTGTAAAATTACCCTACATACCTACCTATCTGGTAACCAGCACAATATAGGTATCTATATATCTATATATGATAAACACCTTACATCCTACCTATCTGGTAACCAGTACAGTATATGGTATCTATATATCTATATATGATAACTTACCCTTACATCCTACCTATCTGGTAACAGCACAGTATATGATATCTATATATCTATATATGATAAATTCACCCTTACATCCTACCTATCTGGTAACAGCACAGATATTGGATCTATATATCTATATATGATAAATTACCCTTACATATACCTATTGGTAACCAGCCAAGTATATGGTATCTATTATATGATAAATCTACCCTTACATCCTACCTATTGGTAACCAGCACAGTATATGGTATCTATATATGATAAATCTACCCTACATCCTACCTATCCGTAACCAGCACAGTATATGGTATCTATATATTATATGATAAATCTACCCTTACATCCCACCTATCCGGTAACCAGACAGTATATGATATTATATTCTATATTATAAATCTACCCTTACATCCTACCTATCTGGTAACCAGCACAGTATATGATATCTATATATGATTTAATCTACCCTTACATCCTACCTTCCGGTAACCAGCACAGTATATGGATCTATATATCTATATATGATAAATCTACCCTTACACTACCTATCTGGTAAACAAGCACAGGATATGATATATATATATGATAAATCTCCCTTACATCCTACTACTGGTAACCAGCACAGTATATGGTATCTATATACTATATATGATAAATCTACCCTTACATCCTACCTATTGGTAACCAGCACAGTATATGGATCTATATATCTATATATGATAAATCTACCCTTACATCCTACCTATCTGGAAACAGCACAGTATATGGTATCTATATATCTATATATGATAATCTACCTTACATCCTACCTATCGGTAACCAGCACAGTATATGGTATCTATTATATATGATAAATCACCCTTACATCCTACCTATCTGGTAACCAGCACAGTATATGATATACTATAATCTATCTATGATAAATCTACCCTTACATCCTACCTATCCGGTAACCAGACAGTATAGATATCTATATATCTATATATGATAAATCTACCTACATCCTACCTATCCGGTAACCAGCACAGTATATGTATCTATATATCTATATATGATAAATCTACCCTTAAATCCTACCTATCTGGTAACAGCACAGTATATGGTATCTATATATGATAAATCTACCCTTACATCCTACCTATCTGGTAACCAGTACAGAATATGATATCTATATATGATAAATCTACCCTTACATCCTACCTATCCGGTAACCAGCACAATATATGGTATCTATATATGATAAATCTACCCTTACATCATACCTATCTGGTAACCAGCACAGTATATGGAATCTATATATGATAACTCTACCCTTACATCCTACCTATCTGGTAACCAGCACAGTATATGATATCTATATATCTATATATGATAAATCTACCCTTACATCCTACCTATCCAGTAACCAGCACAGTATATGATATCTATATATCTATATATGATAAATCTACCTTACATCCTACCTATCCGGTAACCAGCACAGTATATGGTATCTATATATCTATATATGATAAATCTACCCTTACATCCTACCTATCTGGTAACCGCACAGTATATGTATCTATATCATGATAAACCTACCTTACATCCTACCTATCGGTAACCACACACAATAATATGGTATCTATATATGATAAATCTACCCTTATATCCTACCTACCGGTAACCAGCACAGTATATGATATCATTATTTATAATAAATATCTACCCCTTTCACTCCTACCTATTCCGGTAACCAGCACAGTATATGATATCTATAATATCTATATGATTACATCTACCCTTACATTCCTACCTATCCGGTAACCAGCACATATATGGTATCTATACTAATAAATCTACCCTTATATCCTACCTATCCGGTAACCAGCACAATATAGCTATATATATTTATATGATAAATCTAACCCTTTCATCCTACCTATCTCGGTAACCCCACAGTATATGATATCTATAATCTATATATGATAAATCTACCTACATCCTACCTATCTGGTAACCATACAGTATATGGTATCTATATATCTATATATGATAAAATCTACCCTTACATCTCCTACCTATCTGGTAACAAGCACAGTATATGGTATCTATATATGATAATCTACCCTTACAATCCTACTATCTGTAACCAGCAACAGATATGGTATCTTATATATGTAAATCTACCCTTACATCCTACCTATCCGGTACAGCACGTATATGGTATCTATATATTATATCTAACTACCCTTACATCCTACCTATCTGGGTAACCAGCACAGTTATATGGTTCTATATATGAATAATCTACCCTTACATCAATCCTACCTATCTGGTAACCGACCACGTATATGGTATCTATATATGATAAATCTACCCTTCATCCATCCTATCCTACCTATCTAACCAGACACGTGATATGATATCTAATATGATAAATCTACCCTTCACATCCTACCTATGGGTAACCACACAGTATATGATATCTATATATCTATATATGATAAATCTACCCTTACATCCTACCTATCTGGTAACCAGCACAGTATATGGTATCTATACTATATATGATAAATCCCTACCTACATCCTACCTATTTGGTAACCACACAGTATATGGTATCATATACTATATATGATAAATCTAACCCTTTCCATCCTACCTATCCGGTAACCAGCACAGTATATGGTATCTATGATCATATTGATAAATCTACCCTTTCTCCTACCTATCCGGTAACCAGCACAGTATTATGGTATCTATAATCTATATATGATAAATCTACCCTTTCACATCCTACCTATCGGTAACCAGCACAGTAATGGTATCTATATCTATATTATAATCTACCTCTTTCATCCTACCATATGGTAACCGCACGTATATGGTATCTTATATGATAAACTACCCTTCATCCTACCTATCCGGTAACCAGCACATGTATGAGTATCTTATACTATATATGAGAAAATCTACCCTTACATCCTACCTATCCGGTACCAGCACAGTATATGATATCTATAGATCTATATATGATAAATCTAACCCTTTCATCATCCTACCTATCCGGTAACCAGCACAGTATATGAATCTATATTGATAAATCTACCCTTACATCTACCTATCCTATCCGGTAACCAGCACAGTATATGGTATCTATATATGATAATCTACCCTTACATCCTACCTATCCGGTAACCAGCACAGTAATATTATAATCTATATATTTATATATGATAAATCTACCCCTTTCATCCTACCTATCCGGTAACCAGCACAGTAATGGTATCTATATATCTATATGATAGATTCTAACTTACCCTTCATCCTACCTATCTGGTAACCAGCACAGTATTATATCTATATATTTATATATGATAATCTACCCTTTCATCCTACCTATCCGGTAACCAGCACAGTATATGGTATCTATTATCTATATATAATTATCTACCCTACACCTACCTATCTGGTAACAGCACAGTATAGGTATCTATATATGATAAATCTACCCTTACATCCTACCTATCCAGTATCAGCACAGTATATGGATCCTATATAATGATAAATCTACCCTTATCATCTACCTTTCTCGGAACCAGCACAGTTATGGTATCTATATATGAAACTCTACCCTTCATCCTACCTATCCTTAACCAGCACAG